>OX494444.1:926652-2176652 GCA_950381575.1 Plusia festucae | reverse complement strand
GGGGATGTAAACACCGCCACACTTCCTGACTCCGAGCGGTACTGAGAATTTCTAAACTCAGTAAATATTTTTTGCTCGACCCGGGAATCGAACCCGAGACCTCGTTCACGGCAGTCGCGCTTGCGACCACTAGACCAACGAGGCAGTCAAACCTACATATATATAAAAAGTATACCTATATCGTTTAGTGTCAAACTTGACACTAAACGATATAGGTATACATATAATCAGTTTATATAGAAGTTATTAGTTTTTTCGAAATTCATATCACATCCTTATAGGTATACCACAAACAAACATTTAATGTCAGGCTTGACACTTATAACTTTTTACTTTCAGTTAACAGTTGAAACAATTTAAAAATCTCAATAAAAAAATTAAAATCGACGATAAAATTGCATATCAAATAGTCAACAGAGTTCAATTTGATATTTCGAACTCTAAACGACGGTTATTTCGGCTACGAATCGGATGGGTAACTTCAGTTAATTTCGAACAACTATTTCCGTCGCAATATCTTAATTAAAGCTATTTGTGGCGTTACTAATGAAGACGTTTAGAATCATTACAAAAAATATCCTTTAAATAATCATTATACCAACCCCACACAAAAACTCTAACCTGCCTTACGCTTCACCTGTTTAAATACACCTTAAGCGTAAATTCCACATGCGATAGGCGACCATAAAACCACCATATTTTTAAGAACTAATAAAAACATTCCTATCGGTCATTCGAACGACCTATAAGAACCGTTATCCTGCACTCGATAACCCGCTAAATTAAATACACCCACACTACAAGAAAATCGCACATAATGCCTAGACTATAATATTTATCAGGATATTATTCCACTACTTATCGCAAAAGCTTGCTTTGAATTCAAATTTAAACAGAACGAAGACAATTTAATTTAGTCGTGTTATTTGTGGGTGCGTTCTAAATGACGTCAGAAGTCGCATTCCATTCGAAGAGGAAAATGAACGCAGCGAATTCGCGGAACGCACCGTTGCACTATTAATACATTGACAATCTATTTGCTGTTCCTTGTACATGATAGGCTTTTAATTTGATCCTTATTCCTTGAAAAATAAGGATGATCGAAGGCTGTTGGTCACTTTATGGGGTGTTTGAGTAAGTTTGGAAATAGCGGAGTTTACGCGGGAAAACGTTTCGATTCTGACGTCGATGAGTCAACAATCGAATCTTTATTTTGAACGCATTCGTGACTAGAGTTTGAAATTTTGCGAGAAGCTTTGAGTTGAGACGATCGAAGATATATTGACCTTTCTGGTCAATGGTTTTATTGCAATGGCAAGATCAATTTACAGTGGAAACGCGAAATGAAGGGGACGTGATCTTTAGTTAATGTTTGATGACGCTGCATAACAGTATCAATACAGGCTATTACAATAACGTTTTGACGTGACAACGTCTTAAATTAGGTTGCGGCTGGGAGTCACTTATGAAAAAGTGTAACGCTCGGTAACGTTACGATGAGTCACCGAACGAGAGAGAGGCCCGCCGAATGCCTTGCGTCTCTCTCCCACTCAACTATGATCGTCCTATCCTCAACAAAATCACTCAAATAGGAATTAGTTAAGTTTAAGTTTACATGTACAATGTTTTAGTAAACAAAATATATTTCTATAGTTAAAATTTGTGCAATTCTTATTTTCATTCAATTCCTTGTTCCTATTGTGCAATTTAATTATATTCATATCAATAAATATTCTACCGAGAAAAAGACGTTGTCACGTAAAATCTTCGCCCGTAAAACCGACTTTACAGGCAACCATTTTTTTTATATGAGTACCTACGAGGTTCGCCGAAAAGACGCTGTGAAATCGGCTCAAGAACGAAATTCCTGGATCGAATTGGGACCTACTGTCTTCTTCCCCTTCTTCCTCTGAACCACCTTTGTCCAAGGCTGGAAGGGACTGTAGGTCACCTACACCAACCGGAATAAAACCTTTACCCAGCAGTACAACACATAAATGGTTAAAGAAATCTATATTCATCTGCTGTATTGAAGCGAAATAAAAAGAACCATCTGCCTATCTGCCCGTGACCATGACACCTGCAAAGGTGTTGAAACGTCGGGAACTAAAATCAAAATAAACCGCGATAGAATCCGTTTAAAGTAGTTTTATTTCAACTGAGAAGGAGTTTTTCAATGGAGTCAGGTACCTGCCGGTTCAACTCCATACGAATGACACTTTTTAAATGCGCACCTTAATCATTTCGTTTTAAAGATAACGTTTCTAAGCCACTTATTTTAGGTTCACTAGAAATAAAACCATTTTAATTTTGAATGTAACAGTGACTACAATCTATGTCTGAATTTATATTATCATGTTTTATCAGGAACTGTATCTATACATAGTCTTTGTACATTTCCTAAGAACGGTATGATTCGCAGAACGATTGCATTGTGGACGGGTCCTTATGCGTCCTTCCTTCCGGTCTGGCTTCCTTGCATAATATGTTGTATATTAAGACTATTTAAGACCACACGCGATATGCTCTAGGGTATATCGCTACTATCGATAATTTGTAAATGGGAAATAATAATAGTTCCGAAAAACAAATTAATCTCCAGCGATCTGTGGCCGACTATTATTCTAATTAACTAGCGTTTTAATGAATTACCGACAAAAAAACCCAAAACATACCGAAAAGAAAAATTATATTTAACAAACAAATAAGAGCACGTTAAAATTACATATCTCCTAAAATAAAATTGAACTTCGAACTATAAAACTAAACTTCTGAATAAAATACTGAACCTCCGACAAAATTACTAAGTTACCGACAACAGAGCTTTAGTCAAAATATACACATTTTTACGACTTGCATGAACTATTTTAATTTCTATTGTTGGTTATAAAATATATTTTTTACCTCTCAGTATTTATGAAAATACCTAAACTGTTCGGCCCGCGCGATCGATTGATCGATTTCCATGCTCTCAATTTCCTGAATTATTACTAAACTACTCTTGTAAGTAGAATTTTTTATAATTGGAATCTCAGAAACGGTTGAAACGATTTTTATGAAATTTGGTACACCCACAGGGGTTTTCGGGTCGATATATTTTTGTCCTACTTGCCCATTGCAGATAGGTTTAAGTGTCAAATTCGACTCAGTAGGTTAGGTTAGGTTAGAACTGCGACCCCCCCGCACGAGCCGAGCGAGCGAAGCGAGCGTGCCGCGGCAGCGGCCGGCGAGTGCCAGAAGCGACTCGCTATGTTTTTACTTTTCCATTACAAATAGGTTAGGGGGTTTACAATCATTCATCTTTACTTCAACTATTTGGATTTATACCATAAAAAGGTATTATTACAAGTACATTTTAATATTTTTTATTAGTTTCTGTATAACCACTCTGAATAGTATTTTCATTATAACGTTGTAGTTAAATTAGCACCACAGTCTATGAAATGTGAAAGGTAATTTATGAATTAATAGTAGGCAAGTAAAGATAAAAATGTCAAAACATAATTTTCAGTAGAACGTAATTTAAGCTGGTAGAATAGTATTATAGCAATAAACAGTTATGTTTATTTTTCGAAGATTTTAGTATCTGATTCGGTCGTTTCGTCATTTTTATTCGGATGAAAGTAGTCGGAAAGTAAGTATTTTAGGCAGTAAGAATTCTTATTTTTTTGTCGGAGCTTTTATTACTACCCTTTGTAAATTGACATCATTTACAGTTTAACAAAATGTCTATATTTTGGTATAAATCCCAGGAGCATACAAAAGCATAAAAAAAAATTATTTACTATTATCTACTCTCATTACATATCCTAATTCTAGAAGTGTAGTAATGTCACTGAAACTTATACATATTTAATTAAGGTCTATATTTCAATGACAAGCTTCGTTATAAATGCAGGACTGTAGGCATATTAATTATTAAAATTAATATACTGTAATTTTAAATGTTTATTCTTAACACGAAGCAGGTTTCACCTCAAAAATGTTTAAGTTAATGAGGTGAGTGGAAAATATTACAGTAATTAGTTTCGTTGACTGTGTTTTACTTGTAGCCTCTCAACCTGTATGTTTAGGTTTAATTATTGAAATCACAAAGGTTCGTCTATAGAAGAAAAAGGCTTAAATGTCCAAATAGCAATAATAACAAAAGAAAAAAACAAAGGAAAAGAAAACATAATTTCAGTAATAAACCTCCTCCTTATTAACTAACCCTTGCATCTTATTAGTTAGCGCGCGTTTTTTTTAATGAATGTGTTTGATTGTAAACAAATAAAATCCAGACACAAAGACTGAAGAATCCGATTAAGGCCTGTTTCTAAGCTTCCGTTGTCCGTCTGTCTGTCTGTCAGCGGGCTGTATCGTTAACCCGTAATTGGTAAAGAGTTGATTGTTAAGATTAGTACAGATTATGCATTTATGTTGCTGTTATATCAACAAACAATTGAAAAACTTTTAGGGGACCCTTACTATGTCAGATTCACACTTGCCCGGTCTATAACATTTTTACACTTGTTAAATAACCATTGCTAGACTAACACGTAGTCATCTTCATATAAACGTATAAAGCGAGTAATGGACACCCAAATGTCAAAACGAATTCCGACTGTCAAACTTTCGGCCGATTCATCGAAAATACTAGACTAATCGTTTTCCTCATCGATTTAAATTGCAATAATCGATACCTGTTCATATGCAATTTTTTACTATAGTTATAGTTCGTTGGCCCGTAGAGGTTATGGTAGGAATGTCCGGTGCCGGGCCGACCGGAAACGGGCCGTGCAAAGGTCAATTTTTGCTTACATTCGTATGCGATTAAGGGAACTATGGTTGGTTTCAGACACTTAAGACATATATTTAAGTGTTGATCGCGTGTTCTGGAAGTTGTATGATTTGTAAACGCTTTTAACCGTTAATGTATGTACCGTAAAAATGTTATTTTATATCCCGATTCTATGAGGGGGAAGGATTAAATGTTTTTTTTTAATTAGTAGTATAAAATATTTTTTTTTTGAAGGTTTTGCGTCAAAAACCTCATTTCTGTCTCTAGCTTTCTAGACTTTAACCTCCATTTACTACTAATTAAAAAAAAACATTTGATACTTATACGTGTACATAATAAGGAATTATAAATGTGGTGATGATATTTACTTTTTTTAAAAAAGCTATGCAATGCGGAAGTTATCTCTTTGATACAACTATTTGCTGTTTCTCAGATTTCAAAAAGCAAATAAATAGTTTTTTCACTCTAACAAATCAGTACAGTACCTGCTTTGAAATTATTCCCAAAACTACCTTTTTACTCTAGTTCAACTTCACAACTATTCTGTTATTAGTTGATATACTTAGGGCTGATTCGAACAAACTCAGATAACTTTAATAAACGAACTGGAAGACAAGCGCCTGCTTCTACACAAAAAAAATAATTAATTTTTATTTTTTTATTAACCTTTTAGGTGTCTCACTGCTGGACAAAGGTCTCCACAACCTGCTCCAGGCTCCTCGGTCTTGAGACGCTTCCCACGAATCCGGTAAAAAAATTGTCAGCCGAAAACTACAAACGCGTTCTTTCCATTATGTTTTATATCAGTATCTTAAAACCAACAAATATTTTTCTTTCTGTTTTCAGACAGCTTCAATCTCCTTTGAACTAATATTTTACGTTAAGATTGTATAATCGAAACAAGCTACCACTTTGTGCAATCTCCCCTTTCCCCATGTTTACATACCTTTTATTTCATGCCGCGGTTTCAAAGTAATCTAATTTCAATCAATTCAAGAGTACATTAGATGTCTCATCGCAGTTTGCAAACCAATTTGAGTCGGGCCTTAGGCGGCAGACATTGGATGTTTGAATGGTGCTGCCGTAGATTGGTACAATCAACATTAGAAGTGACATGACATCAATTGAAGATAGCTATGTTTCGTTTGATTGTATGTACTCTGTGATCTGTACTTGCACCTTAAAATGAGACCTATTTGCAGACCATTATTCAAAGCTTGGATATATATGGTCGAATACTTAAAAGATTAATAGGTGTTTCAAAAAGATTTTTTTTCTATATTTCCCTTGCTTTTGAGTGTTCGGGGATAAGAGAGCATTTTTTTTTCGTGTTAAACAAAAAATAATTCCGCAATAATCTAAGGACAATAAAAGTTACATTTTGAGAATAATTGTAATAAGCCTCTGAACCCTTAAAAATTTTCGCATGACGACACAAGTGAAAACAGTCTATTCTTTAGTTAAATTAGATGCATTGTTAACAGAAACCACTGCAGCAAATTCTCTCGAAGGGTTGTAACCGTCGTTAACTCCATAAATCCGCAAGATCCGTATCAGACCACAAACTACCCACATACAAACGTTTCCCACTTATTACTTAACATATTTTATGCTAAACGGATCCGTATTATCACGACATTACAGGTACGTCGTCGGTAGGAACAGCAAAATATTTCGTATTAGCATAATTCACTGCATTGTTCGTAGAAACATACCGTGTTGAGCACGGATTTCCCCAGTACCGTAATATGCAAAATATATGCAATTTATCAGGAAATTGTGTATACACGGAATTGTCAGTCATAATTATATCGATGCGGGTGCAGTCGTGATGCATTTGTATCGATTGACATTATCTCGGAGAATCGTTGCATCGATTCTGATCAAAGGTCAAGTTATGTCTGTGCTAATTGATACGTAAATACCTACGGAGAAGGAAAAATGAAAGATCAGGACCTCATTTTAAGGAGGTTCCATTTCTTCTACGAAAATAACCTTCCTAAGCGGTGCTATTGCTTTCTTAAGTTCTCGTCGAATTTCCATACAAAATTTAAACGAGCCCAATGATAGAATTGTACAGGTATGGTCAATACGGATCGGATAAAATTTGATGATTCAAGTCAATCGACAGGTACCACTGTCGATCCACTGCTGTCAATCCACTGCTCCATATACGGACCAACAGTTTTTTTTATACAAGAATACTAGACTACTGTTAATACGAGGACTTAACAGTGACACAAATATATGAACTTAGGACATCATTAAACTTGCTGTCTTGATATTTCAACACTATTATGTTGTTATTATACTTTTTCTTGCATATTTCAATCAACAAATATCCAATAAGTAAGTTCACCGGGCGTAGGTATTTCGCACTGCATTTGTTTTGTTTCCCAAGCGATAACAAAATATAATATCAACAAAATAAAACCATGTTCTACAACATCACAAATATTCAGAACGACGTCTATAAAGTTGCTTCACTACAAAGATAATATTTCCTCCCGTGGAGCACCGTATAACGTTATGATTTCCAGACAAATTGTTAGTACACTTTTATGCGTATGTTCCGTACTTGCTGCAAATTTCTAGAAAGAAAACGTCCTGATGTTTGAACTTTTAAAGTTTATAGACCGTAGTTATGGTCACATGGCTCATGGTTCAGGAAATAAAAACTATGTCTTTAACGACGTATATCGTAGACTAAAAGATTTGCGGAATTCTCGGCCCCTTCATGGTAATAATCTGTTCCAGTTTGCTCATCGGATAAAGCCACGGACGACGGCTTAACGCGTACATCTGACTTATTAAAAACTTGAATATTTAATTAATCTTAAATAATTGTTTCGCCGTCCCCTACAGGGTCCATAAATGTACCTATAAGCTGTTTACTAAATTATGAAACTTATGGAGTGCAAAAAAATATTGAGTATCATTACTTTAGTTACTGTTGTTGCTCTGATAGTCTGTCTTTCATTCCAAGCTACTCATTCTGTTAGGTTAGGACATATTTATTAAGACAATAAACGTAGCTGGAGTAAAACCTTCATTCTATTCGAAAATGGCAGGTGCACGTAGGTGTGTGTGAGCCCAAATACTCCTACTCCAAGCGGGAGAGAAGAAAAAAAACCTTCATACATTATCTCATTGAAATAAAAAATGGCGTGGGCGACCCCCGACACACGAGTGCGATGGTGACGTCATCGCGACAATCCGTGACGTAAAACTTGCGTCAATGTGTTTGATAAAAAGGTAAACAGATCTTTTTTTAATACAAGGATGAAAGGTGAGGTATGTTTTTGCTTAGAATTGTGTCTGATTATGGGTGGATGTTATTTGCGTACAGAGAACTAGGTCAAAAGTATTGGGAGAATGAGAATAGGCAACTTACGTTTTATTTTTCAATATAATTTCTCGTGGCCATTTTATATTTAACTTAATTACTGTATTACCGATTTCTTTGTCTATGATAATTATTGTTTTGGTATGTACCGTGTTTATTTTTATTCCTTTATTTGTTTTTTTTCAATATCGTCGCTTTCGAAACAACTGGTCTTTCAATCACGGCGGCCATGTTCAACGGACATTGGCCTTTTGATATTAAAGTGCACAAGTGTATAGGTGCACTCACATACCCTTTTTCATAGTTTGATGAAATAGCAATCAAACGATTATTAAAGTTATTTATTTATTTATTTTATTGATTATTAAAATAGTGGGCACTTTTTATAAGGTCTACCGTACTGAGCCTGTACGCAGAGTTTGACGGCTTCACCGATATTTTGCGAAATCTTAAGGACCTCCAGCTAGGGCTATAGAAAAACTAATAACGTCAGCAACGACCACTAAGGCACACCTTGAGGGGTTCGGATCTCGACTTAGTGCGAGCAAACAGCAAGAGCGGGATGACATTTTATTTTTAATTTAAAATCATTTAAATTATAACTAAATTAAATATAAATTAAATTTAAATTATATTATTTATTGACTAATTTTTATTGCTAGTTTGGCCGGCTCGGACCAGTTTGAACTAGGGACAGTTCCCTCACACGTACGTACTTTTGTTGTTCTTTCGTTTTAGTTATATTTTTATAAGTTTTCCTTAAAATTATAGTAAACAGTTAATATAATAGCTTGAAATCAAATTAAACATTAAGTTAATCAATCTCCATAAATAAACTAGTCAACAAATACACACACACACATTAATCCACACAAACCAATTCCATTCATAAAAACACACACACAAACAAAATTCAACAAACAGAGTTGTTTATACAGATTATCGCAGCGTAAACATTATAGATAGGTTGTACATAAATCAGTGAGCGGCAATGCAACCGTACACCGGATGTACGGCAGATATGCCTTGTGACACACTGAACCGACAGGTATGTACGCCCCTTTATAGTAAAACAACAGAAGGTCAACTCTATAAAATATCTGAATAAGAAACTCAATAGACATAAAAAACCCGTATGACCATATTGATCATATCATAAAGTCATAGGCAAAGAAATTACTATGAATATAGTCAAATATCTAGAAACACGCTTAGTGCAGCGAACAGTTCGCAGCGTCGAGATTAAATGATAAACCATTTTTTATCTTATCCTAAAAATTTTATAAAAATGTCCGTAAAATTACATTGCAAATAAAACACTTAATGTGTCACTTTGTGAATAAACCTTCTACTTCAACTATAAAATGTCTCAACTGCCTACACTAGTGGTATCACTGCTGTAATTAGGCCAAAGTGTCATGTGAAACCAAGTTTTTATCGATTATGTTGATTTTGAGCCTATGATTAATAAGTTCGCTAAGATCGATCGATTTCAAAACAAACCGATATTTTAGAACGCTGAAGCAACCGCTAATGGATTCTAATTTAGAACAAACCTTTAGGGACTCTTTTTTTTCTTGTTTTTAAATTTTGAATATAATACTGGCCAGTAATTATCCTACTTACTCTAGGCAAAATTTCTTCTATTAGTGCTAAATAAATTATTTTTGATCTTGGTCACTTGGGTGACGATTTCACATTCTCTACAATTCAGATTATTCTCCAGCTCAGTTTGACATTAATTTATAGTTCCAACTTTCAAACAAACTTTCCAACTGCAATGTTAGTATAGAAATAGATTGACCTATGTTTTACGGTTTTTTTTAAACTGTCGATATAAAAGAGCTTTGATACCCGATCAATATCGATTGTTGACCAGCTCTAGTTCTGATCACGAGCGATAGATAAATCTATAAAAAGGTTCACTGGCGTATGTTCCATTTTAATAGTGAACGTATCGACAATAAAACGTACAGTTTGTTTTAACGTATAACGTTTAGCAGTTAAACTTGTGGTGTAAACAAATACTGTTTCCTTAAACAGTGGGTGGTAGATATTTAGGAAACGTCGGTTAGAAAGAATCTAGCGTTTGTTGGCAACACACTGGCTCCTTATGTAATCTATTGACCAAGTTATTCTGAATATACTACATATGTAAACAGACTTTTCTGTATTACTTTCTCTTTATAACGTTCGGAGTAAAAAAAAAATCTACAATAATTCTCGTGTAGCGATCAATTAATTATTATATTCTGAAAAAAGGCGGTGAATCGATCAATTTCTTAGATGCGTCTATTGAACCTGTAGCCCACAAGCCAGCAAACAATACGCAACTGAATCACATCGATTGTGAACTCAGAACTTCATTATAGCTGAATAAACATTGCTCCAAGTTAATCCGTTTAAAAATTAAAAACAGAATTATGAGTAATGACTTTACAACACACTAACGGTCACAGATTATAAGACCAAAAAAATGCGTTCCATTTCCGAATTCCCCGCCATGTGACAACGGTGTATTCTATATTTGAATTTGAACTAATATTTCTTGCACACGTAATATATTCAAGCATGTTATGAATGATTCACTATTAAGTAGGATTGTAAGTGTTATGTACATTTATAGTCATATATGTATGTATTATCAAAATTTAGATTGTTATCGGCTGACTCAGTATGCGGCGCCAATTGAAGATGCGTCAGATTTGATTGCTAGTAAGTACAGTCAATTCTTTTGAGTACTTGAATCAATGAGAATCCCTTGTTAATTATATTATGTTATTTTAAACAAATACAAACTGATTTAAGCAGTAATAAAGCATACTATTGCTTGTCTAAATGGTTTTGGGATATTAAAACGCAACGAACGAAAAAAAAACGTAATATTTTTTCATTATAATTATATATTTAGTTCCTTTCTTCTTTCTTTCTGAAAAATCCTATTCAAATTCCTCAACCAAATTGCGAGCTGTCTTATACTGTTTAAGTATCTATAGATAAATGTGTTAAAAACCCATTAAAACCCCACGGCATTCTAACATCTAGGTCTGTATAGCATACAGAGGTCTACAAAAACAAATAGCAAGAAAAATCATTGGCCAGCAAATGTAACCGATACCTTATCTTAACCGGAACAGTTAAAAGCAATTAACCTCGCCGATACACGCTTGACCGATTTATTTCGGCGAATCAAATGCTGCCAGTTAGCTAGATTGGAATTTCAATATGTTAGATGTCGAGATTTTTTTATGTTATCAGAATATTGCTATAAAATAGTAAGTAGTATATTTGGATTCTTTTCCTTTGTCGCTTTTGCGCTTTTAGAAATAAAGACATATATTAAACACAAATATTCCGTCTGTAAAATAAATATGATACAATACAGATCATATTACTATTTTTCAGAGCAAGCTCGAACCCACAACCTGTGAAGCAGTGTCGGGCACAGCGCCACTGCGCCAATAGTGCTATCTGAAAATAGTACGCTTAAACCAGTGTCACCTATAAGATAGATATAGAATCCAACTTGAGATATCGGTAAACGTACATACTTAGATAGTCAAACTTTTTACAGAACCGTCAAAATTTTTATACCTAAATCTGGCAACTTATGGAGTTTCTTGCCGGCTCTTCTCCATAGGAAGGAATGACTCTTTGAAACCGCGCAACTAGTCATTTAAAATTTTGACAGCACCTGTAAATAAATCGATATACTTATAGAATATTTTGATTTTGATTTTAAGGCCCTATCTGCATGACAAAATTAACAAAAAAACTTCAATACGAGTACATAAATATACAACTATTATTTCTCACATAATTCTTCTATCTTGCCAATTTCTTGCCTAATGATAAGACTAGAATTGTCTAGAATCTATTATACATAATTCCAGTGCCACGATGTGTGTCCGGGATGAACTCTGAAACTACTGAACCGATTTCAATCAAATTTGCACACCGTGTGCAGTTTGATCCAACTTAATAGATATAAAGAAATAGCTTATCTCACAAATATAAAAAATTTAGACCGCGGGCGGAGCAGCGGGAAACAGCTAATATTTTATATAATGATAAAAATAAAGCAAGATAGCACAGCTCCTTGAGAATCAGTGAATCGTGCATGTAGGTCAGGAATGACATTATTATAATTTATAATATAATCACTGCCACATTAGGTTGACCTAACGAAAAAAAATGGCGACGGTCATGCAATAATCGCAGAAGAGATAAAAATGTGCGAATCACAAGTCTGTCACGCGACTTCGTCTATCGATAAATGTTTATTTCCGACTAATTATAAGTAATTACTGGTAATCGTTATCCAACTGTTGACCTTTACTTGAAAATAATGAAAATCTGTTTATTACTCTAGCATTTTTAAATTAATAAGGCTAGTAAATTTTGTAAACACATTTATTTTCTCAAAAGATTTACAATTCACTAACGCCGATAAGCGTACATAGTGAGTTAGTATTATTTTAGTTCACTTAAACTTAATTGCTGATTATATATAAATAAAAGAAAACCTATGCCCAAAATGTATTTTTCAAATCCCAAATATAACTAGCAAGAGCGAGTACGTAAAATTGGCCTTTAGAACTAACTTCACACCCCATCTTCACACCCACCATTAAGTTTGAATCGACCTATATCTACCGTAGAACTGACTAGAACAGAGCGATACATACGCTATCTGAATGAAACATCTGCACATCAATCCTACAAGTCCATTCAATACCCAGTCAACATAAAAGCTGCTTAAGTAGGTATGATCTAGATAAGCAGACTCAACTTGACCCGTGCATTGATAAAGGCTGGATCCGGTTGGCAACTGTTAATACAATATACAATGTAACTTAGAGTTCCATATCTTGTAAGAACTGCTGTTACCTACAACATGTAACAAAAACCCTGTCCGATCCCTGAGAGTATTATTCGGTATCGTACTGCGAACACATATACGTAGCCATTAAATGGATTGGAGATGATTATTTTTTCCCCAGTGAAAATAATTAAATCACAATAAAAACTGATCCAAGACAACAGCAACACTGACCGCTCCTCAAAGTTCACGTACTCACTACCTACAGCTTTGTGTCAAAGAAGCCGCCTATGCGAGACGGTTCATAAGCTGTACCACGAATACGCTTTTATTGGATCTGACAGGAGTTTTGTTACATGTTGTATAATTGTTTTCGGAACTTCACAGACTAATTCATATAGTCAACAATGGGTTAGTACTTATTTACTTAAGTACTTTAAGTAACTTTTCCATTATTTAAATTGCTTGTGTAGAAAAGCTAGTCAGGTTGTTGGAGTTTCTTTCAGCTTAGAAATTAAAACTTTGTACTGTTTTATTTTTAATATATTTGTGGCACTTATGAAGTTTATTCTGGGAGGGAAATATTGCCTACCAATTTAAGTTGCATGCATAATAATGAAACGAAATAAGGCAAATCAATAGATATGTCTAATGAAATTAGGTAGCATAATCATTTATTGTAAACGTAATGGGCAAAATATTAAACATAAATTTATAAGTAGGTACACATAAAGATTCACCAAGGCATTTTTTTTTTAGCGTCCTAATTTTATTCAAGACATAGCTTTGCTAATGGACGCATTTAATCTATCCATCCTTTAAAACAGTCGGCAAAACTTCAAGCAACATTTTTATGCTAGATAAGCTAGAAAGTGTATCTTTGAAATTAAAAGTAGATACCAAATGTAACTTGTTTTTATAAGTATTATAGAGAGAATAGTACAGAGTTGCCATGACTGGCTATACCACAGTTAAACCCGCAATGGTTTGTGTTGGTTTATAAAACGTCAAACAATTTTTAAAAAAATGTTTTTTGGTACATAAACGAAAAAATCTACCAAAATGTAAAAAAAAAACGCAAATATACTGAACCATAACAACACCCAATCAGCGACCATTAACAGTGCGAGCTGGAGTGCACATCGGTGACCACAGTCTAATCTAAATCGTCTTTTAGTATCAACATTGCCAAAAAAATGTACGAAAATTAAGATAAGCAAGATACGGCTACTGACCGGAGGATAATTCCTACTTGTTTCCAACCGCCGATATCATTTGCAGTTAAATTCATACCATGATGTCATTCCGATTTAATTTAGTCTATCTCGTAATTGACTTGGTTAAATTATTCGGGGTATCAGACGTTAGGTATTGGTTAATTTGTGCATTACCGGAATAAAGGGGTAATTTTTTACATACTTTCATTATGAATAAAAAGCAACCTAATCCCTCGTACTAAGCTAAATTGCTTGTGTTACGAGTGGGTTCACGTCGCTAGTGCAATGGGTGGGATTCGAACCCGCAACAACATGATCACAAGTCCGATACCATTAGCCATTAGGCTACCAACGCTTCCATTTTTTTTTTGACTAAGTCAATACTCCGTGTGCAAGTAAAGTTGCACTCTGTTGGACTGCAATTATTTGGCTACTTCTATCGCGGTTCTGATGGCAGAGATCTCTTAAGATAAATAAGCAGTACCTTCGTTCATTTGTTCAGTTATTTTCGTTCACCTTTCCTTTCAACAATACACTCAAAACCGGAAGTCCCAAAAATGGTTTAACCCTGCAAGCGCGACTAAAAAAGGAACGATATTTTTTTACTAAAAAAAAGCTTTTCATTTACTAAGAAAATAAAAGGTCGCTAAGATAATAATTGAGGCAGGAAGGGGCGAAAATTAGATAAAAATTTAATTGCGTGCAATTAATTCTTTTTTAACAAACTGGTACAAGGCTTTTATACAAAGCTTGTAAAAATGTGCCTACTGTGTATAATACTTGCTTCAAAAAGTTATCATACTTAAAGAATACTAATATGCTTGCAATATGTGTAGGTATAACAAAGTATATTATATGAATATTGTAATAAAAATATGCCTAGGCATATATTTCGTAAGGTTTAGATAATGTGATATAGCGCCAAGTAAAGGTAAGTCTACAAGTGTTACATTGTTTTATATTAAACGGTTAAATCTGAAATTAAATTAATATTAAACATCTCTAAGAAAACAAAAAAAAAACTTACTTTTAGTACCGTAATTCGGGGTGTATTGCAACTGACAAGGTGAATAACAACATTTTTATAAATTAATTTAATGAAAAATTTACGATTTCCATTTACAATTTCAAAATATATTTCTGTAGGTTTAATATTGACGTTCCTGCTTTTATTATACTAGCGTTTAGGAATGTCGCCAATTTATCGTCAAATGAATTCCAAAACATGTTGTTATTCACCTCATAAGTTGCAATACACCCCGAATTACCGGTAATTATTTAGATCGTTGACAGATATAAAACAGCATTCAAAAACAATCTATCTTATATTAGATTAATGCTCTTCCAAAAGTATATTGTATATTGTTCTCTACACAGACCGAAATCTATGTCTTCGCCAAAATCCTTAGATGTTTGAACACAAACGCACGTCAATTTTGTGGAATGTATGAACTTGCCCTTATAAAAACAACAACACTACACAAAGGAAGTATGTGGAGCAGTAATTTCGCTAATATTTGCAAGAGAGAGTCGGCTTACATTATTACAATATTGTCGACAAAATGAACGTGCTCACATCAAATTACGTTTAAGTTTTGTAATCGGCACGTGTTTCCTTCTGCTTAGTATGTAGTTTGGGTTAAGTACCTGGAAAAAAAAGAATAAAGTTTTAATTTTGGCGTAATTATTTTGTTAAGATCATTAACGCGTCAAACATTTAAGTTCGCAGTCGGAGGGTTGACCTCTTAATGTCAAATTCTTTTCAATAATTGAATACCTGATTTATTAAACATAAAATCGTATAATTTTATGACTATAAGGGCCTATTTCACCATAGTCAGATAACTTTTATTCGACGAATAAAATTGACGTTTGACAGATTCTGTATGAAAAATCTGTCAAAATTTCCGGTGGTCAAATAGGCCCTAAGTAATTAAATATAAGAATTTATCATGGATGCAAAGAATGGAACAAAGATCAAATATTTGTCATATTATGTACCTACTTATACGATTCTGCTTGCTTTTTTACTAAGCTATACGAAAAAGATCTGGTTTCTACATGCTTAAATAAATAGCATTATTTATCTACTAGCTGTTGCCCGCGGCTTCGCACGCGCGTAAAGTTAAGAGTAGTAAGTAGTAAAGGATAGATGGATATATTCTGGGATTTTCAAAGTAAGGAGCATAAATTATATTTTTCATATACTATTATGGCGTTAAGATAATAATAAGATAATGTGGAAACATCACATACATTGAGTTTGGATAAACTTTGAAAACACAGACAAAACTTGAAAATCATTGACACGAAAATATGAAGAAGAATCACATACATTGCTCCGAATTCAAAGTAAGTAGCTAAAGCTCTTGTGCTATGGAATCGGAAACAACGAAGGTACCACTAACACCCAGACTCGACATAATGTAGAAAAGTGATTTTCTACATCGACCCGTCCGGGGATCGAACCCGGGACCTCAGAGCTGGCGACACCTTAAAAACAGTTGTGGACGCCACTCGAACACGGATGTCATCGTAAAGATATTGTTTTAGATGGTCATTTATTTGTATCGAACCAGAAACCCGTATATGAAAGGCATGGCCTTATCTTTAAATATAAAGTCCACAATATAATACCTTGCAATCCCTATTTAACCATCTTAAGGCGTAAAATTTAAAAATCGCTAAAAATATGTTTTCATTTATTTCTAACCAAAAACCCGTATACCAAATCTCATCTCTCTCTTTGAAAATGACAAACTTCCTAAAAAAACTTCCAACCACTATTGCACCCCCTTAGAGGGTAGATTTCTAAAATCTCGGAAATACGTCTTATTAATTTCTAACTCATAATCCTATGAAATTTAATGTGCCTATCTATGAAAACTACACAATTCATATACCTACAAACTTCCATCCCCTATTTTACCCTCTTAGGGGGTAGATTTTCAAAATCGCTGTTATACGTCTTTATTTATTTCTATCGAGTAACCCGTATACGAAATTTCATGTGTCTGTCTTTAAAAATACTGGACTTCCCCTACAAACTTTCACCCCATATTTAACTCCCTTAGGGGTTGAATTTCGAAAAGTACTGAAACACGTGGTTTTTAATTTTTTACCAGAATGGTAACCACAAATTTTTATGGTGTAAACTACAAAAATAACGTTTTTCCATACAAACTTTCATCCCCTATTTAATACCCTTGGGAGTTGAATTTCGAAAAATCCTTCCTTATTCCTTGCCTACATTATAAAGGAAACCTTTGTGCGAAATTTCAGCTTTCTAGGTCCAAGGGTTTGGGCTGGGCGTTGATGAGTCAGTCAGTCAGTCAGTCAGGCCTTCTCTTTTTATTTATATAGATAATATATAATATATATAAAGTATAGATAAATAATTATAGTATCTTAGCCATGTCACAGATTAATAAATAGTTACTTGGCCGTGTGCAGCGCCCCTTATTAAACTCCACTGCGGGTGACGTAACCTACGACAAACTTATTATTTGCGGTTGGTACAGTATTCGGGTCTAGGGATCGAACCGCAAAATTAAGTTTGTTTTTTTTTGTATATACTTTTCCGGGATAAAAACTACCCAGTGTGGTGCCCAGGATATTAAAGAACAATTATACCAAGTTTCATTGAAATCGAACCGGTAGTTTTTGCGTGATGCCTGAACAAACAGACAGACAGACAGACAGACAGACAAAAAATTTTTTAATCACATTTTTGGGTTCGGTGTCGGTCTAGTAACACACCCCGCCATTAATTTTTTTGATATTTTCAATGTACAGAATTTTCACTTCTACAGATTTATTATAAGTATAGATCTCACTCCATTAGACTAAGAAGCGTGACGCCACTAAAATATAAAACAATCTAGAACAACAGGTATGTTAATATAATTAGTGATATTATCAAAAATTATTTAATTTATAGCGTAATTTGTGTTCAAGGTTAAGAAAAATGATTAATAAGAAGGTGTACCAAACTCGTTGGGTGAGTTTTACTATGAAATTTACTACGAAAGATTGTTAACTTGACAGATCAGATATTGTTATTAATATATCGGAATATATTCTATTTTAGACTAGACTACAGACACTCCTAAAAACAAGGCCAACTTATGTCTCTGCTGGGTGCAGGCCTCTTCTCATATAGAGAAGAAACGAGAATTGATCACCACGCTTACTCACTGCGGGTTGGCGACTTCAGATTCATAACGATGTTTTCTATCACAAGAATAATAAAGAAAGTAGATATAACTTAAAAAAAGTCTTATGGGTACTTGCCTGTACGGATTTGTGTACACAAGATTGTAGGTTCGAACCCAAACCCGCAACCTTGTGCACACAAATCCGTTCATTTAACCACTAGGCAACCACGACTATATATTAATCCAATAATACAAAGTGCTGTGGATGATCATATTTTTAATACTGCCATATGAATGAACAACTTCAAACACCGTAGTCAATTCTCAAAATAAAAGTTGACAACACTGTAGGTACTAAATTACATCACCATCTTCTGCTTAGCCTTTTCCCAAGC
This sequence comes from Plusia festucae, assembly GCA_950381575.1. Lineage (NCBI taxonomy): Eukaryota > Metazoa > Arthropoda > Insecta > Lepidoptera > Noctuidae > Plusia > Plusia festucae. The sequence continues at coordinate 2,157,935 of OX494444.1, read as the reverse complement.
TATGTTGGGGTCGGCTGCCAGTCTTACCGGATTTTACATGGAGCGACGAGCTACCTGACCTCCACAACTCATTGCTGGGTAATACAGTATTCCATAGTAAGACTGGTTGTCAGAATTGTAATGACTTAATAACTGTCAAAGAGCACTGTATGACAGTCGGGACCAACTTAACTTGCTTTTCTTTTTTACCATAGGTACTAAATTATAATCAGCTGATCAAAATAAGTAGGTACGGAAGGTCTAATTTTTATTTTGGTATAGGTTGTTTATTTTGTGCTAGTTTGTTAATAATGGTGCGTACTAATTAGTTAATAGAAAAATAATATACTTATATTTATTATATAATAATAAAAGCAAAACAAAACCTATGTAATGTACTTTTTTTCTTTTTTTTTTTTCAAAACAATGAAATACGACAAAGATAAGGCGCGATATGTCGGACTTCCTAAGACTAAAACACCCCGGTCTCGTCCCTGCCTTGGCTGAAGTCGTGGGGTCTTTAGTGCTCTGCCCGACGCCAGCGGACAGTCGCACACCTAGTGTGGTACACTGAATGAATAGTGTAAAGGCAACATAACTTAGAACATGACTTGATTAAGTACCAAAAAGGTCATTGACCTCAACAAAAACTTTATTCACACATGATATTTAAGTACTTAGTAGTTTTATGTTAATTTTAATATCCTCCTAACGTGAATGAATCTGAAGTACGTAAATGCCTTTTCAAGGTCAACGAGTGTCTACTTCTAAGTAGGTATTACAAATTTTTCTTTTAATTATATGACCTTGGAGCAATGATAAGTTATATAAGTTCTCACTTCAGTCAAAAGTCTAGGAATTGTGGGAACATTATTTTCTCCGCTTTTTCTAAAGCAAATTTTCTCGCGGCTCGCGTGGGCTTCGATTATCACGGTAAGAACGTATAGCTTGCCTTGATAAATGGGCTATGTTATACGGAAATATTTTTTCAAACCGGACCAGTAGTTCTTGAGAGCGTAGCCAAACAAACAAACCTTTCTGAAGTAAGGGGTTTGTAAGGGTGTTCCCCTTACAATCCCTTTACTTCAGATAAATATTGAGTATTTGAAAACAAAAATTGTCATGTCATTTTAATTCCACGAATGAGATTTATCTGTTGGTCAAATTAGCCCTGAGTAGTATTCTATTCAGTGTGTGTACACATAGTTTTCACGACCTGAAATCCACACTATATCGCTGAAAGGTTTGTTTGTTTGGCTACACTCTCAAGAACTATTACTAAGTTATACATTGTATTTACAGAAAAAAGTAATTTCAGGTCATGTAAACAGACTAGCTTTTAAATTTTTCGCAATACATAGTGTTGAACTGAGCGTCAAAATATAAAAAAATATGTGGATACACATTGTGTTTGGTAAAATCCACCCTTAGTTTATTATTTCTGCCCTCTGCTAGAGTGTAGGTAGGTACTAAACTTTAGTCTTGTCATGAATTTTCTTCGTCTCAGAATTTTTTGGAGTTGAACTATACATATATGTATATTTTCATCTAAGTTCCTAATACAAATGAATTAACCTTGTAAAAGACAGTAGACATCCTAAGCTTCAAATTATCCAAAGGTAAGTCCTGATACTAATCCATTAATCATATAACAACGACATCGAATATTTAATCCCGTATTCAGTCCATTGCTATTTTACAAAGATCTAGTCTACATATTTCCTTAGATAACGCGCAATGTACTATCTCCAACAACAACAAACTCACTACACAAGGTGGCGTTACAAAACAACCACTTAACACGAAAAAAAAAAACAATAACACCATCAAATCAATCAAAAACAAAAAGGAGGTATCCCACGGCAATAACACTGACAGGTATAATAACATATTTCCCATATAATTGTTCAATTTCATTCGGGTATACAATCCACCGCAGATCAGGACCAACACTTTGAAATCAATAGCCTTAAGTTTAAGTAATAAGGTCTGTTTTTGTTTGTTTACGAATGATATGCGTTCGGTTGTACGTTTAGTTTTAGATGTATGGTCAATGCCAAGGCTCGTCGAATGCCAAGTCGATGACCGCGGCGAGGCAGTCGCCATGATACCGTGGCTGCGAGGATACGTCCCTCTCTCATTTTGGTAGTCGGCGTTTCGATTCAAGTTTATACATACATTTTGAGCTAGTTTTAGTAATGTTTTAGGTCAAACCAAGAGTAAGAAAAAGGCTTACAACGGAAAATAAATAGGCGCTATTCTGCCAAGTAAAAATAATAATATTGGCGTATGAAAAAATTAAATACATTGTAAAATACTTACATGTATATATTAAATGAGTATATGTGTTCAAAGATATAAACAAAAAGAAGCGAGAAAAAATTACTGATAGGCAAAGTATTTACTTCTCTATAAAGAAGAACTGTACCAACTGAGCCATCAAGAAAAGTAATTCTGAAAATAGTTTAAGTAGAACTTAACCACCTTTACCAACAAAAAATGTATATCAATTAAAATTTGTCCGACCATCTCCTCAATCATGGCATCCACAACGCTAATCTGTCTTAATCAGTCACCTTGGTACGTTTACTCTCATACACAGTCATACACAGTCATACAAACTTACTCATTATGCAATTATGCGCGACACACAGGGCCATCCAAAGGAATTTTAACGTAACTGCAATTTGGATGAAAGGGCCGCATTCAATTGACATGAATGGAATTTTGAAGGGATAACTGTTTCAACAGATTAGCCGCAATACAGACCTTGGTAGTCCGCTGCATACGACAATAAAGGTACATGTAAAACTTACTCTGTAATGTGGGTAAACCATTTTACTTGCAAGTATTGACAGATGTGCATTAACCCGGAAATGAACTAATAATTGGCAAACAAAAACGAATTACGAAATATTATTATTAAAAGCACTGTAAAAAAATTCATCTAGGCATGTTTTTTCGTGCCTACTTTTTCACCTGGTTATCTCTATTTTTACTACTATAGGTGAGTGCTGGACACAGAAAACTAATACTCTAGGTGAGGTGCTGGGCAAAGTACTGCCCCAGTCTTTATAATTCCGTGACATCAGCAAGTCTATGTTGGCTTATAGTATCTATGGATTAAAAACCTTTTTGTATAAAATCAAAAATGATATGTGAAAGTGTAAATCAATCAATACGTTGACGTCAGGAATGCTTTGATTGATTATAGTTACGCAAGAGTTCGTGAAGATGAGTATTCTATGGTTATTACTCTTGAATACTACTATGAATACTAAAACGTCAATCAGTTTAAAGTCGCCGTTAAGTCTCATGCTGTCTAAGTCACTTTAAGATGTAAAGTAGCGACAAATCGACATTTAAGAACTTCTTAACGTTAATTAGTGTTTTAGTATTAGAACGTTCTAGTGTCGTTAAACGTCCAGGTTATACCATTATTCCAATTATTATAATTATTATTTACTAGCCATGGCACGTAATACCACGGCTACCACGAAAATATGATAGTGTTTTTCCCAACAGTGGGGTCCCATACGCAGATTTTCCATCTACTACCTTACACAGAAGAGAAAATCTCTTGTTTCTCGTGTACAGAAGGAACGTTCGTAGATAGTATTTTATCTACCAGGTTCAATATTCTCTAACTAGTTGGCAAATTTCCCATTTCCAGATTTCGACCGGCGGTGAACTATTTCCAACAAAAACGTAGGTTTCTTAAAAGATTACATCAGTTCTTTAAAATACTGAGATCAGCAGAAAGTATAGATACCTATTATACTTCGAATCCTATATATTTATAACAATGTATTTATAAAGCGGCGGTAGCCTAATGGCTAGGGCGTCGGACTTGCGATCAACACAACACCACAATCGTGGTTGCGGGTTCGAATCCCACCCATTACACTACCGACGTGAACCCACTCGTAACACAAGCATCTTAGCTTAGCACGAGGGATTAACGAGATTACTAGTAATGTGCGACCCATTGCTAGTAATCTATAAAAAAAAACTGTGTTTTGTAATAAATTTCATTGACTTAAGAGTATCTACTTCTTAACCTGTTTTTCCCGACCCAATACTCGGCAACGTCGACGGCATTATGTGTAGCATCGCAGGTCCACGCGTGAGGAGACGCTGCGCAGGAGTCGCTATACAAAATTATTAATAAACCGATTTGTAACGGATTCTATGGCGATTTTATTTGTATTCCCCACGCTTTGACGCCTTTGCAGGTTTCATGTCAACCAATGATACCAAAGAGAACCAACCAATTTATTGTAAACTAACTTATAAAAAGGGGTACGTACAGTCATAAGCAAAAGTAGATTATGAATTGGAGGATTGAAAACTGTTGGAGTCAATACTGATCACGAATATGTGGCAACTGTACTAGTAATAAATGTTTGGTATAATTTACAATCACAAACATTTGTATCACTTCGACGCCAAACGGTTCTGACGCGAACTCCGTTCATTAGTATTGAATTTCTGATTTTGATCATCTACTTTTGATGTTGACTGTAAAGTACTACTCTGCTTCTTTTTTTTTGTTTCATAAACCTTAATAGCAATGTGGGTCGCACATTACTAAGTAGTATTCTTGTTAACCCCTCGTGGTAAGCTAAATGCTTGTGTTACGAATGGTTTCACGTCGGAGTACAATGGGTGGGATTCGAACCCGCGACCACTTGATCGTGAGTCCGATACCTTAGCCATTAATTAGGCTATCGCCGCTTCACAATTGCAAATTCTCATGATTTCGAGTTATATATATATTATAGTACATAGACGTATTTTATGCTATAATGCCCTTTACCCACTTCAGTTCTAGGATCTCCATTATGCATGCAATTCTAGCTAGAAGCCACTTCACTGAATATAATTTTAATACCTAATAATACACGTGACAAATAATAACAATTTACATAAGGAAGGAATAATAATAATTGCATTAAAATATATAAATAATGTATGATCTCATTTCAATAATTATAACAATTACCTACGGTAAATAAATAAATACATATTACGCTTGTCAATGTTATTGTATATAACCGTCCCTGTTCAATGTATTTTTTATAAATTGATTAACATTGTACAGAAAGGTGTTATGACAGTGTTATGGCGAAGTTTTTGTACTGGAACCAACACTATCATATTTTATTGATGTTTCTAGGTACATATTATATAATATTAATTTAAAAGGAGTGCGTACACATTCAACGAGGTAAGCAGGTGCATAAGACTGAACAACTTTTTCCACGAAAAATGTGTCGAAATCTGAAAATTTAAAATCATCTTTGTATACAAACATAAGTCACGTGACCTGTCACTTTGTATGAAAAGTCCATTTTCCGGTCGGCCCGTGACCATGACACCTGCAAAGGCGTCGAAACGTCGGGAACTAAAATCAAAATAAACCGCGATAGAATCCGTTTAAAAGTAGTTCTATTTTATCAAGATTTCGACCTATATTCCTTGGGGAAAGTTGTTCAGTGTTATGCACCTGATTACCTTGTTGAATAAACGCACTCCTTTTAAATTAATCCTGTATAGACTTAGTTTCAAATCGTAAAATGGTTATATCAACCTGTAACTTACATTTAAGGGCCAACATTTTTGTTTATAGTGAGCAGGATTTCGATCAGTAGTAAAAATGATCACACTGGCGAAATCCATGTATCCACAATCCTCCACAGTGAAAACCGGCTTAAAAATATGCAGGAGTCATTGTTCCCAAAGAAATACCACACGTTTTTTTTCCAACCTACTTACAACCCATCTATTCTTTAGCCTGCCTCATTCGATGCTTATCATATCTCATTTCGTGCCTAGCGTAGGCATTTAGAAATCTAACTTGTGTCCGGGTCTAACGGCATTTTTTGTCTTAGACAACTGACCGCTAATATTGCTCGATATAATTCGAAAGTAAAAAATATGACGGTCGTAAAAAACGTATAACTTTGAATTTGATCAAGCTCACATGCAAGGTGTGTTTAATTATAAGCTAAATTAATACTGTCACAACTTTGATTTTAATACGTGTACTGGCTTTGTCGATTGATTTTTTTATGGTTCACAATCGGTGATCACCTCTTTTGATACGTAAGCGGATTCTGCAGCTTGTTATATTCTAAAATAGGCTGGACTGGTTGTGTTATGAAGTAGAGATTTGTGATTTTTTTTTAACGTTTTAGGTGTCCCACAGCTGGGCAAAGGTCGCCCAACCTGCTCCAGGCCCCTCGGTCTTGAACCGCTTCCCACCAATCCGGAACCGAATTATGTCATCTCGCCATTTTTAAAACTAATATTAACAAAATAGTTTTACAATTTAGCTTTATTACCCATACCTAGGCACAGTGGGAACATATTGCCTTCTAATAAGCTACTCTCCAAATTATTTGCAAACCAAAACTCTCGGCTCAAATTTATGTACTTAGTAGTTTTAAAATCCTTTAAAGTCCTTGCTATCCGTTTTGATTTACTTTTAAAAAATGCGCTATAATGACCAAATTGTCGTTTTTTAAAAACCTTCGCATCTAAGCAAGGAAAGAGAACAAGTAAGTAGGTACCACACAGATGTCAACAGCCAGTATTAAATCCGTATAATATGAGAATTTCACAATTTATCGAGCCCAATAGCAAAGTGTTAATGATTACAATTTTCATGGCGATTTGGAAAGGTAAAAATACTGGTATGGCGTATCAGGTTCTTATCATACGTTGCGAATCGCCAACTATGTTGCTATGGCGACAGTGATAACGATCATATTTCTCTTACCTTTTAAAGCCAATAGAGAAAATGTTAGGTATAATAATGAAGAGGTGAGGTTACTATACCAACTTTGTTTTATATGCTGTTTCCTACCTTATTCCTAGAGAAATATGGTAGGTTTTTGTAGTTGGTTTCCACCGTATTACCATTACGTTTACGAGTCTTAGGTAATAGGACTAATTTAAAAACTTGTCGAGTTACATCATCTGCCTAGCCTTTTCCCTAACTATGTTGGGGTCGGCTTCCAGTCCTCAATGCAGTCTAACCGGATTTAGCTGAATACCGTATTTCACATCGAGCGACTGCCTATCTGACCTCCAGTATCCATTTTACTGGGTAACATAGTATCCCATAATAAAATTGGTTGTCAGATTTGTCATGACTGAAAGACTGTCAAGGGTCTCGGTATGTTTGCAAATGGTCGCCCATCCCCGGACCAACCGCGGCGATCGCGACTTTACCTTTATTATCAGTCAAATTTTACGGCTAACACGTAGCTTCTTTCCCCTCAAAAAACTTGTACCTATAGTTAGTTGTACCTACGAATTATTTCCAAAGTGATATTTTTTAATTTGTTTTTTATTCTTGTAACATTATATACTTAGGTACACATACAGGATTAATTTAAAAGGAGTGCGGATATTCAACGAGGTAATCAGGGGCATAAAACTAATACCTTTTCCCAAGAAACAAAGGTCGAAATCCTGAAATTGAAAATCATATTTTCATACAAACGTAAGTCACGTGACCTGTCACTTTGTATGAAAAGTTCGTTTTCCATTTTAAGATTTCGACCTATGTTTCTTGGGGAAAGTTTTATGCACTCACAATAACCGCACTCCTTTTAAATTAACCCTGTATTGTGCAGCTTAGTATTGTGACAAATGAATTCATACAAGCTGCTTGATAAGCTACTCACTTAGAACATTTTCTATAGCGATGGTATTCAATACTTCCAGATCTTTGAGAATTAATTCAATACAGGATAGACGAATGTGAGGAAAGTCTTTTCTCTAGGAGTAACGTAAGAGTAATTCACAAAAATATTACCTAGTTCCAAGACTTTATTTTCTTTGTGTATGTAGGACATTAAAATAAAAACACGTGGATTAACATTAATTAATTTGTCTTTAAGATAACCTGTGTTAAAGAAATACATTGTAACAATTGATACCCACTCTTACCTTCTGTAACTTGATTATAATCTAACACGAACAACAACATGTGACAAGTTTATTAATGTCATTCAATACACCATACGGCTGCCTCAAAAACCGAAAGGAAAACAGTACATAAAAATTCATATCATACTTGTATGTACAAACTCATACCGGATGTTACGCAATCGGATGTGGATCCGATACATCGATCCCTTATGTATTCTGTGGACGGTTCCGACGCCCTTCACCTTAGCGAGGGCTGTGACCTTTATGTACTTATAAAGGGTGTTTCTTAAGATGTATTTCTTAAAAGAAAAAAATAAAATTGGTTCTTTCTTTATGTGACTCCAATTTTATTTTTTCAAAAGTCGAAGTATAGTCTGTTTTTCAAAGTTTTTTTTTTATTCTGACTGTGACCGCTTGATTAAATAAGTATATCTAGTTTATAACTCGCTATAAAATGCAATAAGAATATTATCTGTATTAATATATTATCCTTTTTTTATATATTATTAATATATTATCTAATTTCTAGTAGATATGGAACTGGTTATTCCAAAGATTTTTGCATTCCAACAAATAAAAATCTACATTCGAAATGTCAATAAAAATGATTTAATTTTAACTATTTCCAAAACAGCATTCTACACTAATATTATAAAGAGGACATATTTGTATTTTTGTGTGTATGTTTGCAATGAATAAACTCAAAAACTACTGTGCCTATTTCAAAAATTCTTTCACCATTCGAAAGCTCAAATCCACCCGGGGCTATGTTATTTTACTAAAAAATTAGGTATTGCGGGCATAGTTGCGGGGAGCAGCTAGTTTAACAGAAAATACTTCAGTTACGAGTTCAAAACCGCTAATAAGGCCTATAGATAACGAGAGGTAGTAACGCTTTGATGTCTCAAATAACTAGTGTAACAACAACCTATAACTACAGAGCAAAGGCCTCAAAGTAACAAGGATTGATCATTAAACGACAACAAGTTTTTACACACCTCCAAAAAGACCTCAACTAGGGTCAAGAGACTTGCAAACAGCGCCCTAATTGAGACGATTACACACCATTGTTCTGTATTCCCATCGACTTATATAGATTAATTAGCGTCACGTGACAGCACCTTAAACAATCTCATGTGTGACAGATTACATATATTTAAAGTACGGTTCCATAAACGCGTCAGTTAATAAATCGTCGAGGGAAAAATTACTCTTAATGGCTCGTAATATAATAAATTTGTGTTCCGTTTTTTCGGTACGACTTCGTCAAATTAAAGTATTATTAAGACAGTTACACTGAATGGTTTTTAAACGTCAAAAAGGGTTTATTTAGTGTTTTAAATGTATGATTATGATGAATTAAAGTTCCATTTGCACCGCGGTGGGTCCGTTTAGGGATTTAGGTCGGAAAAGACTTCCAATTTTGCTTACGTTAACTGTTACGTTAAATTATCAGTAAAACAATTCTAAATAAGAAGGCGGTTGTAAAGAAGTACTAACAAACTATACTCCATTTTTAGAGCAGTTGAAAAAACCTCGTTAATTATATGGTGGAAAAAACTTTAGGTTGTAGGTATTTTCTATAAATAAATGGAATAATCATATCAATTAATATAAAGTAAAAATTATACGATAAACTATAAGGTAAGAAACACGTTTGGCAACCCATCGTTCGATTCGCCTCAATGTCTAGCGTCATTGAATAATTTAGTTTCTAGGAAAATTTTGTCTAGTTTTAGCCATATATTAGTTAATGTTTAACTTTGACATTTCCGTTTTATATTATGTAATAAATTAATAGGAACAAAATGTTGAATACAAGAATCAGTGTTTTTTTTTTAAACTTATTATAATTTTTGTTTCAGATCTAAATTAATAAAATAACAAAATGAGAAAGGCCAGAAAAATAAAAACAAACTTCAAAATTTTATTTAAAATAAGCTTTGGATTGAACAAATGCAAAATATGCATTCTAAAAAAAAATCCATTGAAATTTCGAGTATAGATTTAAGCTATACTAAACGAAATTAGAAAAATAATATTAGTTCCAGATTTGCCCACCGGATCAGATAATTATGTGGCACTATACTTTTTCTAACGATCGTTCCCTGCAAAAAAGGGCGGTTACACGACATCTGTCCAAATATAATTTGATATTTACTCTGGCGAACCAGCTTCTAAAAACATGTAAAATAAATAGCAATCCTGAAAACAACTTTTCATTTGAGTGGGCCCGTTTTGTCGAAGCACGCATTATGCTAATACAGCTTCCGTTGGGGAATCCTATTTGGGTTCCGTACAATGTTTTGTTTGTACGTCGTGATATGACCTGGTGTTCGAGATGATTGTAAAATCGGCTTGTCAGCGCTGAGAGGTGAACTAGGGTTAACTCGGTTCCAAGTTTCTTCGTTAATTGAAGCTTTATTTTAGATACAATTTTATTTACCTTATTGTATCAGGCTTCGTGTCGTAACTAACACTTTCCTTTACAGAATGTTATATCTTTCAGTGATCTGATCAGAAACAGGATCATTTTTTTCACTGTGTCAGTATATTCTTAACATATGAATTCTTAACATGCTGGCATTTTTATATATAAATATCATGTAATAGGTATTCAAAACAAGTTATTTTCAATAAGATATCAAATATATTTTGCTTTATACCTGTATTGTTGCCAACCCTAAATACAAGGGTTCGTAAGGGCTGCGTCGTTAACTGTAATGTCGTGTTCTAATGACCTCGCTATGATTGTTAATTTGGTGACACGGTGCAGTTAACTTCGGATGAGGTGGAAACAAAACTCTCGGTTGCTTTTGTTTTGGAGTTAAATTCGTAGGAATATAATGTTTAGCAGTAGGACAGATACTTGTTACATTAATTGTTTTATTAATTTAAATATTTTATTAAATGTTCATTCCTTCCGAAATCATTTTATAGGCTGGTATAATCATCGGCACGGATCTTGAGCGCTGACCTTCACCTGCGCAGAAGTGATTTATTGGGTCCCTTTTGGGGTATGAAGTGAGGCGCGGGGCGGGCTAAAGTGCGGTGATTGGCCCGCAGCGCGTCGCGTCATAGCTGTCACTCGGGATTCGTTCTTTGCTACGCTTGCAGTCATAGCTGTCACTCGGGATGCGCTCGGGATTGGTTGCTCGGCATAGCTTGCACGTACGATGCGCAAAGCGATCCCCACTCTTCCGCCGAGCGCTCAAGATCCGTGCCGGCAGTTATACCTATTGTTAAATTGACAAATTGCATTAGTAATTTAAATAGCTTAGTTGTGAATAGTCTCTAAAGTACATATATTTGTACATACGTAAAGATAAAAGTAGACACACACACACACAAGAAAATAATTACCAAAACACTGTATGACAGGGTTTAATTAAAAATCTTGAATAAAACTTCATAGAAACAAATCATTGAAGCTCTTTGGATATTCCTACAAATATCCAAAATGCAATATGGCCTTTAATGAGTGTTAGAAAATTCAAATTAATTAATCATAAGATTAAACTTTGAAAGATTTTTTTGGAAGTTTTGCGTTTTGCATGATTATAATAAAATTATACGTAACAAAAATTTTTAAAAAATATCAAATATTATATTAACGTATAAGTAAACTACTAAAATTTTATAATTTTTTTACTAAAATTTTATTGATTTTTTTAAATTAATCAACAAATTATTTTAAATTATTAACTTAACATTTTATGCCGATTAAGAAAACGAATATGTCATCAAATATGGTGAATAAAAAACACATTGATGGCGGAATTTTAAAGAATTATTAACTAAAGTTATTAATTATTAACTAGTTCATGACGTCTATGTTATATTAATTCAAGAACGGCTCTGAATTATAATAATTTGGTATATTTATCACAGCTATAATAAACTAAAAGAGTTCATGGTTTTTTTAACAGATTCGTAACAAAGCAGCATAATGTAATGTATTCTTTTGTTTTTTTTTTCAAAAACCTTTTTTTAGCACAAAAAAAAGTGTTTATCAATTTCACCGTTATTAATTATTATTACGGTAAGAGACGGTTAAACCTCGGCGCAACTACACTAATGAATGACATTATGTGAATGGTTTCCGAGAATCGCAACACTATAAAGTTGCGGTTTTTAGCGTTATTAACTAGAAATATAATAAGTCTGTAAAAATAAAAAAATAGACTTATATACAAGTCTATTGACATGTAATCAATAAATTATCCTTAGCTATTAATGATAACAGTTAACATCACACAGCTTTGTTGCTGGCCAATAAAGTGGACAGCCTCATTATATGACGTCTCAGCGAGCTTCATTTAATTAATTAAAAAAATGAATATAAAATAACTAGGTTTTGAACCACGTTGGTTATCGCCGCGTAAACATGTAGACTTCCTCGATAAATGGGCTATCTAAAACAGATTTTTTGGGATTAGCGCGTTCGACCAAATAACAACAACAAGGGGCCATCCATAAATTACTTTTCACGAATTTCATGCTTTTTGAAACCCCACCCCCCCTCCCCCGTCCTTGTCACATTTTTGAGACGCCCTCCCTAGTGTTAAGTTATATATTTTACAGCTTTACTGCTAGAAATAATTATAGAATTAAAACAACAGTTCTAACGTTTGTTTTATTTCAATTTAAATGTGATTTACTGAACATCATCATCACTTAGATTAAAATAGATATTGAAATTTGACGTCACGAAATTTAGACCCCTCCCACCCCCTTATCACACGACGTCGACCTTCTCCGTCCCACTTAACGTGTGACGTAATTAATGGATGGCCCCAAATGAATAGGTATGTCTATCTAATAACTCAATCAAAACTCAAGATAAATCGTTTAACACTTAACAATCGTAACATGAGAACCAAACCTAAACCTTGAAAGGAGATCACCAAAAAAGTTCGCTATAATCGCACGCACGATTTTTTTGTCGCAATTAGATTTAATTCATCGTCAATCGTGATTCAGACTTAATCGGAGTGCGAACGATCACACGCACATAAACTATAACTTTAGAGCAATTTACATATTGTTTAATTACTAACTTTATGATTAATATACGTTTAAACGTGTACAACCTTTGTTTTAAAACAATTACTTAATATTTGTTAAAAGATAAACGATTTAATAGCGAATATGGTGTTACCAAAAAAAAGTTTTTGACTAAATTTGTTTTTTCTTTCGTCTCCTAAACAAATAATTACGAAGTTAGAAGTAGTGAATGGAAAATTCGCGTGACGTCTCTCCGTCGTATGATGTATGCCAACGTTATGACGTTACAACTCCTGAACTTTAAAACGCTAGGTACATTATCGTGTCAAAAAAAAGCGTAAATTTTTTTATATCTCAATTTTCATTATCTAGTATTTTATGTTTTTTTTTGTGCAACCCTTTTTCTACCAATAACAAAAACAACACAATTTGGTACATTCGTTCGGAAGATACATGCATTTTGGTGATACATTTTTATTTATATAGATAAAGAACTTTGGGTGAATTGTATTATTTGAGTAGAATTTACATCAAAAACTAGTTATTATGGTACAGACACTATAACTGACATAAATAGACATAAACATTAACAAATGTTAAGTGGTTCCTAATGTGTTTATGACTATTTTATAGCAATCTATTTGATTAACATTTAAATTTGTTGTCTTAAATTACTTAGACTATATCTTCGACAAACGTCAATTGAGATATTTTGTAAAAAAAAAAATATAATATAATCTTTTTTTTTTTTAGAATAGAATAGAATATTTATTTCTTCTACAGTTTTATTAAATTAAATGTTGAATATGCAATGGATAATTTATTTGATTTGTTTAAATCAATTATCGAACCGTTTTAATATTTTGAACTTCTGATATCGTAAAAAGGTTCGAGGTTGCTATAGAAACTGAAAGTAACTTCCGAGGATCTAATTGGTTGATTTTTTTTTTATTTATTCTTTATTGTACATTCGCCAACATAGGATAATGATGTAAAATAAGAACAGTGTGAACAGTAAGTTGGTACAAAAGGCAGACTTAAAACCAATTGTGATTTCTTCCAGACAACCTTTTTTTCTACTCAGGTTAAAAATATTTTTAATATTTTCTAAGATATATTTGTAAGTTATTGCTTACAATTTTCAGTAGTCCACTGTAAAAAGCTACGCTTAAATAAAAATTAACGGCTAACAATTCATTGAAAGCCAATTTGAAAAGCTATCACAAAAGGTTAGCTATCGATGAAAAGAAATGTTTATTTTAATCTCTACCCATTCCATAATTTAGAATGTCAAAAAAACAAGATTGTGTATAACATCGATGCCACCTGTTACGACAATAAAACGCGGCAAAACATTGATACACCAACGTCAAACAATTGAAATTCAGAGGGTAGTGCCTCCCCTGCTCTGTATTCAACTGTATTCGTAATATGCGGATTCCAGGGGTAAAGGAATTCCTCTTTTGGTGTCCGCTTTCGCAATTTCGCTTCCGAAGCGATAAGCTAGACTGCTAGATAGTAGATAATCTTATTTTTTTATATTCTGTACTTATAGTATGTATTATTTATAAATAATTATGTATTATTAACTTAGACGAAGAATTTCATCTAAGGTTTTTGCGAAACCATCTAAGGTGGTTTCGAACGAAAAGTCCTAAGCACTTAATCATTTTAGCCAAATTTTTGTTCGTGAAGGTAGCTGCTATCTAGAAGCGTTACCTACGTTAGAACTCGTAAAACTAACTATACTACACACTAGACAAAAAAACGTATATACTCAAAAACTTTTACCTAAATTTGCTGGTAATAATTTCACACAATTTCATTCATTTATTCTAATTATAAGCTCGATTATTTAGCTACTAGATGACTACAATTAACAATATAATAAGTCTAGCCCAAAAAAAAAGGAATCATACAAATTATCTCACGCAATTTTCAACATTCAAGTTAACCATACACTTTCGATTCCTTAATCACCACGAACCAACTGTCATAACACAACGCAATCAAACGCTTTACCTAAAAAGGCCCCAAAACGAGCTGTATATAACTCTAGCCACGAACTACATACGTACATTTTTTTTGTCTCGGATCGTTGGCCGAGCAAACACACGAATAAGCAATAAGTACTAATAATATTATATAAAAAAATCTATACAAAAAACTAGCGGCCTTCAATATAGAGAGATCGTTCACCTGTGCTGATTATAAATACGTAATACGGACTTTAAGGTGTACATGAACTGAGATAACAATAAATATAATTATTAGCATTATTCTAAATATGTTTAAGGTCAATTACTTGGCCATATATGCAGGAAACCGAAACAACAATCTTCACATGAAATCATACTACTTAACGTACATTAACTAACCAACTCCTATTTCAAGATTCAATGTATATAGTAATATCTTATTTTATATTACACTGCTGTTCCCCGTCCGCGGAACCAAATTTTTTAGTAAAAAATGCCTATGTTACTGAGGGTGAATGTAGCTTACTAATGGTGGAAGAATTTTTGAAATCGGCACAGTAGTTTTTGAGTTTATTCATTACAAACATACACGCA
Organism: Plusia festucae; assembly: GCA_950381575.1. NCBI lineage: Eukaryota > Metazoa > Arthropoda > Insecta > Lepidoptera > Noctuidae > Plusia > Plusia festucae. The sequence goes on along the minus strand of OX494444.1, from coordinate 2,142,432 downwards.
CACAAAAATAAAAATCTTTCCTCTTTATAATATTAGTGTAGATAACTTTTCAGTCTATTTACTTCAATGGTTATGAACAACCAATGTCGTGGAAACTTCGTGGTTCAACCGACTTGATTCGTATGAAAGTTGCAGGTTGGAACCCCGGTAAGTTATCTTGGTAATGACAACATTGGAATAGTGAGTTTGTTTGCCTAAATTTATTTGGTTTGTCAAGAAGTTCGGTGGAGCAGTCAAAGACTGGGTTTAAGCTTACTGCGGTAGACCTACAAAAAATACAGAATTTAATCGCTTGGTATCGTGAACCAAGTTAACTTATAGTACCTAGTAAGCTAACTTAAACACGTTTAGAAACGGCGGTAGCCTAATTGGCTAGGACGTCGAATTTGTGATCATGTGGTTGCAGGTTCGAATCCCACCCATTACACTACATCTGCATCTTAGCTCAGCACTATGGGTTAACATGACTACTAGTAATGTGCGACCCACATCGCTAGTAAAAAAAAAAGCTTTCAAAAAACAGTGATATGGATGGTGATTGGTAATTCTTATCATTACTAATAGTAGCCCTGTAGTTGCACACTAACGAGTTAAAATTAATTGTTTAGGTATTATCTAAAGGCTAAGAACCAAATTCATTGAAATTCATAGAGGTCTCAGACAATCTAGATTAAAGAAGGCTATTTATGTAGCAAAAAGATTTAAAAAAATATGTTTAGATAGAAATTTATAGATAAAAGATAAAAATGAATAAATTTAGATTTAGGAATATTATAAAAGAGAGAGAGAAAAAGAGTTTTCTTGTCTTTTAGACCGAACTTTTTTTCCAAGGAAATATATATTTAAAAACTTGCGGTTGTTTCGTCAGTGATAGTGAGTTACGATATTCAACTTTACAGCTCTGAATATAAAAGTTCTCATTGACAAACCTGTACTAACAGGCCGACTATGCTATACATTTCCACACACTTCATAAAATCTAGTTCATAGAGCTTATATTTAAATATTTAAATTAAACAAAAGCCAATCTAATTTCTAGCACAAGATCTTTTTTATAACAACAATGTAAGATAGTCTACCACGCCTAATTGGTAAACGAACATCACTAAAATGGATCTTACTCGTCCGAAATACAGTCGATTTCAATGTTAAATCGACACCAAAATAATGTAGTTGAGTGTACCTATTATCTGCTCATGTTAATTATTAGCGTTCATAGTGGGCATGATTGTACGCAATATAGTTCTATGATCCCAGATGACCAGACACTTTTGGTGACACACTGATTAGTCATAGAGCAGACGTTGTTTATATACTGAAAGATGTCATTGGCACAGTGGACGAGCGGACTGCTCTGGGATTGTGAACTTCTTTAAAATTGATATGTGTATGTAACTTCTCAGAATTAAATAATAATAATACCGGCCTATAAACGTCCCGCTGCTGGGCATAGGCCTCTTCCTCTATGAAGGATTTCAGATTTAATTGTAATTTTTTTATTTTTTATTAAACGTCACGTAGTGCCACGCATTTATTAACATTGTGATATACGAAAACTAGCTTTGTATAGTTCTACAAATCACCTCACATGACTGGATAAAGCAATAAACAATAGTCCATTCAAATATCGACGCACAGAATAAGGAAATAGATACCCCTACGCATTTCCCAGTTCCCCTTCCTTTGACATAAAACCATCTGAAATGTGTCTCCCCTGGCATCCGTCCCCGGCTAGGGAGAGCTACATAATTAAACATTACGCCGTCAATACGCAAATAATTGAAATATTAACGGGTAGATGAAAGTTAATGTTTGATGTTCCAGGGGAATTACGGGAATTAAAAAATACATGCCTCCCTTGGAAGTTTGATGTCTTGCCCCTAATTTAGGTGCATCATTCAACTGGTTTTCTCATCGGGGATAATCCTCAGGCTAGATTTTTCCGTTACAACATTGTGTTTTCACAATTATTGAAAACTGAGTATTTTTAACCGACTTCTAAAAGGAAGAGGTTCTCAATTCTGTTTTTTAATGTTTGTTATCTCAGAACTTTTCGATGGCAATTAAACTGTTTTCTTTTTCAGATGTTCTATTTCTGGAAGTTCCGGTTTCCAGAAATAGAGGTGTGAAAAGGTTATAGGTCCTTCATCCTACGCTGTATTCGATATCTCATCCATTTGCACCTGTATTCAGTTGCACCTGGTCAACACTTTTTAATATAAATAAGGAATAGATAAGTAATAAACCGTTTTACAACGATTATGTTCTTGTTATAACAGAAAAATTGATAAGTAAAAGCTAGTATATTTAAATATGTAAACTGTTTTGTAGCATATTTTATTTTATATCTAGAATACATTTTAGCAAAATACTCCAATTTTGCGTTAATGTTTTATTATAATATACTAAATAACTAGATTAGTCAAAATTAAGTAGTAAATCCCAAAGTGCTTCTACCATAGATGCAAAGCAATCTATCAAAGATACATAAAGTTTTTCGAAAAATTTGGGTAAGACGAAAAATTGGAGATCTTTTCAGCCGAAGCTGCTTCAAATATAAAACATAATTAATTTCCCTTTTTGATAATAATTTTGGCCAGGAGTAGTGAAGGCAGGTGAAGAAAAGGAGTGACGGAGTGGTGGCCAAGGTAAAGCAAAAGCAGTCAGACGTCCGAGAGCTAGATGGGTCGATGACATTGTCACAGTTTCGTTGACAATCTGGGAGAGACTGGAACTGTACCAGAGAGAATGGCACGTATAAAGAGAGCTATGCGCAAGTCTGACAATGCTATGAATGATGATGATGATAAGAATTGGAGACTGTATTTTTAAGTAGCCACCAATTTTCACATACCTTCATGACATGAAATCTTCAATATTTTCTAGTATTTATTAAATAAAAGAGGGATCAAGAAGAAGGGATCTATCATTTTGATACAAAATATACAGCATGTTGTTGAAAACCAAACAAAACAAATGACAGATGATACGTCATTACGCTATTGACATAAGTCTTAACTCTGCCTGAACATTACATGAAAGTACATAATTTCATAACGTCAGGTGCGAAATAATCAAATTATAAACGTTGAATATTAATGGTATGCGATATTACTACGATTTTTTTATCAAAAGAAAATCAATTATACAGTGTGCTTCATGTTGAGGCACGTGATAAACTGTGCATACATAGGGATTTATAAAAAACTACAAAATAACTTTTATTTTTATGAGGTTAAAGTCTAATTTCTAACGACTAAAAAGTCAGGGAAACCTATCAATGGAAATACAATCTTGTCATAAAGTGATAAGGTCAGTTTTTGTATGTAAGTTGTACGACTTCAATTGCCTACGATCAAGTAAATGTTCGGTATTTTAATAATGTGTAAACTAAAGGGGAAATGTATAAAACATGTGTAATCTAAGTATTCGATTCTGTCTAATGGTGGGTTGCTTTTTGCGAGATTTCTTCCTTTAACCTTGTAAGTAGTCTACGACCGTTACTTACATTTTATTGGATGGTTTAAAAGGTATCTAAAGATTGATACAAAAAGGCAAAAGTAAACAATCACTTAGAGATTGAGTTTTAGAAATTATACGGGATTAATTTTTATGGAGTGCGTATATTCTACGAGGTAATCAGGTGCATAAAACTGAATAAAACAGGAACATAGGTCGAAATCTTAAAATTGAAAATGAAATATTCATAAAAAGGGACAGGTTACGTGACTTATGTTTCTATGAAAAATGATTGATGATCTCAGGAAACAATATTTTTACAGCATTTATAAAACCGTAATATTGTCACTTAAAGCCAAATTATAATTTAAGAGGCCATCAACGTTTACGCATTTTTAAGCAGATTGTCCTCTAAGAGGGCTCGCTGTCATTTGCGTGACGGGTTTATAATAATATAATAGGTTAAGGTAACCTTGTACAACCCTTCGCTATCCTACAATGAACTGACCATAATGACACACTATTAACTCACACTCAGAATGACTGGCAAAATTCACAATATTTACCGTTCAACCTAGTATTTTTCATGGGTCACTGTATAGCCCAATGATTGAGGAGGTCACTGGCAGTAACTCTGCCTTAATAAATAATCTATATAAATAAAAATGAATGTTGGTAAGCGCATAACTCAAGAATGGCTGGACCAATTCGGCTGACATTGACAGAACGAACATATTTTGACAGAACGAAGTCTGTCCGGGCAGCGAGTATCTAAATAAGTACAAAAATAAACCTAGCATTTACCTGTGATAAAAGTGATCTGCATATTCTTGCTTCAATAATACAAAAACTACAGTAACGCAAAGTACGAACTCCAAATAATATTTTCATTCTCGAATTAGTAATTGATTTCTTGTACCATTGAATACTGAAACGCTGATTAACTTTAACACGTTCTTAAACGTCTATCTGTCGCTACTTCACACCTTAAAGTGACAGAGACAGCATGAGACTTAACTGCTTGAAACTGATTGACGTTAGTATTCCATAACCAAAATTGACAGTTGAATGTTCACCATTACTTCTAGTGAGTATATCGAAGCCAAAATACTTAAAAAAAACTGTAACCATAGCTGTCAAAATGAAATAGGTACGTAATAATTCAAACTTGAAGTCCTTCAACATTTTTTCTAATTAATAACCTAGCTGCTAACCAATACGAAAACTTCTCTCTCCAGGAACATAGGTGTGCCAGAATCATACTTATTCAGCATACATCGACAGTCCCCATCAACTTGAAAAGATAATTCCCGTACAAACGCAGTAATGAATGTTAATGCTACTACGTGACAAATTATAGGTGATTAAGTAGTAAGTATCTATGTATCGACATATGTCAAGGCAATTGTGTTAAACATAGTATTGTGAAATGACAATGGCTAAAATAGACACAAGTTTACGTTAATGACCCTAAAATGTAATGATTGATTAACATCAGTGTTTGACCGTGGTGGCTTTTCTGATGGGTACTTTTTAGGGTTTCATACCCAAAGGGTAAAACAGGACTAAGACTCCGCTATCCCATCCGTCTGTCACCACTTCACCAGGCTGTATCCCATGAACCCTGATAGTTAGACAGTTGTAATTTTCACAGATGATGTATTTCTCTTGCAGCTATAACTTAAATTGACGGGCCTGTTGGTCTAGTGGTTAGTGAACCTGACTGCTAAGCCGGAGGTCGTGGGTTCGATTCCCACCCAAGACAAATCTTTGTGTGATGAGCACGATCATTTGTTCTGTGTCTGGGTGTTATTTATCTATAATATGTATGTATTTAGAAATATATAAGTATGTTTATCAGTTGTCTGGTTACCATAGTACAGGCTCTGCCTAGTTTGGGATCAGATGGCCGTGTGTGAGTTTGTCCCAAGATATTTATTTATTTATTTATTTATTTATTTATTTATTTATTTATTTATTTATTTAAATTAGTAAAAAACAGAATAAAATAAATATTTAAGACACAACAAATGTGACTTTTTGTGTTTTTGACAAAAAAATTAAAACAGGTAATTAGTAGAAAAATTGTTTTTTCTACGAGATCGAACCCGGGACCTCAGAACTGGCGTCACCTTGAAAACCGGTAAGTAGGCCACTCGATCACGGAGGTCACACCTATTTCTTTCCCTATTTTACTCACAAAAATAACTCCTGACCTAATTTTTGAGTCGTACCTCTGTAGATAAAGGTTTTTACATGGAGTGACAATCAATTTCGAATTCACCATCTTTTTTTCTGTAGGTACTCGAATATTCAATCAAAATCAAAATAATTTTATATCAAGTAGGCCTTTGCAGGCACTTTCGAAACGTAAAGTGACTAGTTGCGTTCTATAACAATTTAAAACCGAAAGACTCCTTCGCTCGATCGTTCATTTAGACTAACTTTACAACACTACTACTAATTCACACCTGTGAATCTTATACGGTAAATAGGTACCTAGTAACCATTTATACCAATAACCGCATCTAAGGTCAACAATGCAATAAAAAATTGTACTTCAGACTTCGCATCATAACTAGCAACCAACTTTAGCTCTTTAATTACTAATCACAATCATAACAAACCACAGACAGATTTGGCACGACAAGAGTTTGAAATGGTATTTGCCCAGCAGTGAATTCGAAAAAAAAAATACTCTGGCATTTACCAACTTAATTGGCAAAATCATAACACCAAAATAAAGTTATATATAAATCTAAAAGCTGATGCAAAATTTCCAAATTGTACAAAATGATTGATGATCAAAAGATTGAATAAAAAACCACCCCCAGCTTTAAGACCATTCATCCTTTCGGAGATTCCCACGCACATTTCTTTCATACCTTAAGGACACGTTATTTTTACGAAGAAAAGTATGACGGAGTAATAATTCGTGGATTTAGTCTGTGTAATTGTGTTATGTTCACCCCATTTGATACTAATTCGATGTGCGCAATATAGGACCGAGTGGGTTGAGTCTAGAATCTTAGGTACGTGGGACTGAACGCGGGCAAGGCAGTAGGTATGTGACGTCAAAGTATGGTGAACTGGGCCTTATTCACTTAGGCTCAGTTTTTTTATCCCTAGTTATCTCAACCAATGGTAAAATATCCTAACTAATGGTTTTAAACTTCGGTAAAACATGTTTATTCATAATTTTTTATTGTAACAAATGATTAAATAATTACTCTCAGACGTATATGACCCTTTGAACGCGTTTTACCGAAATTTGAATTTTTTTAGTTAGCATGTTTAACCATTGGTTGAGTTAACTAGGGATAAAAAAACTGGGCCTTAGTCCAAGCGGTTAACGAGCTGCGTGCAGGGTTAAGAGTGGTTTTATCTCTTTCGAATTATTATACTTTTAAGTAAAAAAAATTAAATGGCCTGATACTACCCGGTGAATCACAGAACACAAAAAGGATTTGGCGACTCGGGATTCTTGAACTTAGTCTGACTTAGTATGCCACGTAATGTTTTGTTCGGACGTAGATAATAACCTCCCTGGCGGATGGTTAAGTTACACAAACATTTCAGGCTAAACCTCTATGAAAACTAGCTATGGCCTTCGGGTTCGCTCGCGTGTACGCATTAGTAAAGACATTCATCGTAATAATTTATCCTGTTACTCCGGGATAATGAAGCGTTATAATAGTGAAAGAATTGATGATATTGGTTTTGTATTTTTTTGTTATAGTATACGTGCAAATAATTTTAAAGATTAAGGGTTTTTTTAAATGCGTAATGTTACTTGGCATAATGTATATTTATTTCATAGTAGCAATTATTATGCCTACAGTTTTATCTGTTAAGCAAAAATAAATCTCTTTTCTATAAATAGTAAGAATTTTTCCTCTTAGCAAAAAACGATGACTTCACAAAACTCACAAAAGATAGTCTTAGCATCAAAAGCGCAATAAAAACATGACCACACATGATGAAACACATAAAAACAAAAAAAAAACATTCAAGAGTTTTCCAATAAAATTGACGGTTTTCTTTGTGCAAATAAACTGACAATCATCCAATTTGTGGTCAACAACTTTTTTGGTGAACGTCACTCCATCAAAGTATATCAAGACTAAACTAACACAAAGGAGGAGAAATATAAAAGAAAACTAATTATTTTAAACATTATATTGCACACGTTTTGAATGCATATGTTACTTTATACAGGATTATTTTTTATGTAGTACGTATATTCTACGAGGTAATCAGGTGCATAAAACTGAACAACTTTCCCCAAGGAACGTAGGTCGAAATGTTAAAACTGAAAATCAACTTTTCATACAAACATAAATCACGTGACCTGTCTGTCTGTCTGTGTATCTGTGTGACTTTGTATGTCAAGTTGATTTTAAATTTTAAGATTTCGAACTATGTTCATTGGCAAAAGATGATCAATTTTATGCACCTGATTACCTCGTAGAATATACGCAGTATACGCACTCTATAAAAAATAATCCTGTACAATACAGCACACCGAACTTAAACCGTTTCTTAATTTTTTCGCTGAAAACTGAAATTCCTTTTACTGCGACTCCAATGTACCAAACTATTTTTACAAACAGACCAATTTTATAATTACCGATATATTGGGTACTAAGGAAAACCTACAAAACATGTAGGTATGTATATCAAAAAACTACAATTTAATGGTAAACGTAACTCCAATTTTATCACAACCCTTTTAGTAATATTAATTTACTTAAAACACGATTCATAACACATGATTTTATCAACAAATAGCCGACATAAACATTAAAACAGTGACCACAATTCAACCACAAAATCCCGGCGCTCGCGAGTCTCGGCCAAAATGACACAGTATTGTATAGTAACCCTTAAATGCGACCGGAATGTTCAATTTTTGCGTGGGAAGGCGACAATGCCCATTTTATCGGGCCTCGATAGTGAAAAGCACTTCCTGTAAACTTCCACGAACATGACACTAGATCTTGTGTATTGTCAGCTTTGGGGGTTATAGAGTACAATAGATTTGGTCTGCTTGTTTAGCTAATCCGAAAACCACCAATATGTATTTATATAGTGTTATTTTTTTTTTAAACGTGGAAAACATCCATACAATTCGTCCGATCCAAAGTAAGTAGCTAATGCACTTGTGTTTATTGAATCAGAGACAACGACTATACCACAAACACCCAGGCCCGAGACACAAAAGTGTTATTTTTCTACATTGACAGTCCGGGGGTTGAACCCGGGACCTCAGAGCTAGCACACCTTGAAAACCGGTGTGTACGCCACACGACCACGGAGGTCGTTTATTTATCTTCCACAAGCCCATACTAATTATGATTTTTTTTTTTTTTAATATCTCAAAATAATGTCTATTAGCTTACACTTAGGCCTCCATGTTACCTGTGTCCATTATGAAAAGTAAAAAAGACAGAAACTTATGAAGATCCCTTTTATGTTGTTTTGTTGAACAACTTGGTACATTTCCAAAGCTATCCAATAATTTTCACATCGAAGCCGAAAGGGGATCGAATTATCTTAATGAAAATCGTTATACTTTTAACGAAATTGCACGTATTTTAGATCCGATTTAAAATACTAAAGTGACCCCTATCAACGCGTCCATTTTGGAAAGCCTTTTATACTTTATTAGCAAGTTAATCCCCGTTTGATAACAACGGTCACACGATCAGTTGGTATCGCAACTTCCGTGATTACACCGAAACATATCGTCGCTTTAATTGGCAACATTCGCGTATATTTTTATTAAACGCACACAAACAAAAATGGCCCTTTAAATATTTGCAAAAGGGCCCTATCCTTTGGCGTAACAGATTCTAATTTCGGTCCTCATCAATTCAAATTCAACTTTATCTTTTGAAGGTTAGGTTTTATTTTTTAATGATTAGGGATGTAGCTAAAACACATTACTTTTTATACCAGGAAAAAATAATCATGTCGGAGTTTAGAATATTATCGTAACTGGCCCCCTTTTTCGGGGTTTTCGCCTTTTTTCCTGAGCGTCAGAGGGTGCTCTGTAAATCGTAAACATGCAAACTTTTCGACCGCTTCGGTCAATAATGCGGTTGTTGAACGAAGGGTTAGATGGTTCCTTGGCATGAAAAAAAGTTTAACAGGATAAAAATGAATTCGGGGCCATAAAACGTGAGTTTCCAAACAACAAAAGCGCTTTGAAAGCTATTGAAAGACCTGCAAGGAAGCCCGACTGTATCACCCTCATGGTTTCCATTTGCTGAACGAAACACCTAAAAAAGGGGTCATGTGAAAAAGGCAAAGAAAAGAGAGGAGAATGATTGATTTCGGAACGGTGAGCAAAGGCAAATTAATTAAAAATAAACTATTATATTAAATTCCAGTAATTTAAACTAAAAATCGTTCTTGTATGCTCATTCTTACAAGATACTATTATATTTCTTTAAGACCGACTTGCTATGAACACGCCAGTCTAGAATGTTCCAATCCTAAATTTGTTGGTTCTTGATAGATTCTACCTTTCATAACGAGGGACAAATTAATAAAAGACTGATTGACGCATGATAAATTGTCGAGTGATGGATCGCTTGACCAAGCTCATGAACTGCTGTATATATACTGATACACTAGGTTTTTGCAAAAATTAATTAAGTAATAAAACTACCGATGTAGTCTCGATCTAGGTTATTGACATCGGTCTTTATGACCTGACATTCTAGCTGATTTGAATACATTTAATAGATTCACATAACCATCTTTTTTCGTAGAAATCTTTTAATATCACCACTTTTTATGTACTACCATGACATTATCTTTGATGGGGTCGTCAGACACCTGAAGTCACGCATCAACATCCTGGTCATATAACACGAAAACATTCATAGCCATTCAATCAATTTATTAAAATTTGGCATTTATATCACAAAAAAAAATAGACGATTTTTCGCATCAAATCTAAGAGAGCGACAAATTAGTATCATCTCAAAAAAGTAGGTATCTACCTTTTCAACATAAACTCCAAATCAAGTTGCTACACTCTAAAAGGGGTAAATATCCCTTGACCTTTTCAAAGAAATTAATGAAAACACATAAATTAAGGCTAAACGGAAAAATTACAAGAAACCGATCAAAAATGAAAATGACAAATTTTGGCCACAACTGTTAATGTACTAAACTTACTTGGGGAATATTACCCTTGATTGTATATTCGCAAAATGAGTATGAGTTAACTCTAAGAGGGGTTGTGGCTAAGTGTAAGCCGCTTGGCAGCCGATAATAAGGGGTAAGCCGCGCTCGCCTAAGTTTGGTTTGTGGATAGGTGATCGTTTGTAATTATACCGATATCCCTTCGTGCCTTGGGAAGCACGAAAGGCCGTTATTCCCGACTGTCATACAGTGATCTTTTACAGTCGTTTAGTCATTACAATTCTGACATCCAGTATTACTATGGGGTACTGTATTACCCAGCAATAAGTTGTGGAGGTCAGATAGGCAGTCGCTCTATGTAAAATTCGGTATTCAGAAAAATAGCTTGGGAAAGCTATTTCTCAGTACTCTAGATGTAATTTACTTAGTTAATTATTATAAAATATTATAAACAAAAACTTTTCTTAATAAAATACAAAGTTCTTCCCTGCAAGTTGTCTATTTACATCACATCTTGAGTGCTGACAAACAATAGAAAAACAGTTAATATCGTTGAATATGCACATACAATGCATAAATACGAATACATTCGTTCAACTAGTAAAAAGTTGAAATTTCAGCATTAAATATGTACATGAATAATATTTTCTGGTGCATATTTTTTAATATTTTCCATCTCAACTAGGGTTTTTACTATTGAACTCTGAAAAAAAAACATTTTAACAAAATGTACGGTGTACATAAAACTTAGTGTAAACGGCCAGTGTCCTCTAATAAAACAAAAAAATCATTTATAAATACAAGAAAAAAGACATGAATATTATCGAAATTTAAATCACGTTTCTCGTATAATATATTGCTGATTAAAGCAGAAAATTTTATTAGTTGCATAATAAGGCTATCAACCTTATCCTCAACTTATGGCCTAAATGATTTAACGAAATATACTAGACTAGCTTTTGCTAGCGGCTCCGCCGTCAGTTACCGCGGCAAATTATAGCCTATAACCTTCCTCAATAAGTGGGCTATTTAACAGTGAAAGAATTTTTCAAATCGGCCCAGTAGTTCCTGAGATTATCGCGTTCACACAAACAAACAAACAAACTTTATAATTTAGTAACTATAGATTTTAATAGGATAGGCCTTCTTTTAACTATGTCACAGATTAATAATCCACGAAATATAATAAAATACCTGTTTGCCTATATATTAAAGTTGTATGCAAATATTTTGCTGCGAAAAGCTCAAAGTAAATTAAATCTAATAAAAAAACTCGTTAAATATTTCCTTCCTAGACACCTTCCAAAAACCTTCAGTTATAACCGTCTTCAGCTTCGTGTAGTTCGCGCTTAGCAACCGTTGGTTATTAAACCAGACATTTCCGGGGCGGCAACCTTCACGTCAACCTCAAATGAACCAGACGCATTTAGGTTGCGGAATCTAACGCGGAAAACGATTACCCATGTCTTATGGGCTTAGAAACTATGTTTTTTCTTTATATAAACGACTTTTAAGCTTTTTTGTGTTTACATTCAAATCACCCAAAGGACATCCAGAAAAGCATTTTTAGATCGTTGAATCCTCGTCCCATGTGGGGATCGAACCCACAACGTGTCGCGGATAATGTTAATAAATGTCGCGACCTCACCACTTGGCCATCCGTGCAGACAATGTAAGAAAGACTTTTCAGTTATATTAAATAATAACAAAGATAAAAAACGGCCTGTATAGGTCGCTAAAAGTATAACGAATTGATAGTCTCGTAATTTAGAGGACCTTAATTTTCTAAATTCCTTAAAAATACTACAATCAACAATACCAATACAAAACACATCTGAGTAAAAATAGTTAAATTCCATCCACAATAGAAATATCTTTGTTTTCCTATTGACCGCCATTTTACACAGGAACTTTGTATTATGAGCATAACAAGAAAAATATACTAAACAATAACGTAAACAGATCAATAATCAAATATCTCCTACACGTGTAAAACCGATGTTTATCTCCTGACAAAAGCACCTGTTCTCATAAACAATATATATTTTTACATGATTAGGCAGTGTAGCAAACTCTGCATGTTAAAACCAGAGGCCTTCAAAATTTAAATTGGACTTTATCCTAAGTATCCTAAAGAATATAATAAGATCATAAAACTTTCTCTAATCTAAACTACAGCTGCACATGTCATCATATTTCCCCAAATTAATTAAGCGCAGAAAAAGTCTATTAATAATCTATCAACTATATAAAACAAAGTCGTATAACTCGAAAACGGGTGGACCGTTTTTCATGATCCTTGACTATTTAATAAAAAGCAGAATCAATTATAAAAATAGTGGTAAATTTACTCAAAAGAATTAAGTTTACGGAAACGGTAACTACTTACGCGGATGAAACCACAGGGCATAGCTAGCTTAAACATAAAGCTTGCATCATAATCTCTACTTCATCAATAAATCATAACTGCAGTAAAATGTATCCAATAACCATATTTGGTTTCAACTATTGGAGTCAAACAGTAAAAACTACAAAGTGTAGGTTGGACTGCCTACACTCTCACGGATTATCGCTCTTATTAGTAAGATCGCCTGATCTAACACCTACAGTTCGACAATGAGATTGAAATAGTTCATGAAGGTATTTCAAAAAAAGGTCGTAGATATAAAAACAATGGTAATCTCCATGATCCCATTTTGGGTATTTCACGTAATTCCAAATAAGTAACCAACGTAATAAGAAGTGACCCTAACACAGATTCTCTTCAAAATATACCTACATTGATACGATAGTATTTAAATACCAAAACACAAGAACAACAACACTAGGCTATTCGTACCTATATACTGCGCCGAAAGCATCAGATACGTCCATAAAACACTGTCAAATTAAAAAAAAAACTTGTGTTTCAAAATCATTCTAATTTTGAACCTACCAAATCCAAACCAGCCAGTTCCTCGATCAGGTTTTAAAAAACAATCCACATAAAAATCTCGTTGTATTTTAGAATGGAAACACAAAATCGTTCTTTCCGATAGGAGTACCACATAATTTAGAGCAAATGTTCAAGTAATGTGAAAGGGATTTACTACACAAACATTGTACGCCAAAAATTCACGCTGAGGGCGTAGTAAAACAGTTTATACACCGTAGCTTTGACAAATTTACTCCCTAAAAATTGGCTTATCGGTAATTGATGGAACTCTATCACAATTTCATTCTATCCTCTGTAAACTTTTGTCTGCCAATCATCAACAATCAATGATCAGTTATTAAAAATTATATGGTAACGTAAAAATCTGTAGTATGTATAAAATATAATAGGTAGAAGCAACGGTAGCCTAATGGCTAGGGCAAAGGACTTGCAATCATGTGGTCGAGGGTTCGAATGCGACCCATTGCACTAGCGTCGTGAACCCCCTCGTAACAAAAGCATATATTTAATTTACCACGAGGGCATAACAAAAATACTAGTAATGTGTGACCCACATTAAAAAAAATATCTCTTCCTTACTCTAAAAAGACAAGTACAGAATATAACAGCCAATCATTATCCAGCACGCGCTTCGCAACTTTTGAGAGTATTGCCTTAGTATTGAATTACAAACAATACTCTGCCCTCATTGCTAAGTGCAGGTTTATCAACTTTATCCTGCTATCGCTGGCAAACTCTGCTAACTGAAATGACCTAATAGAATTAGTCACCTTGACCTTCAAGGATGGGTCCATATTACGTTTGGCGGTCAAGAGGCTAATATTTATGCGTTAAACATTATTTATTGAAGTAGGATTATAATTTTAGAGCTTTTATAGTGCTGAAGAAGCTTTTATTTCTAATCTGACGATTTGACAATTTGCAGAAAGTTATGCATTCAAAATATTTAGCGAGTAGCAATCAGTTGTACCCTGCGTTATTCGGACGTAGCCTTACTGTTGATAGGGTTGCTGCCATGGCACAGCTTGGAGAAGTTTAGCATCAAGATTTTTTATAAGGCTTTAGAATTAGAATGAATGGGTCTCAATTTATGTTTCAGTAAACTCGATGGCATGCCTTACCAGACCTTTGAAGCGACCTGAAGCGACCTTGAAATTTATAAAAAAATCCGGCGCCGCGTCACACCGGCTTCAATAAAACTTCTATGGCGTCGTAAACGGACGGTTTGGCCTTGTCGGGTCGTTGCCACAGCCTAGGTTTTGACGTCAGACGATTACACGCTAGGCAACTGGCCACGGTTCGCTCGAAAATCTCAAGGCCAACGGCTACGATGTAGGACGATACTTCCCGAAACTCTGCGATGTGTTGTACTAAAACTGGCTTAGTAGCTAACGTACTTGTTTTGACGACGGAACATTGTTGAGGTTTCGTCGGAGTGCTAGGTCGATTCCATTCCGTCTGTACAATAAATTACTTCAACTAGTATCTACAAAGACACTCATGACATTTTTGTTGAATTTTGATGTTTCCTTGATACCAAATTTGATTGTTCTAGAAATATTTAGCTAGCTAAACTAGCTTAAACGCTCGCTTACCGCTAAAATCGATTGATTTAACTGTGTGGCTTGCCAAAATGTTATATCTTACGCAATATTATGAAAATATTGCGTAAAACCCAAATGATTTAAAGGTTTCTGATGTTAATTTCATGGGGTCGCATGACGTAGATTCCCATTGTATCATTAATTTTCACATTTATATTTTGGGAACGTTTTTTCAACTGTTCGAGGGCTTACCCGTATAATACTGATTTGACGATTAAAAATAATTGTGTATTCATTGGTGAACATTAATTTATAATGTGGGGTTGTTAAATATTAACATCAAAGTATTTAAAATAGAGTAATCGATTTACACGTCATGCTTTAAAAAGTTTTAGTAGGTACTCGTATAAGTTTATATGTTAGCGTCTTTTTTTTTGTTTATAGTTTATTTTTGTTTAGAATAATTGTTCATTATGTATACCACCTTGAATTTGATTTTAGAGGAAAATACTAATCAGCTTTATAATGCACTAGGCATGAAAAAAAACAAAAAGTTTTTACTCCACAACTTATCCATACAACAGAAAAAGAACACACCTCTTTTTCAAAGGCGGATAAACTGATCTAAATTCTAAATATTCAGTTTACGTCACGTGTGATACAAATCATTTAAAATTTAAATGTTATAGCTATGCAAATCAAAACTGGTATAGCAATAAGTCTAAATATACTACAAGCTACATGCGCAAATCAGACGAAATACGTGAAACGTCACCTTTTTTTTTGTCTAAATCTCGACATTGCCCGTAATAAATTTTTCTGCGTCTTGTCTGCGATCACAAGTAGTCTTTAATTATTTCAAAGGCATTCACAACTATCTACACACTGTACAGGAAAAAATATAACTAGAAACCGCATCATCTCCCTGCCCTACTCATCCCTAGTACTCGCCATCACGACATCTACTCTTTTCATTCCCATATCATCTTTCACACATTCCATCCATCTCTTTTTCGGTCTTCCTCTGCTTGGGTACCCATCCACGATCAAACTCATAACATATACTCAAATCATAACAATAGGGGACGGGCCTGTTGATAAGTCACCCTGACTGCTAAGCCGGAGGTCGTCCGGGTGTAATTAATCTGTAATATGTATGTATTTAGAAATATCTAAGTATGTCTCTCAGTATTCTATCCTTTCTCTCTGCCTAGTTTGGAATCAGATGAACATATGTGTGAGATTGTCCCAAGACATTATTATTAGATATTAGAGCAGAAGAATATTGTTATTTGTCTTACAACAGAATAAACTAGTTAATTACTAACTTCATTCTTACGGCGTATGGTGTCTTGATGGTAAGACAAAACAACCATATAATAACCCATATCGATTCCTCGTAGACATAAGAAACTCGTGTTAACGTTACGCACGTCTTCTCAGACTTTTATTATGTATTGTAACCTTAAGCTTTAAGTAGACATATTCAATGTACAAAGTACGCTACGAGTCAACCGTACGAAAATAACAAGGCACTAAAAATACCAAGACGATTTACTTTAAGACATAATTCTGAAAAAGTCTGTTTTAAATATTCATCTATTCTCCTCAAAAGAAAACCATCTAGCTACATTACTTTATAAGCTTTTAAAAAACTAGTTAGTGTCGGTTCTAAATAAAGAAATCCTTGATCCACCCTTTAAATAAATTGAATAGTTACCAAAATGGTTAGAACTATTGAATTACAAATTAAGCATTATCTACCTAAATCACTAAAACTGGTCTCATTAACAAAACGAAATGCCACTACGCAGTAACAAGGATCGTTTCCTTATTGTTAAAATTCATTAGCACATTGACATATTAATTTTATCGTTACTATATACGACACTATTCGAACTAGTAAAAAGGACATACTTATATAAAAAAAAATATGTATTGTTTATTTTTTCTAACAAGATTAGTTGGAATCAAATAAAAGTAGACAAAAAACTTGTGCTAATTTCATAAGTAACTCCAACGAATAACATCGAAAAAGGAAAATTTAAAAAATGTAAGATTATCGCAACAAACTAACAAAGGAAAACAACTTTTAAAGATTCAGCACGTCATAATTTAGGGTCACAATTTCAACAAAGATGTGAAAGAACTCAACGAAAACGTTCACAATCATCCAAACAAAACCTATTTCTGTACCCGACTTCGAAACGTCCAAAAACTGTCCAAATCTAACGACCAGCCCGCACCGAAACTCCCACAGAACAATAGTCCAAATACAATACACCCACACAAACACCATAATTTTGTTTACAATCCCCATGCGAGAAACGATGACCTATCAAGGCCGTCATGTCACGGGCCAACCATCACAATAGCAGGTCGACTAAGTCGAACATTTTCACTTTCATGCAAATACCTACATAGTACGCTAGCGTCGGATTCCAATTTAAAGTGGATACGTGGACTGACCTATTATGGTTTTTCTACCATTTCCGAATGGACTCATTATGTCTTATCGGATAATCCATCGATATCGATTTCTAATGTGCTTTCTTAGTTACCAACGCTGGCCCCAACAGACGGTTGAAATTAAAGTCACTAATCCCTAAATTCTGAAATTGCGAAGTTAGCTAGCATACTCATTTGTTCTCTTTATAAATATGAGTATTTAAAAAAAAATAAAGCTTACTAGCAATGTGGGTCGCACATTACTAATATTCTTGTTAACCCCTCGTGCTCAGCTAAATGCTTTTGTTACGAGTGGGTTCACGTCAGTAGTATAATGGGTGGGATTCGAACCCGCGACCACATGATCGCAAGTCCGATGCCCTAGCCATTAGGCTACCGCCGCTTAATATATCGATAGTAATGATAACATTAATCTAAACAAACCTGTTACTACTTCCTTTAACATGATACGAGCATTAGACAACACTCAAGTCCAACGGAAGCCCGTACCTAAATTACAGTTTCTTCCTCAAAAAATTCTATCTACACATTAAAAGTGATTAAATATCATACACTATAATACATTAACTGTGTCACACATGCTCCGGAACCAGGTCTCGCTTAAATTCTGAAACAGGACGCGAGCCATTAGTCTTGAGAATATAAATTAATGGAAGGATTGAAATTCACGACACAAGATTGAACCGGTTATGTAATAGAGCAGGAATTAGTAATAGTTTAATTTAATATTAGGCTTATTTTATTTAAAAAGCTATTAATGGAAACGGAAACTATTAATGTAGTAAGTTGAAAAAACTACAATACTATCAATGATTGAAACGTTAACATTTTTGCATCAAGCCCTTGATACGACGCAGAAATAAAACATACTAGAATGAAGGGAATATTTTCTCATAAATCACACAAGTACAATAAAACCAATAAAGCACATATAACTAGCAGACTTGGCAGACTATTGTTAGAACTTTATGCCTGTCATCTTAAACACTCGCAAGAAAAAAACTAGTTATTCACATTTCCACGGACCGCAGATAAAACCAATACTACCCGAAAAGGCTATAAGGAAAAATGTCAAAAGATTTGGAACAATTTGCTGCGACATCAAGTTACAATGTTTTTTATAGTCGAACGTGCGTTTTACATATTTATAAGGTACGGAAAATATTATCTTCTTCCGTGAAAGTTTTAATATTAAAGATAAGAGTGGCTTAGTAATTTCATTACACAAACACAAACATAGCTATTGCGTTAAGCGTATGCGGATGTTTTATTCAAAATCTGAAATTCCATATGTTACAGCGGGAAAATCTGGAAAAATTATTCAGGAAGAAACTATCGATGTGGATATTAAAAACGGTGAAAGTGGAACTGAGCAATAAATCTTAAGCATGTGAGGCTGCATTCAGAGTAAAAAGTGAGTTGAAAATGGGAAAATGAAAAGGGTGAATTGTAAAAGTTCTTCCTACGTGTAATTTATTAGGTCCAGAATCCACTCGCTCGACGTCGTGAAAAAAAATATTTATTCAGGTCTTTCAGAACTAGTCGTAGCATGCTTTGATTTGAGGCTCAGTACACTAATAAATATAGTCTCACATTATTCTTGGAAAATTTAGGACGACTTCCGAGGAAACCGTGGGTACTAGAACCAATTCTTTTGATCTATTGACCACTATTTACGTCATTTTAACCAAATTATTAGCCATTATTAGCCACCTACATAATATACCTACATGAGATACTCCCAAGCTTAAACACATAATTAAATTAAGTAATTTGTGCAATAGTAGATAGCACCAAGTAAACTTTTTTTTTGTTTACATTAATAACAATGATTTAGTATCCATTATTTGTTAAAGCTATTGTTCTTTTTTGACAACACTAAGTAAGAATCTACCATTTTTATTGTAATAAAAATTAAATGAAAAAATACACAATCATCTTTCCAGACCTAAAAGAACAACATTATATAGAAAACAAACAATACAATGAACTACTAAATTTTAATTATTTCTTAACTCGGTGATAAAGATCTGTAATTGTATAAGTAAAATTAACTTTAAATTAAGCAATATATAAGTACCAAGCTATGACTAAACTTTCAATACATCAGAAATGATCCTACAAAAAGATAATCCAACTTCTATTAAAAACTTTTACACGTGTCAAAACAAGCACTCGAACACGCGAATGACCTCAAAAAGCAGTCGTCCTATCGATGGCAAAAACTGTAGATAAATAAAATAGTACGACAATAAAAATGGCAACAAGGAAAACCTGCGAAATAGTATAACTGTGAATCTAAAACCTAGATACAAAGTAACAAATAAATAAACAAATAAACAATTGACTGAAAAGTTTATTTTATAGTAACCTACGTGATTTAAAATCTATTAACACTGTAATGAATCCATTACCGACTGAAAAAGTTATTAAATTAGAAGTTTCCATTCCAGCCATCGATGTAACGAGTTTTTTTTTTCGGGGTCGTTTAGTTTCGACCTCTGATATTTTTTGTTAGGACATTTATTTATTAAACCTTTTCCGTATCACATTCCAAAAGTTTTGGACATTAGCGATACAGTCTGGTGTGATTGTTGAATACTTCCCAACTTAGTTAATGTTGGGATTGTATTTATAATAGAATCATTTGTAATTCTTTCATTACATTTTTAACGTTTTACTTAATATTATATGCCGGAAGTTTCACTACCCAATGTGTTTTCATTAAAATTTAATATAATTTCTGTCATAAATGAGATTTGTAGATCAAAGTACTTGGTATACTTACCTTAATTATATCAAGAGGTGATAATATTTATACTAGTGTTGCGAATAAAAAAAGCAAATATACGAATATATAATAATATAACATAATATCTTGGAACAACTCAAACACGTTCATCTGATTCCAAACTAGGCAGAGCCATATGGCAACCAGACAACTGATAAACATACTTATTTGTAAATACATACTATAGATAAATTTCACCTAGACAGAGAACATGATCATGACACAAAGATTTGTCCTGGATGGTAATCGAACCCACGACCACCAGCTTCTACACCAACAGGCCAGCCAACGTTTGAGTTTTTTAAACGAAGTTATAATAAACACTGTAATGGCCCGAATAAGGTCCCCTCAATAATGAGTCATTAAGGAAACCATTATTCGTACCCATGTTACTGAGGTAAGGTATGTTAATTTGTTTTGGGCCTCTTAATCCTAAAAATATATAATCTTAAGTTCTTATATTATCTAACAGTACATAATGATTATTAGCTATTTATTCGACCAATTAGACAAGTTCTCATAAGATTAGGATTTAGGTCCATTAGGCATATCTTACATCTCATTCATAAAATCTTTACGTAGCTTAACGTAGTATATACACAACTAACACTCAATACACGTAACATATTGATTTTCCTCATGTTGTAAGACTTAGTTAAATATTTCAATATTTAATAAGGACTGAGGAAAAAACAAACTTTGGCACGTACGAGTATTTGTCCTTAAAAAAAAAGTCTCGCGAAAATACGTGTTCGTCGTGAACAATAAATTAATAAAATACAGGCCAATAGGAAACCTGAATTATTTTATATATTCAAGGATGTTTGAAACTATCTTGTCTGTTATTCACTTTAAAAATAAAACATAAATATATATATATCGTCCTATAAACGTCCCACTGCTGGGCACAGGCCTCTTCCCATATAGAGAAGGAATTAGCATTGATCACCACGCTGACTCACTGCGGGTTGGCGATTTCAGATTCCATTTGTTTTGGAATTCAGGTTTCCTTACGATGTTTTCCTTCATCGTTTGTCAATGGTGTCTTAGAATGATTAAGAAAGTACATATAACTTTGAAAAATTCACAAGCAACCATTCGCATGCGCATTCGGTCATTGAACCGATAGATGACCACGACTCTTTAATAATAAAAAATAGATTTTTTTTAGTGTACTAGCTGACCCGGAAAACGTTCTTTTACAATATAAAAAAAACTGGATACGGCCACCCCTATCACTTAGGGGTGTGAAAAATAGTTTACCTACTACTCTCAAACCTACTGAATATACACACAAAAATTCATATGAATCGGTCAAGCCGTTTCGGAGGAGTTTTGTTAAAAACACTGAAACGAGAATTTTATAGATTAGATATTAAACTATATCATAATAACGTTCCGGAACATCTCTCTATAATTCCCAGGCATTACGTCAAAATAATTATAGCGGCGAGACATACTATTTGTTTATTTCCAAAAAAACGTGTTCGGCCAATTGAAATGTAGGAACAGTGGAGGCGAGAACATGGCAAGATCAATGCGCGGAGGACCGAGCGAGCGCGCTGTCGACGTCGAATAGTGTAATCATAGAGAATCGACGGCCTCGCTGGGTCAGTGGCACATGATGTCATGTCGCCATCGCTAACTCGCGAAACATTCCGCCTAGAGACTGTTTTGGGGGCCTTCGGAGTCACCTGTACCTGATGTGTTTAACTTCGCCCGCGTACCACGTTTTTGCGCAGTCTTTGTTTAATGTTAAACAGTCTGCCGGCAAATGTTGAAGGTCGCAGTCGGCTGGACGATACAAAGAATTTGACTAAATATCGTATTACCAGTTTAGGGCATCGCACTCGGTCTGCAACACCAAAAAAGGAATATACCTACGTATCGCGTAGATTATACAGATAAGTTTGTTATGCTTTGGTTTCACGGTAACCTATAGAACAAATCAGCTGTTCCTTTTGGCATTTTATTACAGTTAATTAGTGTAGCCTCATCCGAGCCTCCGACATTTCACTTGTGTAAACATTGAAAAATTTGCATAAATTTATCGTTATTAAAATTAATAAGTGTGTTTAGATGGACGACATTCATTGATTTAATATGAGTATAACAAAAGGTTTACAACATTGGGACAGCAGTAGGCCGTTACACTGAATTAATTTTGATAAGATATGGAGCATTACTGTTTTATAAGCAAATTATTTACAGTTGTCAAATATGAAAGAATTTCCGGGTTTTTAAATATCGCTAAATACAATGGGAGAACACTTGTGAATACTGGTTGATGAGGCTTCCGATAATAATTAAAATTTAGACGTGAAACAAGGTTCGTTATCTCTTTCTTATTTGGATATCTTAACTAGGCACTTAATTACAAGATTGTCAGTTGTTTAAGATAAGAACCTCAGATATTAAACATGACTGTCAAATTTTTAACGGCAACTTCACAGTTACTAATACGGGCCTGTTGGTCTAGTGGTTAGTGACCCTGACTGCTAAGCCGGAGGTCGTGGGTTCGATTCCCACCCAGAACAAATCTTTGTGTGATGAGCACGATCATTTGTTCTGTGTCTGGGTGTTATTTATCTATAATATGTATGTATTTAGAAATATATAAGTATGTTTATCAGTTGTCTGGTTACCATAGTACAGGCTCTGCCTAGTTTGGGATCAGATGGCCGTGTGTGAGATTGTCCCAAGATAAAGATAAAAAAATAATGTGATAAGTAGACACACGTCATAAATTAAGCTGGCCCATATTTGTCCCTCTCTTTAGTAAGATCTCGGCTTGCTCTAATTATCCAGATACCACAATTTTAAGTACACTGGAAAATATACAAATTCATGCTTCTAAATAAATGCTGATCTTCATTACTTGCTAAAACGGCCATCGATTAAAACTAGGCGCCATTAGCCAAATATGAAGTCTGATTTATCAATTGGTGGAGGCAAATTTGGGCAACTAATTATGATAATCCGCTACTCACTGAACGTGTGACCTTATATAACTTAATTAAAGTTCAATTGTATAGAGATACCAACATGTAAATGATCATTATTGCGTACATCGCTTGCATGACAATACAATCTGTAAATTAAATGAATTAAATTATAATATAATTAACACAGTACGGTTTTCCGTGTAGTTCCTCGGAATTGGGTATTTTCCTTTGGTCTTTGTTCGTCTACGTGTACTTTTGTTTTATTAGGTTACTTATAATTGTTCAGCTGTTGCCAAGTGTACATGCAAACTAGGTCGATATTCAGCTTGTTCGCTTATCATTAACTTTAAAAAAAACTGTTGATAAGTGTTCGTGTCAAACCCAAATGTCTACAACCTGGAGTTTCTTACCCCTCAATACTGACACGGTAATTAACTTTAAGATGTTCTTAAATATCTATCTGTTGCTACTTTACACCTTAGACTGACAGACAAAGCAGGAGACTTAAAACTGATTGACTTTTCAGTATTAGGCGATAACTCTTGTAGCATACGTAAAAGACCTACGCCTACCGCAACTATTAGAAATTGCTTTATTTTTTACTTTAAATCATTTCATACTTATGGTAACAAGCAAACTTAACTGTTAGTCGGAGGTTACAACAGTTTTAAAACAATTTAATTTAAAAATTAATAAGTCAATTTCTCGACGACTTCCGTGGTCCAGTGGTGTGCACACCGGTTTTCAAGGAGTCGCTTAGCTCTGAGGTTCGGGTTCGATCTCCGGACGGGTCATTGTAGTAAACACTTTTCTACATTGTCTCGGGTCTTGGTGTTTGTGGTACCTTCGTTGTCTCTGATTCCATAACACAAGTGCTTAAGCTACTTACTTTGGATTCGCAGCAGCAATGTATGAGATGTTGTCCACATTTATTAAAAAAAAAACTTCTGTAGTTTTCAGCCTAGGCAGAGTGGTGGGGAACACCATTTCAGATGCTGGTAATGCAGGATCGCCAATCCTCCTTTACAGCTGCCTTCTTCGTAGATATGAATAATTTGATCGCAATAAATTACACTCCATAAGTTTATTATGATGGTATACAGTATAAACGTACATTTATGGACCCTGTAGGGCACGGCAAAGCAATTATATAAAATTAATTAAAACTTAAATGAATCAATAATAAGTTAAATATATTAAATGTAGGTTACACATTATTATCCATCATTCCTTTTATTGTGTTAATTAAATTATTCTTTTGAGAAAGCTACATTATTCAAATAATTTTCTTGAAAAATTATACGATTCTTGCGTAATTTTTCAATAAAACTACTATACTACCTTTTGGCGCGGCTTTTCGTTAGCGTAGGTTTTCGTAGCAGAAAGTATGTATAATTATACAAGCTTAATCCATACCAAGTTTTATCATAATCAGTTCAGTGGTTTAGCAGTGAAAGTTTAATAGACAGACAGTTTCTTTATTATGTTTTTTATTATATTAGAGTTTATATAGTTTAATAGAGTAACTATTTATTTTACTACCAATAGTAAGAATAGTTTTATTATCCTATTGGTTGGATATTAAAACTTTGATGACACAATTTACGTCGACTAATTTACGATGAAAATATATTTCAGCGTGTATTTCTTTTGAGGTAAGTATGATAAAATCTTTAAGACCACTACACGTTAATCTTAATATAACTGTGCTCGTAAAAACGATAAAAATCGGAATACCACGCAGAGAAGGTTCCCATCCTATGTACCTAAACTATAATAAATAATATTCAACAAACACTATTATATATACAAAAAAAAACTATTAGCATAATTTTAGCCCGGTATCCACCACTGCAGAACATATAATATAATAATTCTTACTTAAATTCTTGGGGGTATTTTATTCAGGTGTTACCATAGATATACAGACATTTTGTTCATCTTACTATCATCTATTATATATAATTCCAGTGTCACGATGTTTGTCCGGGATGAACTCCGAAACTACTGAACCAATTTTAATCAAATTTGCACACCGTGTGCAGTTTGATCCAACTTGAAAGATAGGATAGCTTACATCACAAATATTTTAAAAAATTGAGCCCGCGGGCGGAGCAGCGGGAAACAGCTAGTATATGTATAATTTAAAAAGTAATTCGGTATAAAAGGCCTGTCCGTAGCCACCTAGAGGTAGGTACTATTCCCTTGACCAGAATTCTCTAAATCAGTGTTTAAAAGTAAAGCATGACGTGACTAAAAACAGTAACTCAATAGGGCAATAAACACCGTTTGAACAACTACGTAATTTCTGATTGTAACAATCAAACATATCTATTAAGATGACATGACAATTCTACATATGAACATGTAAGTTATATGTATAATATCTAGTATTTATATCTAGATACTATTTATAGAAATTATACAGTCTCAGCTTGTTTACTTGGTATTGTTGACTTAAATCTACTAATAAAACAAAGTCGTGTTTATTACAACACTCTATACTTAACTCGAGAACGGGTGAACCTATTTTCATGATCATTTACTTGTTGGTAGAGTATCTAAGTATAAAAAACAATTGAAAAAGACTAAAAAAGAATAACGTTTACGAGAACGGGGACAACCGACGCGGCTATTGCCTCCGACACACGACTGACAACCTAGAAAATGGCAGCTGGGTGAGACTGGATACGAAAGACCGGGTATTATGGTGAAATATGGAAAAGGCATGTCCAACAGTGGATCAGTATAAGTTGAGCTGATATAACCTGAATCTATTTTTTTTTTCTACAAATGTGGCTCGCACATTACTAGTATTCATATAACCCCTAAATGTCGTGGTGGCCTAGCAGTTCAATGACCGGATTCGTATGCAAATGGTTGCAGGTTCGAACCCGGACAAGTACCAATGTGATGGAAACCCTAGCCTTTAGGCTACCGCTCTTGCTGTCAGCATATTACATTATGAAGGTTTAGTAGAAATATCTAGGGAATTAGTGTACGAGAATGTAAAATTGACTCTTAAAAATATCCAATAAACATTGAAATAAAGCTGTCAATGGTCACAGGTAGACTGGTATGATGCGTGACACCAGCAAAGGCGTCGAAACGTCGGGAACTAAAATCAAAATAAACCGCGATAGAATCCGTTTAAAAGTAGTTTTATTTCAATGTTTTAGACATTGAAATAAAACTACTCTTTGCGTAAACCTCAGAACCAATAAATCTTGTCATAAAAAAAAACAGTTTACATTCAGCTGACATTTTTAACAAGTTTCATAGCTCGTTGTAACTATTTATTTACATGACTATGTTTACTGTCATTAAGCACTACAATTAAATAAAGTAAGACTGCTTAATTTGACAGCAGGAATATTAACGATTTTAATACCTCATTGCTAGTAAGCTTTAAAAAAAAAGCTAATTAGACCAGTGGTCCACAGCCGATGCCACTCTGAAATATTAAACGAAGCTAATTCAGTCTAGCCACTAAAAATCTTTACTAAATATTTTTAAAGCTTACTAATAAAATATATATAAGGCATCTTTTTATTCGATTTCGCAAATTTTAAAATATTTAAACTAAACATTTTTATCTTCTACAAATATATTTGAAATTTCAGTTAGTAATAAAATTATCAAAGCAGTTTAATAAATAAAATACGCATTTAGGTTTATGGGTAGTACCTACTCTAAATAACATGCGAATAAACTAAATTTAAAATGAATCAAAAACCCTACTAAAACAGTTGTAAGATTTTTACTTATGTAGATTTTTAAATTAAAATCTTAGCAAATATAGACGTAAAAAGATAATAAAATATAAATTACGTAAGTAATTCTACGAAAAGCCTTTTAAATTATGAATATTCAATATGGACATTAAAGTACAATTCTTAAAATCGAGATAAATAAGGATAAAATTTAAATATACTACTAATTAATTAGCAAATTCTGAAGGTCTTTAGTTAGAACCCCACCCCTCCCCCTCCTTCATAGATATATACAGGATTAATTTAAAAGGAGTGCGTATATTCTACGAGGTAATCAGGTGCATAAAACTGAACCACTTTCCTCAAGGAACATCGGTCGACCTCGTTGAATATACGCACTCCTTTTAAATTAATTCTGTCAGGTATGGTTATCGGGAGAAATGGCGCAACAAACATAATTATATCATACCAAAGTCAAAAATCTCTAAAATTAATACAAAAAGATCCAAATGTCCCACATCAAGGCTATGCCATTGCCTTGTGGTGGGACAAATGGGACACAGGTTCATTCTCTCAAAAATCATTCCATTATCCGATTTGTAGGTAAATTCACTAAAATAGAACATTCCTGAGAAACGTGGAGTTCATAATTTGTCGGTCTTGTGCGTGTAACTAAATAATTAGTAAGTTGTGTCAACCTGCTTCCGCCGATGCCAAGATTTTTCTAGGTCTTCAAAGATGGCAAGAATTTATATTTAGAATGAGATTTAACAGAACTAGGAGACAGGTTTATGTGTGAAATGGCACATTAAAAAAAAGTAAAACTTTGCACGCGCAGAAGTTTTTCCATTGCTTGCTCTTTGGCTAGAATACCAGCTTATAAATATCCCACTGCTGGGCGTGGGCACAGGCTTACTCCCAATTAGAGAAGAAATAAATTTTAATCACCTGATGGTTAACTTCATGATAACCAAGAACATGATGCATATAATAGTAACACTAGGGCCGTGTTACCAGATTAATTAGCTCTTCATAAAAGTCTGAAAATAAGGAGGGTAAATAGGCAGAGTTGATTATATATTAGTATTTAAGACTACAGTTCATTGAAGCTGTGAAAAAAAACGAACTTAAGTCAAACCATACAAATGAGAGCCTTTGTACGGAACCCTTGGTGGGAAAGTCCGACTCGCACTTGACCTGTTATTAAAAGCGAGTCGATTCTAACCCCCGAATACTAAAACGTCGTAAACTTTAACACATTTTCTATCGTCGCTACTTCACACCTTAAAGTGACAGAGACAGCATGGGTCATAACGGACAGTATTCGGCAGTATTGTTACATAAATTCATTACAAACATATAGGATCAATACGATCAAAACTTAGACGTCATTCAAGAAACTACGTCGCAATATTCGGTTTGATTAAAAAACAAACAGCTGATTCACTGACCGAGAAACAAAAGGCGTAGGTATAACTTATACAAAAACGACCAAAATTTTATAAAAACGTGAGTAATAAAAACTAATTTTTCATTTAAATGAAACCGCGACATCACTTAAAATTCGTATACTAGCAAAAACCTATTTCCATCTCAGGCATAGCCACGATTAATCATGTCCAATCATTGTAATATACACTACAGCTGTTACTTTTATTTATATGATAGCAGAATGTATCACATATATGAATCACGAATGCCATAAAGATGACCATACACAAACCCTCCAACTGTCCAAATGGCGTAAGCATTCCAAAATTAATGTCAAAATTGAAATTCGAATCAAGAACCCAAAATCAAATCTTGTCACGAATTTCAAAAACGTATTCTAGATTCAAACCTTTGGATGGATTCGTATCAACTGTCAGTTTAGACATTTCGTCAGCTGTGGCTTTAAATATGGGCGTATCCATGATGTCACTGGCTAAACGAGCGTGTCAAATTCATGACAATATTAGCTTTCCAAAAATGCGACGCAGATTGACCGGTCATTTACATACATAAGGTTAAGGTTACATACGTTGCGATTAAATTTAAAATGTATACAGTAGGCGCTTGAAAATGTATGCATAATACAATAGGTCGTTTTTTAATCGATTGCTTTTGTACTCTATAGCGGGCTTGAGTCATCTTGAGAACAAAATTTGGTTGTTTTTTTTTACAATATCTCTTGGCCGCGGATCATTGCGCGTATAAAGTACCAGCTTATTAAACCGACGCTAGATATAACAAGGAAAATCCGAAGGGTATTCGATAGTTCAAAGCCAATGTTAAGGCAAATTCTGGGCATGAAACCTTTCCTGAACATTAATTGGCCATCGTGAGGGAAACGGTTATTCAACCGAAGCGGATATCACGTACGAGAAAAAAGGGCAATTAAAACGACACGGTTAATAAATAGAATTTTAAGAACACTGAGAACAACGAATATATCGAGACACGGCCATTCATAAAAAGAGTAGCCAGATACGAAGGTTAACACCTTCCAAGGTACCCATAAACTTCCGAAGGCCACCACCTGCGGAGGTCTACGTATATTTACACGGCTATTACCAACGAATCCATCTTTCAACGTAAACTCCTTAAAACACGCTCCCAAAATTGTATTTGCAAACATACGAACAGCTAACTGTACTTGCAGACTTGAAAACGGGTCAAAATACAACATCAGAAATAGAATACCTTGGGATTATGCTACATAGGTTATTTAATGCGTACACAACGACGCAATATAAACGGTGTTGGGACATACATTGAACATACCTGGCTGAAATACTCGAGATTAGGGGTGTGTACTCCGATTTGGGGAATGTTTTGGTATTTATCGGAGCCCGAAGAACGTTGCTACTCGTCGAAACGGTTACACCGACATGATTACGCTTAAATGAAGAAAACAGAATACAAGTTTGAAGCCAACTTTGTTTTATTTTTCATTATAACAAAGAAATGCCTACTCTGTAAGTGGATGAAAAAAAAATGTTTGGAAACCAAATTAGTGCGGAAATACAATCTATGAATATTGAAAGTTTAACTTAATTATCTTAAAGAGTTTTTTCTGAAATGTATTGTTTCTAAAATAGTTTAACGTATATTATTTAAATTAATTATATGTCAAATAATTACAAATGAAAATCTAATCGTGGCAACGCGATACATAATGATACGATAGAAAAAAAAACTGTACTGTTAATTTTTTTAGGAATCTTCTAAATATTTTTAAATCTGGATAAGGCCCTAAAGGTGTCAAAGGACACATCAAAGTGGTCAGTTCTCAGTTTGATAGGTCTATGGAGGCACTGCAGGGTGGCGGAAAATACCGCGCCGGTGGCCTTGAGCGAGCCGTCGAACTCACCGGAATGCAAACACGAACAAGCGAACGCCTTGCCGAAAATTATGTGTATGTGGCAAATTCACAGATAACCCATCTAATGTACATCAAATATCATAACACAAATACTTCTAGAATTAGGTCGGTTATCGGATGTTGCATAACTTTTGTAAGCGAATAAATAACCTGTATTGTAGGAAAATTTGAGAATTTGGGATTGTATACCATTATGAAATACTAGTTGCGCGCCGCGGCTTTACCCGCGTTTTATCATGATTTTTATAATTAATATCAGCGTACTGCTTATCCATGTGGAAAAAAACACTTCCTATCATTTAGATAGAATGTTAATTGTTCAAATTGGAACGAATATTTATTAATGAGCACAAAACCTTTTTATTGGAGCCCTCACGAGTGCCCAACTCTGTGATAGAAAATATTATGACTTAAAATTTGGTAACTCTAAAATAATCGACCTAAAACCGATGCCAATAATCAATATAATTACTAAAACTAGTAAATACCTACTAGAGACTAATTAAATATGATTTGCACAAATGAAAGCTCTTAATTAACACTTTTTTTTATTAAAATTTCGTTAGTTAAGAATTTATGGATCTTTGTTAATCGTAAAAGGGATCAGACTCAATCATAAATATATCTAAATTAATGTAACCATATTTTTTGCTTTTTAATCGTACAGGGGAAAGCAGAATGCGTGCAGCCATGATAATCTCCGGATTAATCGTACCCTAATTAAAAATAATTACTTTTTTAGCAAGAACGATGTTAATATTTTTACTCAAAATTATATGGGGTTAAATATAGAGGGAGATACAAAATAATACGAATTATTGTCTTATAAGTTCATCGTATCGGGTTTGGCGTGGCGATCTTATTGTCGCAAATGTTTCAGTAAATTACTGCGAAAAATAATCTTAATTCCTTGTAGGCGATTAAGTGATGTGTAGAATTTCTGATTCCCTAGTCATTCTGACACAATCATAGTCTTCATCATACCTATAATCTTACGTAGTAGGTATTTTATTGCGTTTCGGGAATACATTACCTGCTGATGTAAATACCACGAAAGTCACAAACAAAACAGGCTTACACAATTTTTTTGTTCCAAAATTCTACCTCTTCCCCCAGGCAAAAAGTAATTATTACAAAGCAACGTACAAATGAAACACAATTTTAAGACTGAACTTTTTTTAAAAGACAATGGAAATGACTACAATTGTTAGGCCATTTTTTTGAGGATGGATTTGAGACAAACTATATCATGTTTTTTTTCTATATCGATCACCGCTATCCATAAAATCTCGAAAGCTAGAAATTTTGGAGATGCCATCCTAACCTATAAATCCCAGGTACAGAAATACTCACAGTTAACATAAAAGGGAAAATTGAAACATACAGCCTGTCTAATTTATACTACAGTAGTTACAAAAACTAGCAAGGTGTCGCTAATGTGACAAGTTTGTGCCTAGACGTAAATTGGGAAGAGTTATCCGTGTTGTTTGAATAATGTCTAGCGAGGTTATTGTGCTCAAACAGTACCGGTGGAACACGTGACGATATGAAATACTGAAAATATCAATTCCAATAGGCACTTGAGCATGAGCTTGGACGGATATACAGGAAGGGGTCAACTAAAAGAATCGATGGATAGAATTGTGTGAAAGATGTTATTTGAGAAATGACGTCAGACAGATAAGTATGGAGAAGAAGACATGCTACACCGACCCCAAATTAAATTGGGATAAGGACAGGAGGATAATGATTAGTTCTAATAAGATCAGTTTCAAAGTCTTGTGACCGGCTAACCAGAGAGCCTTCCATCGGGCCATGGTTTGAATGAAAGGAAAAGGTGTCATAAAAATACATTCATTTTTTAATTCTATCCAAGTATCTTCTTAAAAAGTCAACTATTAAAAAAATTTGATGTATCGGCACATGAGTAGTCTTAGTCTTGGTCACAAAATTTCTCCTTATTAAATATTTTTTTCGATGTATCATCGCTCACGCAGCGTTAAATGCAATATAACAAAATAATGAAATTCTTTATTTTGCACAAACAACTTGCGTAATTATGTCATTCTTTAACGACGCACATTCTGGTCATTGAACTAATATGCATTGATCAGCTGCATTTTTGCAACAAAATTAAAACAAATTCAAATAACTTGTGTTTTAAACATTAATATCTGTTGATCTGATTTCTTGGCATGTACTATAGCGACAGCGACCTGCTCGAAGGCTACACGACAAGGCGTGGGTTACATAACTCAGATCGGACTTACTTGAGTGCAATGCGGGTATTACTCTGCACTGCAAACTGCAAGTAGTGCAACCAATTGCACGACATACTCGTATTTGAATCCCATTCCAAATCACAGGTCTAAATATTTTCCATTTAACTTGGGATCGTGTTTTAAAGTTTGGATGAATGTAGGAATGCCTTTGCTAAAACGTGAGACAAAAAATGTTCGAACCATAGACAAATTTCAATTTGACGTATACTTATTTAGTTTTGAAATGATTCTAATTTATTATTCGCGCCCACTTATTGGCGTATGACCATCTGTCAGTTGAGTGGCGTCCCTAGGGGTTCATATTAGCATAAACTTGATATTTATCTTGTTTTAGTAGATTGTATGGTTTTGTTTATTCTCTTACTAGTGCGAATTATTCATCGGTTTAAACCGTTTAGGAAGCGTATAATTTACAGTTATATATGTCATGTATCGACTTAAGTAACGAGACAAGTTATATCTGAGATCAACATATAGGCCCTGTATACAAATGCCGTCATAGTAACAGTATGTTTTTAATTAACTAGAAAAACTTTTGCCAAATGGCAGAGGTAATCATAAAAAACATTTAACTGTTTTCGCAATTTAATTATTCACACACAATACTCTATAATTAACGATAAAAAATAAGATTAAAAGTCATTAAGAAGATTCAAAGATGTAACGAAATTGTCGGCAACGCGGCAAGCTTAGCAATAATTCAACAAGTTTATGAGTAAATGAAGCCTGAAATTAAAATGGGGGAGTTTAAATAGAGTCGTCTTCTGTACCATAGAGTAGAGATAATACGCAAGATAAGTCCGCTAGGGAGAATTGTAGGTCCAGTAGACTGAGAAGGCGAAAAAATAATAAAAAAGAAATATCTGAAATAAGCATTCCTTTGAAATTTTGAATTCGTTTGTAAGGCTTTGGTATGATTGAATTGCGCTGATACATAAAGCGAATTGTTAACTGCAAAATTGATCAAACAAAAAGTTTTATAGCGCCACAAGAATATCTGACTCGGTGGCCAAATCTGGTACTAATATTACTACACTAATTTCATTTTGTACAGAATATAAAATAATCGGAAATTAAGAATAAATTACTCTTTGTACACTGAGATAAGGACAATATTTTTACTCTACCACGAAAATTCCATTGAGTTGAAACACAAAATTCAACAACAGGCACGCCGCGCCGTCACCGGGACTGATAAGTTTGTATCACTATACTGTCTGATATACCGTCTAGAAATCTGTTATAAAAAACACTTCTTGGTTAATGTAACTGACTATTTACAAAGGTATTTGAATCGTAAAAAGCAGGCCATCATTTCTGTATTCTAAAATTCCCCAGTAGTCTAAAAAATAGTTTTTTTTTATTTAGGTATACGAGAAAATATTTTATACTTACACAAAATATTCGCTCAGTCTCGGCCATACAAAACTAGTCGAAACGCTAATCAGTCCAGTGGCCAGTGCTCAAGTAATGGTAACAACCTGTCATTAGTTACAAGAATTATGCAGTGCCAGCCATATATGACGGGCTAATAACCCACAACTGTTCACTTTGGCAATTTTTAAACCTGACATGTAATCACTCGAGCTTTTTATTTCCTGGAAAGGAATTTAGAAAACTGCCTTTTAGGCATCGTGAGTAAACAGCTTTAGGAGAATCTTGTTTGATCCTAATACGAAAAAGATTTGTGTATAATTTTTTTAAACAACGCCCTCACTAATAAATTTAATCCTTGTGTCGCGGGGGTTTCACAGACATTCAAATCCCATGCACAAAGAACACCCAAACTTGGAACAAGTATCTGTGGATCACACAAATGCTTGTCCCATGCGGGATCGAACCCGCAGGACGTCGCGCACAGTGGTTATTAGCGTGGTGACCTATACCACTCGGCTATCCGTGCAGTCAATATCTATGTTGCATTTAAATTTATTAGTTTGTATTGTGATAAAGTAAAATCTTATTTATAACGCCTGCTATTAACGACGTCTTCTCCTTTCGTTGAAATAATCACCAGTGATCTGTAATGTTTGCTTTTATGTATGTTTTGATCTACAGGAACCAAGGGTCGTAGGGAAGTACCATAACAGACGTTGCACAGGAAGATTTCTGGTGTGATCTTTTAAGAGGTAACAGATCCCTCCTACATGTGCTGATGGTGACCGACGAGCTCCTCCACAAGGCCTGGCGCTATTTGAAGGTTTCCCTCAGCAAACAAAAAAAATAAAGGTACCTATATATTTGCGAGAAAACTAATTTATTCTTAAGCACACTATGATTTACACATAATATAATGTAGATTTATATTTTCAATGCCCAATAATCATAATCGTAGATACTCTTAAAGTATTCCGATAGACCTACTTAAATAGAAATAAATAATCGATTAAAATATAATTACACATCGATATTTATTACTGAATTTCATTGTTACAGCCTGGAGCAACGAAACGCACGTCAGCCAGACACGAAAAAATAATCAGTGCTGCCAACATTAAATAGGTGTCCACCGGCAATTGCAAATTGATGCCGCCTCGGGCCCCGATTACACATCTGTCCACAAATCAAAATCTTTTTTATTACTAATTTTATTCGAGGATAGTGACCGACAAATGATTCACAGGTTACGCCCCATTGTTAAATTAAAAAGTTTTTGCAAAACTATTTAGCTCTAGGCGGTTCTAAAAGAACACTAAAGTTAGGTTTAGACAAAACGAAATAAGAGCTAGAGCTAGAACAAGAGCATTCTTTCTAGCACTTTTGGTGTAAACGAAAGCTCGTTTCAGCGTTTACACCAAAATAATAGCAAGAATGAGAACCAAGAACTACTTCTTTTGATTTTTCTGATGATCGCTAAAACACAAGAACGCTGAAGAGACTGTTCCGGGGAGCGAGCACGTCCGAACACGTAAGAACGCTCTAAGTAAGTGTTCGCACGTTCTAGTGCCGTTTGACATCAAGCGAGCTAGCAATCTTAGAATATTCCATAGAATCTTTAAGAACGCATACAGAACAACGAAAGAATGCTAGGTTTGTTTACACTAAAATAATTTAATAGAGTGGGGATAAAATGCGCATTCGCTCGTCTATTGTAAATCAGCCTTAAAATAATTACAAGCAATCTTTACATACAAAGCTGATCCTGTGTTTGTACTTTGTAGCATTCGATCTATTGAACTACGAGTCCGAATAAGCAGTTTTCTACACTATATTTATATTCTTGTGTGTGTATGTTTGAAATGAATAAAGTCAAAAACCAATGTGCCGATTTCAAAAATATTTTCACCATTTGGAAGATACATAATTAGATACCGCGGGCGGAGTCGCGGGGAACAGCTAGTCAGCAATAAATAGAGTGACAAAGAGGTTTCTATGACTGTGCTTCCCGTGCGAAGCCGGATTTCCATGAATAATTGCATGAAATCTATTTTGTATTATTTTATGTATTTGTAAAAGTCGGAGAGTAATTACTTCGTTGACCGGGTCAGTGCGGGTTGTTATTAACCGCTTGATTAATTACTTCACACTTTCTTGTGTTAGACGTTTTTCCACTATAATTCTGATGACTATCGAAGTAAAACAGAATAGATTGGTAGGTATTATATGGTATTATACGTATCGTATATTGGTAAGTATTTCTTATTGGTAGTTTTTATTATGAAATCCCAGTCAGTTCACTTTTTTTATAGTATCAAAACCTTCCGTGGACCTTATTATGAAACATACAAAAAAAATATTAGCCGAATTGGTCCAGTCATTCTTGAGTTAAGCGCTTAACAAAATTTTTTTTTATTTTTTTATATACATATAGGAGAAAAATATGTATAAGTACGTTTATCAGTTGTCTGGTTGCTATAGTTTAGGCTCTGCCTAGTTTGGCATCAGATAGACTTGTCCCCACATATATATATTCATATTTAAGAAAGTTCGCATTTCATTTAGACGCGAACCAACGTGTTGAGCTAAAAGAAAGTCGTTTCTGAATTGATTCAAAAGCATATCATAACAGGATTATTGTCGATAATTTGGTCTAATAAGACGCTTACAAAACTAATAATAAGACCTAGAATCATTCGTCTAATTTATTTTACGAAACTTATTAGTACCTATTGAAAAAGGCTTGAGAAATAATTGATTGCACATTAATATACAAAATAGATATAATATTAATAATTAATGTAAAAAATAAACAATTGTGCGTGGACTCCCTCCGCGCGGATGAAGTGAAACTTCAAATATTCGATGGAGTGTACGACTGAACGCCGACAGACATTACGCCGACAGACTGTACCCCGATAAGACTTTACTTCGACTGTACTTTTCACAGGACTCTTTGCCGACAGGGCTCATGAGCGACGCAACTTATCTCGAATTATAATCAAATATTTTGTATTTTTTTCGATGCATTTTTATGAATATCTTTACATTATGATATTATACACATACATAATAAGTACTAATACTAAAAACCAATGCAAGACCTTTAATTTTTATGAATTGTATAAATTTTACAAGAAAAGCATAATCGATTTCCGAAGCAAGTATTTGATTATAATTGGAGATAAGTTGCGTCGGTCATGAGCCCTATCGGCAAAGAGTCCTGTCGGCGAAGTGTTCTGTCGGCGAAAAGTACAGTCGAAGTAAAGTCTGAAGACAGACTGTACACCGATAAGGTGTACAGTCGGCGTTCAGCCGTACACTCTATTGGATGCTACTCGTTGCTAACGCTCGCGCAGGTATACTACGCGCATGCGTTCGAGTGCCACGCACTCACTCTCTCTCTGTCTCATTCTATTCCCTAGGTTAAATGTTTAACGCAACCTTTTTGGCAAATACATACAGTCGAACATAGAACCTCCTTCTTTTGGAAGTCAGTTAAAAAACTGATTTGAACTGCGCAAAAGTATGAGGTACGAAATTTAGTTTAGAAATTCTTGCTAAGACTTTCCGATAACTTTGGTTTAAAAACCAAAAAACTGAATTGATTTTGATGAAGTTTATTTCTGAATAATTAATATACCCAATCCATTACAGAATTTTTTTTTGAAATTGATCCATAATAAAATTAACTATCAGTAATAAACATACAGTTAAAAAACACACACGGTCAAAATCATCTTTTAAGGCAGTTAAAATAAAGGTAATGGAGAATCCACTTAACTAACAATAAAGATATGTGGTTTTTTTACAACTGAATAGGTATCCTATTTTAATATTACCGTATCAGATTAATGTATAATGATATATAAGGCAAGAAAGAATGTTACTTGTGAGATGACGGCAGATAGAAGAGTATGGAAGAAGAAAACATGCTGCGCCGACCCCAAATAAAATTGGGATAAGGGCAGGAGGATGATGGTGATATATAAGGCAAAAGATAAGACAAGCTGGATTTTACTTCAAGAATCTTACTACCAAAATTAAATCGGGTGCATAACAACTGGATGGAATGGCAGTTTCCTGATTATCTGGAAGATGCTGTTTAAAATATTCTTATTGTACCAAGAAATGTTTACTAGCACTTAGTAAGTATAAAACTCCGTTCTAGTGTAAAAACTATTTATATTACACTGAATTCAGGATAATTATCGCTGTCCTTATTTTATAGTATGCGTTATAAAAATAATTGTGACCTTCAAAAATCCTATTTAATCATGTTTAATTTATATATTACCCACACATGTCTATTACAAACTGTATAAGGAGATCAACCTTTAGGAACTAAACATAGATAGACATGGGAAATAAAATTACAAAGTGGTAATCACTTCAGAATCATTTATAAATAATTATGCACCACATGTGCAAATACTTAATAATTTATGTACAAAGTAATAATTTAAGAACTCATATTAAATCTAATAAGCTTGTATAAGACAAATTTTTGATGTTAAAATGTAGTGAGAAGTGGAATCATTTATATCATTCATATTAAATGTGGAAAATTCAGTACAAACTGGTAATTTTCTTTAATTTAAGCACATAGTAATAAGATATTGTTGTTTCAGATACTATATTTGCCCTAAATATACAAAACTACGCCAAATACTTTAAGTTTATTTATTAGATAACCCTGTTAAAAAGATTTGTTTTCAAATTTAGGTTAGAAAATATTTTGTATTAAAATTTGTTCCAAGTAGACTAAAACTATGAACATTGCCTATTTATCAAATCTAATAAGACTATATTTTGTCAACAAATACCAATTTATGCTTATTCGATGGCTATTATCGAAGAAAATACATGAAAAACTTTTGAGGTTACATTAACACATTCACTCAAGTTTTACCAACAAACCTGCATTGAATCTGCACTGATGATCTCCGTACCGAACTTTTGTGCTAATTCTACACTTAACTTTGTCTTCCCCGTACCAGTTGCACCTAAAATTATCACCATAGGAACTTTAGAAGACATCACAGCGCGAAGAGCCATCGTTACAACGACACGCGCGAACTTCACTATTGTTATTAACTTTGACATTTGCGTTCTACTTCGTGTGAAGCAATGGAATAACATTAACAGCCAAAGTGATAAGAAATGTTATGTTATTTATAGAAATATCTATTTACATTTGGAAAGTACCTACTAATCGTGATGACATTGTTTATCCACATATATAATTATTGTTTATCAACTTACATACTATATGCGGTATCTTTGTGAATAACAGCGCTGAGAAAATACATTCTCTAGGTACCTACCTACCTTCCTATGATTGTTTTAAGTAGATAACATTATCCTACTAATATTATAAATGTGGAAGTATGATTGTCTGGATATTTGAATGTTTGTTATTCAATTACGCTAAACGGATTTTGATGAAATTTGGCATTCATGTCTTTGACATGGAAAAGAAGTGTAGTTCCCGAGTGAAATTTGTTATTTTTCACTATAGGTAATTGTGCAAGCGATAACACGGGAGAAAATTTTATTCTATTTACTTTCATATTTTTCATTTCATTTTGGACCCAATTTTGAAATCCACGCAGACGAAGTCACGGGCAGAATCTAGTTGCGAGACCAATCATTTACCTATACATATATGTAACCTGCAGTTTACAAATGAAGATTGTTGACCTAACGTCAATTCTCTTGAAAAGTTCACATAAAATTACTTTTTTAAGTCTTACTTCATACTTTTCCTGTCACTTACCTAGATAGATATAGTCCAGCCAGGAAATATCATTTACACCGATTCGACTTGGTCGTCGCGTCGGTGCAAATGATATTTCCTGGACTTAACTTTCCCCTATCTGAGGAACTAGAGTACCTATTAACTATAAGCAGCTTAAGTACCCACCGGTATATTTAATCTCTCTTACAACCCGAACGTAGTTACGAGAGTCGATGTTTGGGTCTTGGGCCTACATTTGTTATGTTTTTTAGTTAGATTTTTTTAAGTTTTGTAAGGTATTTCTAATACTTACCTACTATAATACATTGGCTTGTTTAGCCAATATTTTTGTTAGTGCAGCAAATTAATTCCAATAAAGAATTATATTTCATTCGATAGTAGGTAGTATGTAACTTTGCGAAACCTGTAGTTATGTATTCTAAATACTTATGTACTAACTAGGTACCTATGAATCTTTTATCATCTCCTATGATATCAACATAATATTATGTAGGTACTTATACAACTTACCAACAGTTACTTACTTAGCAAGTCTCAATATCGGTACTTAGATTGTAAATTTGTTCCCGCCTGGTCCCCGACTTGTGAAGGGAAGAAGCTTTGAAGAAGCACACCGTACAGCGAGTGGTTTTGCCTGGCTTGAGACCGCTCACACACGGCCATCTGATCCCAAACTAGAGATCTTGACAGAGCCTGTATTACCAGAAAACCGATAAACATTTATATATACTTACTTCTTTATTTCATACATAGTATAGGATAATTACCCAGAAAAAAATTATCATGCTCATCACTTATAGATTGAATCGAACACACGACCTCCGGTTTAGCAGTCAGGGTCACTAACCACTTGACCAGGCTAGTCAAACTAATGCGTCCAACTAGCCATTCCTTACAAGAGCAACTTTGATAGATCTAAAATATTGGTGTCTGTGCGTAATGTTTAGGTAGAAACTAAATTTAAAGTTTAGTTCCGTTGTTGTTATCAGTCATGTGTACTATCTGATATGTACTTGTTATTTTAAGTCTAGACAAAAATTTTTAGATAAAGATATTGTTTTATTGACTCACGTGAACAGTTGGATTCAGCATTTTTATGATTTTTTTTTTGAGATCTAGGATTTTAACTCAGAATTTTTACTGACTAATACTAGATTCATTTCAGTATTTTTTATTTATTTAACTCATTTGCTATTAATTCAGAGTATTTTTTGTATGTGATCAAACTTATTGATAAGATAATAAGATGTAAATGTATTTGTCGTCGTATATATTATTTTCCATTAAGACTTTAAATTTTTCCAAATTGTAAAAAAATCATTTATGTATCTGTAGTCCATGTGTAGTAGATGTATAATATAGCGTATGTGTAATATTGATTGTAGATGTGTAATATTGCCTACGTGTGTTTCTACTAGGGGGTATAATGATGAATGGGTAGAATAAATCAAAACTCCAATATATTTTTTTTTAGTCAGACCAGATAGGGCTGTGGAAACCCAAACGTACCCCACAGGTACATAATCACAGAATCTATACTATACAATACAATGATTTTATATATCCCAAATTACAGCGAATAAGTATAAAAATCACAATAATTAGCCCACTGTTCCCAAGCTCTCTCCGGATCCGACATAAGCGTTTAATATGTATAGTCAATGCAATACAAATGTATCAGTGTATCCATACACATAGAGGAACAAAACCAAAAAAAATCTATCTCTGTGTTACAATAGTATCCCATAAAATTAGCCACATAAGTACAAAGGTCCTTAGACATAAGAGCGCCGCTTCAAAGATTGCAGAGGGCAATATTAATATTAGGCGGAATCTATGTTGCGCCCTGCACTCCCTGTAGCGGCGCGCGCGCACCGTAGCCGGCACCACTCGCGTGACGTCACCGCCGCGAGACAAATACTGTCTCCGGCTGGCTCCGATACCGGCGACGGCTAGATGTTACAAACGTACGGATACTATACAAAGAATAAAAGGAAATCTTTTATATATAACAGGACTTATAATTTTATAACCCGACCTTAACTATATACAGTTCAACCTAACTTATTATCGTAATTAATTCCTTTTCCATTTTGGCAGTGGTGGAAATGTGCCTTGTCACAATAGTGGTTCTAATCATGTGCATAGTTTTACACTTCT
This sequence comes from Plusia festucae, assembly GCA_950381575.1. Lineage (NCBI taxonomy): Eukaryota > Metazoa > Arthropoda > Insecta > Lepidoptera > Noctuidae > Plusia > Plusia festucae. Next base: position 2,100,474 of record OX494444.1, on the reverse strand, counting down.
CAACGCTATCATTCACTTTCTGTCTTCCGATTTATAAAGCTGTCATTTCTTACCATTAAACATTTAACTACTGACTTTTTCTTATGTGTCTAATTACACTGGTCTTCATCACCAAGCAACCGATTACATTTTGGATAACTAAAACCATTATTATCTTTATTTATTTATGTCAAGATATGAATAACAAAAAAAATAAATGCAGGTACAACATTCGAGGATCTGTAACTCTCTAGTAAAGAAAACTAAACAATTACTAGGAAAAAACTCGTTAGTAAAAAAGATTGATCAAAGTATAATATGCTTAGTATTACCATTACATCTGTATGTACAATTAAACACCTAGTGGAAGATAAGATAAACATCTTTAATATCAATAACTTTTCTTGTCTGTGTATGTACACTATTCAGAACAGCGCTATATACTAATCGTAGACATTCTTCACAAAAAATATGTCTTGCAACTAATTCGAGTATAAACCTAATATATATAATAATGTACATGAACATACAAGGCACATTCCTCACACAATTAAAGCCTTCACACTTACAAAACGCTGACTATGTGCTTGATAAAACAATCAACCTTCTGATAAACCGATCAGCGGAATAAGTTGGCAGCCCAAACGAAACGACAACACCGGCCGGACTTAACATTTTAAAAATTTCGACAACGTTATTTTTCTGATCAGGTTCATATTCAATTAACACGAACTATTGCGAGTACTTTTCTAACTTACCTGCATTAATAAAAATATTATAAAAGAAAAAAAAATGCAAAATTTACTATTAGTAGGTACTATGAGGAACTATGTCTTGGTTATTTTTATATCGGTCCATTTTTTCGGACCATCATAATTATGGTAAATAAGACTTGATGTTGTTATCAAAATACACAGTCTATTATTTTCTTAAGAATCGATGACTGTCACTGAGATTATACAATTTACACGAAAACTTTTTTTATTACCTTAATGTCATAAATCATATGAAAATGGTATGTTTCCATTGTTATCCCAACATAATGTGAATGAATTAAATAAATATCGATTTCAATATGCTAAACGACTTAACATTATAATAATGTTTATAATTATAATAAGGTACGATGATCGTAAAATGAAGGGAACCTTACACCTCCAGATAACATGCGCTTGCGACTTTTTAGTTCCGTTCGCACGTACAAATTTTTGTCAACAAGAATTTTAACAAATTAACGTAAAATATTGAAAAACAAACGTTTGTTTAGATATAAAAAACTTTAAAGGAACCGTTGTTTTAACACTGGTAAACAAATATTTGTACGAACCTACGAGTTTGAAGTATATTCATTCGTTGAAAAAAAAATAACTCATTTTATCATTTTATATTTCAACTCATGTGGACTTGTAATTTTATGGATGAAAGCCTGGGAAGGCTGATTTACTTCTTAATCGATAAACTCGTAATACAAAACCTATACTATCACAATCGCATGCTAATGAACGGTGGTGTTTACATGATAAAATTACATACACATTAATCATAAAATCGTCATGAAACATTTCATATGGAAGCTGTGTGTGAATCATTTATTGTATAAAACTAGATCGAATCAAATTGACCCAAAATCGAATGAAATAGTTCAAATTAATAAAAAATTGGAACGGAATTAATTGGGTTTCGCTAATGTAAAAAAACAAAATGTTAAAAATTTACAAAATAACAATAAAATAAACTAATGAAACAAGCGCGCTATCCTAAAATGCAATTTACTTAAAGCAGTTAAAATAATAGTTTACTTAAAGCAATTAAAAGTAGTAGTAATTGATGTATCACTTCACTAACCCTCGCGAGTCCGGGGTTAAAATTGAAAAATCCTGCAAATCGGGCCGAAAACATATATAGTGGCCATACATTTCCAATCTGCTCTCAAGCGCTTGACCACCTCAGACTAAGCTTTCAACTACCTGAACTCCCCATTTATTTACAGCACTGACATTTTCAAGCTCCTTTAAAAATCGCAATTCGACTTTGCTATACTTAAACTATTTCATGGAAGGTCCAGTAAAAAATCTTCATATCAACGTCTCGAAACAATATTTTAACAAATGTCATATCATTTTCGATCTGTTAACACGGAGTAAATCTGTAATGTGCTATTTCAACTATGTATACTTTTAATGATAAATTCAAAAAACATTTTAGAGGTAAAACCAGTCTACTAGTTCACGAAGCAGTCTGTAACTATTAAGATATTTTACTGAAGACCTAGGATTTGTCGTTAGCATCAGTTCTATGGCTCACTTTGGCACTGCAAAATATCGTTTGAGCAAAACAAACCTGCTGTTTCAAACTACAATATTACTCTCGAGAAATTGCCAGAAGCAGAGTAAGCCGTAAAAGCTGAATTATCATTGAAATATAACAATCTCCTACCGCCGACTCGACTGAAGACAACGCTTAGAATTTCGCAATCAAAACGGCGTGGGAGTTACAAACAGACGGGGGCTTCACTGCGCCACCGCGTCTTGAATAAACGGTTCTAACGTTCACTAGAGCGTTCAGAAGCGACTTACATAAAAAGTTACCAGTCCATAAGTGTCCAGTCGAGTAGACTCCATAGTTCCTCGGTCGGAACAAATCGATTACCAGTCAGGTAGTGCGAGGCGCTCAGTACGAGCGGTAGCGCGCCGACAACGTCGTGCGGAGCTTTTTCAACTTCGTCACAAGTTGGTGTTGTTTCTTCATCAGCTTTTCTCTCTCGAGGTTTTCTTGGCTCAACTTTCTGCACAGCGCGGCCGCTTCTCTCAGTATCACAACTTTGGGCGCGCGCTCCTTGTCTCTCGTGGCTGGGATTTGCTTTTTAAGTTCATCGAAAAGATTCTTGAGACCTATGCGACGTAATCTCTCCATGTCGTTGTGTATGGAGCGGCGTTCAATCTCGGGCGACTCGGCCTCGGAGTCAGTGTCTGTGTTGGAGCGGCGTCCACGGCGGCCAGGCCCGCGCGTCCGGCGGCGCGAGGCGGCCGCTATGCTCGGCGGCGGCACCAGACGCTTCCTGGCGGCCGGCCGAGGAGTGATGGCGGTCTCCACGGTCCGCTGTATATGTTGCCGCTCCTGGGCTGACGGCACGCGCGGCAGCGTGTCCGTGCGGACGTGCAACTGCGTTGTTGGCAAGGGCTGCTGTGTGCCGAGTGAGACTACATCGATTTCCTCCTCTGCAACAACGAAAAATGTCTTTCAAAATGCTGTCATAATTTTAAAAATAAGTATTGCTCGAAGCGTTTATCAGAGTCCCGCCCGCATTAACCGTTTCATTGCTCGCATACTTTCATTCATACCGTTCATTACGCTCGCATCACCATAAAAGGCGGGCGTCGATTGTCATAGCCACATCTGTATACGATCGCAGGGGGCTAGATCTAGTCGGGGAGATGCGACTGCAGTGGTCAGGTGCGCGGGAGGGGGTGGGGGCGGCGTACGGCGGGGGGGAGGACGTCGACCCCGTCGTACTACCGCAGCGTCTGCCGCCATCGATCCAGACGCCTGACGTCACGGCGCGCCATTCGCGCCAAAACGAGAGCGCGTGCGCGGCGCGCTGCCGCAACGTCCGCACTCAATGGAGTCAGGATTACCGAGCGGTGGACACGCTTTCCGGCCTACGCCGCCGCTACCATTTAACAAAGCATCGATCGAAATTAACTGTCACGTGAGAGTTGCACGATAACGACAGGCGGCCGGCTTACACGTTCACTAACTAACATACCAGCCGGACCGGTTCAGGCGGCGAGCTAAAGCCGCACTATCGCTCAAGTTGCATTGCGTTCGATATATCAAATGTGAGAGACGTACGGGGTTGCATGGCGTCTATCAAGTCCGCCTCAACACGGGCGCCTCTCTAATATAATGTACCTGTCTTTTCTAGAACCGCAACCATAGAGGCATACGGCTCCCAAATGAACAGGATAGGTAGAACGACTTAGGTAGCGTGCTAAACGGTTTTTATTGGAACACGATTAGGGACCGTTGCGGAAATGGCCTAAATTCCGTCGATTGCAGCAATGCAGCGATACGAGCAGCGAGTGCTTAGAGTGCATTGTCGACTTCTATGAATGAGCTATGTAGGTGCGGGCTTCCATTTCACGATCGCGTTGCATCTAAGTGCGGATGTGGACGTTTGTCCGACTCGTGTTTACGCCGTAGTGCATGTTTCGCGGAATCCGTTCGCCTGCGCTATCCGGTTACACCAACAAATAATTATGTCAGCGGTTCATTGTGATTAAAGGTTACCGGCTCCGGGCTAAAACGTGTTGCTTGCAGTGCTATTTACGTATCCAACAAGGACGAGAGTTTCCGTTTAAATCTCCAGTGCTTAAGCACTAGAAATAGAAACAAGTTACGTGGGCAGCTGGCTGATACGATTACGAAACGGCGAGTCAGGGACGCGGCTAAATAGGTTCATTAAATTGCGCAGTTTTGCGCGAAAAAAAAATGCGCATCAGACACATTTATCGAATGGCGCGACGATAAATTTATAGGCGAACGCGTTCTTTTTACTACGTTTCCGCATAGTTACGCGGCCGCTTATCGCTTACGCGTGAATCTAATTCGAGGATCGACGCCTGTCGTCAAACACGCCTCGCTTGAGTCTAAATCTAGGCGTGGATAAAATTGCTGGCGCTATATCGAGCCACAAAGACACACCCTGCTTTTTAGGAGACAATGTATACACATCACTGTCAGTATTTCCATATTTGGATTAGCTGTTATTTTACCTGTAAGTAGGTCCTAGAAGAAAAAGCTATTGATTGGTTCATAATTGAAGAAAAAGCAGTTTACCAAATCTTGTTTTGGGTGATAGAGAGGGATTACTCAAAGCATGAGACGAAAAGAAAATAGCGTCGGCTGTTTGCGTAGGCGCCTATTGTGTGAGAGTCAATTTTCACGTGACGATTTTCTCCCTGGCGCCAGCGCGATTAACGGTCGCCCGAGAGAGTATTTGTTTCAGGTCTGCGTGTAAGGCGATACGGCCGGTATTGTCGCGGTGCGCCGCCCGCCGGGATCCGGTCTAGTGCATATCTATTATATCTCCATCACTCGAGACGCGATTCTCAGATCCGCCGCCGTTCCAATTTTATACCAGAGATAATCCGCTTTTTATTGTTCGCCCGACCGACCGGTATCCGAGTGGTGGGGTAAAAAATCGCCAGCTCTCTCTTATACTTGACCATGTGTTTCGATATCTAGATACGACGAGGCATCGACCTTTAGTAAAAATTTTGCTGAATTTTAATTTACTATGATAAACAATGAATAAGCGATTGTTACGTACATGCAGTGGTAGATTAGTCACAAATTCTAGGTAGATCTAAAGCCTTAGCGTGAGAAAACAATGAGTCATAGACCCGCAGACTTACAGAGTAACTTATTAATCGTCGGCCATCTTTGTAGACAGTTATGCTAAGCTAAACCGGTACAGCGGATCTCCAACGGTTTGATTTTCCCTATAGTATCGAAAGTTGGAAGTTTTCATGTCCATTAGTCTTAAATAACGACATGAGATAAGATACTAATACAGTAAGATTATTGTATTTATGCGTGTGAAATAGGATGTCATCGCTCACTCGGTCGGTCCGGTCACAATTTACGAGTACTCGAGGCGCAATGAAAATCGAAATTCGAGAAAGTCTCGCGGTACGGTTGGTTGCTAGCGTGGTTGTCAAAATAAACAAGTTGATGCGTTCGAAAACGGAATGCAATCGCTATGGTGTCGTCAGGTATGACCTGGTGAGGCGGGGGCTAGTGCACGCTCCGCTGGCCACGGCTTGAGGCCAAGTTCACTGGCATTTGAGCGCGATAATTAAAAATTATCGTGACGCGCACGCGGCGCACGCCATCTTATGCAGCGAGCTCGTAATTCTAGCTTAATTAAAAAATAAATAAATCCTTTTTTCCTGTAACGCGACGGTTGCAAACCCTTATGGGTAACACAGTTCGTAAGCTTGTATTAGTCATTAGATGATAGGTTAGTCGTGAAATATACGCGTTATCATAAAATTTCGTATACTACAGTCTGAAACGATTTCGTCGACGTGATAAAATGATAATCCTAGCCGTGTGACGACCTTGTAGTTACATGATGTATGGTAATAGCAATCGTATTTTAAATTTGACATTTTTATCAGCATTACGCACATCTTTTCGCGGATTCGAACCCACGGACTGGACATGTAACTTAGCGCGCAATTTCTACGCTAGAGGGGTTTGTCGTTAATTAGAATTACGTACACGAACGTACAGCAGATAGCTACATGTCGATTACACATGACTTACATAATCGCACTTATCTTTAAACTTAATTTAGTATTTAAGACACACTCGATAACTCCTATCCAACTACACGTAGGTAAACGGGATTTTATAGTAACAGGATACATAATATATCCGTCTATGTCTCAATATACACAATTACAAACGTCGTAGAAAACAACCATTAGATTCAACGCAATAAGTAGCTGAAAACCCTAAATTTGTACGGCACTACTATCGCTGATAACACCGATACGCAAGTAGGTAACATAATCGCGTAGGCATCATATACATACAGACAGATAGCCACTATTTCTGTTATGTTACGCAACAACGAAAACTCGGTCATCTGGTATACTGACTGCCGACTGGTACTTGAAGCGGCGGCTAAAATAAACCATTCGTAATTTATCGTGCAGTGGATCGATCCACTATTAGTGACCTTGAACAACGTTCGCACGGGAGGAAGTTCATGGACGATACATATGTGTACATACTGCGTGACGCAACCGTATTTTTATTACCTAATTAATGAGACATGCGTATGAAGCCTTGTTAACATTAAACTAACGAACGACGGATTCCAAAGCGAATGGAAATGTAGAAAAAGGCGTAACAGTTCAAAAATATTTAATTGAAAAGAAGTTTAATTCAGTGTGAAATTAATTATAATGAGGTTGAAAACTAGGTACTAAGGTGTGCCTTGTCTGCGGTAACTTGTAGCTTACTGCGTAACATACTAGAACCAAGCATGTATCAATAAAGTTCGAAAACATATGAGTGTGTAACTACACATTTAGTTTTACGGACCGGCCTATAATTACAGCCAGTTATTATAATTAATTCACCCAAACGACATAACCAGTTGACAACTTTTTACTTGTCATAATTTAACAACAAAGACATGATTTATACACTAAATTGTATTAAAAGATGTCATAATATGTCTCATAGTATGATTTTTATACAAAAGCGATATTGATGACACTTCCTTATAGTTTAGCATTCAAATGGCCAGTTTATTACGTCATTGTGAGTACCTAGTTCGTGTTGCTGGGCAGTCACCACGCCCATCTCGGCGAACGAATAAGAAACCGGATCGTAATTATTACTAGATGTGCCGAGTTCGCATACAAACACCGTTCTCAGCTGTGGTGGGTACTTGCCACCACAATGTGGTGTAAGGACACCCTTAAAATGCAACCGACGTGAATTATAATAAGCAAGTATCGTTTCCATATTAAGATTATACAACTTTGTAATTGTGACGAATTTGGCAAAGCCGCCACATTAAGTACGCAATTATACTGCTATACAGGATCTTAATGTAACTAAAGAATTTCGTATAATAATTAATATAGCCTGTTATCTTTAATATGTTAGGGGTCATTTTCGTTTCTCGATAACCGTTTGTAATTTTGTGCTCAGTGCGCAGTGGATCGAGTCAAGTTAAACCGGACTTCAAACATGTGATCAGCTTCGCAAACATTAAAACATTCCTCATTTAAATATTTTGCGATGTTTAAGAGATCAAATAGTAATATAAAAACGTTATCTTGTTGCGATGTCGTATTATCAGTCAGCGCGGCTTTAGTTTTTTTTTCGTGATAAGACAATACAAATTTATGTTAGGGTGTCACGTTGTAATAAGTACTATTGTTATCGGCATTGATAATGCGACGGTCGCGCGGAGGCCAAGATGGCGGGCGGGTGCTACGATCGCGATGTGAGCGTATCAACACATTCATACCGATTGTTTAAATATCTAAGTGCATATTCTGTGGCGATAACGCCCAAGGTCCTTTCCACTACGTATGTACATGCAGATCGACCAGTGAAATTACTTTATCGGCGCTTGATAAAGAGCTATTATTTTGTTTTACACTGCCCTACTGGCCTAGTGATGCGATTCGCGCCAAAACATTTACAAATAGAAAACAAAACACTGCTAGGTATCTAATGCGTCAATGAATGTGTAAAAACTACTCGGTTAGTTTATTTAGCTTAATAAATCGTTATAATGGTGTGTTATTGATTAGAGTACCAACATAATTAAATAGAACATGCTTTTCTAAATCTGTTATCACGGGTACAGTTCATGTAGTCTGTTGATATTTTCATACAGATAGAATACTATGTTGCTTAAGACTGCGTATTTATTAGCGTTCATAATGAACATTACACAGTTAATAACATTAAATTAATTATGACATTGTTGTAGTCAAGTACAGGCGAACTGTCATTGTATTTGATTTAACATCGATATAGAATATAAATCATAGAGGTACAGGCATATACAAAGTTGCAGAGATCAAATGTGGGCCAAGCCCTGTGACTAGACGGCAAGGCTAGGTTAGGCGACTAATATCGACTAAAGCCACCGGCCATGCTATTTAGGACAGAGTAGTGTCAACTATCACTCAGAAAGGCCTACAGACATGCCGACAGCCGACATTAATAGCATTGGTTACAAACTGTTGCAAATATTTTTACTTTCATCGCTGCAATGATTGCGAATTTATGAGGGAATATTTTAGTAAATTACTGATGGAATAGCTGGCCAGCTTCCTCGTAGGCTTGCGTAGATATTTAGCGGTATCAGTATTGACAGCTTCAGGTTTCTAGCGGTCATAGAGAAAGAAACTGATTGTCAACCGTGCCTCGGTTGCGGATGCCGACCAATTACCACACCGTGAAGAATGTAAAGCTGTAACTGTGTCGCTTACATATATAATATGTATAGGTAATATGTATAAAATATTAACCGCGCAAATTGCTTTACTACGCGTTCGAGGCCTTTTGAATTATTATTATTATTACACTTGGCGACACGATTAATGTTTCTTATAGGTATTGATAGGTAAATGGAATACATATCGGACAACGTGCGCCGATGTCTGATAAGAATGAATGGCGATAATTTGAAATAAAAATGGCGGGAATTTAAATAATCTTACTCGTTAATTTTTAAGTATTTAGGTAGATATGAAACTAGAATACTGTGTTATAACGTAAGTATTAATTATATCGGTCTTCGTAATTAAGAATAAATATTTTCATAGACGTTAATAAAATCGGTACTCTACAGATATATTTCTACGTTAATATTTCATAAGTACACAGCCTCTTGGAAACTAGTACACAGCCTTGGCTCACTGATTGATACTAAAATGTTTAGGGCGGCCGAAACCGGATCTTTGTGCTAAATTGGCCCTAGGAACTCACCTACAATTCATAACTATTCCAGTAACCTACTTTACTAGATTTGAATAAAGCTATTAATCAAGTGTGTGCAATCTTTCAAGATAATAAGACTCAGGTCAAAAACACCCAGCGCTGTTTAAACTGTGCTATCACGATAATAGATGGCTATATAGGTAGTAGGTAGCTATGCAGTTACGTGCGATACGCTACTAATCAACTCCCACGAATGAAAAATTCATAATACGAGTTGAATAACAGAATAAAATGAGCAAACCGTCTCAGGCGCTGATTAAACGGATTGTAGGTAGCGCTAGAATAAAATCCTTACAAAGTTGTTCCGAACTAAATTGGCGCGAAAATATGACAACTATCGTACAGTCGTACGTACGTACGAATAGCTGCGTGGCGTGGCTTAGGTACGGAGCGATAAAACCGCGCATGCGTCGTAAATTCTTCGCGCCGCACATACCTGCTTACTAGTGATGTGGCACCAAGCTAGGTACTTTAAATCGACTTCGAAAACGCATAAAACCCTTTTCACCTTTTTTTACTGTTATTACAATTAGTACGTATGAATGTTATTTATTTGATAACCGCGCTAGCCGACTGATGTTTAATCACGATTATTGAGACGCTGTCTATCAAATTGTCATCCGGCCAAGCTGGACATGGGAGTACCGCGTTCAAACCGGTCGAACGACCCGAGCTAGCTCCACTTCAATGAGATTCCATTTCATTCCACTGCATTCTTACACAAGTAACGGACTAGACACGAGACTGCCGAGTGCGAGGCAGCCGCGTACTCGTTTAATTCATTCTGTACTTCGCTAGGTTTTAATTGAGTTAATACCTACATCCGACAATATATTTATTTTCAGCTAAAAGCTGCGCAACAAGTTAAAATGTAAACAAATGCTAGCGGCCGATCGAATTAAACACATGCCTATTGCGACCTTACTCACTTCTATCGACGATAACTAAATTGCTGCTATGTGTAGGCATAATAATATAAACAATACAGTACTACACAATCAGTGGTGTCTATTTGAGGTCACATAGAAATCGAAGCACGCTATGGGCTTCATGAAAACTCGCATTAAGTACAGCTACAAACACTACTAAAATTTGTCAAGTCTAAATGAAAACATCACTATAATTAGCATTAAGTAATCAGCTTATCGATCCGGTTACATTTAAGACATCTTGTTCTAATCGATTTCTTAAAAGTAATAAACGTATCAATAGACAGTAATCGAACGTTCGTTGAATTTGGTAGATCGTATTCATCATTTTAATGAATACGAAAGGATGATAACCCTGCCGCCGCGCCGCCCGTCGCCGCCGGCGGGAAGCGCCGGTTGCAATTGGAGGATGCATCAAGGTCGGAACGTCTCGGTCGACGTACTTATGACCTCAGTTTCGTCTAAGTCTGTGACACGCAGTGAAGCCATTGACTAGGTCCTTAATTTGTTACTAATTCCTTTGCAAATTTAACATGACAATCCCGGGAGATGAAAAGTCTGCCTGGTATAACGTTGCGCAATCTGACATTAAGGAAGGTTGAGGCGTTCAAGGTCGCTATAGGCGAAGGTTCCGGAAGAGCGGAAAAGCGGGTGCGTCTAGACGCGGCGGGGGACGCGGGATGGCGGTCGATATGCGCAGTTTCCCGCGCTCGGTTCAGCGCCTGCGTCCTCACGACATTCCTGGTCAACCCAACTTGACGAATACTTACAGAAACATAACTAAGCATAAACCTATGCGAGCTTTTTACGGACGCACGGATAATTTTCAATTAAATTATTTCGTTATTTAATTTTAATAACAACAAGCAAATTATTCTATTGCTCATTATTATTATCGTATTGTATACCTATACCCTATAAAAATATATCGTACCTATGGTAAATGTTATGGAAACACAAAATAAACATTTAAATTCGTTATTAAGGTCACCGATCGCGATCGTCGCCGGTATCAATGGCTTCCAAATAAGCCAAAGAGGCCCTAACATTATCCATTTGAATTTCAAATTAACGCGACAATACCTACTTTACGAAGATATGTAGGTATTTACACGATCATTTTAAATTTTAACTTCAACCGCGAGAATTTGGAATATGCGAACATTGGCGCGAAAGTGAGAAGTTTTAAGATGAAAAGTTAGGACAAGAATGGAATAAATGTTGTTCTGACCTGATTCACATGAGTCAGAGGGTGTTTGCACGCCGAGGTAGTCGAGGTGCCGCCTTGCCAAGGTGTAGGAATGGTCGGCTGCTACCACTGCAGAGTCTCTCAAGAGGCGAAGAGCTGTACCGGCGACATCCACTGAGTGACGGAACTGAGGTGGCTCATCGCCGTCTATTGATGGTGGAGTCTCAGGTCTGGAGGGCGACCTGTCTCGTCTCAGCAGACTCTGTCCTGGTGTAGTTGGTGTTGTAATGGGATCTGATGAGACAAACGTGTTGCTTGGATGCACTGAATCTACACAAGAGCCGGCCCACATACAGTCGTGGTGTACTATGTTCTCCTTGTGAGGTTCCTCCGGTGTATCCATTATTCTCCAGTCTTCATCGCTATCCTGCAGGGGGTCCGAAAAGTTGGCGGGTGGGACTAGATCCAATCTATCTGCTTCATATTGAACTTGAGTCCAAAATTCGGACGTTTGCGTCAACCTTAGGGAGTCCTCGTCCAGGGCTTCCCACATGTCGAACTGAACGAACGCGTCGAACGGTGGCGACATTTTTTTATTTCTATATATACCTAAAGACTAACTAGTTTTAAAGCTAAGTCGAACTCGTCGATATCACAGGACCCTCTTATCACAGGGAAGATGCGCGCGATGGTTACAACGCACGCAGTCTGTAACAATGAGAATATACTAGTATCAATATGAGGAATAAAAATCTCTACATGTACACCTACATACATAAACTTAAACATTTATTCTAAAATAAATACAACCAAAAATATTTAAAAATAAAAGAAAAAAATCGATGTATTATTAAATTTAATTCATTAATAATTAATTATGTTTAAATAATAAGTAGTAGCATTGTATCACGTTCGCAATAATAATTGCTATGTATTTGTAAAATATTGTTTAACTAATAAGTACCTTCTTCAAAAGTTTTCTAAGTTAGTTTGACCAGTAAAATAGCACAAGTCCACAATCCACTAAATGCACTAAGTATTTAATAAAAAATATTTATTTAAAAAAATAATTGTACTTAAAATATTTAAACACTGCAGGGTAATAACCCCTTTCTATTTACAAACAATTCGAATAAAGCACGAGTCACGACTGCACAACACTAACTGTTGGTAAGAAGGAAGTGTCCACCACGGTGCCCGAAACTAGACTGAAGTCTGGATGCGAGACCAAACAATTTTAAACAGTACATTGGCCTTGGGTCCTATCCCACTTTTAAAGAAATAACAATTAGTCATTGTCCTGACACCCACCCCCGCGACTTTTTTTTTAACTATTTCTCTTTACCTGAACTAAAGCGGTCTCGTCTCTAACCCCGCCTAGTTTTTGCGAGCATTGTACCTACCAAGGTACCAGGTAAAGATTTCCGTAAAATTGTTTGTGTTTACAAGCGCAGAATGGCGCGAAATGAGTGTTTACTAATAATAATGCAAATCAACGAGCTGTTTTCCCGCTGATTTGTGGCTTCAATAAAATAAACTGCACGACTGATATCCTTATAAATTAATAACATGAACTACAGAGTTATATTATTGGCGGTTTTAAGCCATATCACGAAATAAGATCGAAATATTTAATTTGAAACAAAAATTTAATTTTTCTGACTTGCACTATTTGGACAGGCGCCTAGGCGGTATCATTAGAATTATGTAAAGATAGAATGCGAATGTTAAATAATAATAGAGATGGTAAAGATAGGATTGAAGGATAATTTAACAATATTGCACAATTTATCTCGACAAAAAAGCGTAGTGGATAGGTTTTCTTTTAGTTCAAAACTGGTCACTTGTAGGTAGCAGTAAAATAATAATGTAAAAAATTATTGGCAAAAGTGTAGTTCCGTAGTTGAGTTCAAATAAGTTGCAAACAATTTTTTGGAACACATGAAATACATAGGTACTTGCAAAACAACTAAAATAAGTACAGGGCATAAGAATTTACGTAGGTATTCATTCTTACGCTACAAAATTTGACATGTTAATTATTTAATAAAACACAATTAAATGTTGTAGCACTCAATGGTGAATATAATTTCACAATATTATTGCAATTTGTTTGTAAATAGTAATTTCATAAATATTGCACAATGAATGAAAAGCTGCAAGTAGGTACCTACTTTAAATCTCTTAATCTGAGTAGGTACATAATTATCCTTACCTAGATAAAATAATATTTAATAATTTAATGTAGGTATTTTTATCAATACTAAATTAATTTCAACTCCGTTAATGAAACTAAATAAGCTCTCGAAATATACTTTCGTATACCTACTTACTGGTGAGTGTTGATTAGTAGTTATTTAAAAAAAAAACTCAGCTTGTCAGTTGTCAATCTGTCATAAAAATGTTAAAATAAATAATGGCTAAATTACGTACCTACATACCGCTAAATAAAATTAACTATAATATTTTACTTGCAATAAGAAAACGTCTACCTACGCGCATATTCTAAGTTAGCCATGTAGGGTAAAGAATTTGGGCCTTGCAAATTCACAGAAAAACTCATTAGACCACAGTATTGTATAGGATGGAGTTAGCCGGCAACGCCCCGCGCGTACATGGATGTACCCACTTTTATTTTTGATATTAATACAACAGCATTTACTAATTTCATACTTAATATAGTATAATTATTTAATCAAACACTCACCAAAAAGTTTGTGCAAAACGCAATCCGGCCGCGGCCGGTGTATTACACAATTTTACACAAGATTCTTCAGAATCTTCGACAAAGTTTTTTCCGTACACACTGCGTAACACTCACTGAGAATATGCGATCGGTTATACAGTGTAAATTATTAAATACGATACTTCTTCCAAGACCTCCGATTGAGTTTGTCAAACACTGAAACATTATTCGGGAGCCGGCCGGTTCTAAGGAGAGCCGCGCGTGCGATTCGATGGGCGCCGTGGACACGACTACAAGCTAGATGAACGTATTGTACGAACGAACCGCGCTGCGAGTAGCGACTCGACTAGCGGTCGCCGGCGTTCGCGAGCGCGGCGCGGTTCGACGCGGTGCCTCCCCTCTCGCCTACCGCGTCCCGGCTAATTCGATGTCATTCACGAAATTCTCTGAAAATACGCTTTTATCACTATCGATTATTTTCTTAACATATACTAAACCTACTATAGAGTATATAAGTCAACAATCACAGCTTATATAAAGCGAATTTATGCTATTTAGAGTTGAATAATGTTAAAGAATTTTGGTAAGCCGCGAGTAGTGTCTCGGTGGCGGGGGGAGGGTAGAGGGGTCGCACCACGAAGAAGGAAATCAGCGCACCGGCATTCAAAGAACACGAAAGTAGAGATGTGTGTGTAGTAGTGGTTTGCGAGTGTGTGCTTGGCGCGTCGGGTTGAATATCGAGGAGGCGAAACACCGACTAGATATACTAGCCGTAGCGGGTACTGTAGCCTCACTCGGCTGCCGGCATTGCTGCGAGGAGATTGTGCGTCGCTTTGTTTTTTAGCAGCTGCAGATATCGAAGCCAGACAGTCAACATTCCAGAGGCGGCGGATTATGGCGCGAAGCAGAAATACCTTAGCGATTCTGATGAATTGCCGCGTATTATTTATTTACTGGACGTCTACACAGCAAACAATTAGTGTTTGTGAGGTCTTGCAGCTGTACTGTACTCACAGGTGTTTGATGGGTGCTATAAGCGAGATGAAGGACCTAGCGTCGGGTCTGTTTTAATTAAACTTATTTTATGGATTTCTTAAGTAAAATTGCCGCAAAAACGTTAATTATTACGTATTTATTTCGGTACGTTACGTACTATAAACTGCAAACTTATTATATTTATTTATTTTCTTGATAATTATAAAATCTCAATCAGTAAGTAGGTAAGAGGTAATTAGTTCCCACCAAACTTACTTTTAATCAGCTTTTCGTACTTAAGTAGGTTATCTAAATTTTACCTAAACCTAGGTATTTAAATTACCTTAGATACAATTAAAGGTGCTTAGATAGGTAGGTACCTACTTAATTTTAAATTTTAGATTATTGTTGACGATTTACTTTTTAAATAATTACCTTGAAACATTTTGAGTTAGGTACCTACCTACTCAAGAAAAAAAGGTTCTAGGTACATTTTTATTGCATACATTTATGGTAGGTAACTGTGTCTTCTTCACACCTGAATATACGGATACAATTAAATATTTATAAACACTACATTTAATTTTAATTAGCATACTTTATTAACATAGCAACTAATCCTCTTAGATATATTGTACCTATTTATGATAAGTCCTAATCTAGAAGGCCAGCGGTTTAAAATTTTAAAACTAGGGTTCAGTTAGCGTCCAATGGGGGTTGTAAAATTGTTTTGTTGTATGTGTATTGTTAGCATACGGAAGGTTGGGAACAAATAGGTAATCCCGCATAACCAAACCAACCCCACCGTCCCGCTACAAGGGTCAATGACCCCGCATTCCTGGCGTTGCATTCTCGTAAAAAAATCCGCATCGACTTTGCAATCCTTACGACTAATAAAACTCTTTCTTTCTCTTTCGTTTATGAATTTAACTATATAATGCGGTGGGATTTTAATTTCGTTGGATTTTATAGCCATTTGTCGATTGGTTCATCCATCATGCATCAACGAGAAATTGCACTTCTCAATAATAAATACATATGTTCCGTACCTACTATAAGTAATAAATATTCTAAGCTTTGGAACTGTTGGAAGTTAGCGCGCCGCGTAAATTATAAAAGTTATATTGTTTAAAACATCTTTATATACCTAACTCCTTATTACAATTGTTTATTGCGGTATTTTTATTAATATATAACAACAATACAGCACATCAGATCTCTCGAAGACGTAATTTTATTCAGAACGACACCGTTATAAAATAGAATCATATTAAATTTAATTTGTAAGATTGACGTCTCGGATCTTTTGTAAAAAAAATTAGATCAAGCTCGCCCCAATAACTGTAACCCTTTACACGTACGGCCCTTCAATTAATTTCACATTCATTCATCCCTTTTCGTGTAAAAAATAGATAAGCAGGAAGTATAGAACGTGTACTTCCTAACGTAAGCTAGCTAGGGTTGTCAAACAATGCCACTTAACCCACAATTTTACATTTTCCCCTGATCACATAAAAAATATTCAAATTTGCACCCTATAGTCTCCGCTATAGATTTTAACCCTTTGTACGCTGTATTTAAAAGGGGTTACATCAAAACCCGATATAATCCGGGCCTCAGTCAAACTCATTTGTCTACGGTCGGTGACTGTCACGTTTTTACGACATGTCACTTCATTATTTTGACAAGTGGAACTGTCCCGGTGATCAAAGTGTACGGCAGGTTAGATACAAACGTTTTATTAACTCAAGTTGTATTCACAAAACGTTTTGGTTGAACTTAATTACGCGAATCATGTTGTTTTTAGACGCGTTACGGGAATAATTGCTTTGATTATTATGCTAATAATATTCTTATACATTTTTCTCTTGTACTTATTTCGCAGGCATATTATGTAGGTATCAAAGGCGAGTATTTTTCTTATTTTCATTTACCTTATGGCGGTAATTAGAATAACCCTTTTATCGAATTAAATAGAACGATTTACGATGAAACCACAATTATTAAATTAAATACATATATATTAGCCCATCATTATCATTAACCATTTTGAGAATTCATTTGCGGTTATAGGTGTCAATTAAGAAAGCTTTTAATTACCCATTGTCAGGTAAGGTTCACCGGCACAAAACCATGGGCAAACTGTAACTCAAATTTCCAACAATCTCGTTCTGGAGATCCTGGTATTGTCCACATTCCATTTTGAAAATTTCTCATGAAATCCTTGCGTAATCCCTTCGAATATCCCAAGTAACAGATTTATCTATGGTTTAACCATGATTAAGACAATTATTCACAAGAAGTGACAGTTAAATATTATCCTTCACGAATAAATATAAGAAACATGGAAAAAAATGCAAAGAATACCTTCGTGTCACATGTCATTAAAAATACAAAATACTTAATACAAAAGATGTGTCATCCCTAATAAATAGTTGAACACGGCGAGCGTACGCGCAGGGTGGCGACTCGCTATTTGTCACAACAGGAAGAGAGATTATCCTCATTATGTGTTAGAAAGTGTAGTTAATCCCTTTTTTATTTGGTTAAACATTATCCCTAATGTATATTCTCGGATGTGCAGCCATCTTTTGAGCGAGGGCATATTATTTTTATTTTTTCTTCATCAGATTGACCGATAGCAATAAAATGTAAACATAATAAATTATAAACTTGATTACGTTCAAGTAGGGCTATCAAGTGAAGGGTTTGATAAGAAGAGATCTGTCAATCAGTAAACATTTAAATTAAGTGTTTATGTCTGTTACGCTTTCACGACTAAACAGCTAGACCGATTTTGATTAAACTTAATATGGAATAAGCTTGAATGTTAAGAAAGATTATAGGCTACTTATTGCGCGAGCCGTGGTCAAAACCAGGTGGAATACAAGAAACTAATAATTAAAGAAATATAAGTAAAGTATTCAACTATTAATACTTATCTCCAAGTATTATTACACAGTTATAAAAATACATTGTAAATATTTTGTATTAAAAATAAGTAGATGGAAGAAATGTAACCATTTCCAATTTGTTTGTATGTCAATCCTTTCCGACTGTCATTGTTAACCCTTCGTGTTCGGCACCTACAAATATACACCTTGCCTATATTCCCACGATAACACCGTACACGAATACAGGATAGATATCTTAAATTACAAATATCAGTGCCTTTTGTATGACTTGTGTGATCGCAGCTGCAATTTCTGAACAATCAGGTAAATTTGAAGAAAAAATAAATTGTAACAAAGTTTTGGGAAGTCAAAGTTTTGTCAGTCAATTTTGGGGTGAATCGGAGTATTTTTCTGTAGTTGTATCTCTAAAGTTATTAGCATTCAAGTTTTTATTATTTGCAGTATGCATTAGGTAATTAGGTGACACCTTAATATACCAATTTATTTATTAAAATAATTTAGGATTTTTTTAAATTTATTATCCGTTTTATTTATTCCTTTGCATTCGGAATTTCGGCCTTACTCTTATAGATATTTTCAAGCTAATTGCTTTACTTAGAGATCCCTCAATGACTTCGCAAGATCAATCACTAATAAAATAAGTTTCTAAAGAAAATATTTATAATTACGTTCACTAGCAAAAAACAATCGCTGGGCAGGTAGTGTACTAAGTTTTTGTTGAATTTTGTTTCATAATGAACGTTCGCAAAAACTATTTTTACTTTAACACTATTCAATGAAGTGAAACAAGCTGTGCGGATTATTTTTCTTTGTTATTTTTTTTTTCTGTATATTTTGCAGGTAACCCTGTGCTTTGTATTAAGAACTTCGCAGAAATAGAAACAAGGAGGTAATAAAGTTAATACGTTTCCTTTTATTTCATACTTTACCAACCCTAAATTGCAGTCGGTAAAAATATTGGCTGTAGGGTAAGCCCATGGCGATGGCGTGAAAAAAAAGTAAAACAATAAGGGCTTATAGTAATCTGCATCTCATTGAGTTGCTTGCTGAAAAACAAAATCTAACGATATAAATATTTCCAGCTTTAACTTTACTTTTTGAAAACTTAATAAAATATATATAATATGATAGTAGTAATGACTGGACAACTCAATAAACTGGTACTGTCGTTACTAAAATTATAAATTTACGAACAAATAATATCACCAAAATTTTATAAATACTAATTCTTACAAACCTCAGAAAAACAATGGCTGGATAATCCCCTTTTGCCACTAGTTGCTAAGGAAAAAATCCTACACTATTAGTATAAGATTCCGGGCTTAATTAAACAATACTGTGCCTATAGTGACTAAATATTGTAATTAGGCGTTAATAATAACGCGTGAACAGGAAAACAATATGTACTTGATAACTATTTTTAGGTTTAATTGAGTATCGTTCAGGAATATGATAAATGTCTGCACTTGATAAGTCTAGGGTTAATTATAAGTATAACGAGGATTAAAATGTTACTCGATTTACATTTAAATAATCATTATACAGGATTAATTTAAGAGGAGCGCGTATATTCAAAATGAGAAAATTTAAATTAATCTTTTATACAAACATAATGCCCGGTTTACATTATTCCAGTCCAGCGATCTAGTCCAGTACTGGATTGCTTACTGGAAAAATGTAAACCGGCACTGGAATGAACTGAATCCAGTAAGCATTCCAGTCCAGTAACTGGATTCGCGGTCTACTTTTGAATCCAGTGCGACCAATCCAGTGCAACTGGAATAATGTAGACGGCCAATCCAGTGCCATTCCAGTGCTGATCTCTTCTTGAAATCATTGTCACTATAGTGTTCACACTTCAACGGCTTCTAAATAACTGGAATAATGTAGACGTTACAGATCCAGTCCAGCACTGGACTGGAATCTCGCTAGATCACTGGACTGGAATAATGTAAACCGGGCATAAGTCACGGGACCAGTCACTTATAGTCCAGTCAAAATAGACAAAAATAAGTCATAACTTAACCAAAATTCGCATAGAGCTGAAAATTGGGAGAGACGTTAAATACATCATTATAATTAAAATTTAATTATGTTTGACCTTGGATAAAATTTTTTGCAGAAGTAGGATCGAAGGGGATTTTTGATATGTTAATTATAATGATGTATTTAACGTCTCTCCCAATTTTCAGCTCTATGCGAATTTTGGCTAAGTTCGCATAGAGCTGAAAATTGGGAGAGACGTTAAATACATCATTATAATTAACATATCAAAAATCCCCTTCGATCCTACTTCTGCAAAAAATTTTATCCAAATGTCTATTTTGACTGGACTATTAGTATGAAAATTTCATTTTCAATTTTAAGATTTCAACCTATGTTCCTTGGGGAATGCTGTTTAGTTTTATGCACCTGATTACCTCGTTGAATATACGCACTCCTTTTAAATTAATCCTGTATAATTACTAAGTCTAAAGATTGGTACTACTATTAATAAAATATAAGTTCAAATGAAACTAGCATCATATTTTTAAAATAAAAAAACGCTAATTTGATAATTAAATCTAATTGTACGAGTATGATTAATGTCAATCCAATAATAATAATACCTTTAATTTAAAGAGCTACGTTAAAACAAAATAACATTATAATAAGCACCTACCTATTAACGATCCATAATGAGTTCTTCATCATATTACTAAATACATACCTATCTAAAAAAATACAAATCTAAATCTTTCAAACGAAGATCAAAATCATGTTGACAACTAAATAATAAAGTTGTACCTGAAAATAAAAATAAACTTTCATATAAACCAACAAATCACCGGCTGCCAAGATAAGTAAAACAACTCAAGTTCAAAAGTTTATTGTCTTTTAACATTCTTAGAAAAAGTCATAAACAAGTGATTACAATAATATATTTCTGGCAAACGATCTATGTTGTTTTGTTCATTCATAACTGGCAATAAAAAATGAATTCACTTGCCTTGAATAATTATTATGAAAAGAAAAAACAAAAGAGGGATAACAAATTCTACGAAGACTGTGAAAAAAAATATAAGTGTCGAATTTCAAATATTAGACTGCTTGGCGGCTAATAGCATTGCTCCTTCAGAAAAAAACAAAATAATATAGACCTGGCAGTATACTAAATTCTTTTTTTATAATTTTTTTTTCCGTTACAGATAGCAGTAGAACCAACTATCTTTACATACAACTTGGAGAGTAACTTTAAAATCCTATTAAATTCATCCTTTTCATGAACGTCTGGAAACGAATGGTATAAGAAACATAATATATAATTTTACAATTTTAGTCTAAAAAGCTTTCTTTATATGTACCTACAATAAAATATAGACTTAAGATTATTGTGATTCGAAATAGTAGATATTAAAGCTAATCGAAATCGCTTGTCAGTCAACTAATTTATTCCAGCAGTAAAATATTTCAAAAACTCATACTCGAAATAAAATTTAAAAATCACTTTATACGTAAAAAAGCATCTTGATGCTGTCCTGCAGAATTACCTTTTTTAATTAAACAAAAGAATCTAGGCGTTCCATATTTAAATGGAGGTCATGTCATCAGGAACAGTTTTTCGCACGGCCTTGATCTCAGCGGCCGGTGCGATATGGCCCTACGACCTTGTGTGTTTCCGCCCTTATCAACTGCTACCAGGGTTACCAAAATCCACTGTCACTAAAACTACTATAATATATATTATTATCCCGGATTGCGCGCGGCGCGGCGCGGTCCTTTTATTAAATTAGTGTTCTTAATCAGTGGATAAAATATGAGACTTGCTTAGGAACTATTGTTTCGATCTACACTAGAATTTAAGAATAAATTATGGCGGTATAATTAGTATTGTGTACCGAAAACGGTCTTATTCTTAATATTCTGTGGCTTCGCAAAATGCATCCTTAACGATTCCTTTTAAAAATAAAATGTTTAAAGGGTCCACAAAACCAACTTGAAATCTTCTAAATAACTACCATTTATCTTCTTTAAATTTTTAGTTGGTGACCAAAGTGATAACCCTAATAACTACTCCCATTCTGGATGAGACGCTTGAAGTCACCGTTTCAACAATGGCGCCTTATTTAATGAATGTTCATTCATAAATATATTTGATTGAGTAATGACTTGTTCACATGCCACTTAAATACATTAGGTATCTTTATTTAAGTAATTAAATAATTACGTTTATTCATCGCGCTCTTTCATATTTATTATGACTCAGTTTTAAGGAATGTTGTGTAGGTAATTAAACGAAACGATAATCCTTTTTACAAACTTAATTATTTTGTTCTCTGTTTATTTGGCTATTGTTTTTATCCGTATTTTTTTAAAAAGATTACTAGCAATGTGGGTCGCCATTACTAGTAATCTCGTTAACACCTCGAGCTAAGCTAAGATGCTTGTGTTACGAGTGGGTTCACGTCGGTAGTGTAATGGTTGGGATTCGATCACGCGACCTCATGATCGCACGTCCGACGCTCTAGCCATTACGCTACCACCGCTTAAATTTTGTGAAAACAAAAAAAAATAATGGTAGGTACATTAAAATTTCATTTCATTCATAATAATAAACCATTTCAATAATTTTACGATTACACGAAATATATTTTAGGCTAAACACATGTGTAACATAGTTCTATGTACTTAGTCTCCTATTCAACTCGACCTAGAATTCACACAGTGGATTTATTTATACAATTCTATAGAAATTGAAAGCGTTTTACTTTGTTTAACTTTTTAACAGCATATACTTGTAATGGGTGCTTATCTACTTCTTAGAATATCGAAATTGATAATTTTTAATTTAACAATTATGGACACGATTTGTTACTATCACCGGTCCAATATCGGGTCACTCATATTCGGACTAATATACAATTCACAGCAATGGTCGAAATTCGCGAATAATTTCCTGAATTTACTTTTATTTACAGTTCGCGAATTCATGTTCAAGCTTTTGAAAAGCGAAATTTTACGTGCATTTATTAATGAAGAGTCAGATTAAAAAGAAATAAATTAATGTTTCTTATTTTGTTGTTTTTTTAGTTTTATTTCGATTTTAAAGTACTCAGAATAGGGCACAGGGCAAACAGTAGCGTCTAACGACAACTGAGTTATCGTCACAGTTAGTTTCTTTGTCGCTAAACCAATATTGCCTATCAACACTTAATGCGAATACAAACTACGAGTTAATCGATTTCATGTTAAATAAGCTTATCTGTTACTATGCAAATATCTCGTCGATAAAATTATTTATTTACTTATTTTATGTGAAGAATATTTTATGTTAATAATGTATGTATGAGCAGCGAATAACAGTGGCGAACGTAGCCAATAATTTTGCAACCCTCAAACGCAGCGTCAAAATTATTATTTTATTTTTATTTTGATGCTGCGTTCGTTGGCCATCACTGCGTTTATGCTGAAAGTTAAGCATCTGCAAGCCTTTTCAAAGGCTATTTAAAAATACTTAAATTTATACCCTAGGATTTAGATTTTTATTATTTTAGGCTTTTCGACCTAAATAACATTCTGATATGTAATATGGTAAGTAATAAATAAAAACGTACGTATTTAGATTGCAGGTATATGAATTAAACACGGCTAGGCGGAAAATGTACAAATAAATATATTTTTATAGGCACATAATAATAATGCTATTCGTATTTTTATAGTTTTTCCTTATTTACTTCTAAGATCCTGATTTATAATTCAGTCAGAAGGATGTTATGTAATGCTCCATTTGTATCAATCATAATTATTAAATTATTTATACTCTAATCGTATCATTATTATTAAGCTCAAGACCGAGGGGCCTGGAGCAGGTTGGGGGAGAACTTTGCCCAGCAGTGGGAAACCTAAAAGGGTTTGAAAAAAAATATCTCTAATCAGCTTAATTTTGCTCACTCCTGTACATAGGTCTCTAAAGTTGCGCCACAACGCCCACGCCATGGTTTCCGCCTTCTGGTTCCAATCCCAGTTACCTACGTTTATAGTTATGAATAAAATAAAAATATAATGTAGTGATGTAACTTACACTTCTTCACTTTGTTCAGTATCGATAAGCTATTACAATATTTGTATTAGCCGGAAATCGAAGGCGCGGCCGCACTATCTAAGGGGTATGATCTACGTACTGAGCAGATTAAACAACTTTATTGGTGTTAAAGACGAAGATAGCGCGGTCCCGATAAATGTTATACTTGTACTTTTTCGTTTTAGGGTTGGGTACAGTATTGTAGTCTTATTTATTATTTGGGGTGAAAGAATTGCGAAAGTAATTCCGCCTGTTTGTCAGTTCCACTTGTACAGCTAAAGTGCTGAACCGATTTTGATAAAACTTAGTAGGTATGGGGTAAGTTGGGATCCCAAGAAAGAATAGGATATTTATTGCTGCAATAACCGACAACTAAAGGTAACTATAGGTACTGGCTACGGGAAAAAGGGACTTATAATAATTAAAACTATTAAAAGTAATACGTATTTAAACAAAGAATGCCTTACACCTAACTACCTACCTACTTACAGCGAATTCGATTTAAAAGTTTTTTAGAACTTAACTGCATCTTTGCATAGAAGGTTAAGTATTGTTTTAACTTATTTTCTTTGTTGACTCAAATAAAAGTACTCACTTTTTAAATAAATGAAGAAACTATTCACTACCTACCTTCGACCTACCTAGGAACCTTAGTAGATACTTGAGATAGTTAAATAATCGACTCATTAAAAGTTTACTTTATGTACGGGTCCCTCGTACATGGCGCCAATACTTATGGAAACATATATGATGATAATTCGCCAATTCACGCAAGACCTTACAGATTAGAGGTAACGCCATATCGTATAGCAAATATTCGAAAATTGTTACGTAACCGAACACGTCATCTATGGCCGTTACGTCAAAAATTTTTGTAATTGGATCTATGTATTTATATTTGTATAATTATTAGTAATCGTTGTTTTAGTCCGTAGCCCAAATAAGTCCCTTATACAAACTATATCGATATCGAGTTCGAGGATCGATAACAGAATGACACACATCCTTCGGGCATAAAACACGCAATGCCAAAAACTGAATAATATTTTTTTGTTTAATAGGTGAATAATTTTAATATCTTTTATTTTGGAATTTTATATTAAAAACAATAGCTACTTACTCATAGAAGAGAAGTTCTATGACCTGTAAAGTAAATACAACTAAATGTCGCATATCTTGCAGAGAATATCCAATGATAAGTAAGATAAGGTCTCTACGTGACGATTTTTTTATCACAACGATTTACCTTAAAGGCCAGTATGTACTTACATCGGTATCGCTACTTGTAGGTTTGAATGGCCTGTATGGTTAACAGTTTGAGGTGATAAAAAGATCGACATATAAATGTCCCAGAGCTGGGCACAGGTCTCTTCTCATATAGAGAAGGAACGAGTGATGATCACCACGCTTGCTCACAGCGGACTGGCGATTACAGACTTTATATTTATTTAAATTAAGGACGGAAAAATAAAATATTTTTTAATCTGATATTCAGCGTCGAAGGCAGTGTTGGCGCTGGCCAACACTGCGTTCGACGCTTTCTTTTATATCGTATTAACAAGATCAATGCGCATACCAGCGATTTAAGATTACTAAACTTTTTAGCATTTCTCCAAAAATTTTGTGTCAATTTGCTCGTTAATACGATATAAAAGAAAGAGTGAAAAAAGTCATATTTGTATTCGTAAATCTTTATTCCTCATTTACCTCCATAATTTTAAATATTTAATATCAGAAATAATAATATCAACAATTTTAATCATCGATTAAAATACTGAATGTGTTTAATGTACATAATTAATTTACAATTTATTGTTCCGAATAAATGCGTAATAAATAAATAATAATTATAATGTGTATTTACAGATTTTTTATATGCATTTAGTAATGTAATTGTGATGTTTCATTTTATTATCGATATAATCTATACGGATAAATTAAAGCAGAAGAGATTTTTGTTTTATTTCAACTCTGGAACTGTTGTATTGAAAAATAAATCGGTATAGTTGTGATAGCTTGATTCATTAGGAATAGCAAAAGCCACTTTTATTTTAAAACGCACATCATGTTAACTCTACGAAACTTAGAAGACGAACGAAATCGCGGGCGACAGCTTTAATAACATTTTCCACAGATAGTAATGACATTTCCTTGACTACAATCTACAATTAGCGTTTATTTATCAATAAACATTTTTATTTGTTACAATCATATGGCACCACGATAAGCGCTTACCGGCCCAGTTCGAGAATCTTTCGTATCGATAAAATAATACTCGTAATTCATAGGTAATTGGGTTAAGCAAGATAACAAATCACTATTACACGATAAGAGATACATTTTTGAAGAAATTACCCAGATAATAATAAAAGTGATCGATGATTTCGTGATGTTATAAATTCTTGTCTTTGATTGGCGGGTTATTGCAATGTAATCTTGGTATGTGTTTCCGCAGCGCTTACTTTTAAGCTGATTTATGATTACTTGTCTGTTCTAGGAATTTTAAAGTACCTTATCGTTTATTTATCAGGTTGGCCTAAATTTTATGGGGAATTTGCTACTGTGACGCTAAAGAGTCCATATATCGAATAGTGCTCGATCATGGCAGGTGGACGCATCATGTACCTACCTACCTAACTTACAAAAATAAACATATCAGTGTTGTCTTTGTAGAATGTTTGCGTTTAGGTACTACAAATCACACACATTTTTTTGGCGTTTAATACATGCAGTCGAACATGAAACATGGAAATCCGTACTCCGAACATATATGAAAGTTAGTTAAAATAATTATATCCAATGAAAAAAATCTCCAATAAGTATTGAATGTCACATAAGTAAGCTCAGAACAGTGAATGCTTCAATTTGCATAGAAAAAAATGCTTAGATCCACCCTGCAACCTTGAGTACCTACAGATAGACAGTCCTTCATCCTCAGTGCCAATGTTCTCAGATCTTTATCTTAGTTATATTTCTATAATAATTTACTCAGAGATTACTTCGGAATCTTGTCGTCCCTCTGGCGGCTCGTATAATAAACATTTGCGTAGTGTCAGTGTACTGAAACGTCCACTTGTGTACACTAAGGGTTATATGATACATAGATCAAGATATACGAAGAAAGGCAATTTTTATTCACTACTTACCATTGCCCACGGAGCCACTCGCGGCCCGTATTTCTTTCTGGTAAGACATTCTAATAGTGAAAGGATTTTCGAAATGGGTCCAGTAGTTTGTTTGTTTGTTTGAGTTTGTTATACAAACATCAAATAATTGCCTTTTTAATCTTATCAAGTTTAGATAATGGTCAGAAAAAAAACTAATTTTTCTTTTCTTTTTCCAACGCTATCGAGACCTAGTTGCTTGTTCTAAATTAAAACTAGGTACCTATTTATATAAAAAAGTATTTCTTTAACTATGG
This sequence comes from Plusia festucae, assembly GCA_950381575.1. Taxonomy (NCBI): domain Eukaryota; kingdom Metazoa; phylum Arthropoda; class Insecta; order Lepidoptera; family Noctuidae; genus Plusia; species Plusia festucae. Next base: position 2,072,773 of record OX494444.1, on the reverse strand, counting down.
TTGTCATCTAGAAATATACTAAATTTATGAGCTTCTGCTGTGTATGTTTCTTAAGCATTTGAGTGTTAATATTTTCACATCGTAAATTGTGAATCAACCTACATCTAACGTCATTATCATCAAAATGTTGGGGTCAGCTACCAGTCTCACCATAATCAATTGTATATTGTTTACAAGAAATAAAATCTAAATTATATTGCCAAATTCAATATCGTATTTACGTGGACCGACTACATGTCCTCCATAACCCTATTTTACTGATCAACACAGCAGCCTCATAGTGAGACTGTTGAATCTACATCGAACGTTTATTTAACAGTTTGAAACTTGTGTCCTTTCTGTCACTTAATCTATGCCCGACTGCGACAAAGTCTCATTTCTTTGTAGTGTTAAGAAACAAACGCACATCTTTATTAAAAGGTATTTTGTTGACGCAGTTGTCTCTTTACTGGGTTATGTTGATTGTGGCTTCTTCCGTATACACCCAGCCTACTATTCCTCGGCCCTTTAGGAAGCTGTACTTAAAGTTATGACGTAGGCAAACTTGTTGCAATTGTTTTTGGGCATGAAAATTATACCCTAATAAGTGAACAGTCATCGTCAACGAATAACTTTTTGGCCCTCTTAATTTGTTCATAAAATCATAAGAAATCATAAAAAGTCTCAAAACTGCATTTTTCTTGCTGTCAGTTGGTACATCCTTTTGAGTAATTACTAAGCGATAACGAAGGAAAATTCGTGTATTTTGCAAAGCATTTTTATATGTATCACTTTAAAAAAATTACTCAGATTCAAAATAATTATTAAGGGACAATTTCAAATAAGTTACTTTGCCTTCTACCAGATGTTACTATCCTCACATTAGCAACTACTTCGACAATGCAACTTGTATCCATACCTATATCACAGAATACATAATAGTACATCCATAAGTACAAATATGTTCCATTATCCTCCCCTAGTCCTTGCCTATAGGGTAGTCTGTTATTGTTAGACAGGTCGACAAACGTACCCGATCCAGCATCGATCGGCAACGAGAATAGATGAGATAAATTATGAACGGGAGTCTGCGAATGCATCGGGAAATCGGAACGAATTTGAACCGTACCAGCACATGCAGATTTACAGAATAATATATCTATTACCTACGTGTGTAGTAGTACTTGTAAAAGTCTGTACTTAGTATAATTCAATAAATACGAAAACACTACTAAAGCAACAAGGACAAGAGAGATTGGAAACGCAATTATTAATCCGTTTTATTTTATGCTAGTTTTTTAGGGTTCCGTACCTCAAAAGGTAAAAACGGAACCCTTATAGGATCACTTTGTTGTCCGTCTGTCTGTCTGTCTGTCTGTCTGTCTGTCTGTCTGTCTGTCTGTCTGTCAAGACCTTTTTTCTCAGGAACGCGTGGAGGTATCAAGCTGAAATTCATATCAAATACTCAAGTCTATGGTCTCTTGGAGCTGTGAAAAAATCAAACTTCTAAGTCAACGCGATCAAAAGATACTCCCGTTTATGCCGCAAATTTTCGACACTCGCAAGGGAATCAAAACCTACAGGGTACTTCCCGTGAACTCAGAATCTTGAAATTTGGTATGAAGCAACGTCTTATAGCAGAGATATAGGAAAAATTGCGAAAAGTATACATTTTTAGTTATATCATATAATAAAAATATTTTTAATAATTTTAAACTTACTACCCCTTTCCTCATGAACGCGTAGTGGTATTATATTGAAATTCATATCAAATACTCAAATCTATAATACCTTTAAGCTGTAACAAAATCAAACTTCTATGTCAACGCAATCAAAAGAAACAGGAATTAAAACCGCATATTTTGAAACTCGCCACTACTCGCAAGGGAATCAAAACCTACAGGGTACTTCCCGTGAACTCAGAATCTTGAAATTTGGTATGAAGCAACGTCTTATAGCAGAGATATAGGAAAAATTGCGAAAAGTATACATTTTTAGTTATATCATATAATAAAAATATTTTTAATAATTTTAAACTTACTACCCCTTTCCTCATGAACGCGTAGTGGTATTATATTGAAATTCATATCAAATACTCAAATCTATAATACCTTTAAGCTGTAACAAAATCAAACTTCTATGTCAACGCAATCAAAAGAAACAGGAATTAAAACCGCATATTTTGAAACTCGCCACTACTCGCAAGGGAATCAAAACCTACAGGGTACTTCCCGTGAACTCAGAATCTTGAAATTTGGTACGAAGCAACGTCTTATAACACAGATAAAGGAAAAATTGCGAAAAGCATAAATTTTTAGTTACATCATATAATAAAAATAATTTGAAACTCCAATTAGTAGGTACGGAACCCTCGGTGCGCGAGTCCGACTCGCACTTGGCCGGTTTTTTTCTCGAGGCGCCGCTCGCGTTGGTGGTTATCGTGGCAAAAGGAATCCTGAGCATAATAACATAATACTGAATTATTCAAATCAGACCAGTAGTTGATGAGATGATGGTTTCGATTATCAATCTTTTTGTTTTCAAAGCAAATAAGTACGCAGCTTTTAATGATTTTACCTTTATCATACATAAGTATAATAACTGCTACTAGAATTATGAAATTTCATTTACTTACTGAAACTTACCATCTTGGAATTATTTTACAGAATAATTCCAAGATGGTCCTTTTGGTGACCCGACTAAACATTGACTTGAAGTTTTTTAATTCAGTACACTAGTACAATTGATGTTTGTTGCCGTATTAATAATAGTTAAAATATAAAAAAAAACAATATTTTTAAAATATAAATTTATTTGTGCGGAATTCTACCTCATTATGTGTCGTATAAAGTTTTGTTCCTTTAATACGATTCAGTGGCATGAAAAGAAGCATAGCGTTGTGTCACTTTGAATTCGGGTAGACAAATTAAGATTTCTTGCAATTCCGGCATAGCATAAACACTGTCGCAGACTGTGTATTTCAGCTCGCAACAAATACTTTTTTTTATTTCCTTGCGACAGCCGTGGGTGTGGGACACGGTGCCAACTAGGCCATAATGTCTTTAATACCGCATACCAAAATACACAAGTTTTCGCTGAACTCGCTATCCATTGCGTCAGTTACGCGACTGGTTCTATTTCAAGATAATACTGCATCATCAATGGATGGTAAACGAGATATGTGGCGTTGGAATTTTTTCGGCTGGGATCTAAAATTATACGTTTCGATTGTTTTGTCTGTTAGGAATTGTGTAACGGTCGTTAAATGTTTCCTAGTTTATGAAAATAGGGCGGTGCTGAACTAATTGTTTCGTAATAAAGGTATGGACGCGTTCGGCGATGTGTTTGGACAGGTCTGAGATACGATATGACGGCGTAACAACCGATACGTTTTAAAATGCATTAGTCTTAAGTTATGACGATAATATTTGTTTGAAACAGTTGTATGATATTCAAATGTAAGTTATTTTGCGTTTATTTTTCATTCATGTGGGAAATAGATCAAAGGATAGTTTACTTAACAATATACGTTGTTTCTATTTATTTTATCTATATTTTTTGAATTAAAATATAAATAAAAAAAATACCTTAATCTTTGCTCAGACTCGTAATTAAAATTCAAAATTTTCATATTAAAAAAATGTAATTGACTTCGGCCGTTCCATTTAATACAAAATAAATATAATTCCAAACCAAGATGGCCGCGCGACAATAATAACTGACAGGAGTAACCTCTACAATGATAAATTACGTTAGTAATAAAGTTGATTTATGCAAGTGGTGTCAAAGTAACGAACCTATTTGCCAAGGTCCGTGGTATAAATATCACGTAACGAGACTGTTCCAAAGGGCTGCTCTTGATGTTTCAATATTGCTGGTTCGCGTGCGCGCGCGCATTGCACTCGGGTTAGGCTGCCGACACACTGGTGGATGACATCTGAGATATTTTAATTATTTTAGTTACAGTTAAAGCTGATGGTGAGTATGTTTATGTACATAATTACAATTTTAGCTCGAATTTTAAAGTCTTTGAGGAACTGGGCTTCTTCTTGGTAACGATTAGGTAAGATTGCAGGTAATTTTTTTACTGAATTACTTTATGGCTTTTTGAAACTATTTATGAGTTAATTACGTAGATAAGTATCTTCAACACGTGGAACAGAAGAAACAGGATAAATTCGTAAATGAGGCAACAATTTAAAATATTATTCATAATACTTCATTGTTTCTGAACGGTTTAACGTTAATGGCTAATAAATTACTGTTTTTATCATTATGGCTGCTGCCTTACCGCGCGACAGTGGCGCCATCGAAAACCAACGAGCTAACAAACCGCTCGGAAACGTGGAAGTTATCATTAATCGTATTAATACACCGTGACCGAGGCTTAATTAAGATTAAAAAAGAAGATACACAATGAAATTATGTACATGAACAATCTGAGTGGCTCGCTCAAAACTTTTACCTTATTGCCTCCTTTTTGCCGTAAATATCCCAGTCAAAAGTAAGGTGAACTTACCGGAGTTAGTCAGTAACTGTGACGAGGAATGCCTTGCAACAATATTAAAAAGAACGATCTTTATTCATGCAAGCCACTTAAAGCTATTATCGCGGCTCAAACTGCCAATTCCTTAGCCATTTTTAAAAAGTCCAAGAAGTAAAATTTGGGTTTGTAACCAGTTATATCCAGTTTTTTTTGTTATAAGTTGAACGGGACTCTTATGAAACAAAATATAATTTAAGGGACGGAGATATAAACGTTATAGGTTTTAAACAAGCTTGCTTGAAGTTTACCTGACTGTAATTGTTTCTAGATTACCGCTATTTAAGTATTACAGGGAGAGTTATAGACCTGGAAAAAGGGTAGACCCACACACAATAGATTTCTATGAAGCTAAATTCGCTTTTGACTCACTTCATACAAAAATGCGTAGTATTTTTCTTTTGTTTAAAAATCAGACATAATCTATATTAATCTGTTAAACACGGACAAGTGCGAGTCGGACTCATCCACCGAGGGTTCTGTGAAAAGACCCTTTTTTTTTTAAATTAACTAGCCGACCTGCCAAAAGTTGTTCTGCCTTAAATCTGGAGACACCCCTATCACATAGGGGCGTGAGAAATAGATAAAAATATATTCACAAAATTTCATAAAAATCGATCTAGCCGGTTAAAGTCCTCCGACTTTGGTAACAAACACGAGAATTTTATATATTAGAGAAGATTACAAGTAGAGTTCTCCGACGATATTATAAAGGCCGTATATTTTTATTTACTTTAACTTAGGTGTTTGATTTTTAAGCAGCAGACTGTAGATTGAAAATGGTTTTAATTTCAACTCAATTCCTCTACTGGACGGACGGATGGACGGCCAGACAGACGAACAACAAATTTATTCTATAAGTTTTTTTTTTTCTTTTTAGGTATGGAACCCTTAAAACACAGTAAGTGATAAAGGTTATTTGAGTTTATCGGACTAACTAGCGTAGTACGCCATTTTAATACTTGTGCTCTGCAAAATAATACCCATTTTGTTACCTGAACAGATATGACCTAGTTTTTATTGCAGTCATTCACATTTTTGCCTAAATCTGTCAAAGCATAATATTGATAACAGGTTCTTATGTATTTTATCATTTATCGATGCACATTGATAATATTTACGATACTTCAAGATAACGTCGGACTTTACTCTCAGTGCAAGTAAAAAAAGTATGTTGCACCAAATGTTTGAATTACATAAATGGTAATTTTATATAAAAAAAATATTCTGCTGTCGGTTCCATCCGCAATGTACCGTGTCCTTTTTCAACTCACCCCAAATTTTATCAAAATCGGTTCAGCACTTTATCCGTTAAAGCGTAACATACATACAGATTTAGTTATCTAAAAATAATTACGTCAAATATTGAAATGAATATCTACAAGAAGAATTACAACCAACAATCAAAACATGCAATAATGAATTTTCTGTTCATAAATTGTACCGCATGTCTGATGTAATCCATTTTAAACACGTAGAAAAACCTTATTGAAACGTAGGTGTATTATAACAAAGGTATTAATGATTTACTCACTGTCAAAGTATTGTTTATACAAGTGTTGTTAAATCTATAGTTTTATTGATTGTTTCAATATTTGATTTGACAGTATCTGAGTCGTGTTAAAATAGTAACACTATGTGGGTGACACGGTTATGATTCCGAAGGAGCTTGCTGCTGGGGAGTTGTTGGGCCGTCTCCTCTCCACAGCCAGAGCTCTTAGGAAGTGGTGAAGGGCGGGCGAACCAGGGTGATGGCTATTGTGTTGACATTCAAAAAGTGCTAGACTAAATTGAATTTGATTGGTACTATGTACTTTTGTAAGCCTTTGGTTTTAGATATAAAATCATTTTTATTGATTGGTTATTAATAGCCCTTAATATTGTACTTCAATTGCTGATCGGAATTTGTAATTTCTAAAGCAAGCTACATCGGCAACAATATTCTAAGAACAATTCCATTTCCACGATACAACGTAATAATACTATTGGGTCCACTCAAATATGCTTACAATAAAGCAAATATAATCGCAGTTTCAAACACCTATGTCAATCAATAGGTGCCAGCCCACAAATATTGTCCTTACATACTCACACTAATGTATGTACTTATAATTCATACATATTACGTAATTCTTACTGAAACTACTTATAACAGATTAGTTTGTCAATAAGTGACGTCAGAAAAAGAACAGCCTTAAAATAGGTACATCCTATTCATAATTATTCTATAAAGCGAGACAAACGCAGGTACAATATGTGAAACATGATCAAGTAATGATAGAAGGTTAATTCTATGAACAAATAGATTTTTTGTAAATTTTATTGTAAAAACTAAGTTATGAGAAGCAATAATGAAATAATGTGAAATACTAATATTTGAATTATTTAATAAATGATTGAATGTATTTTAGCTAATTAAAGGAAGAATACTTAGAACGCGGACCGAATTTCAGTTTCCGATTTTCTTACTTACAATGGACAGACAAGAAGTATCTCATCAATTACTGCTTATAAGAGAAGATTGAAGATATTGTACTTTTGTATTATGTTTAGATTGGCACAATACCCGTGGTCGTTGCATTCCTACGCCGAGACTACGAAGCTGAGTTTGTTGACATCGTTCGCCGGAAAGGCAGGATGCACACGGCATACGCTGCGCAGACGTCGCCCAGACAGACATAAGCGCCATTTTTAAACGGCGCCTTTCCTGCCAGGGCTGTCGCGAAAATGGGTCACTTTATTGCATCATTTGAAAATAGGTTGACATCATTGACCACAGTTTTACGAGGGAAATTATTATATAATGTCAAGTGACATTTTATCTCGCTCGTTTAGTGTTCCGTAGGTCGGTCGTAAAACGCGACTTTTGCTTTGACTTCGAAGCTTAACTTCATCATTTTTAAACATATTTTATAGACACGATTATATTTTCCGCTACGAAAAATACTACTTAAAAAATCGGTTTTTAGTTTTTTTTTAAAGTATCTTATTTGTTTTTTAGTTTTGATTTAATCTTAGATACACTTTTATTTTTATTATTCTGGAGCGACGAGGGCAACAAAAATTCCTAGTCCTGAAGAAATAGAAAAATTAATGGAACCCTAATTGAGCCTACGTGACAGAACTCGCCTTTCGTTCTCATAAACAATTAATTGTCTTCTCTAAGATATATAACATCTAAAACGAGTTTATAATATTATTGTGGATATAGGCCAAAATATCGTCGTTCGAAAATAGGTCACCGTCAAATTTATCGGTACGGTAGCAACAAATATTATCTAATTAAAAGGTGTGATATCGTATCAGCGTCTTAGATAACAACTGTTAGAAAGAGGTACGTGTTATCATAAGATAGTGATAATAAAATACTATACAAAGGAACTTAGTTTTACGTGAGACCAATCGCGTGAGCTTTAGATAAAGAATAGTTTTATCGAAATGTGTCTTTATTTATTTTTGTTACGATGGACCATTGCAACCCCTTAATTATTAAACAATTGATACAAAAACAGATTATTCTAGGTATTGCCAAACGTTCTAAGAATGGCCCAGGGTAAGAATGGGCAGCATCGGAATGACAGGTAGGGCGCTAATACTTTAACTTGTTCTGAGGAGTTATTGGCAATCTCTAGTTGACAATCGAAGCGATTCTCACTGGATTAAAATAATAAATTTAATATCGGCTAGCGTCGTTGACCGACTGCAGGTAGATCTAGTTTGTCATCTACGTTAAATTCTTTTGGTTAGCAGTTATTGCTTTCGTTGACAACCGCTATAGCCAATAAGCCTATAGATGTGGTGAATATATTTATTAATACAGGGCAATGGTTTGGCATTGTCATATAATTCCCCTCTCTAGAACTACGGCCATGCAGTGACTTGAGTTCAATTAGATAAATTTTCTAGTCATTTCTGCATCAGTCGATTCTATGTTCAATGTTACGTAAAGCTATTGATTACAAGAGATTAGCGAATGAACAAAAAGTTAAGTAAAATCCAATAATGACCTTCGTTATATTTCCCATTGCAAACGTTCTCACATCTAGTATTGTGTACGAGAATACAAACATAGTAACAACCGCTGCAAAGCCGTTAATTACAAACAATTACACTACCGCTGATCTAGGAATCAAACGCAAACAGAGTGTATCTATTTTATCTTTCAGCCTAGTTGGGTACGTAGGTAGGGAAATTAGGTCAGTATGCTAAATGATATGACACTTACAAATAAGATTGAGTAGTACAGATAGTGATAGAAACAGAAGGAAGCTGAGCTCCACAACATCCAGGAGTGGACGGGGATCTCGAGCGCAATTGACCTGTTCCACCTTGCATAAGGTAGAGATATATTCCAGCAGCTGATAGCCGATCTTCATTGAAATAAGAAGCATGAATAGTGGGCGAGGCTGCATTAAATGATACTGCGTTAGATGTGATCACGATCAATTCGATTCATCGACAATTTCGATGACTCCATTTTTGTTTCAGATTCGGTTTAGAGATTTAGAATTTAATTATTGTGAATTTTGGGCCATTATCTATTGCAGAATAAATGAAAGAGAAATCCTGCCACCTGTCTATATATAAATTTCAAATTCGGCGTTGAAAAATTTAGTTATAAACTTCATCAACAAAAGCTGAAAAAATGGTTCTTATCAACTAAAACCTTTTGGACTATGACAGCAACGACGCGGCGTCGCATCTTTTTGTTTCGCTATCAAATATAATTGCCTTGAAATAATGTCATTGTGTACGTTTGTCAAATCTCGCAGATAACAATAATCATAGAATGATAAATTTGTGACACTACATAAATAATGTAACGAATTTTTTCGTTGTTTTAGTTCAGTATCGGTTGAGGGTACAAAGTTTTTTTTATAGAGATAATAATGACATAGATCGATAAATACTAGCTGTAGCCCGCGACTCCGCTTGCGTAGGTGTCGCGGCAAAAAGTAGCTTATGCCCTTTTTCAGGCTAGAATATCTCTGTACCAAATTTTATTTAAATTGCTTTAGTAGTTACAGAACAGACAGAATTACTTTTGCATTTAAGATGTTACTATGTTTAAACTAAAACGAATTTTAATAATAAGTTTATATAATTGTGATATACCTACTAACCTAAGATTTTATGACATGGTTTTTAAATGACAGATTTTTTTATTGTTTAAGAGCGAAGTATTCAATAGGAACATAATATTTTGCTCTGAACCCAAAATACACGTAGGTACCTTAGAATTTGTGTATTCTTGTATTTTATATTTTTGCTAACCCTAACCTCAATAAAATCTAAAACAAAATGTTACGGCACAATACAAATGAACATCACAATTCTGGGCATCATCTCAACATTTGGACAATGGGTTCGATTCCGCACACGTAGAGGAAGTTCGGCAGTCTTAATGTACAAAGTGAATGAACTTATTTGTCGGACAATTGTTAAAGTATGCATTTTTTAATGGACCCCATGAATGGATCGACGCCGTAGGCTATAAAACTGTCTGAACAACATTGTAAGGGCTCAATCTTAGGACCGGAATAATTAGTACAACACTATCTGAAAATTATTCTTTTTTTATAAGGAATACATTGTAGTAATATTGGTGTACATTGAAGCTACAATTCCGTTGTTTGTTAGTAGGGTCAGTCAATATATTATTCTGTTTACTATAATTAAATGTTTTTTTAATCACATTTAAGCGATGTTCTATCCAAGTAAACAAAAAAAAACATGTGTATATGTTATCAGTCTCCTGATTGATTCAAATTGAATGAGAACGGACAGTTTTTTCACACTCTGTAGATATTATACTGGAGGAATAATTTCAACATTTTCCAATGATTTCGATTTAAAAACGAAAGTACTGAGTGGGAGGTATCCTATTAATTACAGAAAAAAATCATCAATTTTTTTATTAAATTGATTAGCGATTGCCAGACATATTGTGATACAAACAGTCGATAAAAAAACAAATGAATTAAGATCTTTTAGGCGTAATCACGGATATTCGTGAGCATTATCTAAAGACTAACCACTGACTAGCGGTATAAACAAACAAAACAGAATTGTCCTATTAACACTTATAATAACACACGCGTCGTTTGATAAGCAATAACTGTCATCGAGGTCGAACAAGAAGGCTGCTCTTAACTTGTGGGCATTCTGTATTAGCGCCTTAAGACAGAGTTACTCAAAGTTTGGCTCACGAACCATGGGTGGCAACAGAATAATGGACGGTTAAAGTTCACGCCTATAGATATAGATTTTTTTAAGGTTTCAGGACAGGACAAGTACGAGTATAAAAGTTGATAAGCTGAAACAAGATTATGATCAAAATGAACTTGTATTAATTTTCCAGGACTATGACCCTTTTTATGAAACAGTGGCTGGAAAGCACCAGAAGTAACAATTCTCAAATCAGATACACCGCGAAAGAGGCCACTTAGAGAAAAATAATGCCAAAATTTTCAACATTACATTTTCTCAAAATTGTCATGCCTGCCATGCTTCAACTGTTCGATGCAAGTCCAATTTTGTCTAAAATATCCGAACACGGGTTGGAAACTTCGGGAACCATTGTCCTAGTACCTTAGGGTCGCCGTCTCAGTTAGCACGTCAAGTAATTTTGACTAAACATGGAGATTTTGTAAGAGATATACCAGAGTTTGTTTCATTGACGCCCTTTAATGGGTCGTGAGTGTGGGAGGTCGTTGTGTAAGATTACAAGAATTTGACGTTATCTGGTGTGTAACTTATACTACAAATATAGGCATTTGGTTCAATCATTTTATGTTCGATTGACATTTTTTTATATTTTAGTTTTGTTATTTATAGATCTTAATGTGTTTTGTAGAAGTAGTGATAGACGATAATGACCATATTGATCATTTGACCTTGCATCTATTACAGACGCAATTATTACTTGAATAAATTCTTAATTTGTTTACATTAATAGTTGTAATTTCATGTAAGTTAACATTTATCATTTGTTATTATGGGAAATAAAGCTTCTTTAAACCCAATTAAATGAATTTATCGTTCATAAAAGTGCAAAAAGAAACACTTTTTGACGATTCGTGTTTTTGTATTCATATTTTTTTTCTAAATAGGATCTTTAATTTATTTTTACCACAAGCACCTTCCTTCACCAAGGAAATAATATAGGCCATCCTTTAGGATACAGCCAGTTTGTTTAATTGTTACAATTAGTGCAAACCCTGGGTCATAGCGAGAATTATGCCACCTCGCGTGACGTCACAATTAAAGGGCGCCATTATTATAATTTGGACTTCCTTAGCTCTGATATAGAAAAAAAATATACAGAAGGTAAATCTGAAATAGTATAATATTTATTCGAAGTTTAACTATTTGTCTAAGGGCCTATTTCAATATCGTCAGGAAAAATCGGAACCCTTATAGGATCACTTTGTTGTCCGTCCGTCTGTCTGTCAAGACCCTTTTCCTAGAAATGCGTGGAGGCATCAAGTTGAAATTAAAATTCTGCGGAGTTTTGAAGATGTGAAGATACGGCCGTATAAACGGCAAAAACTTATATTTTGACACCCTTATGGGAATTAAAATTTCTCGGGTACGTCCCCTTGACTTAGAACTTTGCTATATTCAAGACTTCTGCATTTTCTTATGATGTGGTATATTATTGTATAGTAGAACATAAAGTGCAACATAATTTTATTGTCAGTGACGTTAATTAATTTGAGGGGAGAACGTTATGTAATCCGGCATTTTTTTTAAAAGCCGCTGCATTATTATTGAACTCCAACATCCAATGAGTCAGTTGTGCAGTCAGATCAGATATTTCACTCTGTTTCTGTTTCCTGATAGTGAAGTTAAATTATGTACTAATAACACGCGATATCTAATATATAAAATTCTCAAGTCGCGATGTTTGCTACCAAATACCTCCGAAAGGGATCGACCGATTTGTTTGAAATTTTGTGTGCATATCGGGTAGGTCTGAGAATCGGCCAACATCTATTTTTGATACCCCTAACTCATAGGGGTGTCCCTTTCATTATTTTTTAATATGGCAGAACAACGTTTACCAGGTTAGCCAATTTACGTATGAAATTATAAAGTCTAGATTTTATTAAATAGTACTTAAACGTAAGTGTTTTGTGGTTTTCAACATTTAATATTATTGAATAGAAATGGCTTTGATTTAAGTTCGAAACAATGGATGCTACATATAAATAAAAAAAACCCGCAAATCGTGTAAAAAATCATATTTGGGTAATATTTTCATGATTGTGAAACAGTTCTTTAAAAGATTTCGTGTAGTTTTCATTTTAGAGAGTCTATCGGTTTTCTGGTTGCCAACACTTTTCCCGCTAACAACTAGAGTCACGATGATTTAAAGTCTTGAATTAAAGGTCCACGATTTTCATAGTTATGAAGAACACTCTTAGAAAGTGATTCATACAAAAATGTATACTTAATAATGTAAGCTGACAGACTTGATAAAAGTTCTGTTATAAGGTTTAAACGGTGGTATCACACTTGCGATGTGGTCGCGGGTTCGAATCCTACCCACTCGTAAAGCTACCATTTATATAGTTTACGAGTTGTTAACAAGAATGAAAAAAAGGGCATTATTATAACAGAAATTTTAAATTAATTAAATTATATAATTATATAGAAATTTAATTGTAACGACTGATCAGATGTAGAAGATTAATTGTAATCTCTAAAAAAAAGTAATTTTTTTTTAGAGATAAAATGATTTACTGAGACTGGCCTAGAAATGACAAGTCATAGAAAATAAATAAATACATAGTCCATACAGTATCAGAATTGTCTGTATTTATCGATTTTTTACCGTTAACAATAAAATACAGCAAGACATTGAATTTCCTCTCCAAAAATAGAATTTTCTTTCATAATCCATCTTTACAGTGATGTATCAGCTATAACCTAAGATTATCCGCGGTTTTGACCCTAATTGGGCAATAGAGACAGTATGTCACTAAGCTTACCTTCGCTGGAGGCCGTGGGACCAGGCCTGGGAATCGCCTAAAACCCATTGTTTTTACCGCCACACACTCCAACTTACATTTGGTTGAGAAAACTATTATTATCTTCAGTTTTCCGATACTAAATATGGTTTATGTATTACAAATTAGGTATTGTTTCATTCACTTAATTAAATGTTGTGATTGATAAGATCATGATATTATAATGAGTTGGGTGGGTATTAATGTAACCTACTAGGTATTAATGTTTCGTAAGTATATTATTTTGTTTATTGATAAAATACGACCTTATTTTAACGGATTATGTTTTTAAAAGGTATGTTTTGTTTCGATTTGCAGAACAGCTATGGCGTCAGTCCTATGCTTTTAACTTTCTTAACTTTTGGTCATAAATTAGAGTTATCAATAAGCACATGTTTGACTTAATTAAAAGGCCTGATTGTTAAACGTTGCTACAAATATGATCGCTGGGGTTTCGGCTTAGAACAGAACCTCCCACTCTTCTCGCGAGTGCCGTAAACAATGAGAATGGGCAGCAGCGTTCTCCTGAAGATCTGAAAGTAGACTGCGGTCACCAACCCGCTTGCCCAGCGTGGTGACTAGGGCAAACACTTTAATGATGGCGCGACACAACACACAGCCCCCAAATTGAGGACCGGGAGGTCCAGCAGTGGGCCGCGATAAGCTAGATTAATTGATTGATAAATGACACCAAAAGGGCTTTTTTCAATTTTAACACAAGCACCACTCTCACCTTAATCACCATATCTGCAATTTACTAAGTTCTAAATAACCCAATCATTATAAACAGTTCCAAAATCAGTGGATGACGTACCAACATTAAGCTACCTACTTCTCAACATTTTGTACGCCATAATAGAGGGTCAAAATTAATAAAACGTTCATCCCATCAGTTAGGACCTCATATTACTACCAACAGTTCATAATCGTTAAGATATTCAAATTTGTACAACGTTTGACTTTATCTTAGTGACAAATTTTCACAAATTCCTTTGGAATTTAAAATCTGGATACGACTATACATTATTAATTTAAAAGGAGTGCGTACATTTAACGAGGAAATCAGGTGCATAAAATTGAATAGCTTTTCCCAAGGAACATAGGTCGAAATCTTAAAATGGAAAATGATAATTATTTTCATACACAGTGATTACCTCGTTGAATATACGCACTCCTTTTAAATTAGTCCTGTATAACAAAAATGTGCTGTACGTATTTTTATATAAAATCAGATGTTAAGCCCCCGCCTGCGTTTGTGAACATTGTCAACTATGATCATTCAACTTCATCGAGTTAATTAAATACAAATAGGAATATTTCAAGTTGTTTTAACTTTTATGCGGTCGGTATTTTTTTGGTTTTCAATATTTTTTATTTCTTGTAGTAGGTAAATCTATCATTTCAATAGAATAATATAATTGTACACGTAATTGATATCAAAAAAGTTTTATGCATCTGCTAAGCCAATTCTTAACCTTGGTTGAGAATTTTCAACTAGAAAATAGACTCAACCAAGGTTAAGAAATAGCAAGTGCAAAAGCCTATCGTTTTTATCCAAAAGGATTTCATTTATCACCAAATAAACAAAATAGTAGTATGTCAAGAAATGGATTCACAAAATGACGACACATCATGATTTGCGAGGTATAAGGCCACATAATAACGGACTTTATATTATATACCTTAGGCAGTGTTATCGATATCGTTATCGGAGTTAGGTAGTCTTTGACCATGAACTAACATGATATGGTGTAGCGTGACGAAATAATCACCAATTCATGAGAGGTATATGTAATAGAAAAATATTTACATTAAATTATAAAGCCAGAGCAACCAAGGTCAAACAAAATCTTAAGGAAAGTCGCTTTGTTAGATTTTCAAGATGAAAATTCGTTATTTTGATTATTTTTACACAGATATTATTAACATTTTTTAGCCTGTTTTAGATACCACTGCTAGGCAAAGGACTCTCCTTTAGTTTTCCAAACCTTTTTCTTTGGTTATTTCCAATTAATTTCTAAAAGAAACAAATGCCGAAATACGCTTCCAAAACCTTAAAATCTAAGTAAATAAAACCAATAGCAGCTATTCAAAGAATATCACTTAAAATAATAGTCTTAAAACGGGCTGCACATTCAAAACGTGTCTGGACAACCATTATTGATCTCCATTTTACGATGCACGTAAGGTTTGTGGAACGCCTAATTGCATTACCGAATTCTGACGGCAGGTCAACGCGCCAAACTTAATGGTTTATGTCGAATAAGGTTTTTGTTTATCATTATTAGCCGAGTTTTATTGTTGGTTTTATTTGGTACGTGTTTGAGGAGCCAATGATATTAGAAGCTGAGAATTTTGTTTATCTCATCATTGGGAGTAAGATATGGTTTCGCCCCGTGGGAAAAAACTCCAAATACTTTTCACATATTATTATCTTGGTGATATTTGTTTGGACTCGAGGACAACGAATTCTGGATTGCGATTTGGTAATTTACCAATTGGCTTGGTATGGTCATTATTAGCAAAAATTACTCGTATCATAATTACAAGCAGCACTACAAAACTCTGATATTAGTTGTAATATAATCCTTTAATAGTTCATTTTTCAGTTCTTTATTAATATTATAAAGCTTTATGGTTTTTTGGTTTAATTGAATGCGCTTATCTCAGGAACTATTGGTCCGATTTGGGAAAATATTTCAGTTTTAGGTAGCCCATTCATCGAGAAGGCTATAAGGTAGACACCTATGCGGGTGGAGCCAGAGCAAAAGCTACATATTTATATACCTAATGGGAGAACATGAAATAAAACAGTTTGATTAACCAATAAAGGAAGTTGAAGCTATTGGAGAAAATTGTTCGAATGAAACATGAATAAGTACATATTTGTTTTTGCTTGTATAAATTTTGGCGACATAATGAGCTCCAAGTGGCGAGTGGGTATGCTCCGAGATAAATAAGAATTGTCTCTCATTACCTTAATTGTTTAGTCCGCTCTGATTTTGACCCTTACTTGGGACTCAAAGCGGTACCAATTGTGGTCATTATTGACGCTAAGTGGAGGTAATAACATTTTTGAAAAGGTCACTATGAATGTTGCTATAACAAACTTCGGGAACCCAACAGTAAGGTTTAACAGTTTAACTTAATCAGTTTATTTAGGATTCTTGTTATTATTTTACAAAATGGCTTTCAGTTTCAATTTAGTTTGAAACCAGTTTTTATTTATTTATTTAAAAATATTTATTTAATAAAAGCGACTCCCGCACTAAGGAATTGTTAGTTAGTTTTACACGTGTATGGATTGGATATCTGACCTATGCAACCTATTTACTATTTATGTAATTATATAGATAATGGAGTTTCGCAATTCGTTACCACTCAAGTGCAAATGTTTATTAGTTCCAGACTTTGCGTCTGAATGTGTTCAAACGTTCATAAGCACTTGCTTATGAACGTTTGCATACCTTTAATAGAATGAGGTATTCTCTGAGATCCACCTGCTTAGCTCTCTTGTACGTATGATAATGAGCCTTTGTTGGACCAGGGCAAAGGCCTGCCTTACAGTAACGACGAAGACTACGCTTGCTCACTTCGTGTTGGTTCACATCTTAAGTAATCTAGTTTTCAAACAATGCTTAGTATTTAAGTATAATATTTATAATTCTAAGATACGATTTTTACTTAAATTCAAGATTTTTTTATTGTAAGTCGATAGGTTTTTTTTAATTCTTGTTTCAAAACCTATTAAACACACTGAAGCGATCAGTATTGAGACATTACTGGGTATTGGGTTTTACCTACCTTTACCTTTATCTTAAAATCCCAACTGTCATCAACAGTACAACAACAGATTACTAAGAAATTAAGACAGTGTGTGAGAGAGCGATTCACGATAAGCTGTTGGTCCCGAATGTCATAGATCACACACACACTATATGACAGCCGGGACCAACGGTTTAAAATCAACGGTTTTAAGTTATTACAATTCTGGCAGCCATTTTTTCTATGAGATTCTGAGTTACCCAGTAAAATTGGTAGTGGAGATGAGATGTAAAATACGGTATTCAACTAAATCCGGTACGGCGAAAGCCGACCCCAAAACTGCTTGGAAAAAGCCAAGGCAGATGGGTGTGAGAGAGCGATAGAATACACAGCGCATATAACACCAACTCTTTCATAACCGAATAATGCTCGCTACAGACCTAGGTCACCTGAACTAGTGACTCATTCACAGCTGTTAACACTCCAAAACTATTTTAATTCACACAAAAGAGTTCTAATTACAATTAGTTTGTACGCAAGTCGCAAATTAAACAAAAAGTATGGCAGCTACGAATGGAAGGTCAAAGTCATGACTGTCCATTTTAGCAAGTTTTTCAATAATGAGGTTTTAATTGTCTATATCTGTGAAAGAGGCCAGCCCCCTAAGACAAGGTACATTTCAACTAGCGTTGACGATGATAGAAATCGCTTGAATGACATTAAATGTATGGAAATGACATTTCTCTTCGATAAGTCACGTGACTTAGAATTGTCACTTTCATACATTTGAGCGATTCGATCAGCGATAACGATTGTAAAAATGCACCTCGTATAGTATCCCTCTAAGGGGGGCTGATATGCGTGAATCATTATCATACTTACGTCGAACTAGTTATTCCAAATTTTCTCCTAAGGACCACTTATACTTAAACCTTAACTCAGAGTTACTTGCTAACACGAGGTTATATTGACAGGTTGACATACAATATTGACAGCTTAACATTGTGTTAGCGGCTAATTCTGGGTTAAGGTTTACTTGTAAGTTGGTCTTAATTAATTATTATTCTTAATTGAGGATTAACTTAAACTAAATACCATTTTCAGAAATTCAAACAGTATTCAATACAATGAGTAGCCGGATTCGCCTGTCACTCGTCGCTTTCTAGTGCTATAACTGAGAAAAATAAACGTTGGTTTAAAATTAAAATGTATTTACATTTAATAGTATGCAATGTTTATGTTCAAACAATTATTATTACAAAGAGAAAGGCCATCATTATTTCTATTTATATATTTTCCATTTCTTAGAGTACATTAGGTGTCACTTTTAGTTAATTAGAAATAACATAACGGCTAATAATCTTACCAATACTCTTTGGTTTCATTGCACCATTGGATGCAGTATCAACAGTTATTAGTCAAACAAAAGGTTCAATGAAGGGCTTATAAATAAAATTGACGATTTAAAGCCTTCTTTTTCAGTTTCAGCTAACAAAAACTAACAAGTAGGCTTGCCGATTTTCTGCAAGAGTTATCGTACGATGACACCGAACTAGTTCTTTAAAAAATATCAAATTAACCTCTACAAGCACCGACACTTACACATCACTATAACTACACACTCACATACCCCTACACCTACATACACTACCATATTTTATTCTTTAACCTTTTTATTTTTCTTTGACCACATTCGCTTTACTTAAAATAACGGTGTATTGTGCTAGTACGCCCCGACTTTGTTACTAGGGGAGACCTGGTGTCCTGAAACACAGGCCTGTGGCCTAGCTTAGGCTCCAGTCTCCCACAATATTGTAATTGTATCAATAACTACAGTATCAACATTTGTTACATTCCAAAATATAGTGGTGAGAAAAATAAAGTTTTTTATTATTTGTTGTAATACAAAATGGATTAAAGTTAGTTCCTGTTTACATATAAAAGAGAAGAGAAAAAGCCTTAGGTAAGCTAGTTGCACTTTTCAATCGAACTTTCTAATTTATCAATAAAAGAGTGAGTGTCGATATTGTCTTATTACTTTTACTCAATTGAATCATACGTACCTACTCGAGAAATTAGTTACGCGACAGTTTCTTAAATAAATAACTTAGATTATTCAATTCTAATACTGAACTAGATATTTATCCAAATTTTGGCATTACTTTTACATTTTATAGTTTGTGCATTTTTCTTTTCTCAATTATAAATGACTGTCATTATTTAAAGAAAACAAACAAATTTTATGGAAATATACTTATTAAAAAGAAATCAAAGGGGACATTTATAGACAAATAAACGACTTTTGCTCTGTTCCACTAATCCAGTCCTCGAACAACCAGGGTCAGATGCTATTTTATACATATCTGATCATGATTCTCAACGCCAACCAGTTCTGCAAATAATTTATTTTTGTTTGCCTCCCAAAAGAAATCCATTGAAGGACCTTTTCTTCCCATGATCATTGCTAAGGTAATGTCAAATAAAAACAGGGTGTGCCATAACGAGGAGTTTTAACAAAAATTGTGCAAAATTCGCACCTCACTGTTCAACACTGTAGTGACAATATAAAGTGGAGATCCAGAAGTACCACTACAAAATTATGAAATTTATACTTGAAGAATATATGATGATGATGTAGTAATTTATGTAGTACCTAATATATGCACAAGTTATTACATAAACTCAAAATATCTCCAGCAAATTTCTTTTTTTGATTAAATGTTAAGTTGACTTTTTGTCGTTGTTTTTGAACTTAATAACACTGCATTTAGTGTCAGATACATTACTCGTGATTGTCTGTTTTGGTAAGATTGACTAATATAGTTCTAGCAAATAATTTATTTATTTATTTTATTTTATTTATTTAAATACTCTTTGATAAATAAAATTGAAAATAAATAATGCAAAGGATTAATCGCCATAGGATCGCTAAAAGCTCCTATTTTACCTTCCTATTTTTAAATTAATTTCCGTATTTTAAAACTGTCCGATGGAGAATAAATTGAGGAGTAAAACTTCTGCTTCCAATTACTTTGTGGTGGAATAATAGTGATTGTTTTTACGAGAGCCCGCCGAGGATTCCTGTTACCGGCGCACGATTATTTTTAAGTTAAATACCTGATATTTGATATACTGAGTAATTTTTAACACTTAGTCATGTAACTGCCTCGACGGTTGCAGAGTTGTACCAGTAAGGTCTGGGTACGATTTCCAGGTTAGGTAAATTTTTATTGTTTGGACTGTTGGTCGACGGCGAAGTATTTCGAGAGTTAACGCAACATATTTCTGAATACAGCCTTTTTAAGGTTTATAATAAATTACTTATTATGTTTTTCTTCGACTTATTAATGTTTTTCTTCGACTTTTAATTGTATGTTGTTGAAATAAAACTACTTTGAAACGGATTCTATCGCGGTTTATTTTGATTTTAGTTCCCGTCGTTTCGACGCCTTTGCAGGTGACATGGTAACAAAATCTTCAAGTTAGGTAATCCTTGGCATTTACGGCGGAAAAAAATGTCCTAACAACCCTATAACAGTATGCAGCGGTTATAATACACTATAAAGAGAGCTAAGTGTATTATCACCTCATGGAACCCATAACACCATGTTGTACCGACCATGTTTTACTGTCTCATAAAAACTGCGGCAACTACGTTCGAAAGGAACTCCATTTTATATTGATTTCAAGATTCACGGTCAATAACTTACATTCTTTTCTTTTGCTCGTTCTGGTTGAGGTCAGAATGGTGACTATAGACTATATAGACTATGTATATAGTATGCATATACACGTATATTATAGAGCTTAAGAGTTTGTTTGTTTGGTTGAACGCACTAATCTCCGGAAGTATTGGTCCGATTTAAAAAATTATTTCATCGTTAGATAGCCCATTTATCGAGCAAGGCTTTTGCCGCAATAACCTACGCCCAAAAAATTAGAGCTGCGACCAAAAGCTATAGACTAAAAAGGAGAAGATATAATTCGTAGTTAGTTGATGAAAAAAATGTGAATGAAATCGTCGAGTTTCCCAACCCTACGTCTGTGACTCGATATAGCAAAAAAAAACAAACTTAAAAAAGCACAAACATTTCAATCTACGGAGACAAACTCATTTACATTCCGCTAAACGTGACTGTAAAGTGCCAACACGAACCATAGACTATCATAAAGCTTTACTTTTTGCTCGTCGGATCACGTACGATATGTCATTGCACCGCAGATGCCAGCGCGGGACGGACGTGATTCAAAAGGAAATCCGCCATCTCCCGCCAATGAATATTCGATCGACCATTGTTACAAAGTGTTCGCAATTTCCAAAACTGTCCGATACCTGATCTTAGATGCAATCGATGTTATTATATTGTTTAGATATTTTTCTGCATAATAAATCGGAAGTCGGAATCTTAAAACTGTCTGATGGGAATTTTATGGTTGAGCTGCATGAGCTCAATGCTTGCCTGTTGACACAGGCTAGCTCAGGTCGATCTGGTTCTTTCTTCAAAAGTTCAGTCTAGCAAAGACGTGCATTTCTACTCAATATGATATTTAAACAATGAACTGTACTTTAAAATAGGCTATGACCCCTGAGTTTGTTTCGAGATTTCTTCTCAGAGTAGCCAATTAGGAAATTTCGACTCCAGCCAGTTGAAAAAAGTGACGTGTAACAGTGATTGTATGAATCGTAATTGCTTAGAAACCTATTTGAATTTGAACGTTACCATATTAAGAACTAGAACTCAAATATTTGCACTGAACAGTATCTTTACCTACATCTTTAGCGTGTTCTAGTTAAGATGACTAAGAACACCTCAGTTCAGTAGCTGGCGCCTAAATGACGTCAAAGGATGTCGCATTACTGAAATATAACGATGACAGATTTCACCTAAGATAAGATGATACGTGTAACATAGTTAGATGGTATAAAGTCTAGAAATTTGCTTATCTATTACCTGTCATTGACCCTAGTCTGGTGTACCGTGAATCTCATTTTTATATCGTAATGATTATAATGTGTCTAGGTTTAATCTTTTGTAAAATATTTCATAGCTACTTATAATGCGTTAAACTGCATAAAGATTTTTATTTGCATTAATATCGATAATTTTAATTCTGTTTATTTATTAAACGATTTTTCTTACCTCTATTTTTGGTGAATAAAACGGCTCTATTTACGTAATTTGTCTTCAAAATAATTTACCGATTGTTAATAAACACTAAATTTAAGCATAGATATATAACTCAGATGTTTATCGATATAATTAATAAATACATTAAAATTAATTAAATGCTTTTATAAACCTTTTCTGCTGGCTTAGATCATGATGCTTCAACCATAAACCAAACCAAACAAAACTCGTCTACATTCAAAATAAATTTGTAGATAAAGTTCGGCAGGTATCTATGTACTAACTTCAAGTTAAAGTTACTAAAAGTATATAGAACCATATAGAATTTCTAATACATAATAATAATTTTATAGCATTTGTTTAACAAAAGAATTCTAAGTAGTATTACTCAATGGGCCCAGAAATTTCCACACGTCGCGCGTCGCGTCGGCTGCGCGTCGCACTTCATTTGTTTCAGAGACTGAAGCGACGTCAGTTTTACGTAATCAGAGTGACTGATGGGTCATGACGTACTTTGTGGAACAGTTATCTTTGAATATAGCCTCGATTCTGATTAAAAAAAACTCACGTAGTAGTACGTAATGTATGGACGAATACGAATAAAATACAATCTGTAAGTAATTGTCCCACTGTTAGCCAAACGCTTCGCCTCTCAGCAAAGGAACAGATATTGAACATATATTTTATAGTATAATGAGACCACTAGCTTTTTCTCGCGGCTCGCGTGGGACCGTTTATCGAGACAAAAAGAAGCCCATTATAAGACTTCCCCGATAAATAAACTATCCAATACATTCTTTTTTCAAATTCGAACCAGTAGTTCGTTAGATTAGCGCTTTCAGACAAACAAACTCTTCAGCTTTCTTCAGCAACTATAATAATAGTATAGATTAAGTATACTGAAAATTGCAATGCCCATACAACCAAAATTGTGTTAGACGTGTTTCGTTGCACTAGACAAATTCTGTACTACGAGAGTGGTTTTATTTTGCAGTCATTAATATTTTTGAAGTATAATTTATACTTTTTTATGTTCCTACTTCTGTACATTTCGATCCACCTACAAGAGCATCATACTCCTAAATGTAATACATACTCGTATATAACAACATTGACACTCAAGTCACGTTTCGCTGCAAAAATTTGTTTACCGTCCGGAAACGACATTTTTTTCTCCGTTTTTTTTATAGGATTGCAACCGGCGCATTCGGTTTACTTTGATTCATGAATTAAAAATATCACATCGGTACAGTCGATTACTAAACAAAATCAATTTCAAAATTGGAATTCATAACGTTTACATTTTGTTTTCTTCTTTTTTATGGCTTGTTTAATTTGTGTCACTTTTTTTTAAATTATATTATTTACAGAGATAAAGAGTATTTTTATAGTTTTTAAGGTTCTGTATCCAAAGTGTCTCTTTTATTAAAAATAATTAAAAGAGTAGAGAGTAGAAGTTTTGACGAATAAGGAGGTCCAAGAACTGGCACAAGACAGAGAAAAATGGAAGGAACTGCACCAACAAGAGCTGAGCTCTTAATTAATGATGATCCAAAGGGTAAAACGGGATCCTATTACTAAGACTCCGCTGTCCGTCCGTCTGTCTGTCACCAGGCTGTATCTCATGAACCGTGATAGTTAGACAGTTGACATTTTCAGTGATGCATTTCTGTTGACGCTATATTATCTAAAAAGCAGAATAAAATTAATATTTACGGGGCTCCCATACAACAAACGTGAAGATGGTACGGAACCCTGTTTGTACGCAAGTCCGACTCGCACTTGATCGGTTATTTTTATTTTTAGTTTAGTTTTAATGTTTCGTTACAAGCTATTGTATTTGCCTGTACATTGCCGGCAAAGCAACCGTTGCGGGCGTCTGCCAAAATCTTTCCTGGAACGTATATTTTTACGACGGCGCATATAAACCGCGCTTTTGTCGACAATGTTTGTTTTTAGTAGTATCTAATAATATCAATGATAAACTGGAATGTTTGTATGTTTATATCACGACTTTGTTCTCTGAAGGCGTAGGCAGGACTGTGTAGAACACCCACTTTACGCCATCAATTTAACCCACGTAATTCTTGGGGCTATTTATATTAACAAACCACTCGAAATTTTGGGCCACACTAAACTAAAAACTACAAGAGATCTTAAATTAAAAATACTTCTACATACTAAATTTTAATTCGAATAAACCTACAATTTAAAAACGGTGTAACCAGCAAGTAGAATCATTTGAGAAGCATATGGTCTAAAAGAGCTTAGTAAAAAAATTAGAGTCGAATTGAGAACCCCTCCTTTTTTTGAAGTCGGTTAAAAAGAGGAAGCTGTGTATCAAGTTGCATCTAAAACAGAACGAGCTATGTATGGTATATTTTTAGCTTGAATCTACTCATTAGTATATTGTGAGTCACTGATGCGTTGCCTATCTTTAGAAGCTACTCTGAGTTTAACTTTAACGAAATTAATGAAGGACTAACAAAAAATACTAATTTAATAAATACTCTTCTCCTAGCCTTTTCCCAAGCTATGTTGGGGTCGGCTTCCAGTCTTACCGGATTTAGCTAAATACAGTATTTTACATGGAGCGACTGCCTATCTGACCTCAACAAACTATTTGAGGTCAGATAGGCTAGGGAATACAGTATTCAATAGTAAGACTGGTTGTCAGAATTGTAATTACTTAACGACTATCAAAGATCACTGTATGACAGTCGGGACCAACGGCTAAACGTGCTTTCCGAGGCACGAAGGGTTCTCGATATGTTTATAATTTTTATTTTTTTTATACCCATCCACCCATCCACGGACCAACCGCGGCGAGCGCGGCTTAACCTTTATTATCGCTCAAACCTTACGGCTTACACTTAGCCACGAGCCCCTCAATTCAATTAAGTCTTACACAAATGTTAAATAATCCATAAAAGGAATTTAAAAACAAATAGAATATATTTTTAATATATACAATCAAAACAATGTTATCACTATTTATTTTCACAATTTCCGCAAACTCTATCATATCTAATGACGTCACACTAGTGTTGTGACTGTCAACAGCAAAAAAACGCATTCTGTTTGCCGATTTCCCGCAAACGATAGCGATAAATTGCATCAACAACGTTCATAGTTTCGATTCCCCGTATGATAGAGTGCTCGATTTAATTGCATTTTATCGATTTTTGATTTGATAATGTTTTGCGGAACTGCGATAGTGAATTTCTATGGTTTTTCCTCCTTCGGTTTGGCGCCGGCTGTGAGCTGTTTGTTATTGTTGACTATTACTGAGAACGTGGGATTATTTTATTTATTTACTGATTTCGTGGTATCAATGCAAATTGATAGTTGTGGTGGCTTAGTGGTTCCGACCTCTAACTGTTCCACTGCTGAGCATAGATGTCTTCTCATATAGAGAAGGAACGAGCCTTGAACACTTGCTTATTGTTGGTTGGCGATTTCAGATACCAAAATTGAAATCCAGATTTCCTCACGATGTTTTCTTTCGCCGTTCTTCAATGGTATCTTAGAATAATTAAGAAAGTACATGACTGAAAAAGTTAAATTGGTACTTGCCTTGGTTCGAACCAACCATGTGCATACGAATCCAGTTATTGAACCGCTGGTACACCACGACAAGACCTCCTTTTAATACAAGTATTTTAATTAGATCAGGAGTTTCAATAACATGACCTAACATTTTAAAGGACGATGTTATAAAAATACTCAGAAGTATCCTTTGACATTGAAATAAAACCCTCTTGATATAATATTAGGAAATATAAACAAATCAAGAGAAAAAAACGTATGTTGTTAATTGTTATCAACTAATTAAGTCGCAACCGTCTTATTTAATATCAAAGTAAATAATACCACTTCCTTAGTAAAGACTACATAAGTATACTAGGTAAGTAAGTTATACCTACTAATGTTACCGAAATAAATACAAGACTTTTGGTACTGAGGGACCTAGGATCATAGTTATATCATCATTGATTTTGTCAGGCCTGTTGGTCTAGTGGTTTCTGACCCTGACTGCTAAGCCGGAGGTCGTGGGTTCGATTCCCACCCAGGGCAGTTTGTGTTATGAGCACGATCATTTGTTCTGTGTCTGGGTGTAATTTATCTTATCTATGTATTTATAAATATGTAAGTATGTTGATCTATAATACATCAAGAATATATTATATTCTTGAAAATTAAAAACAAATGTAACGTAGGTAGGTATATGTTAAGTAAAAATCCGTAAAACGGAACGCAGGACAAACGGGATCAATTTTGATTGATGGATTGTGGTCACGCGCCATCTTCCCTTTCCGCTTTCCCCCCACACCATATTGAAAAACTTTGCTAGCAACACGTAAACCGCGTCAGTGCACGAAAATATTCAAACTTACCGTGAAAAGTGTATTGGTGCACCACCTGACCGTCTCCAGGTCTCTAAGACCCTGTCCCTCATCTATTTCGGAAAGTAATTGCAGTTTTACCAACGAGCATCTACAAAATAAAAGTCGTAGTTAATCGTACCGTAGCTGTACCGCGGAGTGTTTCGTAGCAGCGCGTTGCGTATTGTAGCAACTGCTTTCGTAAAACGCGTAGCGCTCTATCGTAAGGCGTTGTCATAGAAACGGCGCTTTTAGGAATATTTTCAAGGTTATTATATATTATTAGTGTAAATATCTATACTTATAATAAATCTGTAGAAGTGAAAATTCTGTACATTGAAAATATCAAAAAAATTAATGGCGGGGTGTGTTACTAGACCGACACCGAACCCAAAAATGTGATAAAAAAAATTTTTGTCTGTCTGTCTGTCTGTCTGTCTGTCTGTCTGTCTGTCTGTCTGTCTGTTTGTTCAGGCATCACGCAAAAACTACCGGTTCGATTTCGATGAAACTTGGTATAATTGTTCTTTAATATCCTGGGCACCACACTGGGTAGTTTTTATCCCGGAAAAGTATATACAAAAAAAAACAAACTTAATTTTGCGGTTCGATCCCTAGACCCGAATACTGTACCAACCGCAAATAATAAGTTTGTCGTAGGTTACGTCACCCGCAGTGGAGTTCAATAAGGGGCGCTGCACACGGCCAAGTAACTATTTATTAATCTGTGACACGGCTAAGATACTATAATTATTTATCTATACTTTATATAATTATATATTATATATTTATATTATCTATACTAATATTATAAAGCTGAAGAGTTTGTTTGTTTGTTTGTTTGAACACGCTAATCTCAGGAAGTACTGGTCCGATTTGAAAAATTCTTTCACTGTTAGATAGCCTACTTATTGAGGAAGGCTTTAGGCTATAATTTGCAGCAGTAACCGATGATCACGCGAGCGGAGCCGCGAGCAACAGCTAGTGTTAAATAAATCTTGAAAATACAGTAAAGTATGAATTGTGAATAAGTGACACTATCGATTTATTATCGAATCGACAACTCGTATTAGGAATAAAAGTAAAAGAAAAACCAAGGTATTGTCAACCGTCTTCAAGAAAAGGAGTTTCTCAATTCAACTGTATGGTTTTTTTGTATCTTTTTAATGCAACGTGTCCGACGGTTGTAGATCGATTTAAAAAACCATTCAGTGCTTTGGTTCAGAAATCAAAATATTGGACAATTTTACCAAGGATACTGAATTGAAAAATTACGTACGTTGTACTGTCTGAAGATTTTTTATTTATATATAAAATTATTTTTAATGTAAAGTAAAAAACATAAAGTATGTAATAATATTGTAATTTCTTGATTATCAAACCAAAATTCAGATCATTCTAACTACACACCTTAGTTGATAAGCGATCGCTGGCACGTGTGAACTATATCTAAGAAATCACGATAGCGCGCGGCTGTGCGGCGCCGGCGCAGCTGATAACGGTAACACAACTACACAATAATCCCAATGAAATTCGATGTATTAAACGATATGCATTAATCCTTTTGATATTGTCCGAATTCTTTCAGACGCATTTGTTTAAAGGCACATAGACATCAATTTTGGCTAAAGCATCCATTTTTTCGCTATGAAAGGAATGCTTTATAATATTTTGAAATATGATAAAAATGTAATAAAAAAGGCCTATAAAAGTCCCACTGCTGGGCATAAGGCAGAAGTCAGCATGCTTACTCACTGCGGGTTGGCGATATATATAATTATATAACTTTGAAAAAGTCACTTTGGTACTTGCCTAGGTTCGAACCCGCAACTATAATGTATGTGCATACGAATCCGAATATACCTATATGTCATTGAACCGCTAGGCCACCACTACCGACATTTATAAAATAGATTTTGTCAAATATTTGATTACTTATAGTAATTTATTTTAATTTTTATATAATTAAAATGATTTATAAATATATTATGATAAATTCTATTCATAGAGTAATTACCCGGGATATCTCTAACTGGCTGAATGAGAATTACTTAAGTACCTATTCTAAAAATTGTGTACACTTTACATCTTAATTTTATTCATAAAATAATAAACAGTTTTAACAAAATACTTTCTTAGTTCTAAATTCATAAACATCTGAAAAAAAATACATTTATTTTATAGAAAATAGAACCAAAAATAAAATATTTCAGAATAATTCTACCATAATATAATTTAATGACATCAGAATCTGTGGCTTTTTAAAAGATATGGTATGTGAAGGAAGTCGGTACTGTCGCGATTTTTCGTCAAAGTCGGCGCCAGCGCACCTGATAACACATGTTTGCTAATCCGTCAGCATAGTGATAGCAGAATATATTTAAGTGTGTTAAATGCTAAGGTATTTTATTGATAAGAAATGAATGAGAATGGGAGAAATACATAAACTGGAATTGGGTGGGAAAAAATTGGAAGATGGTTTGCTCCTTAAATTAAATTAAGAATGATAAACCATTAAAAAAGGGTTTATTATTCTAATATTATTATTTTTTATTTGCTGTGTGAAATAAATCGACCTGTAGATATAGGATCTATAGAAAATTATATAACTTCTAAATAGTCAAAAGCAAAGCCGTTACAAAAGATGTGTTAAATAAAACATATAATACATATTATATATAAAAAAATTGTATATTTTTTCTTTTCAGAAAAGCCATATTCAACCACATCTAATTAATCATTACATACAATTAAATAAAACATTATTTATATCCAAACTCATTAGCCCGTACACAAATGCTGTCTGTCCGTCTTTTACGCTTTCACGGCTAAACGGCTGAACCTTTTTGGATGGATTTTCACAAAATCCATCTTCACACGACTTTTCATAAAATCCCTCCATCATTTCTTTGGTCATCGCCTTCCCCTGTATCCATCCATGTTAAATCTTAAAACCTTCCTCAGAATAAATAACTTACATAATACTAAACACAATTAAAATCTTCTGATTACATTCTTTATTTTAATATACAATTTTAATCCTGAGTTATCTTTGACCTATAAACGTGTACTTTTGATGGAAATACCAACCTTCGGTATAACAGATTGTTCGGGCCTTCGATTAAGCTGACTTTATCAGATACCAGAAACCGTATCACGGTCGTTTTAAAGAAACAAAGAAAACATATGTTTTATGTCATTATTTTAACCTGTTATGTAAAAAGTGTTTGAATAGTATACTGATTAATATGAGTTACTAGCTGTCCCGTTTTGTTCTGCCATATTTAAAATTCGGAGAGGGCAAGTTCTATCACCTAGGGGTATGAAAAATAGAGACCTAACTGATACGCACACAAAATTTTATGCAATCGGTCCAGCCGTTTCGGAGGATTTTGGACACAAACATCGCGACACGAGAATTTTATATATTAGATGAAGCAAAGCAAGGGCTTATACAAAATGTTATGTAGTTGGGTGATGCCATGACATTCGCATGAGTTACCCGACAATTTATAATGAAATTGCCTCAAAAAAGTTTTTATGCAAAATCACTACATTATACAGCACTCATCAACAGCCTAGCCTTTTCCCAAGCTATGTTAGGGTCGGCTTTCAGTCATACCAGATTTATCTAAATACCGTAACCGTGACTACATTCACGTATTAAATTAACAGGATTATGCTCTCCATTTAATTTTCCAAGTTTATGAAGAACATTTTTTTTTTCTTAATTTTTTTTTCATATACCAATATACCGTATATACTATTGTTCCACTGCATTAAAACTAACATCAACAAAAAGATAGAGCTCCACGGCAACGGTTGTGCAACATTTCACAATGACTGGAAAATTTACATTTCAGAAAAGCTCGACATACATTTTTAGTTTTGAGTGATTCCTTACCAAACATTTCTAAACGAAACATTTTATATACAGAGCAAACTGGGTTAATCACATTTCATGATAAGATAAACTTGATAATTGATCACGCTGTTTCATTTTCAACTATATTCTTAAGGCGATAAGGTAGTTTTTCTGTTGTTGTAACGTATCTCCTTATTTATACTTAAAGCAGAAGTTAAGTAAATAAAATAATTGAGGATTAGTAATTGTGTGAGAAAATGAAAGTGAGGTGATTACTGTAGAATGTTTGATATAACGCAATTACAGAAGATAATTTTTCGAGAGAGTGCAGACAAAGCGAGGTTTGGTTTCCGGGTTTTGAGCTTGAAGAAAATTAAAGAATTGGGAATTTAGCTTATAAAAATTCTGCAAGAATGAGGTATAATATAAGTAAACGGGAAAATTGCAGTAAATTGTAATGTTGTTTTCTGAGGTTTACGCGAATATTAGACATTGAAATAAAACTACTTTAAACGGATTCTATCGCGGTTTATTTTGATTTTGACAAACGATTAAAATAAAATTACAAAAATATGAAGGTAGAACAAGCAACATATATTGTCAAGACGAATACCATCTCAGTCTGCCCGTGGCTATGACACCTGCAAAGGAGTTGAAACGTCGGGAACTAAAAATCAAAATAATCCGCAAAATCAAAATAAACCGCGATAGAATCCGTTTAAAGTAGTTTTATTTCAATTACTTGCAATGTCAAAGAGACAAGTGATTTAAAGTTATAGTGCCTCAAAGTTATCTGATGGTGGCCAAACCTGGAACTAATATTATTTAGATAAAATAATTTTGTGTAGCTTAAATATGAAATAATCGATAACTTTTTAATAGATTTACTTCTTGACCACTTGGGCGAGGGCATTATTTTTACCCTAAAACCATTATAATTCCTTTGAGTTCAAATACTTACTTCAACAACAGCGATGACGTCAATGGGTCAGAAAAGTATGAGGCACTATATTATGACGAAAGCACAGATTTTATTTAATACAGATATAATTCAGATTATTGTTTAAAATTATTAATTTTATGTTGGGTTTTCCCTACACACCTATCTTCTTAAGAATATACCTAAAACATCTTTATAGATAATGAGATAAAAAAACCACCTGTTACGGGAAAAGCCCACTAATACTAAAATAATGATGTGCTGATTATAATTAATAATATTATTACATACTTATAATATTACGAGCTGAGGCCCGCGGCTTCGCTAGTGTGAATGTTGGTTAGCCAATGTATACAAGACTTAACAAATTATAATATATAATACCAGCAAGTAAGATTAAAAATAATGTATAGAATCTAACCACAAAGTTGACAACAGGAACCTAAAAAAAAATTTTTATTTTTTTTTCAATAAATAGTATCCTAGTTACTTCTAATATCTTCAAGAATATGTGTTGAAAGTTCTGTAGATAGGCAGTCGCTTCTTATTACATTCTCCCATTCACATGGGGTTGGTGCAATACGTATTTTTCTTCCATTCATATCTATTTCCCGTCTTCGCGGCATCCATCATCTTTCACACAATTTCATCCAATCTCTTTTTCAGTCTCCCATTTGCAGTCGCTTAATAAAACACGATATTCAGCGGTCCGGTAAGACTTGAGCCGACCCCACATAGCTTGGCAAAAGGCTAGGAAATGTTGAATTGAACTATCTTAGTTTTGATAGAAGTTCCTGACTTTTGGACTTCTTGAGAACTTAATCACCTAACAGATATTGAGGGAATTCTGATCAACTTGAACAACGGCCATACATTTTGACCTTCAGCGATTGTTTAGGACACAATCATATGATTATTACGATGTTCAAGTGTTTATCTAAGCGTGGATCTTCAAGAACGTTTTATCTGCAAATTCCACGTTAGAAACTGATCCGTCACAGCTTTGGGAGGAAACAATCTCCTCTTATACGAAAAGTAAATGAGGCGTAATATCTTAAGATAAAAATGTACGATTTCCTTTTAACATGACCTCGACAATACAACCGTGATAACCCATATCAACTGTTACAACGCAGTGTATAAATATTGATAATTATGTAACATTTTGCGCACGATTGCGGTAATTCTTTTTAACCGACTTCAAAAAAAGGAAGAGGTTCTCAATTCAACTGTACTTTTTTTATGTTATTAGTTTTTTTATTAAGTTTTCTAGCAATGTGGATCGCACATAACAAGAGTATTCTGGTTAACCCCTCGTGCTAAGCGAAATGCTTGGGTTCCGAGTGGGTACACGTCGGTAGTGTAATGGGTTGGACTGAAACCCGCAACCAAATGGTGCAAGTCTGATGCCACTGCTTTTTTTTTTTGTGTAAAATTTAAGATAAATTTGTAATAAATTTTGTAAGAATTACTGTGGTGATATTAAATACGTTCTAAAGCGAATTCTGACCGAAGAAGATATAATGTTAAGAAATGTGTGGCTGCTTCTATTTGTCTTATTTACAGGGTTAGAAAAAAACAGTTATTAAAGTAAACCTAAACATAATAACAGTATGCAATTTGTCTTCATGTAGCAACGATAATGTTTTTCTAATTTAGTCATTGACTGCGCTTGCAAACTTCAGATTAATTTTATAGCACACTTTTCATAAAGCGGCATTTATTTTTATACCCACATAGACGTAGAAAGTCATCAGTATTTCGCTCATTAAACACCAACCCTCGCGTGCCCTCTAATTCAAATGTACGTACAGAAGTATTGTACCATCATCCCGTGTTAAACTCCTATACGATTCACATCGAACATTACTTGGTACTACGAAGTAAAGGTATTTTATAGGTTGTTGTAAAAGCACACGCAATGCGTGACGTACGACCGTTGCAACGTATCCTGGGGGAATGACGAGAGTTCGTTCCAAATTTGATTTATTATCTTACGTTTGAAGATTGAACCTTTTAAATATGGAACGCTTTTTGAAAGTTGTTATTTTGAATTTAGTTCGAAGTTTAAGACGCGGTTCGTTGACAACCAGTGTTGTTGTTCTGTTTTCTTCTTTTTTTTGGTACTTTTGTCTTGAAACCGAAGTACGCCTGATTTCATTCGTCTATTGTAGTATGAAGAACTTTATTATAATAATTTTTATTTAATAATTTATTTTATTAATAAAACATGTACATGTTATATTAAACAAAGAGAGCTATATGTTGCATAAAAAAATATATAAACATATAAAAATTATACACCAATACCTTTTCATAACCGAATTATAAGTTTTCATGTTAAAAACATCAAATGTTGAACTATAAATCATTTTCACAAAATTACTAGCTCTGTTATATTTTCAAAGTCATTGTAAAAAAGTCAGTTTTAAGAATAATTGATTTATTCTGGTTTTACATGCAACTCAAATGTCACTTAGTAGGTAATTGAGGAAAATTTGTTTGTAAATTGCAATCGACATACATACATTTTTGTATCTACTTGTGTTAATAAACATATGATTCTACCATGGATCCTACTATCTGATGTCCCAAAACTTTCAAAAGTCACGTGAGGGAAAAATGACTAAAACGGGAATTCTTTTGATAAAAAAACGTCTTTAAACCTAGATAGCAAGGCATATAGCAATAGGCAATTTTAATTCAACACCAAGTTGTAATCATATTTTTTTTTACTGACATTACTTATATAAAACTAGCTTTTGCTTGCGCTTCCGCCCGCGTAGGCGTCGTATATCGCCACAAAAACTAGCCTTCCTCAATAAATGGGCTATCGGACACTGAAAGAATTTAAAAAAAAGGCCAGTAGTTATAATTATCGTGTTCAACCAAACAAACAAACTCTTCAGCTTTATAATATATACAAGTATAGATTAATAGCAAAATATTCAACTTTTTTAGGACGACAATTCGACATTTGATTACTTGCACATCGAATGGTCTCTGTTGTATTCCAAACTCCATTTTCTTAAATCCCAGACAAGTAGAACTTCCACTCGAATGAACAACAATACTAATTTAAATTGACGAACTAACACAATACCATCTAACTGAATGGAGGCGAGACGGGTAAACTAACCGAGTTATTTGTTAAACCAACTCAATTGATACTGCACGTTCAATCTTAAGTATGATAGTAGTAACAGTTTCAGTCTAGTTAATCGTGTAACTGTTTAAGCTCTATTTAGTTGGAATAAGGTCTAAATTATCTTGCTTTCTTAGGTTTTTTTGTCCGTGATTTATACAGGCTAATTTTAATGAGTTTGTTCAAGGAGGTAATCAGTTGCATAAAACTGAACAACTTTCCCCAAGGGACATAGGTCGATATCTTAAAATGAAAAATTAACTTTTCATACAAAGTGACAGGTCACGTGACTTATGTTTTGTATGACGAGATTATTTTAAATTAATCCTGTATAGATAGATGTATAGTTTAGATATGCATTAAAATACAAACAGCTGTTCCAGGCATTCGGTTATTACCTGACTACCTAGGAATTATATTTCTGCAATCTTAAAGTAACGAGCAACTAATAAATCTAATTGCTACTTCTACATGAAAGTATGATGAAAGTACATTCTTGTGTAAAGGAGGCACTTGCTAATTGGAATATATTGTAGACGAATCACTTGAAAAAATCGCTAACAATAAACATAGCTCGTATTAATTATTTATCGAAGTCAATAACAAATAAACAAATACAAACAATAATACATCTAAATTAATGACAGTAAACGGTCAAATAAAACCACTTGTTAGCGCCGGATGCGTTGCATAACACAAAATGTGGGTAGTCGCAAATGGCGCGCACCGCCGAAACAAACAGGACGGCACAAAAAGATGCGCAAGCGCATCTGCATGTTTGCACTAAATTAGCGATGACGCCTGAGCAGTTTTCCCACACAACAAGTGTGGAGGGTTAGAAGACAAAGTATTTAATTCAAATTAATATCGAGTGTTTTATAAAATTAAATTATAAATTTATTAAATTAACTGCTGATTAACGACCTAAGAATTATGTGGGCTTTTTGCTTGATTTTTAGGCTAGTTGACTGGCCGTGTTCACTAGCACTATATGAAGAAATAATTACTAGTACTAAAACGACGGATTTTAAAATTAGCTTCTTAACCTAAATATTTTAGCTTTCTTTCACTAGCGCGTACTAAAAATACATGACAATACTTTCGTTTCAAAAACTACTTCTGAAATATTTTAAAACTTATATAATACTTAATTTTTTATTTTATCGCGTCCGCTTGACGCTGCAAAACTATTAAAAGGACCGCTTCTTTATTCTCGAAAAATTAACTACATTTTTTAAACAAAAATGGCCAACATATAAAGCTCCTATAAACAAGCGACAAGTGATCAATCAAACGATCAAGTCTGACATGATGCGACGAATTAGTCGGCGACTTAATTTGCTGTCGGTCCTCGCACAGGATGCGATTCCTTCTCACTTAGTTGTGGCAAATAAAACTAAAAACCATCTATCTGTAATGAATGGGACTCATTTGCGGATGGTATGCTAGTTGTAATCCTACTAAATAAATATGAAAGTGTGGATGTTTGGATGTTTGTTACTCAATCAGGCAAAAACGACTGAACGGATTTTGATGAAATTTTACATGCATGTAGCCTTTGACATGGAAAAGAACACAGGCTACCTTTTATCCCGATTCCTTAAGTAGTTCCCGAGGGATTTTTTTAAGAGCAAAGCCATGGGCAGACACCCTATAAATTTGGTATTTTTCTCTATGACAGCGCAAGCTATAACACGGGGGAAAATTTTATTCCATTTTTCATTACTTTCACATTTTTCATTTCTTTTTGGACCCAATTTTAAAGTTCATGCAGACGAAGACGCGGGCAGAAGCTAGTCATTAATACATTTGTTCTTAAACAACAATATTTACGACTTTTGTTCTTGTGAATGGGTTTCTATGAATGAATGAAGATTGCTAATTAAATTCGAAAGAAATGTTTGTAATTTTAAGGAAGTGTCAGAAGGTGTGAGCTCTGTGGTTTTATGGAAATATGAAATCCATTAGCTGTGGAAAGTCTTTCGTCTCGTAAAGGTTTAGTTATATTTGTATTGAAGTGTGAGTAAGTATAATGTGGAATCTCTTTTGTAGACACGTCAACTTTGAGACTAGCAGCTCCTAAAAAAAATATTTACGTTTTTTTAAAGATTATTTAAACCGTATTTCTTATTTGATGTACCTAAATAATTTTATAATTTTGTAATATCTACTGATATTTAAAAGAGGTATGGAGCCTCCCCCATACTTCTCCATGGTAACAACTTTTACGAGGCAAGTTTTGTGACACAAACATATTTCTGAAAACCGTAATATTTTCTATATTAAGTTATCCAGTTTTAAAGGGAAGTTGGTGTATTTTGATTCCTTGAGATTTGGGAGTATTATATAAAAATGTTGTTGTAAATAAACCAGTTCTTTTAAGTATTTTGCGAGTAATTTTATAAAACTAGATCAATGGAATGGTTAGTCGCACTAATCGTTCGAAAGAAAAATGTGGCGTAATACAAATTCCGAGTATTCTCCAAACACATCTTAAATAAATACATGTATTCCTCAAAAATGTGGTCCAACACACTGACCTGACGTTTCTAGACAAATAATATAGGTAATACGAAATATTTAAAACTAAATGAATTTAAAATTTTCATTCATAAAACGTTAGATATATTAAGAATATTTGATTTCAAAACGTCCACAATCAATCAAACTGCCAACATTCTCAAATATCACATTTGTGCGTAAAAATAAATGGTCAAGTGTCATCTGTCAGAGATGTCGGGTTCCGTACATTGAGTGCTTTTTCATTTTATAAATAGCGAGGTTATTTTAATGCCGAGGGAATGTAGATGAAGTTGGACTGTGACTATTTTGTTTTTGAATTATGAGGACGTTGCGGGCGTTTGTACAAACAAATATTAAAATACTCCAGGTTACTTCAAGTACGGTTTATTTATAGTGTAATAATTTTTTGTGCAAAGTTTTAAGGTAAGTACGTCATGTTTTGAAAGGATTTGTCTCACAATATTTTAAGGAGAATGATTGACAACCAAAGCTTAAACACCCAAAAAAAAATCTAAATTTACGAAACTTAATTAGGTACCCTTTTTAATAAATTTTTAAACATAACCAATCCTTGTTCAACTATAAAGTAATTATTAGACATATAAAAACAAGTTTGTTTTTAATGATATCTTAATAAGTTAATCAAGATACATATAAAAAAATATTTCCCCACGCATCCCTAAAACAAACATGAAAGAAACGTCACGTAACGAAGACTCAAACGGATGCCAAATAGTTCTTTTTTCATTTCCAGTTCATTGACCTGACGTGACTAGGTAAGCCACCGGTTTCGCTCATTTTAAACTGTGGCGAAAGCCAATACCGCCTTAGAAATAGATGCCGGGACTTTCCAAGTGTTGAAGACTTCGATACTCTTTTTATTTGTTTTTTCTATTATATGTTTATAAAAAGAGAAAAGTCAGTCATCAAATACGGTTCTATATAGGAAAGTTCATTGTTGAATTATGATTATTGTTAGTTTTTTTTCCTTTGCGAGATGTGGTTTATTTGACGGTGAAACTGGATTGTTACCCTAATAGCCAGAAGTTAAATTCAAAAGATACCCCTTATATACCTTACGTAAGTTTGAAGGGGAAACCAAATCTAATAATGGATAAAGCCGCCAGAGAAGTCATACAAAATGTAGCCATTTTATTTTACATAAAAAACAGTAAAGAACGTTAGTCTTCTCTGATTCATATATGATATAGTTTATTTACTTTGTTAACTCTTAAATATACGTATAGTAATATATATATACATATAGTCCTCCACACCGTATCCGGCGACAGCGACCCAGACTATTTGTCATCTTTCGTGAGCTCTCTGATGACTAGCAAATCCAAACTTGGCCTTAAAAACCCGGTCACATCGTGAGCAGATGAGCTGATGATCATGGCTGTACGTGAAGATATAGGAAGACTTTGGGTGACTTTTGTATATCTGTCGGTCTTCAAGACAATTTTTTTCAAAGCATTCAATTGCTTCGTGGATTGAAGCCCGTCATATTTCTCGGTTTCGAGCAAGCTCCTGCCACCGATGTCACCTTAAGACCTGTTACCCGTTGATCGGTATAGTAATACATCACTATCAGCTGTTGATATCTTATTGCTGGGCTGGGTATAGACTTTCTTGTGTACCGTCTAGTGTTAGTAGAAATCTTAAAAAGAGACTATCAATACGACAAAACCCCTCCATAATCGTCCTCCATAAAACAGACAGTTTCCATTCTAATATAAAATATTCAGCCAGTCCAAATTTAGAATTTCCTCTTAATACTTAAAATTTTTGCGACTCTCATTTGGCTTTTAAGATTACTCATAGCGATCAGAATTAACTCTATACTGTCTGGGTATTCGAGCCAAAACTAACTATAGAAGCGTCAAAAAACTTGTCGCCTGTCGTTAGAATAAAGGGCCTCATAATGGGTGTCTTATGATCAGCACTTATGAACAGCTGTTATCTCTCAGAGATCTTAGGAGGTGAGGATCAGTAGCCATATTTAAAAACACTTGGAAGAAACGCACAAAACTTAGTAGACAGCTAGGTGGGCTGATAACTTTTTTAAAGATTTTAGGCCAAGGTTTGATTCGTCTGGTTCTCTGGTTAGGTTGGCCTGAACCCTTTACTTTGACGTTTGGGGAGAGGGCTTTTTGCGCTCAATTTTCTGGAACTGAAACTTCAACTTTAAACGATAGTCAAGATACTT
Organism: Plusia festucae; assembly: GCA_950381575.1. Lineage (NCBI taxonomy): Eukaryota > Metazoa > Arthropoda > Insecta > Lepidoptera > Noctuidae > Plusia > Plusia festucae. The sequence continues at coordinate 2,033,276 of OX494444.1, read as the reverse complement.
AGTCAATTATTTGCACTCCATGAACATTAAAAATAATGGATTACAAGAAAAGACCACCCAAGGCTTTCATTCTTAGAAACAATTATAAGAAGAAATACTTTAATCCTACTATAATATCTGCAAGGACCAATACGAAACTCAGGTAAGTCAACCCCGCGCGTAAGCAGTTAACGCTGACCGAATCGCTCAAATGTATTGAAGTGACGTGACTTTTCGAAATCAAATGTCATTTCCATACATCTAATGACATTTGACATTTCTATCATCGCTAACGGTTGTAAAAATATTACATGCCTAAAGAGGCTGAAATGTTATTCTACTGACGAAATTATAACTAGTCGATTCTGGAATAATAGGTTCACATATCGTGAAACACTTTGCATACATAAAGGCTGCTAAGCGAGGATATCGCTGTTCAATTCCCGGGTGGGACATTACCTTTTTTTTAGAGTTAAGTGTAAAACCAGATTACAATCTGTTAAGGGCGTAAGTATGAGATTTTGTGTTTTCAATGAAATTAGATTACATAAACTTTTGAAAACGTTTTAAGAACGACGTCCCTTTCGTTTTAGCTGAAAAGAAATTTAAAGTGACGAGAATAAAATCTTTTGCTGTCACCTGTATGCTATTGATAAAAACTTATTATAACTGCCTAAAAGTGCACTTAAAATATTTTCTGGATGTTTAGAAGGATACGTTCTCTTACTGTTAGGTCAGAACATTTGAGAAATAAAATATATTTTTGAACTTTCATCCTAGAATATCCTACTGGTCAACTACAGACATCCATAATTCCTTATTGAGTTTTTGTGACTTCTATTAAATTGTGTCAGACTTTTTTGGATCTCTTGAACGTATTTTTTCAGGTCTTCCGGATTGTATTCTAGACGTCTTTGAGCACTCACTTAGCAGAAATTCTGGGCGTTATTGTTTTCCACGTCCATGATAACGACCAAGTTCTAAAATGTTTCTGTTTGCTTTCGAACGGTTATCGGTTCCTTTACGAACTATTGACAAACCCAGCCATTTAGCTAGTTAGGGGTACATTAAACACTAAGTATGCTTATGAAACCCTTAGTTGGAAATTGACATCGAGAGTCGATGTCGAAAACGTAACGAGGCTTTGTGGTCAACTAGCTCAGCTCGATCGAGGTGTGAAGTTAAAAAGCACCATAAACTAAGAACAGAAGGTTTGTTTGAACTTTTATAATCGACAAAAATATATACGATATGATTTTGATGTTAAAAACAGTTTAACCCTTAATTTGGCAGAGATTCGAGTTATCTTATTTTGTAAAAAAAACTATATATCTGAGGTCCTAGTGTTATAATAAGTACGAAAAAAATAGAAAAAAAATCATAGCTTTTTCAGGTTTTCAGGAAATCAATGTTTCTCACAGTGAACACTGCCAAATTCATAGAGAAATAAATTATTTTTTAATGTTCATTGTGATTAACTCTGCCAAATTAGAGTTATTTAAAACGTATAGTAAAATAAAACGATGTTTATCAAATAATGAAATTATTTATTATGAAAATGTAAAAAACAGTTACGGTGGTTTTTGCCGGTTACAAAAAAAAGTCGGGTTTCGAAAAGGCTACAGTACCGTAGACCACATACATAATGTACGGCAGATTGCGCAGAAGACCGAAGAGTACAATCAGCCGCTGTGTATGGCGTTTGTGGACTACGAGAAAGCCTTCGACTCCATCGAAACTTGGGCGGTTCTGGATGCTCTTCAGCGATGTCAAATCGACGAACGTTACGTTGAGATGCCTGTATCACGCCGCTTCAATGACTGTCCAGATCGACGACCACAAGACTAATCCGATTCCATTGCGCAGAGGGGTGAGACAGGGGGATGTGATATCCCCGAAACTGTTCACCAACGCATTGGAGAGCGTCTTCAAGACACTGGACTGGACTGGACAGGGCATTAATATAAACGGCGAGTACATCTCTCATCTACGCTTTGCCGATGACATCGTTGTGTTGGCAGAGTCGCTGGAACATTTGGGCGAGATGCTGTTTAGCCTCAACGTAGCTTCTCGACGTGTCGGTCTTGGCATGAATTTAGACAAGACCAAGGTCATGTTTAACCTTCATATCGTGCCGAGACCGATATTCGTTGAAGGGGTGGCTCTCGAAGTTGTGCAGGAGTATGTCTACCTAGGACAAGCCATCCAGTTTGGTAGACACAACTTCGAGAAAGAAACCGACCGGAGGATCCGTTTGGGCTGGGCAGCGTTTGGTAAACTTCGTCGAGTCTTCTCGTCGCCTATACCGCAAAGTTTGAAGACAAAAGTCTTCAACCAGTGCGTCCTGCCTGTCATGACTTACGGCGCCGAAACGTGGACACTGACAATAGGGCTAGTCCACAAACTCAAAGTCGCTCAGCGAGCTATGGAGCGAGCTATGCTCGGAGTATCTTTGAAGGATAAAATCAGGAATGAGATTATCCGGAGAAGAACCGGAGTTACCGACATAGCTTGCAGAGTCATTAAGCTGAAGTGGCAGTGGGCTGGTCATGTCTATCGAAGGACTGATGGCCGTTGGAGCAGACGAGTCCTTGAGTGGAGACCGCGAACCGGCAAACGTAGCGTAGGACGCCCCCAAACCAGATGGACCGATGACTGGAAAACTGGATGCGGAAGGCGGAGGACCGTCCAGCAGTGGACCGTGATAGGCTGATTTGATTATACCTTATTTGGCAAAGTTCATCACAGTGAACATATTAAATTGAGGACATTTGTTCGAGTATTTGGCAACGTGCACTGTGATGAACAAACACATTTGCCGATAAAAATTGTTAGTAAAAAGCCATAAAATTGCGCAAAACATACACAAAACCAAAATGTAAACATTGTTTAGTAAATCTAGAGAATCAATAACTTGGTATAGTTGTATAAAACATGTAAAATATAATATTTACCTTTCGAAGAATTTTGCACCCGCGTCTTGCCGACATTTTTTCTCGATAATGGCAGGTGAATAGTGTTCCCAGTAGAAGAAATATTTTTTTTACCATAGAATATACTGTAAACTTGCATTACGTAAAATAAAAACGGAAAAAAAGTAGAAATCAGTTGCCTAATTATTATTTTTATTTTTATGTTTATCACAGTAAACATTTTCAAATTAAGGGTTAAGCAAAAATTGTTTTTTTTTTTGGATTGCTTACTAGCAATGTGCACGTGACTAGTATTTTTGTTAACCTCTTGTGCTAAGCTAAGCTATGCTTGTGTTACGAGTGGGTTCACCTCGGTGGTGTAATGCCGCTATTTCATCTTTAAATAATTGAAAAGTATATTTTTCTAAAACTCTTTGCATATTTTTTGGAGTTAAACTACTGTTATATTTTGTTTGTTATCTTTCGGTTAATAATTGCGATAGTTACCGCAGGGTTAACGCGATAATGACGAAGTGAGAAACTTGTTGTGACTACATCATTCTTCGATCAACTCTTAACTGTTATTGTAAGGGTTAAGGGTTTAGTTAAATCATAACTTATCTTGATTGTTTTATGATTTTGATAAACGAATCTGATAACAACCCATATTAAGGAACTTCGTAACATAAATATTGTTAAGATAGATTGCATATGATTTTACGTATAACACTTTTTAGTAGGTATATTAGGATCATAGTTTAATATTTTGAGGTTTGTATGTACAGTATTATTTTAAAAGGAGTGCGTTTATTCAACGAGGTAATCAGGTGCATAAAACTGAACCACTTTTCCCAAGGAACATAGGTCGAAATAATAAAAACATAGTTTCAAATAATTAAAAAAAGTCATACTTTAAAGATATAATAAGTTATTCCCTACAGATAAACCTCTTAAGATACGTCAAACCGTTAGCTAGTGCGTGAGTTAGCAACGCATAGAAAGTGGTCACCGTCGGTGGAGGTTGCCAACTGGCACCAGAACTGCTTGAGAAATGGCACCTCCGTGACGTCATACTATTGCCTTGATCAGCATAAGTATTGCCAAATGTAGCTATTGTACTGTTTGGTAAAATATGTGTATATTTTTTGATGGAAAGAGTGAAACAAAATGATAGTAGAATAGATCCTAAGATTCCAAATTATATTGAAAATAAAAAATATAATGGTAAAGAAAAAGAAAATCTTATTCATCTGAAAGTTAAATAAAACACAAAATAAGTAACCATATTATAAGAATTTGAGAAAGCTCTTTTACGAAATATTCTATCTCATAAATTTAATATCTCTTAGAAAATGTCATCTTTTAAAGGTAAATACAAATGAGTCGTTGCTAAGCAGAAAGTCTGCCTAAACACAGATTTTCATGAAAATATTTAAGTATTTCTTTACCCAAAGTTCTCACGTCAATTTGGTTAGTTATTAAAAATACTGCTAACATTTTAATGAATCGGTCTGGATCCTTATTTACTAAGTACAAGCAGATAACGTGCTGTTACGTGTTGGCTTAAGACAGGCATTATCTCTTTTGACTTTCTATACTTTAAAATAAAAATCTTTTAAATGGTTTAAAACGTATATAGTTAAACTACCAGGTATGTCTCAGCGACCCGTGGTAGGTGGACATATAATATAATCATATATGTAATCTGCGTTATGTCACGCTATGTTTTATTTGGACTTAGAGAATAGCCCCCAGTGGGTTATTCTTTCCAAAAAAGACGAGAAGTTCAAGAATCCCGGGTCTCCAAATCTTTTTGTGTTCTGAGAGTCATTGTGTAGTGATAGTATATATGTTTAGGCTATTTGACAGATGTTTTACTTAATAAAATAGTAAGTCGAAAGAGATAAAGCCACTCTTAACCCTACACGTAACAGCACGTTAACCGCTTTGACTTAGAGAATAAGACCCTGCTTGACCGCAAGGAGCGACCACAAACTATTAGGTTTTGAAGATCAAACCAAGCCATTAACACAAAGCTACGTGTCAATGACTTACTAAATAGTTAATCATTATGAAGTTTAATCATCAATTAGCAGAATTACACCTTTTCCCCCCGACTTTGCCCATCGTATAAGAGTTCCACTACAACCTGCCTAGGTTTCTTTGAAACGGTAGATTTGTGTATTGCCGTTTGTCCCACTTATTTGGGACGGGGACGATCGGGAATATAAAAAATACCTGTAAATAACTGTACAGCAGTTTGGCAAAAGATACATATGTATTTTTCATAAGTAACGTGCCTTGAAGAAATAAATAAATAATAAACCTACTATTAAATTTGTTAACGATCGTTCCTCTTAGAGTTTTTTTTGGTCCATGAACGACATGGCACGAACGGGGAATCCTCCGTACGGAATCTGAATCACACTTGACCGGTATCTTTAACGTTATTTTCCCAAAAAAAGCAAGTTATTTAATCATCAAAATTATAGTTAGTATATTATAGTACGGTTTGAACTCAAAACCCTTGAATGGAAGGCATTCGACTGCTATGCTATCATTACTCATTACATCGTCAGTAAAAAGTCATTTATCAAGAACAAGTCACGCTCTTTGACCCTATTTGTGTATAGACAAGTTTGTAGCTCGTATTATTTGTTTATATCATGTAACAACTATTCGATGATCTCGGAAGTGACATTTTAGATAAGAATTATCTGTTTGTAACAACATGTACGAGGAAAGTATTGGTGACGTCATTGCTCTTACTTCTGGTTTAGATAAAATGTATGGCGCTATGAATATAAAGTGAATGAAGTTTTTCATTGTTTGTTTATTTAAAACTAGCTGTTCCCTGTGACTTTACCCGCGGAATTTTCTTAGTATAAAATATAGCCTATGTTACTCAGGGTGAAGGTAGCTTTCTAATGGTGAAAGATTTTTAAAACGCTACAGTTGTTTTTGAGTTTATTCATTACAAACATACAGACACACAAAAATTCAAGTCATTCATCTTTATAATATTAGTGTAGATATCAGCAGATAGATTATTTTCATAAAATACTACTACTGGAGCGAAGTTATCAGTACCAACCAAAAGACAGGTTATTTGGCAATTCCTTGTATTTATAGACAAAGATTTAGCACATAACACATAAGTCTGAGAGTTTTCAAAGTCCTTTTAAAAAGATATAATTGACGACCGCCGTCGGGTGGCGTACACATCGGTTTTCAAGGTGTCGCCAGCTCTGAGGTCCCGGGTTCGATCCCCGGACGAGTCAATGCAGAAAAACACTGTTCTATATTGTCTCGGGTCTGGATTTTTGTGGTACCTTCGTTGTCTCTGATTCCATAACACAAGTGCTTTAGCTACTTACTTTGGAATAGGAGCAATGTATGTGACGTTGTGCACATTTAACTTTAAAAAAATAAACCCCTAAATTGAGAAAATTTCGTGACAACTTGGAACTTGAGAAATTCAGCATAGTAACAGAAATCATTAAGAACTCCATACATATTATTTATATCTACTTATATACTCGTTCGGCAAGATACCGCCGAAGCAGCCCATTCACAAACCGATTAGTCTGACAGTTCACGAGCGACCGTAAAACAGATCCGACGCAATTAAGCCAAGCATAGGGATGGCCGAACATTATCACTTACAATCAAAACCAAATTATATTGACCTCTATACCTTTAAATAAGCTCCAAATTGAAGATCTACTTATCGTGGTCGATGACTGATTTAACAAACTTAAATTTGTAGTTAAAGTACGCGAAAATCATTTTTAAGATTATTGTTTTAAGGGTGACGGTATGTGTAGAGGAGTTGTCGGTCCATTCACGTGTAGGTATGTAGTCACGTTTTGCTCGCGGCACACGTCGCCAATCTGTCATAGTGACTACAATAGTTCAAATATTACCGTTACATTGAAACTAAAAAAAACTGGTTAGGATACAGTAAGTTTGAAACGCGAATTGTAACGTCATTATGTATGCTCTAATTACCTCCTATTCTCTTTGGTAGGCATAGACTATCTGATTTCAGTCTCACATATCTAAAAAAACATAATACAGTAAGAGGCTGGCTGCTGGAAATAGAAAGGTGTGCTATTCATAGTCCGGACGGTGACAGTCGGCGTATCCCTGTTCGGAACAAACGACCAAAAAAAACAATTGACTATCCCCCTACAATTGACGTGGAGTTTCAGACCAGGCTATAGATAGCGTATGGTAAACCATGTATCCTTTCATATTTCATTTGTTTCTCTCTATTCTTGGCTTTGTTAGTTCTCTTTTTGAAAATTAGGACTTTTATTTTTTTATTGTTTGCGCTCTTTTGGCGGTCAACTTTTCTTGTGTTCTTGTTGACTGACCAGTTGTAAACTTCACAGTGAAAATGCTGCTCCAAGTGAATAAAATGAAAAAAAAGCTATATGTAGTTTAGTAAGGCAAGAACCAATTACGTCACGTATTAGACCAAACTCCAAGTTCTAATGTATGAAGAAAACAGAAGTACTTATACAGGAAAATGTAAGGAATTCGCATGAGTATCCATTCCTCCAATTACAATACTGTTGTAATTCTAGTGGTGTCCGTTTGACGCAATACAGTCGATTGCCAGGCTATCCAGAGAACTGACCACTTTCTTATTTAGTTATTTATAGTTCTTTGTTTAACACATATCAATGACTAAGGGGCTTATCAAACTTTCTTGTATTCTTAGAATTGTTATTGACAAGTTTTAGTTTAGGTAAAATAAACATACTGTATGGTGTATCATGAATAATGTAAGCAGGGGCCTTAATAACAAAGTCTAAGCAGATAACGTGTTGTTACGTGTAGGGTTAAGAGAGGTAATTATCTCTTTCGACTTACTATACTTTTAAGTAAAAAAATCTGTAAATGGTCTAAACCGATTACGGACCCAAGTGGGTGACTGTAAAGTAAACCTGAGCAAGTGGGGCATGATCGATCCTTCACAAACTCAACGTAAATGTCAAGCTCCATCGCAAGATATGGACATTTCTACAAACTTTAACGATGATAGAAATCGCTTATATGACATTAAATGTATGGAAAAGACATTTGCTTTCGATAAGTCACATGACTAAGACTTGTCACTTTCATACATTTCATAACATCTAAGCGATTTCTATCATCGTTAACGCTTGTAGAAATGTCACTTGGCTAGGGGGGCAAGACGGCGGCAACTTTGGCAACTTTTTGGTCGGACAGAATATGAAAATCATTGATACACACGAAAAAAGAAGAATGGTGTAAAACGTATGTAGCTACTAACACTACCCGGTGACTCTCAGAACACAAAAAAAAAACTGGCGACTCGGTGGTGAACTATAATCTCAATATGCCACGTTATTTTCTGATTGTACTTAGAGAATAACCCCTCAGTAATAATCAGAACTAGATGAAAAGTGGTACGAGGTAAGTCTGAAACGAGGTAAACTGAAATAAGACAGGATGCATTGTTTTTACCAAGTCATTTTATTTACACCAAATATTTTCATCAATTCAGTGGTGCCATCTTTCCATTGTTTAAAACAAAGTTACTCCAGCTATCTATACGCTAAAGATCTTTAACTTCGCTACGGATTTTGATACAGTTCTCAGCAATAGATAGAGAGATTCAAGAAGAAGGATTTTGTGTGTATAGGAGAAATCCCCTAATCAGATATAAAAGATTAGATTATAAAAAAATTATACCCATCAGCTTGATTTTCCTAATGATGATATGCCTTTGATTTTATACATAACTAATACTGCATACAGAAATATTCATTTTTTCACGCCTCTAAATATTCCTTCACGATAACATCGAAACAACATTAACACAATCAGAAAAATAACAGTAATAATTTCTCACGCACACAACTTTTTAAAACCTGAATACATTCCGAATGATTGACGTGACGTGCAAAGAAACACCAATTTTATGAACTTAAAGAAATCAACATAATTGAATATTAAATTGCTTAATCGACACTTGTGTAAGTGCAAATTACTTGAAACTTAAGTATTAAAAGCTCGTAAGGTATAAGAAGCCAATAGTTATTGTCCCTTCAAATTAAAGTTAACACGAAAAGGGACTTTTGTCGTGTTTCTGAAAAAGCTTATTATAAAAAAAAATGGACTCTGTAGAGAAAATGAATGTTGGGACATGCGTGCGTGTTTTGTTTATAATAAAAGCGTCTGTTTGGTTGTCACAGCGAGTCAAACGAGTGATTATTAGTATCGAGGTTCCAATTTCCGTTTTGACTAAATATTTAATAAACCTGACTTATAATTTGATTCTAAACTTTAATAAGCTTAAGGAACTCGTGGCTAAGCGTGAGCTGTACGGTTTGTCCCATAATGAAGATTTAGCCGCGCTTACCGTGATCCGTGGATTGATCAGTAAATACAGGTACCAAGATCCCTCCGTGCTTCGGAAACTACGGCCATTGGTCCCGACTGACATATGATGATCTTTGACAGTCGTTAAGTTATTAGGTAGGTACATTTCTGCCAACCAATCTTACTATGGGATACTTTATCTACACTATAGAAGCTGCGGTAGCCTAATGGTTAGGGCGTCGGACTTGCGATCATATGGTTGCGGATTCGATCCCACCCATTACACTAGCGACGTGAACCCACTCGTAACACAAGCATCTTAGCTTAGCTCGAGGAGTTAACGAGATTACTAGTAATGTGCGACCCACATTGCTAGTAATCTTTCATAAAAAAAAACTATGGGACATTATGTGTATATAGGTACCTACCCAGTAAATAAATAGATTCAAAAGGTAAGCACTTATGAATGTACTTTTATTGTTAACATCTGAGGTAAAATTGCGAAACAATTACAAGCAAATTATTGTACACAATCTCATTCACCAATATCGATACAAAAGTCTGCGATCAATTACCCCAAATTAAACACTGATTCAATTAAACGATAATTTTAAATGTAATTAGTCTTTATCTAGAATATAAAATATGTCTTTTCGATAAAAATACCCCACATTTAGTTTGATTTTGATGCCATTAAAGTTTGAGATATAATCTCCTAACTTTAACACACGTCATTAGTTTAAAAATACTCCAAACACTAATAATAACTAAACCAAATAAAAACGAATACCAAAGTGCCCCAACGGTCGTGCTAATTGAAAAAAATGAAACTCGATCGCATTCCACTTCACTCAGTAATCGCCGGGGCTGTCCAAATGACTTTTTCGACTCGATTAATAAGATTTATTTGCTTTATTAAACACCCGTTAAAATATCGCAAGAAATTCATTAAGGTCGAGCGAATTCAGTTTTCTCGATAATCGGTAATCAGGGTTATCAGCAAACGGAAGAAATTACATACATATGCGATTAATTATTATTTTACAGCGTTTTCTTGCGAACAAGCGTTATATGGGTACTTACAATGTCGCTAAATGTAAGTTGTATTAACATTCCAATCCGACTCGTGTTTGAGAGGTCATCAAAACTCGCTTGGCTGGAGGATTCCTTTTATTTTAATTAATATTGACTTGCTTTAAATGTCTTCACGTTGCTATGGAGTAAATGGAGTTACTTAAAACAGTGCTAATTGGTGGCAGTGTAATAAAACAGTTGAAGATCGTGCTTAGACAGTTGGTTCTAGATCCTCTTCATGAGCTGATGACGTCAGAAGTAGATTAGTCAATTAAGTTCTCTATTTGAATATCATGATCATTAGCAAACTTATTTATGAGTTATTGACCGTTGATGAGTCTCACGCAATGAGGTCTATAAATCCTCCGGAGAAAATGTAACAGTAAGTAAGGACCGCACATACCGAAGCGTAGGAGTTGCGATAAAAATCACCCGATTTCCCCAACGTGTGCACCGCCGCTCCGACCAATTACGACCAACTACTCATTATTTTAAGAAAACATTAACTACTTAACATAAAAATTTGAGTCGAAAATGCTATGCAATTACGTGCACCACAAAATTTCGAAGTGTATAATGTAGGTGGCTGGCACAAGGACTTATGCCACTGGATGTGACTTGCCTGGCTGTTTTCTCCTCAAGTCGATTGATAATGCTAGAAATAGCAAAACTGCTTTATTCTGTGTCGCTTTGGTTTAACCATATTCAAAATGTTTATTATAATCTGAATAACAAGCTCCTTGCAATTAATAAAAAAAGTTAAGGTTTATTTTCTGAAATTTTAATTAGGGACAAATAAGGCCATCTCGAATTTTTTGCTTTCATTTTTCCTGCAACAATAAACTAATGACAACACAAACATATTACGAGTAGGTAGTTCTGAAGACAGCACTCAGTCAGGATCACCACTAGACCTACAGACCTATGTAGGTCTAGTGGTGACCCTGACTGCTAAACCTGACATGAATCCTGGATTCGTTACTCACCTTGGAAAATATTGCTGTGATGAAAATTATCATTTGTTTTGTGTCTGGTTGCCATAATACAGGATCTTCCCGTGTGTTAGCCGTAACCACGTAAGATATGATTGCATGATCTACTTAAGTTGCTACTATAAACATTTATTTGTTAGTCTCTTCACTTTAAACAACATCTATGTAGACCGGGGCTCAGCGTAAGTGACTGCCGAAACTTGCACGAAACAGCAAAAAGTCCGCGACGCACGCTCCAGATCAAATGAGATGGTCCTCGGGGCAGAGTAGGGGTCCGCAGATGCTCCACGTTATTGAGTTTGCTGGACCTTTCTTTATGGTGGTGTGAATTTAGTTTCACATTTGCACATGAACATCGATGTTACCAACAACTTTAGAATTGGATGTTTGATAACAGCTAGACGAAAATATTTTTATTGCAAAAATGTTTGTTGACAAAAATGTATGTTGTCTCGCTTCCTCTCTCTCTCGAGCACAACTTAAACTAAAATATAATGAACATGAACTGGAAATTCTATCGATGAAAAGCACAAATAATTTAAATTGTTAATTAAGGTCAACTATTATTTTAAGCCTTTTAGATTTGAAACTGAATATACGTTAATAAAACCGCATATTTTATACCAGTTTTTACACAGCACTAATTATTTCATTTTAATAGTATGACGTTGAAGAGAATGGAAAGACGTAATGACATTGTCAATGGAATAAAGACAAACGCACAATGTCTACATACACAAGTCTACAGCAAATAGTGCCGGTACTTGAAAATTGGTCCAAAAATCAACTCATGTTCATCAAAAATTGATCCAGTTATGCGTTGTAGATTCTTCTGTATTATACTACTCTGTGCCTATATTACTTTTAATAACGTGTTTAATGCAAAAGAAATTTACGTTCCAAATCACTGGAGAAGCTGTACGTTGCACCGAAGCTGCCCATTGATGCAAAATCAAAAACTGGTTCAGAAACCGATATCCATATGAAAACACATACCTACTTATTACCCTTTTTGACGGCGACAGGTGAAATTTTTATACCGAATTTTATTTAGGGTTGTCGTCGACCGTCGTGTTCTTTTTAGGGTTAAACTTTCAGTGAACTTTAAAAAAATCAGCAAATTTTGGATTGGCATTTGAAGTGAGAAATGGAAATAAAATGTCAGTTGCGAACACGTTGGAGACCGACCTTAAAAAAGATTGACAGAAGAAGTAACAATGTTACTAATGAAATAGTAAATGATCTTATTACCTACATTGCCTAAAATAAATTAAATGAAATAAGAAATCCAATAACTGAGAAAGTCAAATTATTGAGAAACGAAATGTAGGCATGTAAACAAATGCTTTCTTTCAATATACTGATAATTTAAATATTAATCAGTTGATACCAAACTTTATTTTGGGATTAAACTGTCATGTTATCAAATATTGAGGTGATTTTGTAGAAATTTACGTTTTCTGTGTGCATAAATACCCATTTGTGGGATGTACGTAGAAATGTTGACAGTAATAAGAATTGGATTCGATAAGAGATAAGATGTTACCCATTTTATACAATAACATATGAATATTATTGACATTTGTGTAACTATTATTATTTTGATATGATTTTTCCATTTAAGGATTTGAATTTTTCGACATCTTCTTATTGTGTGGTTTCAAGAAGTCGTAAACGTGTATTTATCACTATAAAGTGTGTATTTAATGTTAGTTGTCAGTCCTTGAAATTTTAAGGGCACATAAATTATAAAATAATTTAAGTAACACAGCATTTTTGGTTGAGAAAAGAATTTAAGGCGTGTTTCGCATACAGATGAAATGTGAAATTATTTTAGTGTTTAATGCGTTCATCTGTACTGCTTGCGATCTTTCGCCTCTTTTGGCAGAAATAATTACTTCTCCACCGATCGATTTTTAGTAGCCGTTATGTCTCAGATAGTCTCTGCCACTACAAGGTGCAATGTAGCATCAGTCAGACAGCTACTACGCGAATCTTAATGTCGTTTGAGAGTACCTAATTGTATACCTAGACACTCTTTTATGAAGCCCTTTAATGTCGTGCAAGAGACCTGACTGCGGAACTAGAACGCAAATCAATCCTTACCCGATTTGTTTTTGTTATAAGTATCGAAATTAGATAACGTGCCCAATAAATACCTGTACTATCTGTCTTTTTGTTTATTCGGGCACCAGAACGCGGGTCTGCTGATGGGTGCATTGTTGTTAAGGAAATTAAAGGCATTGCTGTTACAAAAGTTACGTCACAATTATGTCTACTCAGAAGCTCTATTGCATAGAGAATGTTAGTATAAATCAATTCTATATTGAACCTGCAATAATTATTTCACGATTTACGGTTTACTCACGCGCATTCTCGGGATCGCCCGAATAGGTTCAGCCTCAATAGGAGTCCTTAATCAAGAATTGGGTGTGTGTTCGTCTTGAGTTGAACTGTGTGAGTTTTAATATACAAATATATTGTACAAAACAATAAGGAAACGTTATCGGTCGTTAATGTAACGGGTAGTTTCCCACGCGTACTGCTCGCTGCGGTTTGCGGCCGCGGGTATGCAATGCACCCTGGGCTATTGCTACCAAATGACATTATATCTGCATTAGAAAGACCTTGGGATATTATCTGGTCAATACTTTCTTCGAGATCCAGCACATAGATAAGATTGCAGTTACCACAAGTAGTATATTATAGTTTACAAATACAAGTAACAGAATAATTTATACATATATATATATATATATTTATATCTTGGGACAACTTACACACGGCTATCTGATCCCAAACTAGGTAGAACCGGTACTATGGCAACTAGGCAACTGATAAACATACTAAGATATATATTTTATATCTAAATACATACATGTTGTAGATAAATTACACCCAGACACAGAACAAATGATCGTGCTCATCACACAAAGATTTTTCCTGGGTGGGAATTTATTCCACGACCTCCGGTTTAGCAGTCAGGGTAACCACTAGACCAACAGGCGTGTCAAATAAAGGGGGAAGGAGTACTGATCTCCTTGATAGGTCAAAATAGTGGTGAAGGGTAAACCACCAACATCAGCATTCCTGAGGGGGATTGGTGTCCGGCGCCGGAGTCGAGCAGAGAATGCGCGAGCGAACCCAAGACTCCGGCCAAGGCAGAGACGGGACCGGGGTGTTTATGGTCGGTGAAAGTCCGACATATCCCCACGTCGTGCCCTCGGCGTGGGTCGAAAGCATTAGCTTTTCTTTCCGAAAAAAAAGGCGAATTGTCGTAAAATATTTGAAAAATCGATGGCAAATTATCCGATAATTTGCCATAGATTCTTTGAAAATTTTGGAGACGTGGATTAAGTGCATTTAAGATTCCCTAAAGAAATTACTGAAAACTGATGATAACTAAATCTGGATGTGGATAAGATCACCACATGTTTTTTCAAAGACATACAACCAAGAATTTTTTTATTGACAAATAAAATACGTGTTTTAAATATACTGCTTTGTGATACAAAGCTAAGCATTATATTTTAATCATAATTTCAATAAAATTCTTAAGTAATGATAAGTAGGAACGGAAGCCATTTGGGGTTTTCACATACTTTAATCTTACTGATAAAGGCGATTGATTTTAAAATTATGATGAATGATGAACTAATTTTATTTCCTTAAACGACGTAGTTAATCCACGATATGAAATGGCATTGGCGGTGGACAATGACGGTGATTTTCCACCGTCAGATACCTTGAAATGTTGACAGTTGTTTCATACAAAAACTGTCAAACGTCAATTTTATTCCTCGAATAAAAGTAATCTGACGATGGAAGAATCAGCTCTGAGCAAAGATTATTTTATAGAACATGTTTAGAAACATAATGTGAGTATCATTAAGTATTTATAGTTGAAACTTGTTTTAAATAATTTGGCTCACAATAGAACTTTCTATCTCGTAGGTGAGGCAGACAAGAAACTGCATTAATTGCTTGTGAAGCTAGTATGAATAAATTATTCTAATGAAATTAAACAATACAAAAAAAAAACTTATGTTAGTTGTTTCTAGTTATCTTAATTTCGGCTATCTTAGTTTCTAGTTATATTATCTTAAATGCCAACAAGAAGAACGAAAACTTAACTTTAAATTGCATTGTAATAAACTACTTTTTAAACGGATTGTATCAGAGTTTATTTAGATTTTAGTTCTAGACGTTTCAACGCAATTCCAGGTTTTAATTTTATTTTCACACAAGCTTTTGCTCGTGGCTCTGCCCGCCAATGCATCGGCAATCGTGGCAAAAATAGCCCAAAAGTAGTCTAACACTGAAAATTAAATCGGACCAGTAGTTCCTAAGACTAGCTCGTTCAACAATAAAAAAAAACTTCAGCTTTATAATAACAGTATAGAATAAATAGTACCTATTAATAGTACGTACTAAGTTCTCATAATCTTCATAAAATTCGAATCATTCACTTTGTATTAAATCTAAGAAGAAACAACTCAAAACATTCGACCGATACATTCTGAACGTCAAGCTTTGAGATTTGAATAAAGGTCAAAACCTCATAAAACCAAGGTCCAGTTTGAATGTTAATAAAATCATCATATAACACATTATTGCTCTGCCCATGACGTTTTAATTCTGAAGTCATAATTATATAATAATTTACAATGTTCCTTAAGTTCGGATAAATGTGTACAATGGCCACCCTGGGTGGTATGAACTGCCCCGTGGTTGCCGACTACGGAGTTAACGTGAAATATATGTAAAATGGACAATTATACCTTCAGGTTGATACAGAAAAAATATTTTTAATAATCCTTAATTGATAAGGATCTTACGACATTTTTTCTGATCAGAATTTGAGCTCACTTGAACACGGTCAATTTAAGTCATAAAAAACCCTACATATTTCGATAATCAATTCGTAAAAATAGCTTTATCGTAAATTGGAACAGTTTTAATAACAAGCCGTCGAGTGTACAATTATTTCATTAAAACTTTTCTTGATAAACTGAACTGTACCGAAATGAACTCAATAAAAAGTGTCCCGCTGTCGTTTACTCAGTCCACCGCGTTTCATAAAATGTCACGAATCCATGAACGATTCATTTTGAACAATTAAACTGTAAGTGAACTTTATTATAATTCTTCCGTTCATTCCTTAAAGGCATTCAAATACCGCATCACCATAAAACAAAATCGAAGGCAGTTCTCAGGAAATTTCGAGAGACGCAAACAGGTCGAGATATATACTATCACTGGGTATAAAGTAAAAATGTTAAAGAACTTGCAAAAATCTGGCCGTGCCGCCTAACCCTTAGCGTCCCACGATCAAGGGCTTTTTTGGGCAAATAATTCTGAACCAGTTCTCGAGCATTGACCTCAGCCGCCCGGGGCTGTGGTATTTGGGCTGATTTCGGCTCCAAAATCGCACATCGTAACGTTGTTTTTGCCCTCACCATTATTATTATTAATTGGATCACCGACTTGTCCAATGATGGAAATCGTTAAGGAACTGCCAGGAGCGAGCCGCGCCCTGGAGTTCCGTAAGCTCAGGTTCAGGTTTATCTTGGTTGGCCCTTAAAAGACGAAGATATCAAGCTAATAAAAACCATAAGCTGTATTTGGTATGACGATTAAAGAGCTTCGTATTTTGAGATGACAAAAAACTTGCAGACAATTGTAGTTGTCTGAGGAGTGGTCAGTTACTTTCGACTGTAATAAACTTGATGACAATCGATTTTTCGTTCGATTTATCGTCAGCAATCCTTGTACGATCGATTAAGGAGAAAAAAATGCTGGATTTTAATGTTAATATCAGAAAAATATGTAAGGAGATCATTCACTATTTTAAAATTCCGTTCATTGAGGTACCCTAAACCGAATTCTCTTTTATAGCCCGAATAAATCAAAAAGTACTCGTCGTGCATCAACAGTTTGTATATTCACTGTCCACCGTGATTTTACCAGATAAACTTGTCAATTTGTTCACCGCCGAAACGTGTTGGCCAATAGAGATATGGTCACAACATACGTTATAAGTTGATTTAATTTTGTCGGGTTATAAATCTGGAGTACCACCGTAGCGGGATTTTGCCACAGAGTATCTGATGCCAGTACGACAAGATGTTGGGATCAGAGGATTCATATTATTAATTGTCTTTTTTTATATTGTGTTGATTAATTGAGGCAACTTTTTGTAAAGAAGAACATCGGTTGTTTTTTCTTTATCAAAGATATATCTTAAACGATTTAAATGCTTAACGAAGAGAGTATAGGAAACTTATTCATAACAACCTAATCTCTAAATGGCTCACTAATTTTTTAAGCTTCGTGTCAATATTTTTTTAAATCAAAATAAGAGTAGGTTATTTTTTTTTTCATTTTCTTTTAGTAAACGAAATGTCCTTGCATTTCCAGCATACAAGCAGAATAAGCTCAACCTCTCCAATAGTCAAGCAGTTCAACCATCACCGAAAGACACCGCGATAATGACTTACTCTTCTTTTTTCATTTCCAATCGAGTGCGTTAGTACCTGTCTTGCTGATCACTGGTCCTTCGTGCCTGCTCTGTGGCCGCGCTGCAATTCCACGAAGCTCGGCGGCATTCAGCCATCGTTTCGTTTATATTAGCTTAATGAGTCCGTTTCGGACCGTCGCAACTTTTTACTTGCTTTTGCACTGTAATAAAGAGTTACAGCACGGTGTTCACATGCACTATATTATGATTACTTTTTATTATACAACAGTTATGTAATTTGCACGTGAGCATATTAAGTTATTTGGTGATTGGTTAGTTGTTGGTTCCATTGTTTTTGGGTGTTGTGGTTCACATATCACACAATTTTAATGATAGCGCTTTTAAGACCGGATATGAATCTGAATGCTTTTACCGGTGACCAACCATTGTTTGAGAACAAAAAGGACTATCGTATGATTTGTGTATCGTATCGTATATCAGTAGAGAAAGATTGAAAATTTAGTATATAGCTCTTTACAAAACAAGAGCCTGTTAGGACTTACAAATACAAGCCTAAATTCGAGCAATCTTCAAATAAATACGTGTTTAATAATACAGGTCTATAAATGCCCCACGGCTGGGCACAGCCCTCTTCTGATATAAAGAAGAAATGATCATTGATCTTCGCGCTTGCTCATTGCCGGTTAGCGATTTCACATTCGACATTTTTGGAATCCAGGTTTACTCACAATGCTTTCCTTTGCCGATTGTCAATGACTTCTTAGAATAATTAAGGAAGCGCATAGGGATCGAACCTGCAACTTTGTGTTCACAAATCCGTTCACTGAATCGCTAAGCCACCACGACATAACGTAACGTAAATACGTTTAACATAAAGATTATGAGAAAATACTCCGCAACAAAACTGTCATAATATTTTAATCAAAGTAACACATCAGTTACCGGTGTGGACTGCCCCCTACCAAGGCAGGGCCTCCATTAGCCCCATATTATTTTGTCCGACGAAAAAGCCGTCCAGATCTTTTTGTAAAAAAAAAAATCACGAAAAAACTCTTTGAATGATCCGCCATCGTTAATACAAACTAAGATGCAGGCTGTGAACTATAATTTGCTAATAAGCTCTTGGAAATTAACAGTTACAGTTTTTTTTTTTTATAAAGATTACTCTCAATGATGGTTTGTTTTAAATTTGCCGTGAAACAGTTCTGATGCACTGGATATGGTGAGAATGATGCAGTTAATTTGTTACCGTCATAAATACCTACAGGCGCATCGGAGGTGTGTGGTCGAAACATTTTTAGGGTTAAGAAGCTTCAAAACACGTTCAATAAGATAAAGATGTTTGTTGAAGTATTTCTTTTAGATTTTATATTTAGCGGTGCTGGATAAAGATGACACGAGTATTGGTGATCTAAATAATAAAAACCAATTATGCTTACTCAGTGCTTGCTAGTTTTAGAGATTTGTTGCAAAATCTATACAAATATTATAAAGCTGAAGAGATTGATTGTTCGTTTGTTTGGTTGAACGCGCTAATCTCGGGAGCTTTTGGTCCGATTTGAAAAAATTCTTTCACTGTTAGATAGACCAAATATTGAGGGAGGCTTTAGGCTATATTTTTTTTATTTGGGGTGAAAAGCTTAGGCTTGACGGCGTGGGATATATCGGACTGTCACCGACAAAAAACACTCCGGTCCCGTCAATGCCTTGGCCGTAGTCGGGAGATCACTCGTGCATTCTCTGCTCGACTCCGGCTACACAGTTACTACTTAGCATTTCGTCAATATTTAATTATCTCTAACATAACAGAACTTCAACGATTAAACCGTTTCCGGAACCAAATGTTCGCGAATTCCGATCATCCAAAACCAGTTCTTTGCAACACTAACGGACTGTCTAGATTCTTTATAATATTGATATCTTATTGATCAGTAAAACCTTTCACAGACAAAAAACTATGACACCACTTGATACACAAATCAAAACATACCTTATGCTAGAATTAATAAAGTTTAAATTTACTGTGGTTTACTATAGTTACTTATGATAAATTTGATTTCGTGATTTGAGCTTGTAATGATTAATAGACGCGAAAGCGGTATGTTTAGATCTCTCTTGAACACGATCAATTTATTTTGATTTAATGTTTTGAGTGTGGTTAAGGACGCGAGTTTGATAGCCAGGCAGGTGCTGACTGATCTATGGACCTTTATGGTCAACGAACATATGATGGGAATAAGTCTGCTTACAGAGTAATCATGGGTTAGTGATTTTTTAAATTCTTTCCTCACATGTTGGTATGTGATAGAGGCAATGATCGGTTTTTTTTTAAATGATACAATTTGGCTAAAGAATCAAAAGCGTATGTCACTTTTTATAAAAGATTTTAGAAGAAATTTGGAACTTTATTGTTGTTATTTTCTTGTTTTTCCATCTTCTTACAATTGCATAAATGCAAATCCAAAGAAATTGCGAAAGTTGCAGCACAAAACTGGTATCCCAAATTAAAAACGAAAATTGTCATCATAATAATTTATGGAGTTTCTCAATCGTATGAGGTGAAAAAGATAATTATGATGCCATAAAAACATAATTAATATTGTTGTCGAAATTCAGCCGGTTATGAAATTTAAAACAGTTACCATTGCATGAAGAAAAGTTTTTTTTAAGTATTAGTTAAGGAAAGTTTGTAAGATGTGTAATCTATTTAGACGTCAGTAAGAATTTAAAAAAATATATAAGATACTAGGTATTTCCCGCAGATCCACCCGCGGTCTCAATTTTTTTTAAAGATTACTAGCAATGCGGGTCGCAATTTACTAGTAATCTCGTTAATACTCGTACTAAGCTGCTTGAGCCATGAGTAGATATTGTCTGTCTCATAATTTAGCTTCAGTACATAACTAAGTACAATCACCCATTTTTATACATTACAGAATTTTATTATTTAAAACTACTATTTCTCAGATGATTAGAATGAAAGTGATGAGTGACTAGTCTAGTGAGTACACTTTGACCAACAGTGGCTGTTCTTAGCTTAGGTTTCAGCTTTCTTAAGACATACGCTAGAATTTAGACTTAATAAATAAAAACCAACTCTGCATAAGCCATTAAACACAAAAAATAGAACAACTAAAAACACGTTTGGTTTTATTTTCTATAATTGGTAAATTGGCCGGAGATCTGCATACAAATTGGTTTTAAACAATCTAACAGATTGAAGATTCGATGCACAAAATTGCATTTAAATACTAGTATTATTATAGGGAAATTTTACTAAACAGTGAATTAGAAATGAAGAAGTTATTATTTGTCTAATTTTTTTATTTAACGCATTTAAGCGGAAGAATTATTTGTAAATTTATTTACAAACTTAACTATATACACACACTTATTATAATTAAATTGAAAATTCACTATTCAGAAACCGGCTGATACTAAACATTTTTTAAATACTTCATTGAACTTGGATATTAATGATGACTATATTTTGACTGAAGGTTTGCTTACAGCGAAGAATAAAACGGTAGGCGGGATTTCAATGGCCCGGTTAGTGTTAATGACCCTGACTGTGAAACCAGAGGTCCTGGGTTCGATTCCCACCCAGGACAAATCTTTGTGTGATGAACATGATCATTTGTTCTGTGTCTGATAAATACCGGACTATAAACGTCCCACTGCTGAGCACTGACCTTTTCCCATATAGAGAAGGAATGAGCATTGATTACCACGCTTGCTCATTGCGGGTTGGCGATTTCTGACTCCAATTTTTTTTAATCCAGGTTCCCTCATGACGATTTACTTCACCGTTTGTCAACAAAATGATAAGTAATCAGAAAAAGGCTTTTAGTATTTCATATTTGTCGAAGGTTTAACTGAAGAACTAGTTAGGTCTTTAATTGGCCAGCGTAGGTAATGAAGTTATTATGCATACTTGTACCGCGGTGGGTCTTAAAAAACTCATTGCCTCCATCTAAAGGACTTAGCGTGACTTCGATAGTTTCCGGTTAGCTAATCCGTATGATAATCACATTATTTTCCATATTCATTTCATAGTCTATGGCCACCAGACATTTCTAAAGGTTACCATTTTTTACCCTATCGACGTTTTTCTTATTGATTTTTCAATATTGAATTCTATTGGTAAAAAATTGAGAAGCTATTTTGCTTGTTCACGTTAATTGTATGCAATTCTATTTTCAGACTTCGATTACTTCGTTTTTCGAGTATTATTATAAATGTTTATTTATAGTTAAAAGGTCGAGAAAAAATTTAATATTGACAGGACTTGCGTGTGGTAGTAGGTTCGTTGGCATGGGCTGTAAGTTTATTTACTTTACACATGGTTTTACTGAATTAATTTTAGGTGCCATGTGTCATGTAAAATTCAAATGTAATAATATTTTTTATAGAAAATAACTGTTGCATTAATCGGATTTTTATAAACTTAAATTTTTAATGTCAGTTTTATGAAAAGCTATCTTATTTGGGTACGAATGAGAGTCTACGAAGTATACCTGACGCATCCTGGAAAAATCAGATTTAAACCATTGCCTTCAACTTGACCACCTTTACAAAATACTTAGATCGACTAAGAACAGAGGTAAAGAAGAGGAATTATAAACAAAACCGGTTGACTTTCTCCATTACCAGCTCACAAGAAGAAAATACGAAACTATCTAAAAACAACTGAAGAACTTATTCTACTAAAGTTTATCTTCAAAGGATTCTTTAATCAAACCAGGTACAAGTCTGACACCCATCTGTCAACTAATCCATTATCATTTGCAGATCTTAATATTATTATATCTTTATTAGCCTTCTAGAGTTCTAGCCGCAATAGCTCCGCTTTAGAAAGAGAGGGAGCTATCTACCTGCCTAGCTCTATCCCTCTCTTTAACTTGATGGTGGATTAACGTCATTACACGGGGCGATTTTTTCTTATTTTTTTTTTTAAACCCGGAGCTGACCTGTCATTATGATAATCAACAAAAACAGAGGTCCTTACCCTACGGGTATGTGTAATTATATTGAGATGTTATCACGGTGACGGCTGATGGTATCAGTAACTCATGAACGACTTTGGAAGCCTGTGACAATCTGTGTTCTGGTCACTCCGGAGCTGAGATTATATTTAGGCCATTGTTTGAAGATATGAAGAGAAAATTACTATACGTTGAAGTATAGGGTTATAGGTTTACGTTCAACGGATTTTCGTGTATATTGTTGTAGGTTCGACCCAACTACAAGCATCATTCGTCAATCGGTGAAGGAAACCTGGATCCCTGGACATTTATAGTGTCGGTATCATTGCATAAATATATTTTCTATCATAAGTTTAGAGTAGAAACCTATCCTTTTCCTCGTAATAAGAGAAGAGCATCATATCATATCTCATCGTTAATTATTCGTCAGTGTCTGAAACTTACGATACATTTCAATCTTACTTTTATTAATTTTCCTAACTGCTTTATGGCGTATGATCCTGCGCCGAATTACGCATCGTATTAATAAGAAAAACCAGATTTTTTTTTAAAAGCAGACCATCAAGGAGACAGTCACAGAAATCTCCTAATATTTATATAACCCTTCCAAAAATCGTATTTTTATCGACAATCTCATTATTTTATTTTTTTTTTATTTATTTATTCTGAACAAAAATAAATTTGTGTCGAATACAGAATTACAATAATATAGGAATACATAATAATAATTATCAATATAAGTTACAAGTCAATAATAATATAAGAAATATCAAGAACTGAGAAGATAAAACACAATTATATAATTAATAAGAATAACATGTCAAGAAATAGCCTTATACAAATAAACAAGTTACACGGTGGCATTATATTTGTCCCTTAAAAACTCTTCTATACTATAGTAGCACTTCGTCAATAGGAATGTTTTTAATTTTATTGTGAATATTCTTGGGCTATTAATACTTTTTAGTTCTAATGGTAATTTATTGAAAATCTTTACAGACTGTACTTTAGAGCTATGTTTGACAACATTTAATTTTGGCTGCAAATAATTTGGCAGATCTTTCCTGCGCGTTTCCACCCTAATTTCCCTTTCTTCCTTTGTCTCGTATTTCTCTAGGGTTTTTATAAAAACTACTTAGTAGAACCAAAATATAAAGACAAGGTACAGGTAGAATTTTTAATTTCACGAAATGCTCTCTACAAGATTCAGTCTGGTCCATGCGAAGAATAATTCTAAGGGCTCTTTTTTGCATAACAAAGGCTGCATCCATATTGTATTTATAACTGTTCCCCCATAGTTTAATACTGTACCTCAACTTGGACTCAACTAGGGCAAAGTAAACATTTCTTAACTGATCAATGGTTAGTTCGTCTCTTAAACTTCTCAAGGCATAGCATGCACTGCTGAGAGCATTAGTAATTGCTTCCAGTTCCTGTTTCCAGCTTAAGAGCGCATCAATTTGTATCCCTAAAAATCTTAAGCTTTGTACAATTTCCACTTTATTTCCCACTGAAGTTATTGTAATACTATCATTATTCCTCACTGTTGATTTGAATAGCATACATTTGGTTTTCTCCACATTGAGTTTTAAATTATTAGTGGAAAACCAATTAACAATTTTCCTTCACTAATCTCCTCTAACAAGTACAGTAGGCCACACGTAATGGCTTAGTTCACATATAAGCCGGTGTTCTATGTGTTACAAGGCGTGTTTAAGAAGGCAAAAAATATAATTACATAAAAATGAACTTCCTGCGCGGACTGTACAGACACGCGCTCTGCTCGACTGGTCACAGGCCAGGTGAGTAGCGTCAGCAAAAAAGTTTTAAAATTATGCTTATAAACTTTTTTTATGTGTTCTTATTTATTTCCATAAATTGACAAATTTTATCATTTAGGTTTAACTTATTTTGATGCCGTGTGTTAATTTTGTTACATGAATTCAGTTATAATGTGTGTATATAGTACCTACAGTATATAGTACTTTAACTTATGTGAAGATATAAATAAGTTAGATAAATAGAGTCTGTACTATCAGGCGGAACCCCTAAATATAAATCAATACTTCTTTATAATACTTATTAATTTTCTAAATAGTTTTCACTAAAAACTTTCGAATTATGTACCATTAAAATAATCTTAATAATATCTGTTTTGCTGGCACTACAGTCGGCACGCCTTAGACTCACAGGCAGCGTAATGAATATATATTTTTTGCGTTTTTTTATCTGTCTGTACTCACTATGAGTGAGCTTTTTATCGCCCTCCCCCCCTTTCATCAGTACACTGTGTACTTACACGTAATATAGGTACACAACAGTACATTACTTGTTCAATGTAGTGTGAGATTCATTTTTAATTTATCGATTTATGTATTACTACGTATGGTTAGGAAGTTTTATTTTTAAATGGCTCGGTTTTTGAAACTTTGTAAGATATAGTAATCTTCTAATGTTTTCTCATCAGAAAAAAACTTATTGAATAGTTACATAACATTCCCCAGGTATCATGTAAGAATTTTATGAGCATTTCATAAAAAGTATGCCACTAACTTGTTTAATGACCGAAAAATCGATTGGCGATGAAATAAGCGTTGCCATGGCAACAGAGTCGGATCAAATAATTGCCGGCCGGTCCGGATACCATCGGTACAGGCAGAATCCACTTTATTTTTATATTCAACTGAATATTGCATTCCAGCGCCTTTGACTCGAGTCTTAAGCAAAAACCCGACTCCTAAAAATCTACCTTTCTCTCTCATTTTTTTCGGCGGGTGAAAGAGACGGCAATAGGTTTCACCGTTCATTTTCAATCTGGCCATTTTGCATCATTTGAGCTTGGTGTGAATTTGAAATACCGTTCGGGGCGATCGAAAGCTCTTTTTACCGATTGTCATGCATTAATTACTATAAATGATTGAAGTGATAAAATATAACAGGATATAACTTGATGTGTTCCGGGCGCTTATGGTGGCGACCAAAGTAACGAGCGAAGCGATTCAAATAAAATATGGCGATCCGACGAACGAGTGAAAGATTCGAAGCAAATTAGTTATTGTTTATTTAATTTAGAAGCGGCGGTAGCCTAATGGCTAGGGCGTCGGACTTGCGATCATGTGGTTGCGGGTTCGAATCCCACCCATTACACTACCGACGTGAACCCACTCGTAACACAAGCATCTTAGCTTAGCACGAGGGGTTAACGAGATTACTAGTAATGTGCGACCCACATTACTAGTAACATTTAAAAAAAAAAGTTCCGTGTAAGTGGTTATTCTGTGTCCAATATAACGACGCCAAATAACTCCGCTTACTAAGGTTCTGACGTTCATTGACACATTTATTAAGAACGGTTGTAGTTCTGGGAATCTTTGCGTCAATTGGTCTAATATTAAAATCTAGGTCTCTTTAAAATTGACTTAAAACTAGATAAGATTTTAGGTAAAAGTGATGATTGATTGAATGCTAAAGTACATACAAAGTTAGTCCTTAGAAGGATTTCTCTTAAATTTTTAGGTACATCGAAATTAATAAAAATGGTACTACTGAATTCTTCTGTTCGTCAGCTCGTGACACTACACAGCCAATGAACAAGATTGATAACTTCCTAAAGCTCTCTCAACAGCTGACTCGAACTATCAAACTGAGAATAGAAAGTTTTTTGGCAAGCATTATACTACACTATAAACGTTGAACTGAATGATTTCCAAAAACTCCTTAACCAGAAATAGCAACAGAGCCACTGAACAGAAAAATGGGAGAAGATTAATTTTCCACTGATTTACAATAAAAAAAATTTAGTTATTTCGTGTTTGTTTAAAAATTGTATTAGACTCGTTAATTTTCTACTGGTTTTCACCATTATTGAGGCTATATCGGCCATTATGTTTAATTGTGAGAAATTAAGCTAACATCTGTAATAAATTGTTTTTAGTAAATTAAAACACCAGATCGTTCTCCTTGTATTAAATAACGAATATATAACAGTTTAATTAACCAATCAGACCTACGTCATTCATGACGTAAGATAGGTTTACAAAAAAAAAGGTTTACTTATTGTTTTAATTAGTAGTATCATTACGGCCATTTTTTTTAGCATATTTATTTCCATTGTGGTTCAAATTTTACTAGTTTATTTTTATTACTAGATTTTTAGTAAAAAAAACTACGATGTTTATTACAAACAAAATCCTTACGTTTGCAAGTAGGTTGATCTTGCTCAGCCTCAGTACGTATCTTAGGATTTTCAATTTATCACTGTCTTTATTGACGGACCTCATTCAATCGCAGACGCTCTATAAATGCCGCGATGATGCATCGACTGTTTACTCCACCCGTTTTTATAAAAAGTGCTTTATGATTCATATTGCAGTTGTAAATATTTTTGAATCAACGTAGGTAATGTGCAACACAAAAATATTTATTTAGGGTTTCCCAGAAATCTTACTACTTATGTTTGTAAAATTTATATAGGTATTTGGATTTTGTATCTCTTTTATGTGTAATATTTTGATAAGATATGTCCCAGTTAGCCTTGAAGTCTAATGATTCACTGTCAATAAAATTCCATTAAGTGCTGATAAGCTTGCTCTCTTAGGCGGCGTCCTAAGTCTATATGTTTCTATGATCGCGCGACTTTCATTTAGACATTCAATAGGACGGGTTAAAGAAGAGATTTATCATTACACAAATATTAAGATTTTTTCAATCAGGTTAATTATCCCTTTAATCTCTACGAAACACTTTTAAAGCACAATTTTCTCTATCGCAACCAAATCTTTACCCTTGGATTCCGCTACTTATAACCTAACCTATTAAACAAGCGCAGAATTTTAAACAAAAGCTCTTTACAAACAAAATACATATATTTACACACAATAAAGAAAAAAAACCTAATAACTGAATGCTGGTAGAATATATATTTGTATAGAATAAAAAAAATCTTTTACTAGAAACTTTGTTTTGTTTATTACTTTTATTATCATTGAAGTTTTCGCTATGGCACTGACTTGTCCTACTGCAGTTTACATCATGGTGGACTCCTGAAGCTGAGATCAGAGTTAGGAGTTAGAGCTGAGTTCCTTCACCCGGCAGCCGTGGGTGGTGGCAACCACTGACTGTGTCGACTTGGTTACTATTGCCAAACAGTTTTATGATCTAATTCTAGATGGATAGTTTTTATTTGTAGTGTATTTTTGTACACGTACTGTAGAAATATTGTACCTACTTGTTTTTTAATCGTTTTAAACAAAAGAGTATACATAGGTTTAGTTTTTTTCAACCCAAAAACTGTCGTGTGATAATGGCATAGGAAACATGTAAGTAATCAAAATCGAAGTATTTTTATTTCAATCTAGCTGTTCGCCGCGACTCCGCCCGCGGTAACTAATTTTTTACCAAAAAATATGCCTATGTTACTCAGGGTGAATGTAGCTTTCTAATGGTGAAATCATTTTTGAAATCGGCACAGTAGTTTCTGAGTTTATTTATTACAAACATACACACACACTAAAATACAAATCTTTCCTCATTTTATTATTAGTGTAGATAAGCCTTTTGGGGCACTTTCAAATCCTTAAATGACTATAATGGATATGAAGCAGAATAAAAAAATCATATATGTAGTTAACAGGAACCTACACCGATATAATTATGAATGAACAAGCTAAGACCACGCTACCATATTATAACTGACTAAGTAAATAACACAAAGTTTCGAAGTTAAGTACTTTACCAAAACAATAACGGTAACCTTTTGGTTAAACTTCAGATTTTGCGAGCTTATTACTTACAATGCTTTCATTATTTTGTTTTATTTACGTTTCTAAAACAAAGAAACACATAAACAGAATTAGGAATTCTAATATTCGTAATTTTATAATAACCTAATTATTAACCCTCGTAATTATTTTTTCTTAGAATTTTCTAATGCAGGATTAATTTAAAAGGAGTGCGTATATTCTACAACGTAATCAGGTGCATAAAACTGAACCACTTTTCTCACGGAACATAGGTCGAAATCTTAAAATTGAATATCATCTTTTCATAGAAACATAAGTCACGTGACCTGTCACTTTGTATGAAAGTTTCATTTTCCATTTTAAGATTTCGACCTATGTTTCTTGGGGAAAGTGGTTCAGTTTTATGCACCTGATTACGTCGTAGAATATACGCACTCCTTTTAAATTTATCCTGTTAATGTGGAATATGGAACTACAAAAACTACATAATCTAGATAGGTCAATACTTCAAAAAAAGGAACAACTTATGTATACAAATACAGACATTTATTTTCTTACTAGCTGTACCTACCCCCGATTTCACCTGCGTATGTGTCGATTATCGCAGCAAAAAGTAAACCATGTCCTTCTCATAAGTACTCTAGAATATCTTTGTAACAAATTTCAATAAAATCGGTTCAGTGGTATAGGTGTAATTGCATAACACACAGAAGGAGTAATTTTTGTATTCATAATATTATTATAGTTAGGACGATGATTCAGATTTTTTTCAAACAAATGAAGGATTGACAGAAAATATGACGTGTTAGAATACTTAGGTTTTGAAGGGTATAATCCCAGATCCAAATATTTGTACTATGAGCAATTTTTAAATATAGGTGAGGCATTTATGTTTTTAAATCACACAAGATAACAAACTTAATCGCAAATATATCGCTAACATTATTATACCAGTTATATTACTATATCTGCAATATTTACACAGACTTATGTTTAGGGGATTCCCCTAAATTCTTTTACGTTTTCATCAATCAGTATTATGATAACAGCTTCCGATTTTGTCCAAAACTTGTCAGCAATAACAATGTAAGCACAATGCACTTTGTAAGACAGAGCTTTCAATAATAAAAGAAAGAGATCTCATGAAAGAAAAAAGAAATCTAGATAATAATTTATATATATTTTGAAAATATAAAATTATTTTCAAACACTGAAATAATAGAGCTAAACTGTGGCCCTTAAAATGTAGAAAAATAAGTTTTTTTACAAACAAATGTAAATGAAACATTTATGGGGTCGTCTAATACATTCCACTCAAAACTACAAACTATTTTCCTATTTCATTCATAATGTAAAAGTAGCTAAATGTTTACTTAAAGATTATACTAAGTATATATTTTATAAAATGAACACAATCGCATTTTGTATTTATTATTTTAGAATTTTGATTGTTCTTTTGTACTTATAACCAATTTTTATTCTTTACTATATAATTTATCTGTAATAAATAAATGTATTATTACTATTATAATATAAATATATTAGAAAAATTATTTAGGTAACTGTTCAACTAACGTCCACAGTTTTCGTAGTGTCACTCCATCATTTCCTAATCCGCATAGCTAACGACTTGCCGACGCAGGAAGCCGGGACGACGTCCACCACCGAAATACGCCGTCAATCACCAATCCCACCAGCGTGGTGATGCCACATCACATCACGTGGACACTAGACACGTGACTTAAGGGCTAGCGACCGCTAGACTTGTATTAAACAGAATTTTCTAAAAATAATTTATGTTGTCAATGAGTCGACGAATGCTTGAAAATGGGGTTTCACGGTAAATTGAGGGAAGAACCAAATAGACCGACAGCTCTTATGCTTTATTGTTTATTGACGGAAGTTTCCTGTTGCTACGTTCTGAATTTTTTAGGAATGTACGAAGACGTAAACCAAAGTCTGGCAACGCAACAATATAGGAAGTGTTGAAGAACCAACACTTCCTATATTGTTGGCATGCGTAGTCTTTTCTCTCACCATCACACAATTTTAAAAACAGTGGTCAGAAAGTAGTGGATTGCTTAAATCTACCAATGGACTGGACTGGACAGACCATTTTTTACCGACGAGAAATATGCATTGAAATTACAGTCATATGTATTTTATAGGCAAAAGCTTATGAGCGTGTGTAACATACACACACTCATAAGCTTTTGCCTATAAAATTTACCGCTTCACGCTCAAACGGCTATATTTTTTTTATAAAATTTAATATGCTGATAGCTGACACCTTGAATTAACATATAACCTACTGTTTAACCCGATAAACTTCGGGTAACAAACACTGCGGGCGCAGTTACTAATTTTAAAAAGACGAAAGTTTGTGAGCGTATTGTCTCTTCACACTCAAACGGCTGGACTAATTTTGATAAAATTTGGTATGTAGATAGCTCACACTTTGAATTAACATATAGTCTTCTATTTATCCCGAAAAAAGTGGTCAGTTGAACCAAGGGTAAATCCGTGGGGCGTAGCAAGTAGGCAATAAATATAAATACCAAACAAGTACATTAACCCAAAAAACGTAATAAATACTATTTAGTTACGTCGGACACACGTCAATATTGTCTGGCCCTTTCTCTATTTGTGTCGGTCACGTTTTAAACAAATTTAGAAGCACGATACCCGCCAAAATTATGTTGAACTCATTACAATTCCTTTCTAAATATATTCGAATATGTCAATTAGCTGTGTCTATTGTTGGATGTAGTTAGTGTATTTTAAAATATCTTTAATTTTAGTTGTATTAAACTTAATTGCCTCGCAGTTTATCTATATTCTATATATATAAAACTCTTCCGTTACTGACTGACCGAAACTACTGATCGTAAAGAGCTGAAGTTTGGCATGTGTGTTTGTTGGGAGGAGTAAGCTACCACTAAGAGAGGATTTTTGGAAATTCCCCCCCCCCCCCAAAGGGGAGAAAAGGGTGGTAAATCGAAAGTCATTCTCCACGCGGACGAAGTCGCGAGCAAAAGCTAGTCTATTATATATAAAACCAGTGTCACGATGTTTGTCCGGGATGAACTCCGAAACTACTAAACCGATTTTAATCAAATTTGCGCACCGTGTGCAGTTTGATCCAACTTGAAAGATAGGATATAAAAAAAATCGAGACCGCGGGCGGAGCAGCGGGAAACAGCTAGTGTATTATATAATTTAATAATGCCTTAATTGCCGTTACGAATGGTTACAATTACTATTATTTTTGGTGTATGATTCTGATTTCCGATCAGGATTATTTTCCAGTGAAACTACTGTCGTACAGAAAAAAAAATGCAATTTTGGCACATTTAAAACCAGTACAAATTGAGACATCTACATCACACAGAAATATCATCCAGCTATAGCATATATATACCCATCAAAGTACAGACCGCGACAAACGTGCCTCAACTTCGCAAGTAGCCAATAAGCAGTGCGATCGAGCACATTCTTCACGGATACCAAACTCCTTCGCCGCTTGCAAATCAGATAAGATATGACACGGTTCTATCTCTAGCCCACTACTCAACAGATAGCCGTACAGTCACATACAGTTACACATCAATTATTAAAAAAAATATATACTTAATATTTTTTATTTATTTAAAATGTGAACCGAAAAGTTCGAATCTTTTCACACAATTATGAAAAATCTAATGACTCTCTCTGATACTCAAATTCATCTAGCCTTTCCGGCTACTGCATGCATATCTATGTTCACTCTATATTTCTCTATAGATATATAATTTGTTATACAATAATAATATATTTTACAAGTATGCTAGCAGAAATTTTATAAGTAAGCAGTGCCTTTGTACCTATTTGCTTTGTATACATTTGTCCGATGTGTATACATAAACTAATTAATACAAATACACTCAAAAACGTACCGTCCCTTCCGATATAGACGGGTAGCAACTAGGTAGGTACAGTCGGAAACAATGTGCCTCTGCTCTTTAGTTCACACAACTTTGACGTGGGTGCTTTAAAGATTCTGAAAAGCAACAGGTACCAGTTTTTAGGACCAGCCGGGGTCAATAACCGGAGCGGGTATTTCGACAATGCTACTTGTACGTAGGTACGTCAGTGTCGTATTGCGCGTACGCCGATTATATGTGCGATTTTTGTTTGATATTTTATTTCCGCCGTTTTTGCGATTAAGCGAATATTTAGCGATCGTATTTCTTTGGTGTTTTACGGAATAATTGTAATAGTATAGCTTAGTATTAACATTTTATAAGTTGGTTTAAGTGTCCAATTATATTGTAGAGTTGACGAATACGATACCGTTTGATTCTATTGAATTTACATTCCTTAGTAACGACTAACTGATTATAATCAAAGAGGTTAAATAATGTTATTCATATACATTAAATAAACAATAAAAGCAATAATTAAAAGCACAATGTTTCTCAAAATATTTTTTTCAATATCGTACACTATTATAATACACAGTCAACAATTAATTATCTATCAAACAGTAAATTATCTATCAATGTATTTATCCAGTATCCTTAAAAGCAATAGGTACGAAGTACAAAAACCAACATTTTTTTTTAATAATAAAAGTAATATTCACGGAAAACTCAACGATATTAAAATATGTATGTAATTTAAAAACAAATGTTTATTACTAGAACATTTTACGACGGAGGGAAATCGTGTTTCGTCAAATTGATTCGCTGTAGCTAAAAATATATGAAACATGTAACGTACGTACTTAATTTAGAAAAATAATACTTTTAGCTGGCGCGTTCTGAAATATTATTTAGCTACCAAAAATACTGTTGCTAGGGTAAAAATAAAAATATTTTAACTACCTAGTCACTGACGAAAAGAAACTGGGACCATGTAATTATGGTTTTGAATCTATTTTACTTTTGAAGGAAAAACAAAAAAATATATATATAAAACTCCTCCGATATTGAATTTTGCATGTCCTGAGTTATTGGTAATAAACAGTTTCCTAATAACGCTACATAAAATTAAATAAAAAATAAATAAAACACAAACTTTTTTTTTACTGTGGATATAAAAGGTAGAAGTCGAATCCTCTTGTTACCTACCTACTTAGAAATTTAAAAGAAAAATCAACAAAGAGTTATGTTTCCATGAACAACTTTTTTAAGACTCTCTCATAGGTAGGAAGGTAAATTTCAATGCAGTGCGTTGATTTCCTGTGACGTCACTCAGGACTATACATTGCTTCAGCGTGACGTCACAAGCCCCCGCTGTCAAAATTTAAAGCGCTTTATTTTTGTAATTTTATTACTGTTATAAAAGAAAAGGTGTACGTGTGTAATATTTTTTGACGAGCTTAGATTTTTACTTTTCTATTTTTTTTATCAAAATTTCCAAGTCCTAACTTTGCATACTATAGCTTTAATATGTCCCATTAAAATTCCACTTACTGCAATGATCATTGATCAGCAACTCAAGTAGGTATACCGATATGCTTTCTTGAATAAATCGGAGCAACATTTTGAAAAATGACTTTATATTTTGGAGCCATTAATAGTCGTTCTTTTTTAACGCTAAACACATACTGGGAGATAACAACTCCTTGCACCACTTACGAGTATGCATCGTAATCGACTGCGCAACGTATAACATACAAGTTTTTACCGCGATTTCACTCGTACGGGTTTTGTTAATTGGCGAAATACTTTTAGTGTCAACATTCAGGACGCGTCCACTTTAACTGTAGACAGATAAAATTACATAAATCAGTTGAACTAATTAATACAGTATAATAAATCTTTGTTTAAACGTTAACAAGTATTTAATTTTAAAAGTGTATTATCCGGTTTTTTATTAGATTCAATTATACTGAGGTGAAATAAAAAACATCCTAAAAATAATAATACTTATTTACGATCAAGTTCTGCAAAACAATAAACACTATAAAAAAAATTTTTAAGTCTCAGTATGTTTTTAATCATGGTCACCCATCCGTGGACCTACGGCGGCGACCGCGACTTCACCTTTATTATCGGTCAAACCGTACGGTTTAACCACGAGCCTCTCTATGTAAGTACACTTATTATTTCCTCTTAATATTTATTTGTAAATAAAATCAACTAAAACTCATCTATTTATTGTACATTATACTCAACCAGAGTCAAGTTCCTTTTCAAAGGCATCTCTATTACAAAGCAATAAGATTGATTTTCATAGTTCCTTGTAACTAAATTCTTTAGAGCTAGTAAATTTTATAGTGTCAGGAATAAGAGCTTTTGCACGATGGCAACTTATTCTCATAGATAAGTGATGGCAACACTGAATTGTTAATGTATTTCGAACTGCTGTTGATCGACAATAATCTATTTAAAATATATACGATTTTGTCCCAATGATATATGACTTATTTTGTAGTGAAAATGTTTTATTGAATTGTAGATGGGTACACATCTCATTAGAACTAGCTGGATCTATAACTTTTCCGGTTAAGTTTTATTGGAAATGCTACTCGATAAATAGAGTTGGATTTGTGTTATCACTAATAAATAAATAATACAAAATATTAAATCATGACCCGGTTTTACCTAGAATTTTACTACATATTTACTAATTATAATCGTTCTAGTTCGATAGAACCGTAATTTATTGAATTTGTGAAAAATGTGGAAAATGTTTAATATTTTTTTTTCTAATAAAAATAAAACTTTTGACAATTCAAACACTTTTCGGCTCCTGAGCAATAAGCCTTCAGCTAACCTAATACGGACTTTATATTCTGTATTCAAAAATCATATATTTTTAAAATTACATATTATATTATTGCTTGAACATACAGACAACATCAAATTTCTTTACCATATAATAAAGTTCGCGAAATTTGTGGCTGTTTTATTTGCCGGCAGCTAATTTTGACGGACCGCCAGCGGCTGCCACACCCTTTTCGATTACATGTCGTGATGCCACGAACCACTAGATTGGGAAGATAGCCTGTTTAAGGTAATGAAGTTAATTTCAGTATGATGTAATTTAAACTGTATCAAAGGAGTGAGGGTGCAGGCTTTTGTAGGTACGTAAAATGTTCCCGAAACGGTTGTGGGGACGTAGTAGTTCAATGAACTGATGATAATGAATTTGTGTGCGACAGCTAGCAGGTTCGAACCTATAGGTCATAGAATTCATATGTACTTTCTTAATTATTCTAAGACGTCATTGACAATGGCTGAAGGAACATCGCAAGGAAACCTGGTTTCCAAAAACAACATTCATAAATGACCAATCCGTAATGAGCAACTATTCCTTCTTTAAAGCGGCGGTAACCTAATGGCTAGGGCGTCGGACTTGCGATCATGTGGTTGCGGGTTCGAATCCCACCTATTACACTACCGACTTGAACCCACTCGTAATTCAAGCATCTTAGCTTAGCACGAGGGGTTAACGAGAATACTAGTAATGTGCGACCCACATTGCTAGTAAATTTAAAAAAAAAACAGGGCTATGACCACCAGCAGTAGGATATTTATAGGCTGGTAATATATGGCCAAGCTTTTGCGAAACAGCTTATTTATTTAATCTACATAATACAACAAACACATACTGTAATGCTACACGCATCATATAAACCTAACAACAATACCCTTTCTTAAAAATTGTAATAAGCTTCCACAGGAATTCGAGTTCTGTGACATGCCAGTAGACTGAATCGATATATTGTATAATATGATAATTACAGTAAATAAATCTTTCAACCCAATTCAAAACAAAAATTTGATTACTGTGAAATATAATGTTCACGCTATAGATCAAATTTCTCAGCAGACGTAAGGAGTACCAACTAATTATGAGAGAAAAACTGAGGACCAGACAGCAAAAGGTCTGCAAAAAATAGGCCTTTGTAATTAAATCGATTACCCAGTATTATGTGATAAATAGAACCCACTGTTAATACCGAACAATACACGAAACGGTGCGTTGAGAACAAAAAGATCTTATCTAAAATAAAACAAAAAAATCCAGATGACTAGCTTATAACATTTGTAAGTGGAACAAAAATTAGCAAGCCTGGCCCGTGACGCAGGTGGTCGAAAAACTCCAAGCCAATTTAAACCTTTTGTAACCAATTAATAGAGTATATATTAGCGTATACACAATTTGTCAATCTGTACAGTTCAAAGAACCACACTCCCACACTTATACGAAGTAAGTTATATTTTCTTTTTTAGAGTTCAGTTGTAACGGAAACCGAGGCAGAAAAACTTTTAACGATTCGGATTCGTATTTCGAGTTCGAGTTCTGTGTTTGAAAGTCATGATACAGTGACGTCATTGTTTGTTGATGTTTACGTTAATGCGGTACTTATAAAGGCACTCGTTTCAAGTATATAATTCTCTATACGTACTCGTCTGAAGTACAATCTTGAAGTAATCGATTTTTAGAACGGTTATGCGTCGTATTTTGTTTTTGCGTGCGGTCTAGGATGAGGAAACTTGGCCGCAAATATATTTAAAGATGAGAAGGATGTAGTAAAGTTACTTTAGCACTCAAACGAGAAATTCATTTACAGCTGTGATTGAATTTCGGGGGCAATTCCCTACGGACTACACTTCAAGACAAAATTCTAAGTGTTTCAAATCTTTTTGCGCCTCTTTCTTTTCCCACCATAATTCATCCATTGTTATCCTATGGCATATCGTTGTCCACTGCTGGGAAAAGGCGTCACACAAGTTGCTACAAAAGCTACAACACCCGGTTCTCCGCCTTCCGCATCCAGTCAACAGACTCAATATCTATATATATATATATAAAAATCAATTGCTGTTCGTGAGTCTCGCTAAAACTCGAGAACGGCTGAACCGATTTAGCTGATTTTGATCTTGAAATGTTTGTAGAAGTCCAGGGAAGATTTAAAAGGTGTAAAACATAAATAATAAGAAAAAAAAAATACTTTTGACAGAACGAAGTCTGTCCGGGCAGCTAGTCTTAATATAAAACTCCTCATTATTACAAATATTCTTTTGTTTTGTTTACTTTATTTCCCTAGATAAGGTAGCTTCAGTTTCAGTAACGTAGCAACATTTCCTTTCTACATTCGCAGTTACCTTTAACATCATGAGTGCCAGTACTGCACTGATGCAGAACGGACCCTAACGTGCTGAATTTACTGCGCCAGGAAAAACAACCCCTTGGCTCCTTGCCTGCAAACGCCAGCAATTTGCAATGAAAGAACCTATACTTTTTAGTTTTTATAGAAATGCGCTTAACACAATATATGGCCAAGGAATTTATGTCTGTCTGGTTCTATATGGTTTCCGAATTGAAACTATGTACTAAAATGTATTTTTGTGCTCATCTACGGCTTGCGAATCAGTAAAAATATATTTAATATAAAGCATACCTACATACAAATTCGATAGATTATTTTTTATACCAAGGTGAGACTTGATAAAAAGTACTTATAACTACCCACACTTAAAGAAAATTCTAAGCGTGGCCTTTAAACTACTGTCGAATATTTCAAGCTATTCGAATTAATTGTTTGAAGAAGAATGTGATCTACCCACATTCTACTATAACCAAATAGAGAGAGCTTATTAACATTATGGCATTCCAAATACAAACAGCTATCAAACGATATCACCAAATTGACGGAACCAGTCTACCGCTCAGTATATCTTTCCGGTCCATATTTTTTGCTGTCCATTTCTTGTTAATGATGAATCGTCTATTATTTGAATAGGCAACACTGAGTATCGGGAGCAATGGACCTCGGCCACTTATATGACGATATAATTCTAGAATGGTGAACGATTTGTTATAAAAAATATTCATGTTTACTGACCAGAAGTTTTTATATTAGTGTTTAAGTGATTCAGAGAATCGATTGGAAATGAAATTAATTTTTGCGATCGTCTAGGACTGGTCTGTGTGCTACGGAGTTAGTCATCACGATCATGAGGACTATGGGCATGACGTGTTTACGGGTAAATTAAATAAGTACATGGGACTAAGTAAATATCAGAACTGTCAGTCAACCTAAATAAAAGGTTTGTGAGAACTATTTAATTGTCTCACTAAAGGCCTCGTCGTATCAAATACACAAGAATGAATACTTTTTATTTTGACTGCACAGATAGCCGAGTGGTGTAGGTCACCACGCTAATTACCACTGCGCGCATTTGTGTGACCCACAAATGCTTGTTACAAGTCAGGGTGTTGTTTGAATGTTTGTGAAAACCATACATAAAACTCCTAAGTACGAGCGTTGTTTTTAAAAAATATATACATACATATCTTGCTTACAGTTAATAATTCCCAGTTAACAACTTTAAGTCAAAAAACTTTTATGCATTCATATTTGAGACAGGGAAGTAAGAATCTCGCAAAGAAAATGTAATTAAACCAAATCTCGGAGGTAGGAATCCTCTTATGCAGGCGCGGGACGTCCAACCTCCCAATTGTTGATTTTTTCCGCCAAGCTTCCTTTGTGTTCGTAATTAACAGAGTTATCAGATGTCTGGGAAAGACTACCTTCATATAATCATGCCAAAAAGGTTTTTTCTTAACCACTTTGATGTTTTACGTCGGATTTTTGATATTGAACTTTCTTTAAATTTTGTATTTTGTTCTGTAATTGCGCAGTTTTTGATCAACAGATTTATAATATTGGATGGAGATTAATTGATCAAATTGATAAATAATTGTTAGTTGAAAAGAAAGGCATGGTAAGTATAGTGACAGATTGGCGAGTATAATGTGTTTGTAATTGTTTTTTTTCTACTTTTGCTTCGCTTTAATATAATTTATTTACTTATTATAAGGAAAACCAACAGCTATAAAAAATGTGAAAAATCAATAAGGATAGAAAACATAAAGCTATTTTTTTTAATTATTTTAATTAATTAATTTGATTAAGCTATTTATATTTTGCCGAAACATTAAAATTTATGTCTTTCCACAGTAACATTTTAAAAATAATTATGTTCTGCAAATACCTCTATAATTGGCAGCTATTTAAACTGTTCAGCTAGTCGAGAGCGAAAGTTTCATCTGTTTTTATCCCAGTCTCATATCAAAAATCTTAGTGACTATGATTACTAAGAGTTATTACACCATCTGCCAAAATGAGAGCATCGCCCCCATAATACAAAGTAAATAAAGTCAACCAACGTCAATCAAGAAAATGTAAAAAAAATACCCACCCACTGATCAAAAGCACATTAATTATTTAGGTGAAAAGATAACAGAAGTACCATTTCCTGCAAGAATTTTAGTAAGTGTTTTCGATGATGTAATCGTTGGCACAGAGTTCTAGATGCTGTTATTACCGACCTGAAATTTTTCTGGTGCGAAAAACATGAAGCTTTGGAAGTTTCAGTAAATGTAGAGGAAGCTATAAATAAGCCTTCTAAGGTTTTAAATATTTTAGTAGCGAACATATTTTTTTTTCAAGATATTACATTCAAATCAGTGTTTATTGCGTTCTGCAATGTAGTTTAGGTGTTCAGATTAACAAATATTTAGACAAGCGGGGCCCTGTTGGGCATAGCAATTTAGGAGAGAGCAGGCACTGGAGATACATATATATTTATCGAATCTGGGCCAATCGTTCAATGTGTCTTTTATACAGGAGAGTGAGATCAAATTTAAAATTCAACGACTATCACACGCAATCCATATATTTGTATAATTAATATTTTAATTTGACCTTCTGACTTTCTCCGTGTATCATTTTCAGCGCATGTTTCGTTCACATTTCTCTGCGCGGGCGCACCTACGCGTCGGTGCGACGTACACTGACACATACTGTTACTTTCTCAGTAATTTTCCGATTAATGAATCCATGTTATAAAAACTCTGGTATCATGTTGATGCTGTAGATAATTACTTGTGAGATGTATTTTTATGGTTTATGGCCCATACCTAAATATCGTTTAAATTTAAATCACTGTTGAGTTGTGGTTACTATTTTGTCTACTCCTCCTAAAAACTACTTCTGATTAATTTTGTTGCGGGTTCCAAAACAGTTAATCGTTTTCTTGGGAAACACTCTTTTTTTTTTGAAAAAAAAATGATGGGCACGTGTGGCGGGCCTGTGTCGCAAAGTTGAGTTGTCAGCTTATTCTCTTAGTTTGACTCCCTGACACGTTCATATATTACCAATTTAAAACAAAATCAATATAAAACTAGCATAGATTGTAAATTGTGCAAAGACTCGAAAGCATTTTTATTTGTTTTCAACATGTAATCTGTCCTCTGACACTGGACTAGTTTTTATTTCAGTCGGATGAGTAATTTCAAATTTTACCTCCTATCTACTATTACATAACTAACTTTATGTATTATCTTGCACATCAATAAAAAAAGGTTGTACCTACGCTCCTTTTTTTGAAGTCCTAAAGATCCCAGTGTTTATACTACATTTTCCATACAACTTTCCCCTGTACGTCAGCTACAGAA
The DNA here is from genome assembly GCA_950381575.1 of Plusia festucae. Classification (NCBI taxonomy): domain Eukaryota; kingdom Metazoa; phylum Arthropoda; class Insecta; order Lepidoptera; family Noctuidae; genus Plusia; species Plusia festucae. The sequence goes on along the minus strand of OX494444.1, from coordinate 1,992,296 downwards.
TCTCTAATTAAAAGCCACTGTACCGATGAAATTCCTGATAGGTTCAAGTGAGCGGGGTGCCGGTACCCAGGCTTAAGGTTCCAAGTTCGACCGGTTGCCGTGGAAAGTGATTTATACCACGCCGGCAAAGATCTGTAGGCGATTTACTCTCACCGAATTGTTCTAGTTACTTGTCATATAATGTACAGACAGCAACAAAATTCAATGAATGCAATCGGTTTGACGAAACACTTAAACTAAATCAAATTCCATAATCAAAAACTCTTCCATATGGAAGTTTTTTTATGCTATTTTTTAGTATTAGTTTTGTCTAATTAATATAGTTTAGTATTAAGAGTGTTTTTTTAATTAAATATTTCTGTGTAAATATAATAAAGAAAAAAAAAGTAACTAGTACCTAAGGTTCACCGTGGGGTTGCCGGTAAGAATAACCCCCTTCTTCTCTACCCGTCTATGTCGTAAGACGATATAGAAACAAGGAGAATGGGCAGCAGCGTTCTACTAAAGAACGAATACAAAACTGCGGTAACCAATCCGCTTGCCCAGCGTTTGTGATGCGCTATCTTGGGCGCAATAGGAATGTGCACCATAACACATGGCCGGACGTCCCCAGCCAGATGGACCGATGACCTGAAAAAGGTAGCTGGCTTGGACTAGATGCAGAATTTGGGGAGGACCAGGTGTGTTGTAGCACAATCAGGGCGAGGCCTATGTCCAGCAGTGGACCACGATAAGCGGAGTTGATTGAACTGGTAAGGCTGTAAGGTAGTCATAGCGCCAAAACTTTATTCTAAGGCTATTTTGATTTCTAGTAGCAACTCAATTAATGACATTTTAATTGTGTTTTAGCTCGTAAAACTGAATGTGTTGATCAACATTTGTTGCTGTCTGTACTTGTAGACAGTCAGTCAATGACTTGTTGTTTGGGGTTTCCTTAAAGGGTATTGAGACTTTCTACTGATGCTCGTGTGGGATGACATTCGTCATATTGTCTAGGACCGAAGCCAACATAAATTCAAAATAGAACGTTATATTAACAAGATAGGAGGCCGTAGTGACTGATGACGTCTGCCTATAAGGTAAAGTGCCATCTCTTTATGTACATCATATAGGTACATCGTGTCATTGAAAGTATAATTAACTACGAAATCTTCGGAATATGTATATTGTCCAGTCAATAGCAAAAGTAGATGATGAATTGAGTTTATAACTTTTGGAGTCAAAACTGATCACGAATATATGGCAACTGTACTAGTAGTCAATGTTTGGTATAATTTACAATCACATACTTTTGAATCACTTCGACGTCAAACAGTTCTGATTGACGCGAACTCCGTTCATTATATCTGAATTTTGATCATCTACTTTTGCTGTTGACTGTACTAATTATCATATGTCATAATTATTCACAAATCAACTTAGGTATCAGGAGCTATGCAACATGCTGACAATAACCAAACCTACTGAATCCATTTGGCATTTAAACATTACCTATTTTTGTAGTATACTCTCTGGGGATCATTGTATGTAGTAAGTACACATTGGATAACATACGAGTTAAAATTGTATTTAGTTTTAATAAATTTAAAATATTAAATTCGTCTAGCTATCTTGTTTATCATGGGTAAGTCGCAAAAAACTTTCTGTATTGACATTTCTCAATATATTTATAAGATCGTAAATCAATGTTCGACAAATGTCAAGTTTCACAAATTAAATGACTGGTTATATATTAGGTTATTTTTTGTGTAAAGTTAATAAGGGGGCGTTGCAACTGTCTGAGTAATAAATAACGATATTAAACAAGACAATTTAAGTAAGGATCAGTAATCAGAACATTTATTTTATTGGTTTGGTAATCAAAATGGCAAAGTATATATGTGACTAAAAGTAGGATTGAATATGTTAAGGACAGCTTTCTATATCGTCAGGGTATTAAAATATTATAAAATTTTTTATTTGGAGTACTATATGAAAAAAGGTATGATAAAATGACAAAATCATTTAAATATACTTATCACCTTTTTAAAAATATTAGCAGATAATTGTTTATTGTATTGTATTGGAACATAATTTTAATCTACTAATATAAATATACATATATACTAGCTGTTTCCCGCATCTCCACCCGCAGTCCTATTTGTTTTTAATATAACGGAGATGTAAGAGACTCGAAGGCGATCCCAAAATAGCTTGGGAAAAGGCTAGGCAGAAAAAAAAATGAGATGAAAACTTTTCTATCTTTCAAATTGTATCTAACTGCACACGGTGTGCAAATTTGATTAAAATCGGTTTAGTAGTTTAGGAGTCCATCCCGGACAAACAACGTGACGCGTAATTTATATATAAGTATTAACATATTCTCCAATCTTTACAGTCTTAGAATAAATATATTGTTATTACAATTGGAATTAAGCTTAGAACTAAAAGATCTTAGATATGTTGGAGCTTCATGACGCATATCGAGCGACCGGTTCTAGATTCTAAGAAAGGAACAACGCAAAGTTTAGAGTAACAAAAATAAGGATAAGAGTGATTAAATGTCATTTCTCATGTCCGGTTTGTGTTACATAACATTATTCAAAGATTTGTCATATTCCTAACTATACGACAACCATACTATTCTATTAGAAATCTTTTTGGTTTGAAATATACAGGATTCATTTAAAAGGATGCATTTGAAAGGTTGATCATCAATTTTAAGATTTCGACCTATGTTCCTTGGGAAAAGTTGTTCAATTTTACGCACCTGATTACCTCTTAGAATATACGCACTCCTTTTTAATTAATCCTGTATAGCAATATTCTTAGTATGAAATGTGTTAAGAAAACTGGTGCTTTTGTTATTATAGACAGAGTACAACTCATAATCAATTTGTTTTTAATTACCTACACTTAATTTTCATTACATTCAGACCGTAACTACAAAAAACTAAACAAAAATATCCAGTCAACTCTAGCAATCGTTTAACTATGACATAATTTAAAAGCCAATTTTCCGAGAAAATGGATTTATCCAGCGATGCCTACTTCTATAGAACTATAAAATATAAATCAACCGATGCCTCGCACTTGTCCTATTTAGGTTTATTATTTTGTATCTTGTGTTGAATCACCTAACAGGAAAGTTCCATTGAAATTGGTTCATCAGTTTCCAATGAATTCCCATAAATATGAATATAATACTTTTATGGTAAAGCCGATGTATGTGATGCGATGAGCACTTTTCTGGAATAAAAAAAGTAATAATATCTCCTACAAGACAGAAGTAGAATAAATTAAAATTCCATATTAAAAAGAAATTAGTCTGCCCGTGACCACGTCCTTTGTAAGTTGACCGAAATGTCGGTAGGTATTTATACCGCTTATTACGTATACAGTTCAGACCCGTTGTCTGTAATTTGTATGATCTAGGTATACAAACCGCGAAAATCTAAAAACATATAAAAAAATATACTAAAAGAGATTCTTTTTCATATTGTTTTCTGAGGTTTACGCGAATGTTAGACATTGAAATTATTCGTTCTCGTAGTTTCGACGCCTTTGCAGGAGTCGGCCTGTGACCATAACACCTGCAAAGGCGTCGAAACGTCGGGAACTAAAATCAAAATAAACCGCGATAGAATCCGTTTAAACGTAGTTTTATTTCAGATTCTTTTTCCTTAAACAAAAAACTTATCAGAACGACTTTTTCATCTTTTTTGAAGAAGCTTCATACTAGTGTGAACAAGTAATTTAGTCTCATAAATGTTGCATAGAGTGTAAGGGTGGTGATTCCCAATCCCTTGCGACCCTTGCAGCGATAAAACTCCGTATATTACAAGGGTATGTCGTAGTAAACTTCACTTGAACTGGGGAATCAAATTAGGAGGTAGAATGCAGTCTACAAGAAAATTATGCGCTGTGTATTCTGAGTTTTATTTCATCGCGTCTTTTAAGAACTGCCGTATAGACAAGTCCTTAAAAAGACGCGATTAAATAAAACCACAGTTATATCTTGCAAAAAATGTTTCTTCAATATATTTTAATAATCAACATTTTACCAACTTTAATATTGCGTCTTCTCATCCTTAGGTACACGTATTACATTACACCACGTAACAAAAGAGGATTGCAAATATCAACAACTTTTGGTACAGTGGGCCAAACTTAACGTACTAATTGCGAAAATCAACCTTCCTGCTTTGAAATTAAAGCTCTACCAATCCATTGACTGATCTGCGTTCTGCTGTACACTAATCGAAGCTCATTGTTTTCCTCATGCATCGATCTGCAGTTGCCCAATTAGAGCATGCGATGGACTCGGACGATTAACTGTGTCCGAATATTCTACATTGATTCACAAAGATGTTACCACTCTAGAAGGTTTTTGAGGACTTAAAAAACTTTATGTTAAAATAACAGAAGACGGAGCCAAGTAAAGCCAAATCCTGGACCCCGAAATCCAAGAACACCGAGGATGAAATGGTAGTTGATGAAATTCGTGAATGATGAAAACTTGATGGCCATAAACATAGGGAGAACTATACGCGGGAGTGGGTCATACATTGCTGATGATGATGTTAAATTTTCGAGAACCTAAAATTGATTTCTTTACAAGAGCTGGGGGTTATTCTTGAGATCGAAACAAAACATAACGTGACATAACGAAGATTATAGTTTCAGAATCCCGAGTTGCCAAATCTTTTTTGTGTTCTGAGAATCACCGGGTAGTGTTTGTATATACGTTTTAGGCCATTTAACAGATTTTTTACATAAAGTATAGTAAGTCAGAGGAGATCAAACCTCCCTTAACCCTACACGTAACAGCACGTTAAGCGCTTGGACTTGGCCCTGTTCGTAGCTGTCATATACGTGCAAAACCTTTAGTTTCGCATATTGTTTGACTATATCTTTAAAAGGTGCATTTATCATTTATGAAATAAATGAATACATTATATTTAAATTTGAATTCGTACCACATTTGAATATTGAAATTCAAAATAAATTCGGTATGTACCAATTTTATCAGGCCATACATATTTTACTCACTAATCTAATACGATCAATTTGAATCACTCGTGAATTTTTTCCTCATTTCTCTTTTGAAGGTCAAGAGAGAAATAGACCAGAAAAGTAAATAGATTCTAACCAAGCAAAAAACAAAAAATAATCTGTCAGTGAATTACTTTCCGGCAAAACGCAATGAGCTGGATAACAATAAGATAAACGGTTCTTATGTAGCACATTTTGGAACCTATAATAAATCCTCGGAAAAAAGTCTTCATAAAATCAGTGATGGCGTATCTGTTTAAACATTGATCTTTGATTTGAGTCAACAATGTTTTCTCGAGTTTAAAAGACAGACTTTAGTCAATAGTTGGAGGACACGATAATTAAAGGTTTGGACGCCGACAGGAGAAAGCATCGCTTAAGCACACAGACATTCGATGCCGATTCTGATCTGGGATATGGGCGGTACTTGCTTTTAATGTTGAACAACGCTTCTCGCTTGTACGGTAGAAGTGTTGATTTAAAGATAATTAATACATCTTAATTACCATTTAATTTTATGTCATTTGGTTGCTTTTTTAATTCAAATTCGAAAGAAAATAGTTGTGTAAAAAGAAGCTTTTGATTTACTTTTATAGAAAAAGTTTGTTATAAAATACGTAACATATAAAAACCGTTACAATTGTTAAGTTACCAAAAGATTAATCTATTTGAAGTTGGTGCCAAACCAAAAATGGTATGCGATACCGACTTCAATTGGCACCGGCACCGACTTCAAACAAGTCAGTCTGTTGATACAAATTGAACAGGTATATAAGGTAAGTTAAGAAATCAGTTTATTTTTCGCTTTTAAATGGCTATAGGGTTTTTTAAGTCGGTGGTTTTTTTTGTTAAAAATTTTGTTTATTACGTACAAGTTTTAAGATTCTACATAAGCGATCTCTATAGATTAACCTATTCCCTACTTATTTAGAACCCCTACAGCGTAATACTAACAAACGGCCAAAAAGGTAACTTTTCACCATCTGGCGGTGTCAATCAATCCTTATTAGTGTGCAAAAAATTGCTAGACGTATCTAGTGGCTCTAAGTCCGCGACCATTTATGCTGTTCACAGTGAGTCACTTATGATCGATGGGAAACAGTCTGTGATCGAATCCAGTTCCATTCATGAGGTGGTCAGACAATGGGTTTTTTTCCCTATTAATAACTTGGTTTGTTTGATTGTACGGATTTCGTATTTGTGTGCGATTATCGTGGTTGATCTCTGATTGTGTTGCACTTGATTTTCCGTGTGATTGCTTTTTAATGCACCGTTTTAATTGTACTATACGACTGTCAGACTGTGTGGTAAATTCTCTGGATATTTGTTTTTACTGTAAATAGAATAGTCATTTTCAGGGTTTTTGTGTTGTTATTTCGATTATTCAGTGTTCTTAAAAAAAAAAACTAAACTGTTCCGCCTTGCAAAAGATAGAGATGGATTCCAGCAGCTGGTGGCCGACCTTCATTAGTTGGAGTGGCACTTAAAGAAGAAGTGTTCTTAAAGTTGTTTTTAATGGGTAATCGTACATATAGTTAAGTTTGCTATCAGATATTGTTAATTTGCGCTTCAAGCTTTAAGTTTGGAAACAAAGACGTAACTAGGTTTTTGCTTAATTGAACATTTTCTTTGAAATATTTGTATTTCACACAATTTACAAAATAAAAGAGAAACGAAAATGTATTTTTATAAAGATGCTTCACAAATATATTTTAGCACGTAGAATACACTGCGTGGTGTGTAGGTACACTCTGCTACTGAATTATGTAGCCCAGTCTGAGCTTTTACATTAAAGCACGAAACCGTGTTTTGTGTATAAATACTTGCATATCAAAACATACAGTACTCATAAAAACTACACAAGTATTCCATTTATCATAATATTTTACTCAAAAATCCGTGCAAACATCTAATAGAAGAAAAGCATAAAATGTGTCTGCAGAGCTAGTTATGACGCAGTAACTGAGAGTGTGGTTTGTTGTCATAAGTATCCGGTTCGATTTCTATCACAACGATCCATCACTATTTCATATAACACATATTAACTTACTTTCTAATACCTGTCTTTGAATTAGATCACACATTGTTAAACGTCGTGGTGGCCTAGCGGTTCAATGAATCAAATTTTCGTACACAATGTTGCAGGTTTGAACCCACTACAGGTTTTCTCTATTATTCTAAGACATCATTGACAATTGATGAAGGAAAGATCTTGAGGAAAACAGAAACCCAAAAATTTACTGTTGAAATCGCGAATCCGCTGTGTGCCAGTGTGGTGATCAATGCTCATTCCTTCTCTATATGAGAAGAAGCCTGTGCTCAGCAGTGGAACAAATAAGCCGTTATTTTTACATTGTTTAAATTGTGGTTAAACTGAATGTGATCATCTGAATTCAAAATGGTCAAAGAATGTGATAAAAGTGTATAAAGCTGTCAAGATCCTCACAAATCCATCTGCATCGCAATCGTAACTTACGCAAAATACCTTTACCAACATTTCAATGTGTTGGCAAAGTCAGCGTCGCCTGTGTTTATTAGACGGTGGGTATAATAAACTGACGGAAAACTTACAACCCTTTGAGCCTCTGCTTCTTGAACGTCCATACTTATCAGCTGATCAGAATTTCGGACAGGCGCGGCGTGTCAACGACCGGCGAGCACCGCGCCACGCACGTGATTGATCACTTGATGACCATACGCGAGTGCGACACAACCAACAATCAGATCAATCGCTCAATTGAACTCTATTCTATTCGGAGGAAGTTCAAACGAATGGATTGTTGTCGTGGTCAGGCGATTCTAATGGGTGCGTCAATGGGTGACGTCATATCTGCTGAGATGTTCCGCGCAGTCGCAGCTGTATCGGGACTCTGGGCTTGTGACGTCATAGGTAAGAAGAAAAACGCTTCCTTCTCAGAACTTCTCATAGCAGAAAAAATATTTAAGTCTTAGTATTCAAAGATTTGCGATCAGCCCTGATAAGATTGATTCCTTTCTTCCGAATTCTTATGAATCAAAAGAATACCAATGCTTTTTATTTATTTCCAACGCCAAGAATTTTATACTTCCAAATAGCTTTCTGCATTTTGACAGGACGTTTCAGCCGCAGACCGGCTAAATAAGCATTAGTTAAATTCTAGGACAGTTGAGCAGACTTAAAACAAAAGAAGTATTGCCAGACTGATAATTATGCAAGCGGCCTTTAAGAGAACCAGATTTAGAAGCTTAGGTAGACATTTCTTAGAAGTCTGAGATCTAGTCTAACACAAGGCTGAGCAATTTAATTCCAGGCTTTGAAACTAATCTCGGATCAGTGATTTCTTAGTACTCAATTATCGTATCAGTAATGTAAATGCAATACACCTAATAGGTATCATTAATCATATTCACACAATACTAGTATGTTATAGTTACAAAAACATAATGAACTGTGCAATATCAGACAATAAATAAAATTAATTGTATTTGTGCAAGTATTCATTAAATAAATGATCATATTTACATTTGTATGGAAATTTTCTGAGTAACATTTGTATAACCTTAATGGTTGTTTTATATTGTCTGAGACTTCTGAGAGGCAGTCGATGCATAGGCATTAAGGTTCGATGCATAGGCATTAAGGTACATTATTTATTTTAGTAAAATCATACAGTCCGAAAAAACATCTAATTTGTTACAGTAGTACGGACAATTTTTTCTCCGGTTTTTATGTAGGGTAAAACTCTGTAATACGCCCCAGTTGACAAAACGCCCCAGTCGTTTGTCACTCACAGTAACACAGTTTCGCAGCGCATAACTAGTCGCACGCGTAGGCGCAGGTCGGACGACAACATAGCTGCAGTTAGCAGTTATAATTATTATACGTCTAAGAAATATTCAAAAATATAGTTTTTTAGTGATCAAACAATTTGTGGTAAGTTTTATATGAATTTTTATAACTTTAATGATTTGTTTTTTAAGTCAATCTTGTTCAATTTATGGTAAAATGCATTAACCAACCTTTATGTTTTCAATGTGGCGAACGTTATAACCTTGAGATTTTTTATTAAACCGCAGTGGGTCGTTTTAAATAGTTTTTTTTACAATATGCCCCATGGCTTCGTTCGTAAAATGCCCCACTATTTGATTCGCGTAAATGTGTTACAATAGTTTATAAATGTTTCAGAAAATGTCTCACGTGGTAAACAAGCATTGAAAAAGAAGTGCCTGTTAGAAAGAAGAGAAAAGTGCGTACTTTTTCGTCGTCAGACAGTAACGACGAAAATAGAAACAAAATTGAGGAGTCAGAAGAAGAAATATCTGATGAAGACATAAGCAGGTGTGCCGAGTGTACCGAAGATTATTATCAAACACAATCTATAGAAGATTGGATTCAATGTCTCCGTGTTTAGCATGGCTGCACGAGTTTTGTACCATGTATAATCCTAAGTGCAACAAATGTGGACGGAAAGCTAAAAGAGAAGCTATTAAACATTGATCTCTAATTGTACCTACTCACTATTTTCTTAATCTGTTATTATAAACATGTAAGAAGATGCTTTGTTTATTTTTTCTGTAATTTTAAATTTGCGAATTTGTTGGGTTTCAGCCTTATACCTAATAATGACTGTAATGATAAGTATTTTGTTTAATTGTTATGTTTTCATAAAAATAGTTATTCGTTTTGTCTATTGTTACATAATCATCGACATTCAATGACTTAAAGGCGATTAAAAAAAGTGGGGCATTTTATAATGGAGGCGAGGCATATTATGCAATGGTCACATGACAAAACGCCCCACTGTAGATTTTTTTTAAATGATTATTACTCTATTTTCTTACAACTTATATGTTTGTAACAAGTGCCATAATGTCCTAAAAGAAATAAATATTGTTACTAAATAGAGATTTGATAATAACTTTTATTAGTTTTATTTCAGTAAGTGTTCAAAAAAAAGTGGGGCGTATTACCTAGTTTTACCTAATAAGAAAATATTTGACACGTATCTTTTGCTTTTTCGAAATATCAAATTTCAAATATCTACTTAGATACAGGGAATTTATGTTAAGGAGTGGGAGCTCGCCACGTCTATTTTTACTACAATTTTTACCTACTTATGACGTCAGCACTCACTCCTGAACTTTAACGCGCCTTATCTATGTCAAATTTTATTGTTTTGAAAAAAGAAAAAATACGTTTCTTTCTTTTATTTATTAAGTTGATTAATAAATGTAACGTTTTTCGAGTGATCATACCAATTTTTTTTTCGAATATTAAAACCTCCCGTGGAACTTTAGGGAACATACAAAAACAAAATTAGCCGAATTGGTCCAGCCATTCTTGAGTTATGCGCTTACTAACATTAATTTTTATTTATATAAGACTTACGGACTAAATCGATTTTTTATTTCTATCACATCTACTCATTCACTCTGTCTCTTCTAAAGGATTATGCTTGCAAGGCTACTATTTTAATAAGGAATTATATAAAAAGCACTTCATAAAGACAAAGAAAAAACTCATTGATACCCAATCATCGCTAAGCCTTATAATTAAAAGCGTTAAAACAATCCAGCCAATCTGACATTAGTGGCAGTTACACCACTATCGCCGCTCGACCAATCACAGGCATCCAATATTAATAATATTATATTGGCACGTATATCTGCGACACATGCACTTTCTCCTGCACTCTACACGTCATGTGAAGGCTGTATTAAGTTTTGACACCACTAAAAGCTTCCACATCGATGAACAGCAAAATTTTACCAAGTATTTCTTAGAATATTAGACAAGTGGGTACTGTGGGTAGTACATATTACTCGTGTTTTACGAAATAAATAGTCTCATCTTTAACTGATGTTTATTTACCATCAGTTATATACTAATGCTCATAGGACTTAACATTAAAGTTCTTGAATGTCTGCGGTTTAAAAAAAAATTTATTGAAGGCTTCTAAGCCGCATAGAATTACTTATATTTTTTAAATATAAAAGAAAGACGTATTTGTTACACTTGATCTCGAGAACTCATGCTCCTTCATTTGTTAGATTCGTATCCGTCCCGAATAGCACAAACATTAAAAACAATGGAATAGTCACTAAGTATTTTAACGGGAACGGGGAAATTAACGCGGGTGAAACCGCAAAATATCGCTACCTACTTTTAAATAATGTAGATAATATTAAAACAATAGCATGATGAAATCGTAAACTGAACTATTTGCAAACTAATCTAAATTGCAGTCTGTTAGCCTATGCATATCAAGTTTCACCAGCACAAACAGCATGAAGTAATAACGATACATACCTATAAATAATAATGCAGTTTTTAAGGCCGCTAGCTCATTTAACTACTTTTAAAACCAGTGGGTAGTTGAAACAAAACTTGTCTTCGAAACTTTCGTGGCATTTCGACTAGGTATTGCTAAAGCGTTATTATCGATTGCTTCATAGCCGCAAAAAAGACGTAAGAAACGGGAACATCACCAAAATATTCGATCAACTGACAGCATGATTGTACCGAAACTGCTCAATGAAAACTTGACAATTATTATAATTATGATCAGTACCATTGATTACTTATAATTATATTGATCGGGTTTTGTATACATTTTCTTGAAAGTATTCATTATTATTCTTACCCTCGGTGATTAAGCTGCCTCAAGATATTGTTCAGACCAGATGCCTTCTCTTGACAGATATTTCTCGGCGGTCGATTGAACAAAATGTTGGGACGAACCCTATTATGTCGATAATTGAATCGACCGACATAACTATTTTAAAGTGGTATTGATATACGAGTTACTTTTCAAAATATTTCACAATATACTCCTTTAGTGTAAAAAGAACAAATATAACTCAAAACTCCATGACGAATTTGTTCCATTTCATATTCAGTGACCCGTTCCCAAAACGAGCGAAATCGTCCGTAGTATGTCTGCATTGCGGTCAAAACTATAGCTTTTCCTTGCTTTAATTCCCCCCTGCTGCCTTTTATATAGGGGTGGTTTAAAAGGCTTTAATAAAACGAAAATTATAAACAATAAAGCGGTAAGTTTAATATAGACGTTGACCTGAGAGTTGCAATGTAATCGTTGTATTGTAAGTGCATACATCGTGGTGCAAAAACATCACATGTAGTCGGAACCAGTGTTCTTTAAGGATGTGGTGTACTCCAAGATATGCGTTAATACTGTATGTCCCTTTAACACTTGTAGTAAATATCTGATGCCATGAAAATTACCTTTAGGTTATGTACTTACTGTTCATAAAGTTAGTTAAAATCATGTTTTTCAGGAAAGTACTTACCTGCCTGTTAAAAGCTTGTAACAAGACTTTTGTTTGTTATTCCACCGTAATGCAGTTGATACGGGTACTGGGAACATAGGGAACCAATTTCGTGCTACCAAACATTGTACATATTAAGTACCTTATACATAAATTGTGCAAGGTGGATTTGATTTGGCAAATAAATATTTTTTTTATATATCCTATTTGAATTGCATTTTATGAATAAATGCCATTATTAGGTATCATCTGTATATTTTCGCCTCGCCTTCCGTGCTGGCCACAAGCCTTACATTCCATATCTGACAGCCAGTGCAATAATTAAGTGAACAAATTTCGTAAGTATGAAAGTCAGTGGTGGGACAACTTTTATTCGTCGGAATGAACTTTCGACGGCATGCAACTGTGAAGTGTCACAGTTTGCGATTGAGTTTTGGCGAAACCTAGAGGTGTGGCACTTGTTACTGATATGTCATAACGTTTACATAATAATAGTGATTCACTGAGGTTGTTGCGATAATTGTTGGCGGCTATTTCCTGTAATTTCACGTTCTGTAGCTCTAAGACTCGCGTTATTAATGCCTCTAAGCGAAGTCTTACAATCGTGCCGACCACTCTTTCAATGGGTTGCTTTTTAATTTTTACTTACCGCATTTTCCTGTTTTTAATGTTACTTCAGATTAAAAGATATTTCTTGTGGTATCGAGGTTGGAAGCTATGATTGGAGATGCCGCAAGTACCGATTAAAGGCTTGTATAGGTAGGCTCTACGATGACCGAATTCCTATACGAAAGAGATGTCTGGCAAGATACATATATTTGCGGCAATTACGATGTACTTTGAAATTCAATGTGCAGTCAGATTTAAGTATATGAATTTGATTGAACGTTGAACAAGAAAAAGATAATTTAATTTTTGATTGCTAGTTCACACCTAAAGTTATCTTCTAGATTTTGGATGCAAAATCTAGAAGATAACTTCAGGTGTATTTTCTGTGTTCAGAAATTCTAACAAAATAACTGAAATAATGTCTAAGAATAATAACGAATTATGAATGTCCCCTATGTTCAGCAATGAAATTAAATTTTTCCAAGAAAATCCCTTCTAATAGTTTATTTGAAAGAATAGTCATCGTATAAGATTTCCACTAGTCCTCGACCGTTGCTCGGTCATCGTCCGTCTAGCCAACTGATAACATCAGCAGCAGATTAACGCGCCCGAATTAATTTCCACTCACATTGGTTCGTTAACATTTTCCACCAACTATCTATGTTTACAAATTGCTGTATTAAAAATAATTATATGTGATTTTCTTTTGTCTGTTAGTTCATATTTAAATGGTTTGACCGTTTAGAAAATATAATAAAACCTTATTTATTGTTGAAGTTAGGGAAACCAAAAATACTTAAGTACCTTACATACAAAATTGGACTGGCTGCTTTCCAAGAGGTATCTTGTGTTTTTTTCGTTTTTTTGTTTAATCCTAGTTGACAGATTCTCTATTGTTTATTTTATTCCCCTGTATAAGATATAGGGCACAGTTTTACAATAGGAAATTGTTGTTACTGAACTTTGATCTATCAAACTGTATCGATACGGAGCTAGTGAGTCAATTGAGAGAAATTGCAGCTGCATACAAGTTGTAGGCGTTAAACAAACAAACTCATAATAATATGCATTATAATCGTTTTCGAGTATATTTCAACGGCCTAATTGCATTTCTGTACGTATGCACATTTGTTGCTTATATCAAATTAGTTTGTTATTTTTACTTTGCAATCATTTATTCTTGTCGGATTTTTTGTTAGATATTATTTTTACTTTATGTAGGTATATAAAGAAAAAAACCCTTTTATTATCTTTTTACTAATGTGAAATGCGGTCTGTAACGGTATATAACCCATTCGCAACCCAGAAAATTATAAACTGCCCTAACAATACTTATATTCTCTTACATATTCTTTTAATAAATCTTATGATTTCACTTACCTACACATTTTTTCTCTAAATATGAAAATATATCTACCTTCCCTATTTTTAATGTAGCAATAAAATACAGAAACATATCTTAAGCCGTTTATATCGCCTCAAATCTTTGCTCGCAATAAAACTATGAATACTCGTGTCGTCAAGTATAAATCTTTTAGTAAATCAAAACACAGATTAAGTAACATACAACTAGTAATGTCTACTGCGGTATTCTTCACGAGTAAGACTTAGAACTGGGTGGTACACATTTATAATTACATATTTAATTAGTGAGAAAAAAGTCACAATCCTTATCATAGTACTGCATTCTCAGCGAAGCAATTTAACACTTTGCTTAACTTAGGATTCGAACCTAACGCCTCAAGCAAACCAGGTATGTAAATGAGACTCGAGACTACGCGTACTCAAAATTGTATATAGACTCATTTAACACCTGCATCCAAGCACTCGAGATAAAACAACAATACAAACATACATTTGAAACATTTCGGCTCGAAGTATAAACAGTGAGTAAATCAGTGAGCGTGCCACTGACACACCAAATGTGACCTATTTAATACAGAAATACTTGCAGGCACCGATCTAGAGAGCGCAGACACTCCCGTGGCAACACTCCGCCTTACCATGATCTCATGCGTTATTTAACACGCTTCCATAGTTCACTACAGCCAGGAAACAACTGTACAAATTTACTTTAAGTCTATATTGACCTCGTAGCAGCAAAGAAGGGAAATTCACCATTAATATGATACCTATACAGTGTATTATCGTATAGGAATTATATGCCGAACATAGGTACTTAGCCGGTTCAGCAGAGGTCGCCTCGTCCTGATGACATTGGATTAATTGAAAAATGACTTTATGTCTGACCTCCAAACGTGCCATTCAACGTTCACAAGACATGCGAATAACTGTGGGAACAGACACCGTCACATGGAGCCTCAATCAAACAAATATTCATGCCGAAACGTTTATTAAAATCTGATTTAAAATCAATAATAATAAAAACAATAAATTTAATAATTTACTAATTGATGTAATTACTGATTGCATAATCAAATTTTTCCTATTAAAAAAACAAGAATGCAACCCCGGGTATTGCCATGCATGAACTAAAACTCGAATTTAAACGATCAGAATTTAACGTAAAATCAAGTTTTATGGAGCAAGGCGAACGACCGTACACGACAGATCTCACAATACATGTTCATTAAATCGAATAAAATTTACAAATTGTTGAAGTAAACATTTCACAATCAATACATAGAAACTATCAAATAATTTAAAATATAAACATGTCAGTGTAACAGGTTGTCTAAATATTTAACAAAACGTTTAAAACTTAAATAATTAAACTAGATCATTTAACGTCATGCATACTCGCGAGTTTATATCGTAAAAATAAAAAAAGTCATGCGTTAGAATTGTTTAGTATTTGTTAGTCAATATAATTCAAAACACGTATAGACAACACAAATACACAGGATTGAACATTAAACTAAAAATGCGCGAACTTGTGAGGATCGCGAAGGAAACCGGAAAAACGTAATAAAGATCACACAAATTGTTTCAAGTCATATAACTTATAAACTAGAAGACCATTTTTGCGTTTTCCTTCGAGATCTTACCATAGTGAGTGGTAAATACATAACAATATAGGACTGGTCTATATCAATCAGTCGTTCCTAAGAACGTACGGAACTGCAGTGAAGCACTATCACGTATTACAGATGACAATGAGAATATAACAAGCGCGGTGATCAGTGTTGACTGCACATTACGTAACATTCCCGTTGGTGCTAGGATTGTGAGGAGGGATATTGTAACAATGCGATTGTAACATAAACAGTCTTATATAGTGGCGGACTGGAATAATCTGACGCTAGATGTAACGAGTCTGCATCGGACGAGTCGCGTTGGATCTGAAACAAGAATTTAAACTGATTTAGAATTTTATTGAGTATACACACTCAGAAAAATAGAGGACGACATTTTTTTTCACATAATACGAATGAATGAATGATACAAAAATAATTGTAGATATTTATAGTGTAAAAGAAGAATTATGAATAAACCTCAAGAGGATTGTCCTAAATGTGACATTCACTTATTACTAAACTCGCAATACACAATAGTTTACATTGATGCGAAAGTCGAGAATAATGAGGTCCGTTGGGACCGTTCTAATAAAAGCTAAACATCTGCAGGACCTGATGCAAAAAAACAATCTCACGTCAAGTACAGCGAGTTTCAATGATGATGCAAAACTGTGAAGTCACTTGAACAACATCTTCACTCCACACCCTCGTGCTTCAAATGAGAATGATGACGTGTCAGCTATTAAATTTAATAATCCATGTTCCATTGTTGTATGCGGTAACAAAAAGTTTCGCGATACGAAGAAATGCATTGCCATTTTAAATTGGTTGTATTACGCTGTGACGAATTCAGCAATAAATCCGGGAAGGGGTGAAGAAAGATTAATATAGACCGAATGAGTCAGCGTTTAGTCAGTTTTTGGATCAATAACTGCACCCTGTGCCCGGTGAATGGCCAGGGAATATTATGAATAGCACATTTTGTGATCAACAATATTAGCTGGTGTTATAAAATTCTTTCATATTCGGTCCGTTGAAATTGAGTCGTTAAACTGATGCAATATGATAATTTCGTATTGTAGACGTAGGTATGACGATAAACAATCTATAAGTTTCTCACAAATGTCTCGTCTGCCGCTCTATATTCGGGTTGGTAGGAACATCGTGAAGACTGAACACGGCTGCATCGTGAGAGTAGACACTATTAAAATAAGTTTGTCTGTTTAGTCAATTCGTTCGAGCATTAACGAGCGAGTTAACTGCTTTAAATATAATTTATAGGCAAGTTTCAGTGTCAGTCGACGCTGATCGTCACGGAATCCGCCGCCATAGACGTGGGTGACATTCTTTATGTTCCTGATGAGTTTCCTCCACAAATAGAAGTCGAGGAAACGTTGACACCTATGGAATACATTGCTCTTAATTACGTGAAAAGCTCATTCACGTGAATTTATGCGAATAGACTAAAAAATAAATATCTTTTATATGGTGACGAAGAATTTGACCTTGTTTTATTCCCAAGAGATATCCAACCCGAAACATATAATTTAAAGCTAGTATTATAATTATGCATTTTGAGGACACGAATGTTTAGCATCTGATGTCAATGAATTAGTATTGTCTATACTAATATATATTTTTTTTCTTTTGCTGTAAGGTAGCTACACTATCCTTGAGTGACAATGGCTATATTATTTAAAATAAAATTGAGACCGCGTCCGGAGCTGCGGGAAACAGCTAGTTTATTCGAGTTTTATAATCTGTTGCACAGCCATTGTGATAGAGAGCCGTCATCGTAATTTTCACGAAGAAGCAACATTTTTAACGTTTCCTATAAAGTCCACCCACCGGCGGTAACCGAGCCGATAGTCGTGCGCGTCCTATTTTAACACGTAAGAATAATACAATGAACAGAAAATCGTAGTCTTGTATTCTTGCATAGCAACAAGGAACGTTTATCAGAAATACGTATAGTGGAACGTTATCAATCAGTTTCGTCATGGCCTCGATTTCGCCCACGCCCCGCCGTAATCTCGACTATTTACCCCGTTTCTTAATCCTACATTACCTCCAAACTAACATGACCCGCGCCTGATACATATTTGTAACAAAGTCGGGGACCTCGCTAATTTGCCGGCCTGTCCAGTCGAAACAGAACTACAAGTCCTTGCATCGAGTAGGGTCACCGGTGTCACCGACAGTGGTTCAGATACAGAAAGTCTTGCCAAGAATATCCCTTTCCTGATTACGATTTCCATTGAGTTAGACTCTGATTATCGTATGTGCCCTCAATAGCCGATAATATTTATAAATTGTATAGCTGTTACTATAATAAATTCTTCAGATTTTATCTGTATGGAAATATTATGTAGCATTTCTTGGATTTCTATCTTGGTGTAAGCCTGGGAATGTCTTTATCAGTTTATAATCGCGTCGTGGTAAACTTTAACGGATGGTCAACAATAATTAGTGTAAATTAGTGGAGGGGACCGGTAATGTGAGTCTATTGGCTATAAAAATTCATTGACTTTAAAGACAGTGGGAACTGACGAAATTTTCACTTTTGTTCATCCTTATTTTATTATCTTCGTTTACGTATTAGGACACTTTCATTTTCAAAACAATGTTTATCTTACTGACTGTGAAATAAAAGTGTATATCGAAATAATTTTATATACTGATGTCATTACAGTATTACATCGTTTACTTAATAAAATATTGTTTAACGAAATCAAAATAGAAGTCATTGTTAACGTTTGTACTGACATCTCAATTCTAACAAATTAGCGATTCTATTTCAAACATTTACATTGAAGAGTTAATTATTTCGAAACAATCATATACTCTCGTTTCTTGACGTTGTATTATATTTGATTATGTTACACAGCCATTCTATTTCAAACCAGCGATCGTATGCCAAAATCGCCAGACAGTTTAATTGCAATTTTATATCCACTAACCGCCCATTCTGAAGCCGATTTAGTTATCTGTATTAACATCATATTCCGTGACGGTTACTGAGCAATTTTATAATTAAATAATATAATTTAATTTAAGATGTAGTTCTAACATAATATAGAGGTTATAATGGTGTTGCAGCAACATACATTAGCATAAGCGCCCCCACAACTTGAGCACCAATTATTACGGTGAAAAAGTATTAAATGTTAAACAATTAAAATTAATGAACTGAATAATGTTATAATTAAAATGTTTCCTCAGCATATCGAAATGATTGCAGCTAAGTGCGTCACATAATGGAATTTCGTGTACTCCGCACATTTTTTCTATACCTGAATGAACAGCGAAAATACGATCGACACTTGTACACATTTTGGCAAACAATGTGAAAAATTACGCGTCTATTAAACGAATAAATTTTATGTAATTTTAGTAACATCATATGAAAAGGTTAACAAGTACATTTCATTGACGTCATTGCACAATCATAGTTTTAATTATAATCTATAGAAACTGACCCGTTGACATACATTTATATATTCAGTGGATTTCATTGTAAGAACAATAGGTACATTTACCGTGGCAACAGAACGGCGCAGCTGAACAAATCGCTTACAATGCCCGTATAAAACCTTTCAGTACGTGTTCCAACGAATGTGACGCAAATAATTCTTATTATAACACGATTCCAGGGCAAGGGTGTAGATTCCAAGTCTAGACCATTTATGGGGCATTCCGCGAAACTAGTTCCAGATATTCATAAGAATTATTCAAACTCATTTTAGTTGCCACGTTTCGAATTTTAGATAAGTAAAATTCCGGACGTATTTTTATTACAATTATCTTTATATCGTCGGTGTCCTTGCACTATATTATCAACAGTTCAAGCTTCGAATTGAGATTGCAAAATTAATTGTAGTATTAAAAAAGTATTCGTAATGATGTCTAGATTCCCGCGTGATATTTATCATGAGATTAAAACGGTTCTACCAGTTCTCGTGCTACAACCTTACGCAACACGCACGTGAACACTTTATTACTGGTGTTCTGTAGCTACTACGTATATAAATAATTCACGGCTCATTAAACGACGAAAATCTTTAACACGATTAACAAGAATACATTTTAGTACGAAGACGAATTCTTTAAACTTGTACCGTATAATTCCAATACCGAGTATTGTAAAGTATTTAAACAGAGGTTTTGTAACAATTTAAACATTGTGTAATTGTGTTGTAAATGATTCAACGGCGAATAGAACATGCATTATCATCCTGCGGTGATTTGATTTTCCTTATTTGTCTATAAGAAATTTGTCTTACATCAATCTAATGTTTTTTACCCATTTACTGACCCTTTATAGCTCAACACCATGAAATTACCTCCTAAATGAAACTTTAAATGATTGATAAAAAATGTGTAACACTTCTACGATTTAAGCTACGTATTGAAATCAATTAGTTATTGTCGATATTTTAATCATAATATGACACATTGTTTGCAGATACCTAGCTATTTGGCTAGACAGTATATATGGTATGTTTATTTAGCAACAGCAAACATTTACAAGTGAAAATATGAGTATAGGTGTATTACATGAATAATTGTTTGACTGAAGCTACTGCGGCCCCTTTTATCGATGTGTTATCTATCGATAAACGGGCACCGCATCGACATAATTGAAGGCCGGGGGAAATTATCGATAATCGCCGGACAGCTCACTGCTCGATTAGATTATGGAGATTTATTATTTAAGATAAATGTGTCAATCCTCTGGTGTCGTGAAGAAATGTAATTGATTTTTGTTTAATTGCAAGGTCGGTTATTAATCACTTGAATTATATTTATTGCTTTGGACAGTATCTTGACGATCTGAGTTTATTTTATCTAAGTATAAGATTGCAAATAGTTCTCTTTTTAAGATTACTTATAATCGCTAAGTGAGGAACTCTGAATCGTTTGCAGCTTTATGGTCTTATTGCAAACAATCACTTAAGTACGTGCCTTCATTACGACACATTAAAAACCAAAAATGATCTTATTATTTTACTTGTGCAGTCACTAAGAACGAAGTTATATCCTAACCGAAGTAAATAGATCAAGATTTTGAAACCATTAAGAAAAGAAATCATAAATATATAAAAAAACATGCCGGCTTAAATCTTTTGAAATAAATACCAACAAATTTTCTGAGTTTATTCGTTACGCGAGCATTATCAATAAAACTAAATTAAATAAGGTACTTCAACACGTGTCTAATTTAATCAAATGAATTAAGCGATAGATATATTACCAAGGTTAAAAATGTTGATAGCGATATATGGCATTAAAATATTATTTTTTATGCTACGTTATGTAATAATGTCGATAAAATAATCGTTAGCGGTCTCATCACTATGCGCTGTGTTGACATGGTTACGATGATTAATGTCGAAACTATAAAATTAATTATTGTAGCAAACGAATTATAATAACTTATAAATAGAATGAATAATTTAAAACAATTATACTTGGTGTTCTAGAGGTCTTATGAACCAGAGAATCTTATAAATTAAAGTGGTCATTTATCTTAGATTTCATAAAAGCTTGCTTTTTAATTTTTTGTCCTTACGCTGAAAATGTCTCGTTTGACTTCAGATAGATTACTACAGAGAGTTTCGTCTTGAGCCACACACCTTATACATATAAAAACTTAAAAAATATATTAAATATAAGTATATTCTACTTTAGATTTGTGAAACCACTAAAATAACCATATGCGTAAATATGTATATTTGTTTATAATATTTACCATGGTCGCAAGTGGTGTCTGGTGGCGTTATATGTAGGTACCTGTAAGTAACAAAAGACTTGTAAATTATATTGACATTGTAGACACGTATTAAGTACATAGTTACCTAACTGTATAGTGATCACATGTTCTACTTTATTTCATTGGTTTCTAAGGTATTAGGTACGCTAAAGAAACGTGAATTTCAATTGCTCTCCATACTAAGTTCGAGCTACGAAGATTGAATTTGAAAACTTTTATATAGTCCCATAATAGAAAGCTGCACAATTACCAAACACTAATCTATCTACGCCTACTTATATCATGCACTCAACATCGCAAAAATCGATCTTCCCCAAACCAGCATTCACACACACACAGCTCTCATTCTATACCCCCCTCACCTCCCCCGCACTAATGCGGCTCACTAAAACGCAATAAAAAAGTGTACGTCAAACTGACAAGCAACTACTACTCCATTACTATTTTCCCATTCCCGTGCATCCGACTCCAAGTTAAAACGGAGCGTAATGAAAAAAAAAATCAATAAAACCGCAGTCCGACCTCAGACAGGGAAACATAAATACAATCTCCATTCACAGAGTATAAGCACACTAGACGCACACGCGCAGCGGATGCAGCCGATTGCACCGCGCCATACACGTCGTACACACGGCGCGCGGCGTCACGCACACACTCTCACAATACTACGATAGTACTATAATGAGTACTATAAACGGCGCTTCATTTTCCGACCTAACTTGCAGCCTACGTACCCGAGCGCCATCGTCAAATATTAAACAAAACTCGACCTTATGACAAAAAGCTACGATACGAAACGGCACAGCAGCCTCTCAGACATGAAAACTGTATTTTATATTTTACAATCAAGAGCAAACAGATGAAATGGAACTTTATGTGTATTAGATAAGGTTGAATCTGGTTTGTGTGAAGTTTGTATATAGGATGTTAGTGTGTAGGAGGTCTGTAGTGAGACGTCTGCCGAGTCAGACGTGTCTATTTATAGAGATTGCGATTAACTTTAGCGCTCGTTGCAGTTAATGGCGATGCAGGGAGGCTCGACAGTTGCGAAGTTTTGCCATCGACTGTTGGTTTCAGTTTAATCGATTGTTTATGTAGCGGTTAGACAGCTCTCCGATGAAGTTGTATGGGAGTTTGCTTTTTTGTTGAATGCTTTAGGATTTTGGAACGATTACAGTTCACAAAATTGTAATTTTCATTTCAATGCTTGTCAGTGTCGAGAACTCTAACAAATAAATCGTGAAGGCAAAGTTTCCTACATTTCGAGCATAAAACAGTACTTGAGTACGCCTTGTGGAACAAGTAGTGTAAGCTAGATCTACAGATTAGATCTAACTGTTCAACTAACACACCTAACACACCGCAATGTGACATGAACCCGATAGTGTTTCAATTTATTTACTCTTGTAAACTGTTTAAAACAAGATAGCAATCAACAGTAAATGAGAATATGCATACCATGAGGATATGATGATGGATCAGAGAAAAAAAAATTGAAGTAGGAGATAGATAATGTGTCGTATTATTTTTAAATAGTAGGTTAAAGTGCAATGAAGCAGTCAAAGCCTGCCCTCAGGCTGTGGTTGACCTCTCTACTACTCTACAAGCAGGTCTGATGATGGAGGCAAAAGCCATAGGAACTCTTCAACGAAACGACTCAGATATATCGAGTTTGGACTCGTTTGATTTGTTATTATAAGAACTCTGCCTAGATACTGTCTAGGGTTATCAGGTATCAGGGTCAGGTACATCCATACATCATACATACATCTGGGTCAGGTAATATGAATTGTTTTTTTTTGTATACAGGATTACTTTAAAAGGAGTGCGTATATTCTACGAGGAAATCAGGTGCATAAAACTAAACAACTTTTCCCATTGCAAGAAACAGGTCGAAATCTTAAAATTTACGAAAATTTACACAAAATATAGGCACTCCATTAAAAAATAATTCTGTATAATAACTTATCAAATGAGCTCATAAATTGCGCAGAAATATTTATATTAAAGGTATGTCTTAGATGTAAATATTTGATTAAACAGATGATAGATTGTCATTTACTCTGAGGAGGTTGACAACTAGACTGCATTTTCTTATCGTCTTCAACTTAGATAAAGAAAAATGCATAACAAAGTGACTTAATGTAAACAGTATAGTTAAAATACATCGGCCTACATTCGATGGCCCGTAATCAGCGAGGTTGCGCAGGCGCAGGGCACGATCACAAATATATCGTGATCATTATCATTTAACTTATTGATACGTTTGAACTACTAGTTTTTGTTGTGACTAAATAAACCTTAATTTGTATAATTAGATGTTTTTGAACTATCACTTACTCAGTTTTTTGGCATTTGCTAGCTTTTAAATATAAGAAGCAATAATACATTACTGTAACGTAGTGTCTATAATTTTATTCTCGTCATTAACTTAGTTGCACTCAGAAAATTACGAAACATTTTACGTTTTACAAATTCCCATTCACAGAAACTCGATTTTTCGATAACATAGCTGCGTGTTCAGAGTAGCACATGGGTACGGTTTCATGGGAGAGTTGCGCAACATGCATGTCAAGTACGAAGGTCTTAAAATTGCAATAGTGCATACATAATAACGGCTTGTTGGACGGACGTTTACCGAGGCTGTTTTTTGTTGCATTTCCCTCCATTATAACAACAAATTGCGCAGAAAGATAAGCTGTAGTTCGCACTGTTTTATTCGAGCCCTAGTTCATGAACTTGGTACTCAAAGATTTCTCACGAATTCTAACGGGGAAGTAGTAGTAATTTGTATGTCATGGGATTCATTAACCTATTGTAAAACCATTTTTGTAATCATTAATTTGTTAGTAGGACCTTCGTTTGTAAATCTTCATCATCATTAAAGACTTAAACGTTTACGACGGAAACTCATTTCCAGTAGTAAACGTTAAGTAGCATAAACCACTACAATTTAGTCGTAAGTTTGTCGCGTCAAAAATGACGTAATCACGGTTGACAAATGGATTCTCTTTAGTTTGTTATTAGTTTTCAGTTGAGGGGTTGTAAAGTTGACCTGAAATTTATACGTGAGCCAATATAACCATAATGAAATAAAACATTAACATTTTTCGATGTTAACAAAATAAGATTTTTTCTTGGCCTTAAAATCTGCTCGCGTTAATGTCAGATTAAAGTTGTATCAAAATTTGTAACTTTTGTTTTATTGAATGTATCTACAACTTCAATAACATCAAATAAATCAACATAAAGTGACTTTACGACAATAACCTATTTAACATCGTCATCTACAGTTCTGTTGCTGAACAAGGTACAACATTATCGCGCCCAAGGTTCCTTCGATTTACTTCGGCCTCCACAAACTATAACTATAGTTTAAGAACACCACACTCAGTAACAAAATAAGAATACCTGTTCTATTAAAAATAACAACGAAAACCAAAATCGATTTAAATCATACACGTTGATTATATAAACGTTTAATTTGTCTCGGTAAGCGCAGGCGCGGAATGGGTTAAAAGATTATAATGGAGACTCATTTTTGTTCATGGTTGCGATTTATGATCCTTTCAAAATGAGCCGTGTTCAGAATATACTTTGTCTCAGGAATCTTCGTATGAATCATTCATCAGTCAAGGTGAAATCTGTCATGGGTCTTGCCTCTTGAAAGCACATAACTTGGGTGGTAATAAATTCATGGGTAGCATTAAATATATCCGGGATTCGAAGATAAATATA
The DNA here is from genome assembly GCA_950381575.1 of Plusia festucae. NCBI lineage: Eukaryota > Metazoa > Arthropoda > Insecta > Lepidoptera > Noctuidae > Plusia > Plusia festucae. The sequence continues at coordinate 1,966,895 of OX494444.1, read as the reverse complement.
GCTTTTCTTTCCGAGTAGATAGGTAATCAGGTTTTTTACAGGAAAATTTAAAGACCATCCAAGATATAATATCCAGGCATACGTATTAAAAACTGCGGAAATACGTTCAAAATTTAGCCGTCTAAATGTCAAAACAAATGTCATACGAAACAACACTAAAATACTAACATTTCTATCACAAATATCGTTCGCCCTACTTGTTGCTCTAATGATATCCGTTTGTATTGTGTATTCAAATCTATTTACAATTGAAGAGGCATAACATGTCATTAAGTCATTGCGTATAAATGATATGTGCGAGGCCGCCATTAAAATCCGCCTGGGGACGAAGTTCTAAGAACAGCGTTAACATAATATGCATTCAGTGAAGATCTAGCATTTAACTGAAACGAAATGGTGATAAGAAGGCAATTATTATGTTAGAAGGTAATTAAAATCCTACATAATCAAACCTTTGAATTTCATAACCTATTGGTTATTAAACTCAGACTGTTACTGCCTACAATTCTAGATATTTTGGAGTCAAAAGTAACTGTTTCTAAACATTCTTGTGTTAGAAAATATTTTCCCGCCAGTAATGTAGCGCACGTATCTTTCGATCGTTAATAAGCTTTTATAGTTTTCAATATGAACAATTTAGACGGATGCCTATTTAAGCTTTAATAGATATTTATGAAGTTTCCTAGTATGGAATTTTAATTAAAATTTTCATTTGCGAGACTATACGAAGTTGTAACATTTACTGTAGGCACTAAGACAGCGACAAAACGCTATAAATATCGGCGTACAATAGAAGTAATATAACAAAGAATGAAACATGTGCAATGTGCAGCGTCGCCGAGACGTGAACCGAAATGAGCACATGCCTGGCAACACGGCTAAATTGTATTTAATTCTGCTCGAAACTACAACTCGCTTAAACAGAATGAAACCTCGTCTATGAAGAGTACCTTTATAGCACCTCCAAGAATTTTACATAGTGTCTTAAACTGCAATAAAATGACAAGTTATGAAAAATGTCGCATACCATCAAGTCAAACCTAGCATTTAGAGTTCCAGCTATTTTGTCGGTTCGACTTATGGCCGAATACTCAATACGAAAGGTCAATCAGTTTGAAGCTGCCGTTTTGTCTCATGCTGTCTCTGTCACTTTTAGGTGTGAAGTAGCGACAGATAGACATTTAAGATCATCTTCTTCTGCCTAGCCTTTTCCCAAGCTATGTCCTTGGGGTCGGCTTCCAATCTTACCGGATTTAGCTGAATTCCGTATTTTACATAGAGCGACTGCCTATCTGACCTCCACAACCTATTGCTAGGTAATACAGTATTCCATAATAAGACTGGTTGTCAGAATTGTAATGACTTAACGACTGTCAAAGATCACTGAATGACAGTCGGGACCAACGGCTTAACGTGCTTTCCGAGGCACGGGTCTCTGTATGACATTTAAGATCATCTTAAAGTTAATTAGCGTTTCAGTATTCTGGGGTTTGTCCAATATTTCCGATACCTCAATACTTCATAACGTCACGTCCACATTAATGGCGTTTAGTTTCATGCAAGTTTGACGTACAAGGTTTACGGTGTATAACAAAGGCAATCTAGATAAGAGAGATTAAAATTCTCCAAGTAGTAAGTTACGTCAGTGGATTGGTCATGGCGTGAGCAGTCCGGTTGACTGGCTTTACGATATTTTGTTTGTCAAGTGCTAGCTAATTGGTTAGTGCACTCTTAGGACTGGTTTGGTAGTTTGAAATCATGCTGATGTCATTTCTTAATGTTGTGCAAGTCCGTGATATTGTTGGGTCGTTGGCATTTCGTTTTTTGTGTAGGCAAGGATTAAAAATCTTTTATGATTGATTCTTTTTATATCAGAAGGCAATGTTTAAGTTCGTGTTTATATTGAACTGCTTGCCAAACAATCTGGGAACCAGTTAATACAAAATTGATCATTCAATTTGTGAGAGAGTTTTATTCACTGTTACGCATGTTTTTTCTTATCGTATAGTTTTTTAATCACTAGCAGTTGTCCACGTCATCGTCCGCAGTCCCTAGTTTGTTCTGGTAACAAAAATAGCCTATGTTATTTAGTGATAATGTAGCATACAAATGGTAAAATAATGTTTGAAATTGGTCTAGTAGTTTTTAACTTTATTCGTTACAAACATGCAAAAAATATAAAAATACAATATTTACCAATGATAATATTATTATTAAGTATAGATAGCTTTATTTAATAAATAAGGACAACAATTAGGTTATAAGGTTATAACACAGGTATAACATTTAGGTTATAAGGGCCTGCTTCATTAGTCATGAGGTCAAATTCGCTTTAAGTAATACAATAAATACCAAACTTCCTCATAGTTAGTGAATTATGTAGCGGTGCGTGTGATCAACGGATGCTGGTGACTTAAATATCAAGTTGACATTAAAACAATGCTCAATTAGTGAGGTTGGTGGTCCCACGGGAGGTACAGAAGAGAAGGGGAGAAGGGACACAAGCCATAGAACAGAGAAATAAAGATTTCATTTAATTTGTAAGACGTCGAATTTTCTCACAATTCGACGGAAAATTCATATTTTAAACGTATTATAATTTGTGTTTTTGTAATTATAAGTACTATAAACGATGAATAATGATGACAGAGGTGAATAGAGACAAATTTTTGGTTTCGTCGTATGCGCTTAATTTTATATGAAAACAAAAATTCATTAAACTGTTGATTGTTCTAATTATAAATCTTTTAGTCTGTCAAACGTACAAAAGCCTTATAAACTTTTATCCCTATTCTGACAGGATGCCAGATGTATTCATTCATATCGATATTCATCACATTTGACTATATTGTGTATTTAAAAAACATCATCTAGCCTCGATCACAACAAATGCCTATATAACAACTCGAAAACCAACATTTTCCGCTTCAGCAACACTTCTAAATACGCTTTTAAAATATGTATTTAAAAGAACAACTTCTTCACTCATTAACTACAAAAACACATTCCTAATGCAGGCACACGCTTGCGTACACGCACTTGACCTTTAAACAGTTTAAACATTAAATGTAACGTGAATTATATTCTACAATCGATTAAAAAAAAGGAAAAAATGTTGTAATGATACGTGGAGCAGTAATTAGAAACGCAATTAGTACTGTGTTATTGTTATTCTAGCGCCGATACTTAATGACTTGATCATTCTCGGAACTAAATGGCAGGTAATGTTAAAATATACCTAAGTTGTTTATCGTATCGATCAATAACTTATTTTTTTATCTTAATAATAAACAAACGGTCATTTACAAACAAAGAAAAAAAAAACAAAATAAATTAAAAAATATTATCTCTGGTATTTTAACAACGCTGTTTTCTTTTTTTTTTTAAATGCTAAGTAAAAATACATCCGTGAAAAAAGAAAACAAGATTCTATTACTTATCTGTGTTAAAACGGTCTCGACCGACCCCTATGTGATACAAGAAATAAAAAATAAGTAAAAAAAAAAAGCGCCTGAACGTATATTTCATAAATACGAGTCATACAGATCAGTTACAGCCCCTGTTATCGTGCTATACATCGAAACGAATACCAAAAAAACGGGAAAACATTCGGCACATTTGGCTCGTAAAGTACTAAAATCCGAAATACTAAAAAATGTACGGCATCATTCGCTTGGGAGCCTTAAATATCGTAGTTGGAGAATGCGCAGTGCGGCGGTGTCACAGTGAAACAGTACGGAGATAACGTCTATACACGTCACTCACCTAGCGAAGATGCTGCGCGATTACAAGAAGTGTCGTGATAGGATAAGTACGACTGAATGCAACGGTTTCATTAAAATGGTATTTGTTGTGTAGTTTGCATTGTACGTCATGTGTTTGTGGAGGATTCTATTGTTTTTGCGTTATTTAATTGAATGATGATATCTATTGTAAATATTCATGTTTTACTTATATGCGTCCTATCAATATGACTTGACTTTTTCTTTATTTGTCTCTATTCCAAGGTTATTTTATCTTATATTCATCCTAACTTGCTAATAATAATAAAATAATTTATTTTGGGGGATACTTAAGAGTCCCTATCAATTTCGCGGTCTAAAACAGAAATTTCCAACTTTTTCAGCGCAAATCTCTCAATAACTTCAAGATATCTGTTCTGTTTTTTTAATGCACAGTTATTTATCATTCATTTATCAAGTAAGTGTACAAAGTCAATTTTTAATAACTACTCAATATAAATTATGAAAAATAAAAACCTCACACATGTTTTTACGTAAGCACGAAACAGCAGATTTTCCAATTGCTTTTTTAGCTTACTGGTAGCAAATAACAATCTGAGAAAAATCATAAATACTGGGCATATAGTATGCTAGTAAGTAGACAATGTATTTTTTTAAATTTCAATGAACTAGTACTTAAAAAAAAATGTGATCCATGCTGAAAAAACCCAATAAAGTCATGTGCAAAATCGTCGTCTATGGGTAAGAATTTATTGACAAATAACAATAAGCATTATATATTTAAAAAACTCAGGTATTTATCTACCAAATCCAATTTTTATATTTCATTTCTGACTTCTTATTTATTTGTAATAAAATTTCTAAATAATGCCTTATAAACCGATGCGCTCGCTCGATACATTCAGTCGCGCCCAAGGGCTTGTTGACGACGGACCTGTGTCGCCCGTGACGTTCGCCGCTCCCAACGAAACTCTTGAATCGCGCGTGATTTTGTACTACACCTAACCAGTTTTGAGACTGTGAGTAGATTTATTTTTTTATTTATGCAGTGTGAATTTTTATGATTTCATAATGTTGTTTATACATATTAATGTTTTGTACTATTAGTAAAATAGTGTTTAATTTTTAGAAAATGGGTCGAAAAAGTGATCTTTACTATCAAGGAAAAATCAAAGGTAAAAAGAAAAAGGTTGAAAAAACACGAAAAGCACTTGCAGTTCTTAGGTAAATATTTTTTTTTGTAATTACGAAAACTGTTAGAATTGGTTATTATTTCTTGAATCTAAAAATGAACTTTTTTATTTTTGTAGAGAATTAAATAGGCAGAATTCTACCGAGAATCAAAATTTACCTGGAACATCATCTATAAGCGAAAGCCCCCATCGGACACAAGGTATTCCTTTTATCTAGTATTTTTTTTATTTATCTAATATATAAAGAAATCTAATCTATACTAATATATAAAACTGAAGAGTTTGTTTGTTTGTTTACTTGAACGCGCTAATCTCAGGAACTACTGATCCGATTTGAAAAATTCCTTCAGTGTTAGATAGCCCATTTCTCGTGGAAGGCTATAGGCTAAATATATATATATATATATATATATATATCTATAGGTAAAGGCTATCTATAGGTTAGTACTTAACTCATTTAAAAAAATGTATTATTAATTATTTTCAGTTACACTAGCAAACAGGATGCATCAGGCTCTTTATTATGTGAAAAGGGGGAGACAACGTATTTTTCAACGAATTATTGAGCAAATACACTGTATATATGTAATAAATTAATAATAATTTTATATTCCATACTATAGGGATGAAAAGGAGAACGAGTCACCAGGGAGTTCAGGAACATGGTCACTTACTAAGAAAAACAAAACCACGGAAGTATGTATATTTCAAATATATTCAATTACTGGTAAATATATGGGTGTAGTATGACATTTATATTGGGTAGGTACCTAGTCGGTACCCAGGATTATAATCTATCTGTCTGTATCAAGTTCCATGTAAATATTTCAAACATCTTTGATTTGGAATTGAAAATATTAATGTCGTATTAATATAATTTCAGAACATGGATTTAATTCAAGAAACGCCTGTCTCAATCAGCTTTAATTCTCTCGATGATTCTTTAGAAGATTTAGTCATGGAGTTGGATCAAGTATGTATTTGCGTGTACCATTTTAGAATAAAAATTTTGAAACATTTATTTATTTGTTTTGCCATTTTCTGGTGAAACATATATCCGTCTCCTCATAATATTTGACCACACATTTCTGTTTTACCTGTTTCAGTGATTAAACATAACTAATATTTTTTCAGTCTGCACCATCTACACCGATACGAATTGAAGGAAGAAGAATAGTTGACTATCAGTATTTTTTTGACCAACTCGTGGAGATTTCACAACACTGTGTAAAGTTTGGATGTCAAATGAGCACTCTCAAAACAATTGAGGAAAAGCGACGTGTTGCAATAAAGTAACTAAAAAATATCTCGTTTTTATTTTCCTGAAATAAAACACATAATAATAGAAAATTATACATTCCCATGGAGATAGTTGTTCAATTTGATAGACTGTACCCCCCACCTTTCTGGTAGGTACATCCTGTACATTATCTGCCTAGCCTTTTTTGTAAGTGACTGCCGTAACTACTAGGTAACGATATTTTTATAAGGTACTTAAACATAACACGTCATAATCACAATAACATCCATCCAGTATTACGGAACTTAGTGGGTAATAAAAAAAAACTATGCAGTGCTGACAATAGCGTTTACGAACCAAGATTATTTGTTCGCGCTACACCGCACGACAACGCACACTATGATTGTCAGCGATAGTTCGAATGCACACAGAGATACTGCGCTCAAATAGTTACCTAAACTAGTAGCGCGCCGAAATTGATAGGGACTCTTAAGCCCTCAGATTGATTGTTTAAATGATGACCCGTCCATTTATTAAAGAATGTTTGAAGGTATGAGCTTATGTGTCAGACATTAAATAGATATAAATCATAGACAAAGATAAACATAGAGATTATATCTAACCTAATCATTAGGTAGGTACAGAAAGTTATTGAGGGGTAGCAGTAGTGACACAGAACCCAATCGATTGCTACTCCGACTCTGTTTGACAGCCGTGCGCGTGAATCAATCGTTAGCAACCTTACGTTAACGTTGGCTTCGAATATAAAAGTATCGTATATGCTCTCAGAGTTAGAGATCTGTTGAGGATGAGGACTTGCCTTGACATGTTCTTAGACAATATTTGTATATTGTGACAATCCTGACTTGCATCCGTAACATGTTTTTTCTTTACGGGGCGAAAAGCTAATTAAATATCCACGCTGAGGGCGTGGGATGTCGGACTTTCACCAACAAAAACACCCAAGTCCCCTTCTGCCTAGACGGGAGCCGCGGTATCGCTCGAGCATTATCTGGGCGACTCCCAACCTAATAGCGTATGGCTTTTTTTATAATTACGTGTTTGGTTTGTCTGTAATAATTTCAAATTTATGATTCAATAAAATTGAAATTCGGAGCCCAATAAAATACGTATTAGAAGGTTCCGAGACAATAGAATTTAATTGTTTTAATCTTTGGACAGTAAACAAGGTAAGCACTTAATCTACGTCAATCAGTCCACAATCGTCATCCACAATAACACAAAGTTATTAAAACAAATAACGTTATCAAGTATTGCAATGCCGAGAATGTTTACATACATCAGTTATTTATAAACTAAAGCACATACGGCCTTCCGCGTGCTAGCTGATCGTTTTCCTTGTAGAACCTGTATTACTTAACAGATTGCAATATTATCTTGACATGTAAACATTTGCATGATCGATTTGTCATCATTTGTAGACGTTAAATAGGTGAAGGCATGCCTTACGATGGGTTACGAAGTTATGACTTAAATATTTTATAGTAAAATGTATTCTGAATTGTTCGAATAATTTGATTTTGCAATTAGTTAATACTGAAATTTAATAAGCTCTAAATACTGCACCTTAAGCTGGAGGTATATAAAAAGGCTAAAAGACATATTGGATGAAAGACAACATAAAAATATCATTACAATAACATAAACATTGCCTTGTAAATCATTACAGTCATTTTATTACATGCAGATGTTTTGGGACACCGCTTAGCGCAGTTGCAGTCAGTGCCAGGGGCATAAACGACCTAGCCAAGCCAAGAAACTGCAGAATAGAATGTGGCAGTTCAGTGGCTGATCTCACACTCTTATCGAGAAATACTACTGCTACCTTAGATCTAATATCCAATGCGATATCATGACAATAAATTCGACTATAGGTACAGACTCCACAGAGCCCCGAGTTTGTTTAATTCCTACAACAGTAAGTATTAAAGAGTCTCAATTAGACTGAGATAGACAGCTAACAAGCGCCGGGCGCCTACATACTGCATCGTGGAACTCGACGAACGAAACTGTATTTACCACGGCAAACGTCATGCCTTCATGATCCGAATAATTCACCACACTATTGTGGACATTATTATATTCTTTTTACACTATAATAAGTCAATTTCGTTTGTATTTACTTTAAGGGCGTCAAGAGCCAAACTGTGCCTTAATTTGAATTGAATTATTTTGTTGTTAGTTTTCACTGGATGGTCTAAATGTAGTTATTATTTTATTCCCCAAATAAAAGTAATTACAGTTATTTAGAAAACCAATTGACACGGTCAATGAAGAAATAGTATGTTGCATGTCATGAATCAAAATTGTGATATAGATAACAATCTGGTTTGTGACCTTTTCGCTCGGATTAATTCAAATAAATATAATAGGAATGAATAGAATAACATTATCACTGTGAAATACCGCATTATGTCAATTGCGAACCTACAGGACATTCAAATTTCTATTTAATGTAAAATCTGTAAAAGGTGGTGGTGTCTCAATACAACTTTTGTATATTGCGTTATAAACCAACATTTGTTTTAGTATCAGCAAAATAAGCAAACCGATTTGATAACTTTTCTCGAAATTCCGAAAATATAAATGGGACTATTTTTAAGATACACAACAATAATCTGTAATTGAATTGTAAGAGAGGAAATAATTCCCATAATTTTGACACGTTATCACAATTTATATTTAGATTTCTGTAAAAATAATAATTATGTGATAAAATGTTCGATTAACATCAAGACGGAATGGTAGTACAATTCGTATTCATGACCATTGGCAGAAAACAAATAAATATTTTAAGTAAAAACAAACTTTCGACAAGTGAAACAAGTCTATAACTATCTGTTTACGATCAATATTAAACGTGATTCTGACAGCGATCGTAAACATTTTTGATAAATTTAAAATTATAACGAAGAACCTTAAAAAAAATGTTGAAACGCAAGCATATTACGGTCATGTTAATTTAACATGAAGCTAAAATGGCGCAAATGCATAAAAATATTAAATCGAAAGCAGAATGAATGAAGGTGTTCGTAAACTTCACATTTTAAGATCCATAATTTCGTTTCATTGAAACAGTGATGATACGGGACTTGTACCCAAAGTAAGTGTTGTATTCAATTAATATAATGATTATTCATTTGACACCTTAAATGTTATGTAAAGTAAACATTCAATCACATTAAAGTATATTGGAAACAGTTACGTTAAAATTAATTGGTAAACAGTATTGAAAAAATATTTTTTACCAATATGTGGATTTACATCCTGTAAAATATGCTATAACTGTTGGAATTCCGCATCAAGTACTTAACAAGTTAATCGAAGTAATAAAACGTTTCCAATAAAAACATAACTTTCTCTTGCGACACTACAATATTTAAACACATTTTTTATATTAAGAAGGAATATTCCCACGACACATTCACCCCAATTTGGTGTCCAAAAGGAGCATTTTCATTCACAACACATGTTCGTCTTCGCAACCCTTAATCATCAAACTGTCATCTGCGAGGTGGTCTCGGGAAAAAACCGAATAAATCTCTTCGTACGCAGTATGAAAAAAAAATCACTTAGCACTCTATACATTCATAAAAATACACAAGAAACAAATTTCAGTCATCGAAACGATAGTAAATTCAGTTTGTCGACCATCGCTGTGTTTGTATGTAATCATTTGAAGACGTTTCCTAATACGGGAGCAGATGGAGTGTGAACTATTTCAAATTGTGATTTTATGATCGTGGATTGTAGGGTGCAGGTCAGTAACGGGTCTCGATGAAAAAACTTAGCTCACGACTCCCGAGTGATTGGTGGCAAAGAAAAAAATGTGGTAAGGAAAAAAATATTTCCTGTATACGGTTCCGTAGTAAAAGACCGTATGGTTTGGAACGATAGAAATATAAAGGCATTCTGTAGTCTTAAACATTAAAGTAAAAAATTAAACACACGGAAAAATATTAATATTTGTTTGAAGGACATTTAATAAAATATTATTGGTTTCGGAAATAAACAAAAAGAATTAAGAATGACTAAACAAGCTTGTCACTTCCTCACTGGGATTCAATTCAAGTAATACGGTACCCCAAAATTATTGAACTTTAGCGAAAAAACGAGCCCGACTTCTCAGAAACTATTCGGTTCGTGATTGAATCTTTCATCTAAGACGGTCAGACATTGTGATAGATGTATAGTTACTTAATACTTGTTTTTCATGGTTTTATAAAGGCTTATTAGTTTTTTTGACGGTTCAATGCGATCGCCAGTAAAACATAGCTGGTTGTTTGAAGTCATGTTTGATTTTGTAAGGTAACGGATTATGGCAATCGGTTGCTGTTAGTGATAAATACATGTTTTGATGGGTTGTAGGAGATTTCTTCTTTATAATTTTAGACAAATAGAAGCATGGACTGAAGTTGGAATACTTGTGTGACATAAATAAATAATTACTGCTTCACTGTCTTACAATTTCGTCGGCAACAAAATTGGGTTTGACAATAATGCCAGCTAAGATAAAGTACAAAGTATTTTCTTGTTTTTAAACGTAAAGCTTGTAGCCCAGACAAAGCGTAGAAAAATTAACGTCTGCAGAAGCATTAAAGTCTTAATTAAGTATTTCTCATTACTCTCTCAAGTGGTAGATGGCTCTCATAAGTATGTAAGATGGCAGGTCGTTAAAACTTAAGTTTCGTAGTTTTCCAATAATTTAGCCATTAGAGAAAGTCCTCCACAGTGGCGTGACAGAATCATTAAGCTACTATATATACTTATTAATTTTTTATAGATTGTCACTATAATGTTTAAACAAAAAATAATTCTTAGAAATTAAGAAAAACATTCTGAAATTGTAATATACTTGAACATTATAGGTATGTAGGTATGTACTTGTAATTGCAATAGTTAGGATAGAAAAGATATTCGGATACAATACACGGGATCCTTTAACCCCTTGTGATCCAATATCTTAAAATCATGAATTTTAAAGTGGAGTGGGTGCATCAAATAAAAAAGCTAGATTATTCAAATAATACAGTATCTTTTAATCCTATTGAATTAAAAGGATAAAGGGTATTATTTCCATAACATTATACGTATACATTAATACTAAACACTAAAGGATATCCGGTCTTTTTTAAATCGATCCTTCGATCCCTGGGTCCCACGCCCACAACGCAAGTAAAATATTTTTTATCGGCAACATTACAAAATTAAACCCCATGTTACGTTTATCTATTGAAGAGCGGGGACAGTCGGAAACAGATCTTATCAAATTTAGTTTCGTTTACAATTGATTTTTTGGTAGAAAAAATTATGGTCTATTTCTACCTGCGTCTGTGCAAACAAGTTACGAATAGAGTCCTTAAACGTCATCGTGTCAGTAGATAGCACGATGCTTTCACACCGGACACAACAGTAAATCATTTGTGAGACGAGCATTTATCTAACGCCAATTGTCAAAACATACACACAAATCAAATTTGACAGTGACCACACGACAGCCACGACAATGGAACTTCCGCTCGTAAAAACCGACAAAAGCTTTAATCGCTCCGTCGGACGAAATCAACCGTATGTTGTGGCAGGACTTCCATTGTCACAACAAAACATTTGTTTTTTTATCAGCAGGCCGTATTAGGTGTGAAACGACGCCTAATCCCTTATTAAGTAAACGAACATGAACACAAAAAGTTCTTGTCAATTTAAAAGCAATAAAATTCTCGGTGCACGAGTTATCTGAGTGTCGAGCGGTAAAGAAAGCCGATATATCTAAAATGCGTAAAACTGGTTCTGATAACACAACTCGGTCCGGTAACGAGTGGCCCTTTCGAACTTTCACACGGAATGCACATGTATGTACATCTCGTACAACGGATGTCGTCGCAATTACGAACGGCTGCGATTATTATTGCGCGGTATTGTGCGGCCAAATTACAGCATCTCGGCTTCCCATCCGGTCTAACGCCGGCGCGGCTGCTGCGCGACAGTCAAGACTGGGTCTTATGGTGACATGCGACAGACCAAATTGTAATGCAGAGCTGGCGACCGTTTGAGAAGATGCGGCGACGCGTACAGGACGCGAGGACGACGGTCGCGATAGACGACCTAATAAGGGATGGACAAATCGCAGGTGAATGAAATGGAACAAGCGCGACAGACTCACAATACTGTCTCGACGTGATGATACCGCGTGGACACCTGCGGTGGCTACGTCAAAAGGTAAACTTGTGATTTATGGGCTTCACTATAAGCGCTGCACTTTAGCGATATGCACCGGAGAAAATCGCGCCTTTCTACATACACAAAAGCGTGTTCGAACTTGTTCAGCGATCAATGCGTCTATCCGACTGTGAGGACGCAACGATTTTGTTTTCATATCTCTCGAATAATGCAGCTGCATTCAAAAGAGACACCCATAGATGGCAGAAGTATGAATTATTATTGTTTGAATGGGACGGATTTGTAGAAATTCTCTTAAAGTTTGCACGATGGTTCCTGTAATTTGCACAATGAATGTTGATTTAGCGCACCTGCATTGTACTTGTATTTTTTGCATAGCTGAGCGACAAAAGTGTCGGATGCATAGCAGAGACTCGGAGAGCAATCACCCCTGCAGTAAAAGGTAGAGACTGGGGACGCGAACGTGAGTCAGAGCCCTCGGTGACCCGGTTCGCACGGCGAGCCGGCTAAGCTTCGTGTTATATGACGCGGAATTTATTCGCTGCCTACGCAAAGCAAACTTATACGCCTTCCCGATAAAACCAGCTCCGACTTCTAATCATTCATTCCATGACGTACAAATAGGGAACACTGACCTTAAGTTTTAAGATGAGTTGGCACAGAATCCAGGCATCATGCGTGTATTATCTATTGGTATGACGGCTCATTAGTCTCCGGCGGAGATATTTGTACAGACACGGCTCGCGTGGTGATAACTTTGATTGATGGCCAGTGCTGGAACATGACGCTATTGCCTTGGCAACTAACTACTACTTAGATTAAAAGGTATGTTGTGCAATTGTGCTATCATCGAACGTATCATTGGTTGGGTAACTTAAATACCAAATATGTTCTTGATAGAAGCTTTTATCAACGTTAAGGTAGCAATTGTAACTATAGGCAACTGCTTATGCGTTAAGTAGCACCTATGGTTAAACACAAGGACATTATACTTGGCTTATTGAAGAGGATTCGCCATGACCGTCATGTGAACGGCGCAGGAGTGGAGCATCGCAGCCGGCGTCCGGTCGGGCCGGTACAGCAGATGCCGCGCCGACCTTGCGCACACGCACACGCCAGCAGCGCCATATATCACAAGTTTTAGATGTAAGAGGCTTTATACCGTGTATTATTTTAAAGCAGGTCGTTCTATTTTATGGTTCAGAATATAGATCTGAACACGCTTAGTTAAAGAATAAATAACAGATACAGGCCAATAAATCATTTAAACTTATAGTCAGGTCCTCTACATCGTAAACTGTACTGCTTAGATAACAATATGAAAAACTCGAAACGAAATCAATCAGGCAGAATGGAGTGACGTGAAATTGAGAACTTGGAGATCACTTTCGTTCTAGATCTTCAAAAGTTTTATTCACAATATCGGCCCTATAATACCTGTTTTCACACAAACACATACACAGGCGCATATATTTCAATACTTAAAGGATACATTAATTTTAAAGGGACCATCTGTCGTATAGCTGTTCGATTTGGGACAAGAAATGAAAGTGACCTACTAAAAAGTATTAATATTTAACCAGTAACATCACTACACCCTCAAATTGATATCCTTAAATCAATAGGACGAAAAAAACCTTCGTATTTTCGTCCGTCGTTGTAAATGTCATAATAAAATACGATGTCGGGTTATTATCTTCGTACGGACAGCAAGATAATACACGGCATCGCATTTACGGGTTAAGGTCACAACATCCCGTAAGTATTAAGTGTAATTGGAAAAAATAAATTCTAAAAGTAAATGTCAGGCCGCAAGCGTAATCTTCTACAGTGAAAATGGCATGGTGCGGTTTTATGGTGGAAAAAAAATATATAACGAACATGGATCCGAAGTAGGGTTGTTCTGTGGCACGGTGATCATAAAAATGGTTTAATCGATTTTTATTTTTTGGATTGTATTAATGGCGCAGTGCAGTCGCTAAGATCTTGACGTGAGGGTCTTTACTAAAAGATGGTTATAGTGATCCAATAGTTTCTTTCATACTTTATAGATAGGTAGTTATTGAAACGTATAATAAATGTTTCTATAACAAAGGCATATACGGAGCTATACATCTGCCACTAACATCAGTTGAATATTTTATGATAATACATATGTGAATTGTGAGTTTGCGTCAATAAATACTGTTATCAAATAATACCGCATTTTCATGACTAACTGGAATACATAGTACCTTAGCAAACACGGGTAGTCGTTTAGGCACATTAGGCTGACCAATTTCCAGTGTGACGTCACAGTGTGAATAATTTGGTTTTTCGGCTGGTTCATTCTATGAGTCAGACATCGAAAACGATTTTATTTCTTTTTTATACTCCAGTTTTATTGTTTTAAGTCTGATCGGTTGTGGTAAAATACAATCCAATAACCATGTATGGAAATAATGACTTTATCTGTAACAAAACTATTGAAGGCTGACACTGTAAGTGTTCACAAAGATTAGTGCGATTGTGTAAACAAATCAAAAGTAATAAATAATAAGGATTTCTTTGAATAAATTAGCAGCACTCTACTCTTAGCTATGTATATGAAAAACTTTGCCCAATGACTTTAATATTCATACGGTCATTGCCCGGAATGAATATCTGCAAATCATCCTAATATACATACTGCCCGGACCGTGCGAAATAGTATATATGTACTATGTACTTATCAACCCACAGCAGTGTTAATGTTCAATCTTCTTCAACTTCCTTCCAAAAACCAAAACGTCCGAATGGTAGGAACCACCTGTACCGACATCCGACATCTTGAACAATAATTAAGCAGATGTAATGGATTTATCATTGGCCGCGACGACCGCCCATTCTTACCTAATCATCCTTAATTATTATCACAAGCCTATCTGTTGAAACAAAACGAGAGGTTCCGTATAGAAAAAGTATCTATCACCCGGTCATTACGAGGTACAAACAAAAACTGGAGTACTATGATGACTTTTTAATTTATTTTGGGATGAACAGACGTGACGGTGTGGTTAAAAAACATGGATGACTGTGATCTGACGATTGGGATCCGATTAAGGGCCAAGGAGACAGGTTTATAAAAAATTGAAGTACGGTTGGTTATAGCTACTTTAAGAATGAGATGAATCGACATGAAACATAATTGTTTTATGATAGGCAGGTATAGTTTCTTGTTGAAAAATGCTCTTGATTTCGTACTGGAAGCTTTCAGATATGTTTGTATGGGAAAAACCGACTGCGCACTCGATGAAAATATATGACTCATATTTTATTATTATCCTATAAGTCGCGTCTATGATAATATTAACGTTTCAAAGTTATAAATGAGGCACTTGTGTTTACTATTTAAAAAGTGTACATTAGGCGGAAAGATTGCATAATAGTCAAGAAGAATGAAGAACATTAAAATGCCAGTATCTATGAGCGACAATTGAAAATGATCCAGCAGGTGACCGGTTAAAACCAGATTGCGATGATTTCTTCATCATTAGCCCATAACAGATTACATACACGGAAGACGCAAGTGTGAATGCAATGCAGATACGTATATTAACGTAACCTTTGCTTACAATGTGGTTCGTCGCGAATGCTGCACACACAGCTGGCATTTGAACCGCTCGAGATCCCGTTTGTGCTAAGGAGAATAATTGTCCCGAGATATTTATATACGCGGCATAATATACCGTTACGACAGATCTCTTGGTGGTCGGGCAGAGTATCTGTGTCTAAAACCACCGTTAACTGATCTATTGTAAATCATAACACTAACCTATCCCTTGGAGTAGGTACTGGTTGAAGAGCATGTTCAAAGTACAAGAGACTTTGTTAATACATCAATCCCATCAAAAATATAAATGTGAAATGGGAGCCAAGTTCAATATTATATATGTCTTGATTGTTGGCTTCAACACACAAAAAAAGAAAGAAGTGCAAAGACAAAATAAGTGCAATCTAAATGGGTGCCAAGTTAAATGGTCAGGCCTGAAATTTATTTACAACAACATGAAAAATCTATTCTTCTTATAACTTAGGATAATATATTGTAGCCTAAGGTCTGACTTGGCTAGTTTTGACACTTGGCTAGTTTAAATTGACACGTTTATGTGAAATAGTTTTTTAATTATGAGAGGGTCAAAAGTGGCTCCAAATGGTTCGCGTAATATTACACACGGTGCTGCTTGCGAGTTCTGTTACTTGAACTTGGCTTGACACGCTACTGTGTAACTCTTTGATAAAGTAGTTAGTTTTCCTATTGAAAAAAAAAGAAATGTGTCTAGTACCGCAAGAAAATCAGAAAAAAAAACATTGTCACAGGCCATTTTTACTATCAATTACAAATCCCCTCATAGCAACAACTTTTAGCTGTTTAGTCTCATATAAAACAAATGATTACTTAAGAGCTATTCACATGGTTATCGTTAATTAAATTAATAATTTAATTAACATCAAACACAATCAAAACACGCAACTTGTAAAGGCGACATCCCAGAAGTTACCAGCCTTTGTGTAAGTCTGTATTGAAAGTCCAAATTAACTAAGTTGCATTGTTTGCCCGCTATGAACACGTAAAGTTTTGTTCATTATCTCAGAATATATTAATTATTATTTATACTTCCTTATTGTTTTAACAGGGTAACATAGGATTATGTTAGTTTGTCGTGACTATAAGGATAATAATGTCAATGTTTATAAACTATTAAAATGCACTTAGTTTTAAATTAAGTGCTGCAGTCATTGATACAGAAAACCCCAAGAACCACATTCAGTGCCCCAAATCCGACCTCAAAAATGACTGAAAAAAAAACAGTAATTTCAAAAAGGCTGAATCGCAAAAACAACTTTATATCGTGAAGGTAAGATATAATTTGCAAAAATTGCATCTATGCTTAATTGAAGACAGTATTGGCTGTGACTTTTGTTCGAGATGTGTATCTAGGACTATGTTTTTTTTTTTCTATAACATTGGCTGTCGTATGTTTTGTAAAAGAGAAATCAAAATGAATGGACACGCATAGTTGAATAGCTTTTGTTAGAATGAAAAACAGTTAAATAATCTTAACCGCAAAGCAATCTTTAATAAAAGACAGAATTGGAGTAAAAAAAACATTTAAGTACTGCGAAATCATCATAATGTTCAATTTATTGCAAGTTTAAGTACTATATTACAGGTGAGTGTATTAAGACGCTAGTCGAGTAACAAATAAAGAATATGATTAAACTTAAATCGACCGTTTAACGAGAACTTTTTGTCAATTAACGTTAACCGATCGATTAAGTACCGCAATCGTTTTACAGACCTTGGTCGGGAACATTGAGCTCGCAATATGTAAAATCTTTTTAATATCCTATTATGAACATATAAATAATTAACAACTGTAATTTATAATGATTGTTGGACATTACTATATTTTTATTTTCAACTTAGCTTTTACTCGCGGTTTCCGCTGCAAATTATTTTTTCAAATCGGCCCAGTAGTTACTGAGATAAGCAAACAAACTCTTCAGCTTTATAATATACGTAAGTACAATTTAGATGGCTACAGGACACTTTACCGAAAAGAAAAAATAAACATTTCAGTCAAACGAGGTATTAAATCTAAATTCACGCGCTCAATTTTCATGGTTACAGCAAAAAACGAAGTTTTCAAAGAGCAAATAAAAATTGTATAAATAAAAGTCAAAACCGCATAAACAAATCAGATACAGCCAAAAAATACTGAAGAAGGAATCAAAACTATGATACATATTTATGAAGTGACATCGTCTAGCGGAGACCGGGATTCATTCACCAAATGCTGGTATCTATTTACATTGTTATCGCCAGTTATCGAGGGTCGCCCTTCGTCGAAGCCGCAGGGTTATCGATGCCAACTGGAGTGCCGACTTTGTGATAAACCAATCATGAGAAGGGATTTTAGAGGATACTGTCACGATATCAGATGTAAATTATAAATCGTGTTGGATACATGTGAGATGAGTGTTATGCTTTTTTTTTTATCTTATACAGTATACGTTACTTAATCACAGTGCTACCCAAAAGCTAAAACAATTATTGCAGTTTTTTAAATTTTATTTAGGATCACGAAAATAGTTTTTTGTTATGTAGCGCCTCTATATTTATTTAATGTCATGTTCCCCCATGTAGTAGCTAGGGAGGTATACACACAGATCATTATCATCTATGCGGTTATAATATAAACACACTTTCTTCTACATAACTGGGGCTTTAACTCACATTCTCAGTCTGATTTGACAATCAATATCGAAATTATTGTTAGACTATTTTTATTAACCTCTACAAACTATACTTAAGCTTCAACCAACGAAGTGTATTTAAGAATCCCGTTAATATCCAGATTAGTTACAATCTTCGAAATAGACGTATAATTCGAACAACTATAAACCTACCATTTCGCCCTCTTAACATCGGGCAGCCGGTTAATCTACCCACAGTCTTTACATTTATTTGATAAACAATTGAGGTAAAGACGAGCAATAAAAATGGTAAACGTAAGACCCTTTAGACTCCCACCTGCTCAAATAACAACGGACTGAGGTAATCCAAATATTTTTGAGAACTCGTCATAATGTGGCAGAACAAAACGGAACGATAAATAAAAGAGTATCAACGAAACTGGATCACTGAAGATGATAAAACTTGTTTTCTAACTAATACAGTATGAATAAGGATGCCATGTAGACATAAAAAGAAATATTCCAACTTAGGTCTTAAGAAAACATGTACGTGACCAATGGAACTCCTAAAAATCTTATTTAATAATAAACGAGCCCACTCTAATCAGACCAACATTTCGATCCGCATAATAAAATTACGGTGAAATACTTTGCCGCAATTAACAATCCAAAACATTCATTTCACAACTAAGACTGCAAAACAGATTTACTTGAATAATAGACAGGCTTTCCGAGAATTGTTTGTTGAATTTTATGTTTCATTATACTCCAACAGTGTCGAGTTGCAAGAAACGGCCGTGGAGAAATGTGGAAAATTAGATGTTGTTTTTTGGAACGCCTTGACATTGAATTCTAATTTAACAAAGCGAAAAGTAAAAATGATTCCAGTTCAGCGACTCCTGAATGTCAGACGGAACACGTACGGATATAAAAGTGGAAACTATATAGTGTGTTAATACCTGTCTACCTACTCCTGACTCAAGGAGACTTCGGACTTTAGTCATGACCGTGAGTAGTAGCTACAAAAAAAAATTGTGTGATATTATTATCTCAATTCAACTTACTTAACACATTGATTATGGACTCATGTGGTACGACAAAAGTGTCCATTTAGAGTTCCTGCCCGCGTCTGATAATAGGGAACCTATTTTTTGTTGGAGACAAATGGAACGCACTGATTGCAATAGAGAAAAGTCGGTTAGAAATCGTATCAAAATCCGAATCGGCCCGATGTATCGGTCCTACAAAAAGTCGTGTCCTGACGTAGGCGTGCAGGCTTCGTCTAACTTCATACAATAAGAAAAGAAGCGCGTTCTTTTTACCAGCAGAAGTAATCAAAGGTACTCCCTATTGCTATTGCCATGGTAACGTCGAATAGCCGGAACATAACTAGAATGTTACTTTTTTGTCGTATTTTGCATGCATCAATAAGAAAATGAGATCGTTTGAGATGCATTCAACTTCAACACCTAGTGATCAAATCTCAACGTTTCATATACAAAACCGTG
This sequence comes from Plusia festucae, assembly GCA_950381575.1. Classification (NCBI taxonomy): domain Eukaryota; kingdom Metazoa; phylum Arthropoda; class Insecta; order Lepidoptera; family Noctuidae; genus Plusia; species Plusia festucae. The sequence goes on along the minus strand of OX494444.1, from coordinate 1,946,794 downwards.
AATGAATCAACAACCGTTATTTGATAGTCAATATAAAATTGTCGTCGAATTTCTTGTGGCGCTTTGATCGAGAATAAACTTCAATTTCAGCAAACACAAAAACTTCAATCAGTTTCTCGGAAGATAAATTTAACTTTGTACAGGAAAAAGGCGCATAATACTATGGCTATGTCCTCGGCATTTGAGACGAGATGTTATTTTTTGAAACGGGAGAATGAATTAAGCATCCTATACCTTGACGACCTCTGTGGTCGAGTGGCGTACACACCGGTTTTTAAGGTGTCGCCAGCTGAGTTCCCGGGTTCGATACCCGTCAGGTCAATGTAGAAAAAAAAAACACTTTTCTACATTGTCTCGTTTCTGGGTGTTTGTGGTATCTTCGTTGTCTCTGATTCCATAAAACAAGTGCTTTAGCTACTTACTTTGGATTCGGAGCAATATTTGTGATGTTGTCCACATTTATTTATTTATACCTTTTATAATTGTTCTAACTAAGGTATACCCTAATATAATTTGTAAGATCTGAGTACATTAGCAATGTAAAATTACTTTATTAATAAATTACAACTCACCATGGCTGTTATCAAAGGTTCGCCATCACCCCATCTGAAATTTAAACAAACATGTTTTTAACGCCATGAGTCAAAACCATTTAGAGGTAATTGAGTGTTAGCATTTTAGGATTCTCTGCTACAGACACAAAAACGAAATGCAATTTTATTACTCTTTATTTAAGTCAGTTAAGTTTTTATTCGTCGTTTCGTCCAAGAAAAAGGCGGAAAATGCATTTAAATAAAAACAAACTATTACTGTTGTAAATTAATTTTTAGTTTAAACATAAAAACACAATAAGTTGATAGTACGTTCGCAGAAAAACAATAATAAAGAACAGTACAGTCTCAGATCCAAACAAGTCACAGGTAACAATTAAAGACATAACCACACTCCCGATAACTATAATCATAGAAACGTTCGTATTAATGAAACTCGAGGCTAAATCGTTGCAACGCTCATAAAACATAGTCGTAAAACATAATATACAGAAATGCCATCACCGCTGGTTCTCACGCCGTATAGATATAAAACCCATATTATGTACGAGCAATTAAGAGGTACATAATATAAAAATGATTGCCAGACAACACACGATCCTTTTATAGACGGCGATGTCGATAAACTGGACAAGTGCCAAAAAAATCGATAAAAAAATAAGCGATCAATGCTCTTCTACATCACTAATCGGTAACGTATACACACGTCTAATTTATTATCATGTCCTAACTAGGTATATCAAAACAAATGTGATGTGATAACATGAAAAAGCATCTTTGATACATTCAGATGTTAATATTAATATGTTCCGTCAATAAATTCTAATTTGTCATACAATTTGTCGTGCATCTGCTTTGAAATGTATATTCTGATCAAAAGAACGAAGACGCTGAGACACTTTGTCATTAAAATTTAAGACCTTGTCATGGATATATCTTGGGTATGTGCAGCAGATCTCACGACATAAATAATAAATTATCACCACCATTATATCCTAAGATACAAGAGTATCCATGGAACTACTATGGAAGATCCTTGCGTCTTTATAAATATTTTCTATCTATTAAACAAGGAAATCTCCATATTAATTTTAATAAGTACCAACTCAAGTTCCGTCATCTGTTCCAATAACACTTTGAGTCAGGAATTCGGAAGTGGACCACACAGAGTGACCTATCTTGAAACAAAATCAGTGGCCGCAGCGAAACAATTAACATGACTTATTTAAACAAATCATGACCAATTATCTATGCACCTTAGTACTGGTTAGTCAGATATGACTGCATACTACATAAAACATACGTTATAAGAAACAATAAATTTCCCATTATACATTTCATAAACGACATGTTTTAAGACCAGTCTCGTTTTATTAATTAAGGCTAAAAGGATCGCGTCACCATATCTTATCACTGCTAAAAATAACTCAATTATAGGTATCAATTAATATTTAGAACAAGTGTTGAATATTGAGTCACATATGCGCCCGCGCCGTATGAATGGCGATGACTAAGTGTTGGTGCCGAAGTGCCGCATATTAATATTGCTTCACGGAAAACTAATCATACAGAATAAGTGGTTATTATTAACACTAAGATTAGGTCGTCGGAGTCCATACTAGTACTTATAGAGGAAAACGTTAGCCAAATATCAAACAGATATGAATTTTTGCATGGCAGATATGCTAATGAAAATTGGGTAGGGCGTCAGTTCTCGGAAAGAATGACTAGACTGCGCAAAACAAATAACAGTAGTATAATGAAGGAGTCTTATTCTGAATTTTGTTATGATACCTAAGCTAAAACACGGTTCAACAACAATTTACATGAGAGCTTTCAATACAGTTTACAAGTTCACATAATACAATATGGAGTCATCAAAGCCCATTTATTTCTCACAAAAAACATTTTCCAAGTCGCCCTTATACTCAACAGAAAGAAACTTTCCTTCACTTTGAAGCCAATTAATTAAATTATTTGCCAATTAAGGCTTCGTGTGACCAAACAGCGTTCTTATACAACATCAGTTTCATGATACCGCGTCGGATTTCAATCCGAAGGATTACCGCAGCCCCGGGATTCTTGGTTCTAATTACTGCAGAAATTCGAACTAGACTAGGGTCCTTACTTCCTTAGCAACAAGACATCAATCAGAATCAGAAACCGGTTGTAACTAGGTGAACGATGTAATTACTCTACCGGCTTACCCTGTCATTTTATACTAAATAGCTGTATTAAAAACTACTAATTTCCTAACTGTGTATCTAGTTCACTATTACAAAATGATATGGGTGAAATTTATTTTTAAGAGATGAAATTCTTATTATGCCTTTTGAATATCATGTCATGATACTAAATAACAAGGTACAGTTGTCGTATTCCACTGGAAGACGCATTTAAAATAATTTCAAAAGTACTGCAAATTATGTCTTAGCAAAGCTCAATATTGCGCCGTCTTCAATTTGAATGGAAAACTTACCCTAGACATAACATCATCTTCCAATTTCGTCAAATCAGCATAATCGTAATTAATAACAAACGTCTACACACAAGCGTATTAATAATATTTAAGTTATAACAGTAAAGAGATCTTTATATTGGTCGTGAACGAATACGTGTAAACCGGAGCGGAAGCAAGAGGTCACGGGCGTTTAACGAAGGGTTTAATTAATTTATCAAAGGATGAAAAGCAAAAAGGTATTTTCTTCCTGCTCATTCTAACCCAAGCATTTAATAACAGCTGATTCTGTTGTTTTTTAATCCCAAACGAAACCGGAACAGAGTTTAAAAATGGTTGTCGAACAATGTAGATTCTCAGTTTATCAGCAATACAATCCAATGGATCTTGTAACGAAACTGTTTCATGTTCCGCCTGTAATCCCCTGGTCAATGTACTAAGATATGTAATTTCAAATAATTAAGTACCGATTTTGAAATACATCAAACTGTACATACATCAAGCAATTAAGAGCATAATAAGTCGTGACGCGTTGTAATTCAATTTCGGGCGTCTTCGGTCGTCGGCACAGTTTTTGTAAACCGATTTGAACTTGTGACCCTCGCTTCCGCAGCAGAGCCCGGCTGGCGGCGGTGGTAGATACACTACTTGGCTATGCGAGTAGCGACCTCTGAACCCTGAGTCAAGCCGATACAAAGCGGTACGGATGTCAGATTCTCAGCGTTCGCAGAAAGGATGTAGGCACAAGCGGCGGCACTGTTATGATTCATTTGCAAACGAACAGTTGGTTTGCATTCATGTAGATGATGTGATCTTTGTATGTAAACGTTTTGTCAACTGACATTAATGACTTAATCGAATCGTACGAATTGGATCAAGATTAAGTATGGCATTTGCATCCGATACGAGCCAAAAACTTTACTACTGGAATGCAACACACAAACTTTTAAAAAAGCAGTTTGAGATAAAAAGAACCGGATCCTCTATCAGGTATACTTTACGTACAATTTATATTCTTGTCATTTCTCAAAATACCATTGTCCTTGCGAATCGAAAGACCAAATGCTTGCAACATATTAAACAAACAAACACCCTGCACGGCCTCAATGAACAGCTAAATACGTAGGTATACAAGTAAAGTACGGGGGCACCATAAAACGTTGATTGTCGCGTAGGTCTCGAGGTGACCTTGAGATGTACTAGAGGAGTGATTCACACGCCCACAGACCCAACATTTTGGACCACTTCGTCACCAAATATGCAGAAGCGTTCAATACCTCTGTACGTGTTAGAATTTTATGTTTTCCACAAAAATGCCGCGTCATTGAATGTAAATTAAGCAATGAGTCTGAGTTTATTACAACTGGTCCTTTTCCTTATCCAAAGATCCTAATTTTTTGTAACTCTCAAATATGCGAGTGGTTTTGCTGTTTTTTTTTATAAGATTCCTAAGTAATAAGGCATCAGACACTATAAATATCTAAACATGAATGAAGCCAAAGCCTCCAAATCTTCTAAAGTGTATGAAAACCTTCGAACAGGCTGTGAGACATAATAAGGGTCCGCTACTGTACTTTTTAAATTAGACCACGTCCATCAATTTATCTTTTTGGGATGTCGATGGGAACAGGTTACAATACGATTTGATTCGGAAGCCGCTGCCGTCCGTGTTTGGGAAGTAAATAAACATTGTCTTGGGCGACTAGGGGCGCCGCCGCGCCGGCGAACATGGTGTGAACAAACAGACAAACAACTTGCATTTTTATATATGAATATCATAACATAGATCTTTCTTTAGGTTTTTAGAAAGTGTTTATTTATATTACTGTCCATATGATGTAATTTTTAATGAAACATTAAATGATAAGCATACGTTGTAATAGACATGAATGAAATGGAAATAATTACATGAATCAATGACCTTTAAAAACAATTTCTAATAATGAATTAACATTATCTTCGTTGAGGGTCTTCGTTTAAATAGTTAATTCACAATCGTTTAATCATTTATTTCCGACTGCTAAGGAGGCAATAGGCGTATTAAGTTACCAATTTGATTACTGCCATTTGTATTTTAAAGTAATTCTAAAGAGGAAAGATTTGTTGTAGGTTAAAAACAACCTGATTAGTGCCCCTAATTTACATTAAATGAAATGAATTTGCGTGTCTGACTTTTTAGGAATTATAAAATAAATAATTAACGATTCACGAAAGCCCACGGCGTGCCAAATATCATTCCCCGGTTGTCACATCTACGCTATGTCATGTTTACATGTTTTAGTCATCAATCTATGTGTCTGGGGAGGTAGCGGCGCAGAGCGCGCAAAAACCGAAGTGTAACGACCGGCGATCCGCCCTTGAACCTACAGATCACGTGCACAGACAGACATGACGACACTATTTAAAATTCAACACGTTAAATACTAGAGAAGTGTCCGGTACTGGTCAATGGAATGCAATATTATTAGATGAGGTGACTGATTAAAGCCACACCCAGTGATCTCACAACGACAATTCTCCAGTACATGCCTTACATTGCGGGTCCTTTTAATGAAGCTATCGTAAAAAAACGTAGCAACATTAACAAGACATACAGTGTATTGCGACTAGTTATTATTTCACTGGAACATAAATATTCACTTTAAGATCAGTAAAGCGACTCGTCCGGAATAGGTAGGTAGGTACATGAAATACTAGAGCAAATTCCGAATGCATAAAGTAATCGTAACAAGGTTTTAAGAGCACATTCGTTGCTGGCGACACGATTGCACAGTTCAGATGTTTTGGCATCCATTTTTACGATAGGCAGTAATCTACCATGATGTAAATTATGTAGGCTTGCTGTTTCCGTGGTATGGCCGGCGAATTAGTCATGGTAACTGATAAAAAGTACCAAACTTATTGGTTAGTTACAAAAAATTAGACATGTCTGATCGTGTTCAAAACTGTGTCTGGTTTAATCAAAATGGCTGTTGTACTCGATATCTTTGTCCGGAATCCTATCAAGTTCCGCGTTTCTACAGTATCTATAAGCAATTCGAAGTTATTATTCGAAATTATATCTACTTAAATGAGACCAAACGACGGACTCTAGAAAATTCTAGATTTTTCTAATCTTTACACTGAGTTCAGCAGCGTGCATGAACTAGGAAATTTTCCTACTAATGATATCAAAGAGGTTTGGAAGTTACATCAGCTGTACGCTAGTGTCCGACCTTGAACCGGCAGGACAGTCGGCAACAGAGCCAAAGCTATAAAGCTACACTTTTGGAAGACGCGCTCGTTTTTCTTGATTCACTCGTAAACGCAGGCGTTGTCTGTACTGTTTGACATTACGTAATGCTGTTCAGTGTTCAAGCTATGATGGGACTGCGGTATTTAGATAGTCATACATCTAGTTCATTTCATTCGACTCCATCAAAGAATGGAGTTTCATCTCAGATGATGAGCATTAATAATGTCGACCTGCTACACAGAATTAATTACACATAAAGCCAATAATAATAATAATAATACTGGCCTACAAATGTCCCACAGCTGGGCACAGGCCTCTCCCCATATATAAAGCCAATGCATCAGAATAATATTCTAGGCTAGCTAGTGTAGACACGATATCGTCCAAATGTGGATGGTGGAAGTCATCCTTCGTCATATCATTTTAATGCCGCTGAACCGCCACCATGACCTCGACGAAAACGTGTAAAATATTTTTAGTTACGTACAAGGTCGCGTGTACTTAAATAATTATTACATTCATACGTAGGCATATAAAACATTAAATTAGCGATGGTATAAGATTTCTAGAGAATTGTTGATGACGATCAACTGTTTGGAAAACTTAAAGGTAAAGTACTGCTAGGTAGCTGTTGGTTCCCAAACAAGGAACTGTGTATGTTTGTAATGGTTACATCTGTTAAAGTATGTAACGTTCTTAGCTTCTCCGTGTCTGACGAGCAAGGAGTTTTGCAGCTGAATTCGTCGTTATCTAAGACTTGAAGAAGTAATCCTTCATGCATTTCATATGAACGCGAAATGTTATGTTAAAAATAATAAAAGTACAAGCCGTCTGAACCGAGTACGGCCTACCTTGAACCCCGAGGGATCGATACAGTGCCATAATAAACGTATTTATAATACCCAATCGATCCAAGTGAAGCGAACATTTTTCATTACCAAGGCCGCGATGAAAATAGATTGATGGATTCCTTCAGCCAGAATTAAAGTGGTTTGTTTTGTGATACCATATTGCGATCATCAATTTTATACGAATTTATTAAAATAACTGACTATTCATATTTAAGAGATTGGGTTTTAGAATAGCCGAGTTTTGATATAATTTGCGTTAATAGGGTTCTTTTCGTATTTTAGGATCGTGCTAATCTGAAATCTGAGGATAATAGAATACTGAATACAATGAATAAAATTACCAACTGCTTCGTTTCTCGCGCAAGAATGAATGAACATTGAATGAATTGATTAAATAATTAATGAAAGCTTCTACTAGTGTTATAATTACGTATTATTGTTAAATTGCCTTATTAATATTAAATGATGGGTATTAAGAGATCGTTCATTCGACATTAGACGTGATTATAATTAATGAACAGTAAAAAACAAAGCTAGTTAATAAACAAGTTATTAATTAAGTTATTATTGAGTACGTATCTTTTATAGAATAGGATGTATTGCCTATAAGAAATAGCTGCTTACGACGATTCTTTCGGCAAAAAGTATCATTTAAATGAAGGAGTCACTAGGAGTACTATGATTTTTTTCTTGAAATCTGTCCAACTACTGGTTGTCATCCTACAAGGAGTCGCAGTTCCAGTAAAAACCTTGATATAACTGGCAGTAAACAACCAAAACCACCTCATAACACATGATGAATGGCTTGACCTAGAAGCTGCATTATTGCGGCTCACCGAACAAGTGCCAGACAATACCCTAAAGAAGTTTCGTATAGCTATCACACAGTACACCAGAAAATAACATAAGGAACATTAATAGGACTAATTTTGGAGTTGGAAAAGTGTAAACATGTAAAATTTTCCTTACGGTACAATTCCGCAAATTAGTAACGTTTTTCTTTCTCAAAGCTGTGAATCATTTTGTTCTAAAAGTATCTAGATATTGATATAACGCGGTTACATACGCAGTGTACATATTTACTAGTATTATACATGGAGTATTCACTTATTTTACTCCATAATATTTTTTAAGATTGTTATACCTACAGTATTTCAGATACCTACTACCATACTCTTGTGATTAATGTTTCTCTTAAAAGCTCACACTATTATCAAACCTTGTTTTGCTCTCAAAGGAATCATTTCTTTTTATAAAATTCCCATGTTTGCATACATAATTTCGCGGATGGCATAAATACGAGTCCAGCATGTGATAGTATCTCCGAGGTTCTATGGTGTGTAGGTCGTGCAAACACATAATACTATCATCATGTTTCAAAGATTTTATCTCCGTCACATTGTAGCGACAAAATTGCTCGCACATTATAACGCTATATTAAAATATAGCTTTGCACTGTAATAATATGTTGGTGATAACAAAAGGCATGAATTACAGCTATTATGAACTGTAACATAGTTGCGAATTGTGTTAGGTTCATTCATGAATTCGCGGCGGTATGGAAATCAAAAAGCTGTTATCTCACAGTTTTCGTCTATCATTACGATTTTTTACTACAACCGACCCGTTATATCCTGGTATATATTCCCAGTAGGTACATTTGTTATTGCTAACCTTACTAACACCTCTCGACACAACTTCACGCCGAATTTTTTAGCTTCCTGAGGCTAAGTTATGTAGACGCATCATGGTTTTCCCTTTAAACAAAGACCATCGTGTTAATGCTTTCAAGAACTTTAGACGGCTGATTGCATCTTAACAAGCTGCATCATTGTGTCACAGCATCTCGATCTCAACGTTGATTATCTCCATAAATCTCGAGAGTGCCATTTCACACACATCACTTCACGAAGGATAAACATCTCAAAGGAAACACGGGTCTTGAGTATTATTTCCCAGAAATTCGAGGGACAAACAGGCTCTCGGTCAGACTGGTGACCTTCGCAGGACGACGGACGTCGGTTTGACCTTGACCGCGTGTGTCAGTCTACCCACGTACATCGCACACGCCATAAACCACTCATTATGGTAAGCCAAATGTACTGCCACACAAATTTGTGTTTGCCGCCGCCCGATATGCTAATATGTCTTCTAACTCAGACTGAACGGTTTGGATTTCGGTTGTGCGAGTTGTATAATTAAGTTTGTGTCGGGATGTTCATGAACGCTTTTGTATTCAATTTTGACCTTTATTTGAAGGACTTTAGGTGCTGTTAGATGTGTTAGCTACTATGTTGTGTGTGGAGGACGGAAGCCAACTTCCCTAACGTAATAAGTGTTTGATATCGGAAGTTATGACTAAGTTTACACTGGAACTATGTATGGTTGGTCTGGATGTTACGACCTCTTTAGTGCCGCCGACATGCACGGGAAACGTGCATTATTTTGATTATCATTATTGCTTAGGCGTAGGTACTGTGAAACACGTATGCATGTCAACGACCTATATATTCGACGCTTGTGAATGTAAGAAATGCAACGTTTTTAATGAACTGCGAGAAAATGTAGAAAACTACATCAAAAGGTTAAAAAAAACTATAAAACCATTGAGTAACCATGGTTAGGTATGGCTTTAATTTAATACCGAAACTAATTCTAAATAATTTATACCTTGACACAAATATGGGAACATAAATTGATAAAAATATACATTTATGTGTATTTTTAATAAAGTTGTGCAAGCTACCTAAAAAGGGCTATTTATTCCAAGTTTAACTGGTTTTTGGTGTATTAGACTTATCGCCATGGGACGAGAGTTCAAAACAGTCCATCTGCAATTTAATACAACCTTGTACATTTAAAAATAATAATCGGAAATGGGCAAAAGTGTTGCAAGGAAAATAAAATTAAAAATAAATCAATAAGATTTACTAACGGAAAGTACTCAACATATCTCAACTAAAACAAATTACAAAATGGCGGGACATTATTTAAAGGCAAGCTACATGAGCGGCGTCGTCAAACAATATTGACTCTCACATCTAAAGAGGTCTGTCATTATTATCTTACAATACATTCTCCTTCTTAATGGAGGTTCGGACAGAGGGATCACGGATGTAGGAGCCGAATACAACCACACAGCGACATCCACGGACCTGTCGGCTTTTTGCATCACTAGGGTTGGCAAACATGATTGATACCTTTAGATCGGCGTGACAATGTTAAATGCGGTGACGCGTACACAAAGGGACGATCGACACTGATGGGGAAATTAATTAATTTAACGGTGACGCCTCTTCTAATTGTTTGAGCTGAAAATTCGTGAGTGTGATGTGGATATATTTGTGTCGAAAAAGGGTTCTAGAAAGGTTAACATGTTTAATCAAAAGATAAACAAATGGTTATTGAACCAAAACGAAATTGTTAAAATTCTGTCTCCTCTTTTCAGACAATAAAAATTACATTGTTATTTCTATACCTACTATTGATATAATACTTTTAGTAAAACTCTCTAACTCACAAACTGATATAGAATTATAGGAAGAGTATAAAGGCCATAAATATGAAGATAAGCAAAACTACTTGTGAGACTATAAACCTATGTTCATCAGACAACGTTTGTAAGTTAATGACTCACAAAGAAATTCTCCCAATAACACTAAGAAGCCATATCCTAAGGATACTAAACATATAAGTAAACGAGGAATCCGATCAAAACACGCCTCTACGGAACGCCCTTCAAACTTTTTATTACGCAGTTACTTGTATAACTTATTTAATCTTTCGCGGGAGTGTGGCAGCCCTGGACAAAGTTAAGCTCTTATTTCTGCCTTATTGTCCGTCCGATATCTATCGAATCAATCGGCGGGGTCAATGCCACCGCTTTGATAGCCAAAACTTTGCACGTGGCAAACTTTTTGCAAGTAAACCCGTATCAATCAAAATCTTTCTAGAACTAATATCATTTGCATTGAGTGGCGTGCGGCGGGCGGCAAGCGGCAAGCGGCCTGGGCTTCCGAACGTTTGACATTTAAATCATTACAGCTTTTTATTTCTTTTAAAGCAAGAAATATTTACGATTCTAATAGGGTGTTAGCTTTTGGACACGTTCACATTGTACCTACTGTGCTATACCTATATTATTAACGTGACCATAACAATGTATGTTGCGTGATATTGGTGTGCTATGAGCTATATACATACATATATAGATTACAGCGTGGTCTGAAAGCCACTTTAATACTCAGCACGGGACATGTCCAAATTCTTTATTATTATCAGCCAGTAATTGCCGGCGGTAGTCTGTAGTGCTAATCGAGTAACATCAAAAGATAAACGACCTAGTCATCATGAATAACTACAACCTATCATTCAAATAAAAAGTTATAAAAACTTCAATTAATTTACAGCTCCAATTTAAAGAGCACGATCATAAAGTTCGCATCACAAACTTTACTCCTCGATCATACCTGATAATTTTATATTCGAGGTTTTCCCAAAAACTGCCAACAGTCACAAAAAAAACAGTAAGTCTCGACAAGACAATAATAAAATAGAACATAAAGATAAACCGACTCGAAAACCGGAAACGATAAAAAAACGTAATATCATAACCGCATAAAAACCGACATTTAAACATATCACTGGAGGGAATCGTAAAACACCATCTTAATATCGGTACGAGCTGCCTTTAACTAGCGCAAAAACTTTTAAGTGTATGTGGTATATGTGGATTGTAGAGGTAAGGTATGTACTTATGAGAAATTAAAGGCAACGCTATCATCCCATAGACACACGATCGTAATTAAAATTGATTATACCATTTTAATTACAGGCTTGTGTCTTGTATTCGCGAATTAATAGCTTATTTTTTAATGATTTATTGATATAATTCTTATTTAAATGTGTGCGAGGATTTATAGCGCTTTTAAATGGAGTCGATGCCATACACGAGCGTATTAGTATCAGAAAAAATATACATTATAGAAGCAACTCGAAAAGGTATTAACGATTGGTGTTAAGTACCTACATAAGAAAATGTATTATTTATTTAATAAGTTATAATAATCCTTCGAGTCCATTTTATATATTTTATGTTTGTTTGTGTAAACAAGCCTTTCGCGCACTATTACCTACGTAGAAATGCAATTGCGGCGTTCATTTCCCGCTGTGCACGCGTCTACGCGAAAAACCTGCGCTCGCGCACCGATCGCAACAAAAACGCGTCTGCTCGCTAATGAAGAGTTGGAAGGGCATGTATTAATTAGTTGGCGCTCACCGGCGCGTGCGCAAGCCAACATGGCCGCCCCGGCATTCCTTGTCAACTATTCTAGTCTTGATACGGTTCGAGTGGCTAGAGATATCTATTGTGGGCACAAAGGAATTAAATTAATGGAAACTTTAGTACTATTATAACATGCTGTTGCACTTTAGTGAGAAGATTGATTCACGTTATTTAGTAAATGGCGTCAATTTAGCTGACGGAGACATCTTTGTTTTGTTTCGTTTCGTCACTCGATCGTTTGTTTAAATAAATTAACACTGCAAGCTACTGTTTCTTAATAAAGCTTTAAAATTCCAACCATATGCACGTGGTCACATCACAACACTACTAAAACAACATTCAAAGCGCATAATCATCGGACATACCCCTTTACATCCTACATTAAATTTAATTTGTATTCACGCGGACAGATCCAGCGGGAAGCGACTGCCGGCGTTATCGACACAATTACACGAGGGATCTAATCTCGAAATCTGTGTTACAAAAAGAGCTATCACGCGTCAGATACACACCCACATCCTCTAATATTAACATCCACTTCTGTCTATCAAGATGACTAATGCTGTAACACTTTCCAACAACACATAAATTCAGTAATGAAACCTACACAGCGCATGTCGGTCGTGGTAACGGCGCGTGCACCGTGTCCGATATTCGCTAAATGCTATCAATTGTATTCGTTGGTATTACGTAATAGGAAGTCGGCAGTACTATATAGTATAGGCGGCGTGGCTAGTACGGAATTAGACCGGCAACGACCCGGCCCGATTTAGAATTGTCCCCGGGACAAAAAGTACATAAGAACCGGCGCGCCTAAACGACTAACGTGTACCTCGCTTACACCGAACGGTAGCATAGACAATGATCACACTAGATCGCTTCTGAAACAGACGTGATCCAAAATTGACTTAGCACGTACCTATTTACGTGGTGAATTGCTTTACTTTTCCTAAGAAACTTAGCATGTTGACACAAAAATTTCATACTGATTGCGTAGGTATTTTCGCCCTTTTAACTAAAAAATTAAAACAATTATATAAAAGAAACTGTTTTGTTGCTGCAATTGTTCTCAAGCCAGTCAAGATTATTTGTTGATAAAAACAATGGTAAACAAGTCTAAAGTAGATTCAACCAAATCTTTGTTTTAGTAAACAGCGACAAAGAGAAGCCGCAAAACGTAAACAAACAAATTTGAAAGTCATTATTGTAAATGGAAACGGTTTCACTTACAGTTAACTGCGCACTCACTACAATATAGGTAACAATTTTTTGTTACCTATACATATAATATATAAAAATGTTTACGAAATTTCTTGGTTGAAAGTTTGACCTTCCGTAATTGTTTTGCATACCACTAGAGTGGAAGAGATGTGTTTTAGAGTCTTGAAATCAAAACTAAATAATAGTATATCAAATAAGTATCTCTGTCTTTAAGAGACTTAGTATTAAATTTAAAAATAATGTTAATACAATTACACCGGTCGAAAATATAGCAGATTACATGTGCAGTATTTTACACAATTTATTTTAAATAAATTCTTTTCAGTAGATTACAGTTCAGCGAGCTTACGATTACGCGTCGGTGTGAGAGCGGTGAACGCTAAATAGCCAGATATTTCTGGACAGCCGACACCCTCCGCTCACACCGAAGTCCGTAATAGACACCGCTACAATGTCTCCAGCGTGACATATATGGTGTAGAAAGTTATGTCATCCGATCGTGGTACGGAACCAACGTAAATCATTGTCGCCGAACAAATACGTTTGAATCAATTTTAAGGAGTGTTTCGAGGATTTTCTTGTGTTGATTTATTTTGTTGGCCATCCGTCTTGTAAGTTTCAGTTATAGGATAAGCGATGAGTAGTGGGACTCGCGACATTTTTAAACGAAAGTAAGAGGTAATTAATTTGCTTTTTGGTGGATAGATGTGTTGAAAAATGATTCTATATTTGGATAAAAACTGAAGTTTTTGAACATGAGTCAAAATACAGATCACCACCACATTCTATGACAGATTTTATGTCATCTTCATTTTAAGTCAAATATTTATACAACTAAACGGTGAAAACGCTAGTAATTTAGCTAACTAACTCCTATTCCAGTGTCATAGAGGTGTCAGTCTAAATCCGCCTGCACCACGTTCACAGAACATTTCACAATTAGAACCATGTCATCTGACGCCTTTCTCTCAGCGTTGTCAGGCGTATCATGGCGACCCTAATACCTTTAGCATTATCATAACCTGTTCATTACATAATTGTTTTGTATTTCGAATTAGAATGCAATCAAAGATAAGTGAGCTCAGTAGATACTGAGATTAAAATATAACTGTATGCGCATAGCTCTTGGACTTTCTTCCGGAGTATTGATATGCAACTGGTAATGTTAATAGCTGGTTGTTCACAAAATACCAAGACCAAAGGTATTTTTCTAATTAGGAGGATTCAGCCAATACTTCAAATGTACAAAAATGACTAAAATCCCGATACAGATCTGAATGGAACGAATGCTTTGGGATTGCATACTCGTTTTGAATATCCTGTACTTTGGAAAATTTTGCTCGACTAAAATAAAGTCTTTTATCGTATCGTACCTTTATTCGACTGAGGTTTTGTTTTTTTTTAAACTGAATACCGTTACACACTACTCACTGTGTTCGTAAAATTTAACGACTCTGAACAGTGTAATTATGTGACGCGTTTACAACAGGGCTCGAGGTCGATTTCCGCACGTAACAAATACTTATTTAACATTATAAATGCCAAACTAAGTCGAAAATATTTTCGACTTTACTGCAAGGCCATTTTAATATTTGTTATTAATCCTAAACATAAATAAGAAAACAAGCCTTACCAACCAAATTTTTATATTCTAATAATACATATAAATTAGACTATAAATGGGACTGGACTGGACATGTCTGCCGCATGCCAAATGAGCAATGGGCTCGAATAGCTCAGGATTCCGACAACATCGAGACGGGCACGCGGCAGACCACGGAAGAGATGGCGGGATGAACTAGATGCCTTCCTGGGGAATTGGCAAGAAGAGGCCAGGGACCGGTATCGCTGGAGGGAATGGAGGGAGGCTTTTGCCCAGCACTGGGACAGAACAAGTTAAAAAAAATACATATAAAATGTCCCACTGCTAGGCACAGGCCTCTTCCCTAATAGAGAAGAAACAAGCATTGATACCACGCTTGCTCATTGCGCGTTGGCGATAAAAGAAAGTTTCCTCACGATGTTTTCCTTCATCGTTTGTCAAATGGCGTCTTAGAATAATTAAGAAAGTACATAATTATACATTTTTAAAAGTCATATTGGTAGTTGCCTGGTTTCGAACCCAAAGAATTGCCGTTGAACGGCTAGGCCACCTATTTCCTGACTAATTCTTTGCTAAACAATAATTTCATGTCGGTAAATTTTGAAAACAATACCACATTCCTCAACAGCAGAGAAACAGTTTAAAGCAGGCTCCCACCCAATTATTCGCAAGCGAATTCTCTAATCGAATACTGTTTATATTCTTTAATAATTAGCTACATTCGTAGCTCTCTTGAGACATGTACCATTAACCCTTCACAATGTCTTAACAATCGACCTCAATCATCCAGGAACGTTCTAATTGATCCCAAACCAATTCTGCGTATTTGTTAAATTGTCATATTAACCTCCAGGGATCTCCGGTCTCCTAATCTGTACAGACCCCTCGAATGTATTAGCTAATTAATGCATGCAGACTTCACCTTGACATTATCTAAACGAGAGCGTAGACAGTGAACGACCGACCTCTACATTGGCAATGAAATGTGTTGTTGTCAATTTGTTACGTTATTAATGCATAGCTTTGTATGTGTGCCACTCGACACTCCGCTGTCGGATACAGGGGCTCTATTCCGAAATATGACGCGATAATATTACATCCTATCACACTTATATAATAAATACGAAAGTTAGAGCGTGTGTGTATGTTCATTAACTCTTCACCCTTAAACAACTGGACTGTTTTCAATAAAATTTGGTGACCAGTAGCTGATACCCTGGATTAACACATAGTCTATGTTGCCGCAGGCAAGTTGTCGCACGCTAGTTTATGTTATGAAAGCGAACGAATTTGATATTATAATACCCCAGTGTATTTATATTGATTAGGAGTCTTCCTTTAATCTGATTGTGTTTAATATAATTGAATAATGAAACCTTAAAATAGAAGCCCGTGTTTCGCTTTACAGCATAATTTATGAACATAACAAAAAGCTGGTATAAGCTCAAATTGTGAAACAAATTTAAATTACCACTAATAGGCTCAATAAAAAAACTTAGTAAAATTCATGAGTACTAAAACCAAAGATTTCTGAGCGTATAACAAGCTCGGCTATCAAAACACAGTAACAAAGTTCCGCGAAGTAATTCTATCGTTTAAAAAGGGAGCGAGCCCAGCCTTAGGGTCGCTAATCATCTTATTGTTCCAGCGTTGAATAAAAAAAGGTACACGATTTTATAGCAGACGAATATCGTTTTAAAATAAAGTTATTTTTTTCGCGTTCCTTAATATCTTGAGGGAATGAATGGATAACCATTGTAGAGCAAAATTACAGTAAATAAATAAGGGTAGAGCGGAGTGTTCGGAATTGGACGATATTCTGAATAAATTGGCGCAAAGTGAACGCAATTCAATAACAGTTTCAGTGAACATAATATATACGGCTTTACGTGAATATCGTTGGAATATATTCAGGCTTTGGATTGACGCTGTAGCTTTGTTCGATTTTGGTTTGAAAACAATATACTTCTTCTCTTCTTTTCGAGTCGATGGTTGGTACACTTAATCTAGACTTTCGTTTCTAGTGTAGGTGTATTAACAATATGTTTTTTTTTTTTAATATTTCCCAAAAGCTAAAACATGTCCTGTAAATCTATAGTGCTTTCTTATAAGGCTCATAATCATATTTGTTAAATACGACTAATTCACTAACCCTACATACCTACACGAAAAGCTCAACAAACATATTTTTTCTGCATACTGTTAAAAACAGGTTTCGATCTGCACATAATGCGCATACATCAAAAGAACAATATCCATAATGAAGCCATCAGACGAAGCTCTCACGGAACTGTCTCGTTTTCCCAAAATTATAAGCGGAATATCATTATTACGGTAATTATCTGTACCTTTACTGATACCGCAGATTGACTTATACAAATGATACACGGTGCATAGGTCGCAAAAATTCTTACTTCAATCATGCACCGTGCAATTATTTCGCCATCAATTTTCGATCAAAGAATCTGTCGAAATTTGTTTAGCACTCGAGTGTTATTAATCAATGTAATGAATGAATTTAAATAAAACCGACGCGGACGTGCTCAAAACTTGTACAAACGATGTGAACAAAGCCAATTTAATATGGGAGAGTATGGACCAAGTTTGCAGGAAGATTAGATTAGAATTTTCGGCGAGGGCCTCGTTGTAAGCGGGTTTAGATTTTTAATTTTCTTACTATGTACATATAATGGAGATAATACAGCGGCCAGACATTAGAGTCCTTATTTTCTTATCCAGATTAACGTCGTTTATGCTCAATTTTGTAAGTTTTCCTTGACTACAGTTTAAAGCTGTACTAAATCGGGTGATTTTGTTTAATACTGTCAATAATTCTAGGCTAAAACTTGATTCTCTTGATAACCTCTCGAATACAACAATAATGCCATGCAAGAAAGGACCATAGGTACCACATTATGTATTATATTAAAAATATTTTCAATCAGAAAGGAAAGCGCAAGCGATACGCGTATAATGAAACCTCGGTGCCACACCAGATAGCAATAAAGACAGTAGTTATAATACACCCTTTCTAGTCTATAAGTAACCACAGAAGGGTTCCCAAGGCACCGTGAGACGCCATCGCGGTAGACCACAACGGAAATGGCGAAATGATCTCAGACTTCCCAAAGGATAGCCCGAATGATGCTACGATGGAGATGAGAACAAATCCAACTGCCTAACTATACAATGGGCAAGATATAATCAAAAACTGATTGTTTTTGTTTTTATTTAGGTTTCTTGAATAAGAATTTATGCAAGTAGAGTTACAAAGACAGCTTTAGATCTTAAGAATTTGTTGTTGACAATAATAAAATCCACATAACTTCCCTTTTAAAAAGTCAAAAGAATCTGTCAGCAGGCTAATCTCTGTCCATACAATTCTTCGCGAATTCTTTATTTCGAGCCAAGCAATCAGACATCAAAGCGACATGACATCTCCGTAATTAAAGAGTTCCTAATCGCCACACTGATTCACTCAAACGTAAAGATAAGGCACAAGGCACACAAAAAACGGGGCAATTTTTCGTTTATCGTTAAATTGTTAAGCATCGGAGGGTTTTAGACTTCGGTGCATCGGCACGTGAAGCCGTTTGTCGGTGAGGCGCAACTTTAGTTTATGGCTTTTTTCATTCATTCTCGTTCTGAGAACGGCGGCTTTTTGGCGCCTACCTAAAGCTCTCAGTTTTTTTGGATGTAAAAAAATTTGGCGCGAATGCGGTATCAGATTAAGGGAACTCGCCTTATTACCTGTATGTGCAATACTGTTCTTTTTAAATTCCTTTGAAATGATATCGAATTTGAAGAGACTATTCTGCGTATTTATATCAAACGTTATGATTGAGTTGAAGCACTTTCCGTATACATACAACCAGTGGAGCTATTTTGATGCGACTGTAAAAAACTTATGGTTTTAGTAATTATCGTAAAAAAGCAATTCAAAACAGTGTTGGTACTAGGAGTGAGGGATATTTATCGTAACAGGTAAATATAACAGATATCTTAAGATAACAGACTGTAACTGTGACAAAGAATCTGAAATAACAGCTCCTGTTCCACGGGATAACAAAATCCCAGTCCCAGTCTCAGTCACAAGCTTTTCTCTATTCGTGCTTATGACAGATACCTTAGTTAGAATAAGATAAAAAATATTGCTGTTACACCACTGTGACACCCTGTTACTTCGTCACAAGCTCCTTTCCTTTCTCTCATAGGTGTAACACTTTAGTTAGAAAGAGAAGTACCTTCGTGTATGTCGCAGGCTAAAGATAAAGGTTTTTTGTCGTGTTAGCCGGTTACCTGTTACTGCGATCGGATACACACATCTTTACGAAATGACTATTCGAGGGCATTGTAAATCATGTAATTTATTATAATTCTAATGTAATGTAAAATGAGTGGTAAAAGACAACACAATAGTTTGTTCTTTGTTCCTTGTCCCCAGTTAGTATGAAATCACAGCCTGTTATTTTGTAACAGGTTTTTGGAACTGTTATTTACGTGGAACAGGAACAGGCGGAACAGATATGCGATTTTACCTGTTACAACCCACTCCTAGTTGGTACTTGAAACAGAAACAATTGGAAGAACACACCGGAGGCGTCCCTCGGCCGACTTTTGTCGGCGCTGACATTGTTCCCCGAGGTAAATAAAAATTTATTCATCAGTAACAACAAAAACGAATCCTCTTACCGGGAAGACGCGGCCATTTCACCAGCTACTCTCCACAACAAAAGATGAACGGAATCCATTGTGATGGAGCCTTTTATGGTACTCGCGTTCATGAATCGAAATCTATGGGTGGTATGTTAGCTGAGCTCATTTTTGTGTGTAATAACATTTTGTAGGAAATACCCATCTATTGTCTTGTCATTGGCTATTGTAAAACAAACATTTCCCGAGGCGTCATTTATGACACTGCCCTTTTTAATGATGGCAGCTGTTCCGTACGAAATGCAAAGGTGTTGGTAAGGTGGTCCGGCTTAATGTGGAGCTTTGTTTCATCCCAACATCTGTATCTATTGGTAATTGCTATCACCTGCTCCTCACGTTTCCTTGTTGCTTATAATTTCACTCTTTGTGTTTGAAGTATATTATTTGTTGTGCTTTGAACTGGGTACGAAATAATTGTTAGTAATTGAAAGATTAATTCGTTTCCGGTGTTTGGTAAATTCAGACTACTTACGTATTTGAAATTAAGAAGATAATTTGCACGATCGGTTTAAAAAAAAACATTAAGTATTATTGATTAACACTGTGGCTTTCGGAGCAGTCAAACAACTGTCAATCCATCTCCATTACGTACCTATATTAAAAATGTAAATTAAAATTATTACGAACATTTCTAACACAAATTTAACCTTAGTTTCTTATAATCCTGAATGGTAAACGCGATAAGGGAACATACACAATGCCACCTACAATACGAGAACTTACTTTATTTTACAATTAGATGAAACTTTGCAGACGTCTAGAAAATTTGTTTCTTTGCAAATCCCTGACTTAATTTACCTGTTCTTATCAGTATTTTAGTGAAGAAGTTTTAACAATTGGAAGTGCGAAGATTGTTAGTAAGCGTGATAAATTTTCAACAAAATGCCTTCAGTTTGAAAGGTTTATAAACTGCCGATTTCGAACTCTGATCTTTTATTTGACATTTTGGTCTCATAATTTTTTCAAGCGTTCTAATTTGTGTCCAATATTTTTTTCCAAATACCTGTGACATAATCATATCTTTAATTTGAGATTGTTTCAAGACTACAGGGAACAGGACGATGTAATATTTTCTCAAATCACATTTTGCCTACACCAACTTCTATCAAAATTTCCGGCTGTTTTTTAGAAAAATATTAATTTATTCATTCCATCCGTTTCATTCCATTCATTCCATCCTTTTAAGTAAGAACCTACATACAAGGAACTAGTCCTCGTTTACCTACTCAAAAAAATATGTAATCAAAAGCTTCTGTGTACTGGGCCAATCAAGTTTTCACGTACACTGGCACTTGGCATATCCTAATTGGCAGTCCCACATCTGCCGATAACGCTGACACCGACAGTAGTAAAACAGGCGATATATTGACTTACGCAAGATTACATACATCACTTTTGTATCGTCTTGATAAGCTTTGGAAGAAAGTCAAGCAGATAACAGACAAGTTATTGGTTTCTTTGTTGGGATAGGCAGGTGGGACAATGGGTTACCTGATGGCAAAGCAAGACAGCTTTTCAATTTTTTTTTTTTTTTTTTTTCATAAATATGGGTAAAAAACTTACTTTCATTTACAGCTTATTATAATTGGAAGTTTTGTCACTAAAACTTACTTATAACATTTTTAAGAATGCCATCCTTTTTTTTGTCAGGGTACAAAGCTTATTACTTCAACCCCCGCTGAGGGCACTAAAAGCACCCCGGTCCCTTCCATGCCTTAGCATTGCCATCGAAGTCCTTGCACTAACATACAATTTCGAAAAGTTTAATGCATGTTCTATCTTTAATACTAAACTTCAAGTAAAGAAAAGCAAGTGTTAACTGTCTCACAAAACGTTAAACTTAACACTAGCAACATTCGAGTGAGCGAAACAACCTTATTCTGCATACTCAGTGAGATAATGGTTAATTTGTAAGAGGCAACCGGACAGGTGTCACGAGGTTGATCCTTATCGAGTCCTGTAACATGGGCCACTTCCTTTCTCGTAATGAGATCTTAAAACTCCTAAACATTTGTTAATACCCCGACCGATTGCTTTTTAATGTAGGCCCAACGATTGTAAGTTTTTGCCGATTGTTTTCTGATGTGTTGTAAATCAGATGCAGGTGTTGCGTGTTTCATACTTTGTTGTCGATTAATTAAAAGATTTTATAGTTCGATCACCTTGATGTTACCTGATTAAGGAAACTGATGTTTTATTTTAAAGTAAGGACAGAAAGCAGATAATCTGAAGTTGATGTATGTATCACATTAAGAACGTCGTTCTGATGTATTGTTAGATTGATTTGTCTATCTTAGGGTTATCATTTGCAGTCAAAACAAGATAGCTCTTTACCTTTTTAAGTGTTTTAGAATACTAAATCTTTTGGTACTAGTACTTTCGGTATTAATTTCAATAGAAATGAATACATTTCTATTGAAATTAATACCGAAAGTTTCAACACATTTTCGACTTACCTAAAATCATTTAAGTATGTTGCTTTGATTTCAGAAATAAAATAATAAATATTTTTATGATAAGCTCTTGGCGTCCTTTCTTCTTTTATTGCTAAATAATCCTATATTTACGTTTTATTGTTTTTAATAAAAAGTTAAGCTATATATTTATGATGTCGCCAGCTTTAATACTTCCACCCAGCCATCTGCTGATCCATTCCTTTCACTACACACGTCATTACAACCACCACCTTTAAGCCACATATTAAGATCATTACACTCAGTATCATACGTTTCCTTCCATTAAGCCAACGTAAGGTGTAAGCAATTATTTCTTTGTATTTCCCTAGTGTGTAAAAAAGTGAATAAAAAAATAATAACTGACCACCCGGCAGTTTGATAATGACCAATTCTGAGGTTCCAATCGCTCATACATCAAATCAATTGTAGCTACACTAATTTAAACATGTTCAGTTTGTTTGTACACTGCGCGCGTGCCCTAGGGTAATTGACCTGTTGATAAAAAAAAAAATCCTAATCATAAATGCATCCTCAACCTTAAGTTAATACAGTTATGACTCAAAATCGTTCCCAGTCACGTTAAGGACGCACAGTATAATTTTGTTTGGAAATTAATTTCTGGTCAAATTGCTGCAGTTTTTATCTAAGATTGTTTTCCTATGCTGTATTTTCTAGGGTGAAAGGTCCACAATCCTGTGCTTTATTATATGGAGCGCAATAATAACTTTTTCCTGGAACAATTTCCAGACGGATAATGATAAGTTCAGAAGGCATTACAACTAGTAATTTTATATAATTCGGTGCTTGTTTTAGTGAAAAAGAGTAACGCCTTTAATTATAAACAATTCGTGTAATTATGTCAGTTAACGCACGTTAACTTTCAATTATGACAATTTGTGCGCCCTTTGTACTGGAGCCGAATATTTTGGGGGTCCGCGGATAAACACGGAAGCCTTTGCAATCCGAAGACTTAAGTAAAGCTCACCGTCTTATTATTCACGAATTAATTTGATGGTGCAAGATAATTACGGGTAACTAAATAATAAACAAAAAAACCGGGGAACTTTTAAACCGTTGGCGTTGGGAAAATGTCTATAAATTAAAATATGATGTTCTTATCATTTAACTAATGTTAGAGAAGGGTGATGTTTAAAGACAGGTTGAATAACATTGAAGGAGATCAAATCTTCCCTGGTAAAGAACAAAGGAAACATACGGTGCTCCACACATGGGTCCGCTCGTAATTGTTCAATTATTCCTACAATTAAACCTTACGTTTGTGTATCTCAAAGCTTGTATTACTTACACAAGCGATGCTATATTCTTCTTTAAATACTTTAAGGATGGTAATCACAGATCAAACGTAATAATTTAACATATTAGGTATGTAGGTGAGTTAATTTATTCGTAGTTTTAGAAGGTAATGAAATTAAGGCGGTTACTGCGGTATCGTGGGCAAGCATGCGGGAAATGTAAATATACGAGTGCTATTATATAGATTTTATGACTTATTTGGGTGTTAACTGATAGTTAAGGGACGTTTACTCTTGACACGGTCTGATGTTCGACGCCCTACGCTGCCAAGCACGTAGGGTGAAGATAGATACCAAAATGGAAGGAAGATTTAAATTACAAATATATTTATTCATTACAGTGCAGGCTTTTGTGTGTTTTAAATAATATTTTAAAACTGAAAATATTATTATAATTTTATTGAGAAAAGTTTAGATAAAACTGATCCATTTTTTATTCTCCAGTCTGTTTTTAAACAATATGTCTGAAGTGTAATTGAAGAAACTAAATTAAGTAACATATTCATGCAATCACTAAACTAATAGAAGTCGACCACGACAGCTAAAGACGCATCAAAACAAAGAAATTCGTACAAACACAAAAGGTAGAGATAAAATCAAGTTCAATAATAGACGTCAGCCACAAACACTTGAAGATATCAAGTATCCTCGTCAGCGAGAGGCACCGAAGCACTTTCATAACTTACATAATAACTACTCCACAGTAAGGGATAAACCATCACTGCTCACTGCGGAAACACTAAACAATAATTTTAACGGAGCATAAGAATTGTATTTAATTACCTTTAAACTCAAGTAAAAGTACTGTTTAGCTAACTACGTAATCTTAACATTTCCTCATGGCGGACAGGTGGCTCGATTTAATGGCGTAATCAATTTATAACCCATCGTAGTAAAAACACCACATAAATAAAAAAAGAACAACGCACAAAATAAATTATATTTAACACTTTAATTTACCACTGACATTTTATTTTATTTTATAAAAATAAATGCAGTTGGCGGCACGCGAGCATGCAAGAATGGCGGAAATCCAATGTACGCTGACCTTTAAGAGCATCGGTTGTAAAAAAAGAAATTGCCACCAACCACCAAAGCTTGCCGATATAAATCATGATCCCCTCCCCATTGTTTACACGGCTTCGAACCGGCGACCTTAAGGATGGCGAATTAACAATTCATTTATTCATAGTGTACCAGAATTAACATATTTAAATGCGTTCATTTGTTTTTCGTTTTTCAGCGCAGACAAACAAAAACACAAACGCCAATATTCCCCGGGGAAGACAAACATAACTCCCTCAAGCTTGATTAGGTTGGATATGCAAATGAAGGATAAGTGGAAAAACTATTGGAAATATGTTCAAACTGTTAAGGTATTTTCTATTAATATTTAACGAAAAACAAAGAAGCTTTTGTATAAGTTATAAAATTACGAAAGCTGTAAGAATTTCAATATTATTATTCACCAACGTAATAATTTATCATGAAAACTAAAGCTTATTATTAAAATACTAATATTACTGAATATCATTCAGATTTCATAACCTAAATAAATCGAACTTTTCAATATCGGATATAAACGTAAAACCATGTGAAATCGCCCTAAACTGTAGGTTTTCTTAACATCAGTATAAAATAAACAGTCACTCAAGGGGTGAAATTTCCAGCAATTTCATCACATCGTAGGTCAACCGACATTTGCCAGCAAATCACAGCGGTAAAGTAATAACAGTAGGAGTACAATATATGTATAAAAATCATGATATGCAACTGGCAGTCAACTGATTGGCTTCCATAAGGATCTATAAACTTAGAAGTATACTGCAACCGTTGCTGTTTCACGGACAAATACATCTCCACATATATTGTATATTACTAAAACTACACGTGTTTAAAACTAATTTAGACACGTAGTTTATAGTTAACAATGTTAAACTGCATTCGTAAATAGAGATAAGGTCAGTACAGTTGTTACGCTAATAGCGTTCACGTCGAATAAGCTTCGTTACGTGAAAAACTTAGAAACAGTTGTAACACAAATGAACAAACGCCAGAAACAGATTTTTTTCTGAGAAATATTCCTATATCAAAAAACTACATTTCAATAATATTCCGATATAGCTCGCATAGATATTGCTGAATAATACGGTGAGATTACCGCATCGCTCGAACATAATCTTAATTATACGGCAGACGTACACAAGAAATGTGTAAAAAAACCCAGTAAATCGAGATCAAGCGAGTTCAGTTGTCAAAACCTTTGTGCTTCACTGAACAGCTGTTTATAGATTGCCTTGATATTGGCTTACCAGATTTATTGCCTTGCAAAATCTTACATATTAATGAATCCGTGTGTACGTTTCCGTAGAGACGTAAAAACGGACAGTGCTATTTCTTTAACAATAGACACGCAAGAATGTTTACGATGTTTTTACTGCAAGCTACGGCATTACTAAATAAATAAGTAAATATTGTACTGACCTATGGGGATACATTTTTATGTGTGTTAGTCCATCGGGGAGGGTACTAAAATATCGCACACATAAGCGAGCCGTCAGCGAACCCTCTTCACGTCAGAGGCTGAGATCAAAGCCGACGAGAACCGACTGCGGTAGATAATGTAATACAAATATGATGATGACTCCAGGGACCAGCCCGAGCGGAGTATAAGTGTTATATATTTTTTACAATCAGGACATTTGAGATACCTATTCCATTCCGCATACGTAGGCATGTCACTAAACCCAAAATGATTTTCCAGAGATTTAGATTTGCTTATAAGTAATAAGAAAATAAAAATGTGATTTAATTGCTACCTCTAGATCCCAAAGGAAAGCAGTACCACAAATAAAGTTTACCCTACAGACCAATCGAGGCCCATCCAGAAAAATAACTCATACACATAATTTTCATAACAAAAACATGCAATAATACTTAGAAAACCGTTAAAAGTACGTTGGCCAAAGATCTATGGAATTTATTCACCCCATGGAAGGAGATCGCATTTCCATTCACACACGACAAAACGAACAAGGGGAAAATTGTAAGTACTTCAAGTAAATTGTAATAGGGCTGGCAGTATGATTTGATGGCGCAATATATCGTCAAATAAATGTCATGTGTTCGCGAACACAATCAGCCTTCGATGTGACTGGAATAATAAGTGTTTGCCAATTCGTTTGAAATATTGATAAGCGAACCCCTTCCTTGTATTGACAACCCTACATTGATGTACTACAAATATGACTGTTTTGTGGAATTATATGCATGAAATTGAATGCTCAACTTGATTCGTATTTTGTCAGTCGGTGAATTGATATCTACTGCTAATCTAATACTGACAATGACGTTTCAATATTCGTAGTACAAGTTTATTTACAAAATATTGTAATTTTACCATCGTCATGTCGTAATTCTCCCATCAGCAATCAATGGAAACATTAGAATGGAACAGTGGGCGATGACGCGCAGCATTCTTGGAAGGCGGGTGAGCTTCGAGCAAAAAGCTTTTATATCATCAATGAATACATTATTCATTAGGTACCTTGTCAAGGAGAAATAAGGTATAATAGTGCTGACAATGTTGTTTTACAAATACTTAATGATGACTTAATATTACGTGTTTGTATGGCCGGCGATTGGAAAGTTTGAATTCGAAATAAAAGTAACACAGTTACCATTACATCTATATTTAGTTTCTTTTAGCTGGAAAACGTATAGCAATGGTAATGTTTGTATATCAGAATATCTAAAGAATGTTCAAAGAGGTCTGGACTCTGGACCGATGTGAATCGAACTTTCACCGTTGCATTCCTTAACGACTATATAGAATCACAACATGTGCAGTGTGCACTGGGAGCTGAACAGTTATGTGAACTAAAGCTATTCTAAGGCGCTTCAATAGTTTAACTTTTATCAATGACACACTGTATGGTTATTGCGACAAAGTATACTACAATTCTGCGTATAAGATAAAATTAACGAGAATTGGAAAAGGATTTTTGTTTAATCAAGTAAAAATATAATATAAATAAGTTATTGTAATTTTATTTGCAATTATGTAATTATATTCTGAATTACATTTCCATTCATTCATTCAATTACAACTCTCGTTTCATTACATATTAACCACAAACATTCTCACGCAACCGCCATTTAAAACCGCGCAAAATTCGCGCATATGGCACGCAAAAACTGTTTTGCTACCCCTAAGTGACAGTAGTAAAGGGAAACAATGCATCTGATACACATCTACTCCCGCCCTAAGCACGTACCAATAAGTATAGCTAAGTATAGCGAACTGATAACAACGACCAAGTTTACAATACGCGGGTGAAATAACTAAAGATTTAGCAATTTGAGGAAAATCTCTTTTCGTATTATTTTTATATACAGCACGTTTTGGTTTTGATTAAATAATACTGTTAAGTTCAGTCTCATATGTAATCAATGTGTATTGGATTATATGTAGAAGTATTTAGCAAAATAACCTTATCGATAATCAGTTCCTTTGATCATTTCATGTAATATCTGTTCCACGTTATTTTAGGGTTTATATTTACCATAACATACCAAACGCAAACGCGAATGCCAAGATAAAGTCAAAACAATTGAAATGAAAAGCTCGTAAAATATAATGTATGGTCTTACATACTATTAAATACGGAGCGTTTTCTGGCAAGAAAATAGTAGTACGCTTCGCGGCTCCAGGAAGCGTGTAGATAGAAGCAAACAATGCAGTTGATTTTATCGAGCGTCACCCTATTACAGGGTCTGCATCGTGCCGTACCTAGGTGGTGTGCGGATAACGGCGACTTGTCTAATAGCCGCGACATGACACCGCCTCACGTATGCCTTTGTGGACGTGCCAACTCACGAGGGCTGTTGTATCGAGGGTGAGATGCTCAGTTTTAGCAAGTGGGTTAACGAGCGAATTAGGTATTTCGTTTATGAAGGAAAAATGATTAAGGGCCTGTCGAGATTGAATCAAGTTTTGAAATTATTTGAGCTGCTCAAACAAACATTTCTTATTTAAATAATAAATATGTACTCGTTACAGCTTACCCCGGTACTAAGAACATCTATTTTAGACTTCTACGTATTTGTTATTTATGAAAACAGCAAATAATGTAAGCACAAATACATAAACTTGAAGAAAACAGCCCGCAAACAACTTGATTACGCAGTCTAAATGGGAATTCCACAAGTTCCACGGTATTAGCCCCTTGAAGCCATCGATCATGCGCCACAATGGGTAGTTCTGCGAACGGCTAAATTTGCAGCAGCGGCTGATTTATGGCATACTAAGATAACGGACCCCGATACCATCACACTATTATTACTGAGAAAAAAGCAATAATGCCAATTAATTTTATGGATTTTACGTGAACGTATTTCTTATTCTGTGGTAGGTTTATTATGTAACATGTTCACTAATATAGTAATATGAACCCTAAATAAAAAATAGAATAGGTACATAATTGATTAAACTTGATAAATTAGGATGAGCTTTAATGTGACTATTCTAATTAAAATAAATAAAATACTTGGTTGTAAAAGCAACGTATAAATATCTCTAATTTGTATGAATTCTCAAAATTGTTATTCTTATAGACTCGTTTGCGCAAGCATGAAGGATCCAATCTCCTTAAAAGTATTAAAAGCCACGTACGGAAACCTCGGTAGGTGCTTAAGGTTGAAATTTCATCAAGGATATAAGGTGAAAGTCTTAACCTAATACCGTAATGGTTTCGAAGATGTTCGCATCAAAAACTCGCAGGCATGTCTTGAATGAGCAATCCAACCCATTGTATAAGTCTCGATCAGTTCTAACTAAAGTGAACGTTGGCGATGGTTGGCATGGCAACAGCCTGTCACACAATCCCATAGCCTCGTGATAGTAACCGTATCCCTTATTTAACAATTCATAGTTTAGATTGGCTTATCTGTTGCGGAAATTAACACCCAGACTATGATTTTAGCATGTGTCCCCATATTGTTTACCACGTAGCCATGTTTCTGCAGTGATACATATGGTGTGGTTTTGCCTTATTTAAAGGATAAGTTTTTCAAGCTTATAATAATAATATGTAGAACACTGCAAATACAACACAAAAATACCGTGTATTTTTAATAATAGAAGACCATCGAAAATTTCCAAAATTTTGTTTGAAAACTAAATTTAAATAATTTGGAGCGATGTCCAAAAAAATATTGGCAATTACACAATATCGCAGTTGGCATTACTCACATTTTTACAACTAATATTTACAAACATTGAGTTGTAGCAAGCAAGCAAACAAGGGCGAAAAACAGCGATTTTAAATACGTTTATTGGATTACATAACTGACATCTTTAAGAAAGAAATACGACGATCCGATTCGAGTCATTCAATATTGAGCGTATTATGTGATAAGTGGGACTGTCCAATGCTGGCCACTGGATACGACTACATACGTCTCATGTACATGAAGGTTTATAAGAATACCAACATTAGGTAAAACTCTTTGTACTAACACTTAATGAAACATGTTTTCTGTAAAAAAATAATAATAATAACATGACCCTTCACCCAGGAAACGTCAGTTAAAATAAAAAAGTATTTTTACAATACAGTGAAACATCTAATACTGTATTTTTAAGGATTCGGAGTGGACTCTATGTTATGACAGCGGACGTACGAACAGAAATAATCAAGTCTCGGATGAGCGCACTAATTACATACTTTTTGTGTTACACTACTGATTTACGAACAAAATGATATATTTGGTACACCTTGATGCTACTTATAATACCCTAATTTGGACATAATTATTTTAATAGGTGAAATGTAATTGAGATGCTTAGAAATGATATTAAACAAGTAGTTCTGGGCTGGGCGTAATACCGTATTGTAATATACTAGCAAACAGATATATACATAGTTTAGGGACCAATAGTCTGATATAATCCCTAAGTCTGCCTCAGTACCTATTGCATAGCATAGGATTAGATGTTACAGTACGAGTTTCATTATTATATAAACACAGCATAATCTTTATCACTAAACCTGTACTGTTACATGTAAAGACAAAAGCTTATTTTTATATAGCTGATAAATAGATCCTTGTTGAGTTTGTATCCTAAAACACTGTCTCCTTTATGGTGTCCAATAAAGAATATTAATATGATGTTTTCAATACAAAACTTTCGTAGAAACCATATCAGGAAAACAAATAACAATAAGAGTAATTTTATGTAAAAATACGATATGAAAACACTTGTATACCTAATTAAGTTACTATAAGATATGTTACATGAATATGCGCTCAATGCGTGTCAAAAAGAATTCCTTTGTCCCAAATCGCATAGCAACAGTATAAATATAATATTTAGAGCTATGTATGTTAAAACTCACGTTATCACACGAAGTTTATCGGGTACTGAACTCGATGAATCTGAAACAAGCAAACGGAACGTTACTGATCGATTATGGATAGTTCCTTATCTGCCTGGCAACGGGGTTTGTAGTAGACATAACAACAATTTTAGGCTTTAAGATTATATATTATAGTTTTATTTAGTACTAGCTTTTGCCCGCGACTTCGTTCGCGTGGAATAGTGACTTCCGGCAGATTTTTGGTACTGAATTGATGCCGACTCTTGACCAATAGATGGCGCTGTATGTCCGGAATAAATTTTATTTTTTATTTTATTTTTTTGTAATAAAAACTATCCTATGTCCTTTCTCAAGTTCCAAACTATGTCTGTACCAAATTTCACACAAATCGGTTCAGTAGTTTAGGCGTGAAGCAAAGACAGACAGACAGACAGACAGACAGAGTTACTTTCGCATTTATAATATTAGTAGGGATTATTATAATATTGATAACAGTTCGTATGCAAGTTTCGCGAAATACTTATATCGCCGACCCGCAATGAGCAAGCGTGGTGAAGAGTTCGTTTCCTTCTCAAAATAAAAAGACGTATGTGTCAGTTAAAGACCAGTATTCTTATCATACGTTTAAGAATTGATAATAAACGAAAATGCTTTATGCTCTGTTTACATAATATTGAGCTTTTATGTTCTCAAAAGAATATTTTAAATACATAAATCTATAGATACAACTATCTATAAAAATATTTAACAAACTTATTTCTAGGAAAAAGCTCGCATTCATGATTAAATATTTTTACTGCTTATAGATAACTCAGTGTAGTGCACATAATTTTACTATGAAACACCGAATCATTAGAAACGATAAAAATGAACAGAACATTAGAAACAAGGATTCGAGACTATTATGCAAGCTAATTCTAACAAGCCAAAAACAATTACACAATGTTTAAATGAAAAAAAAAATATGTGACGTAAGTAATAGAGCCTTATTTAAAATTCTAAACGCGTAATTAAAAACTTGGTATTCGGGTTTCCGAGCTACCAAAACCACGGGAACATTCCCATTTCAAGAATTTATTCCAATAGTTACTCATAAATATTCATTAGTGACAATTATTTATTATACACCATTATAATAATATTTACTCACTTAATTTAATCACTTATAATACTTGTAACAGAAAGGCTACACAGCCCATACGTTTACTTGACACAAATTTATAAGAAAAATTATATAAACTTTATGTCGACTGTGTTATTTTTTGAGTCTGTATTATGTTTCCTGTTCCTTTACTAAAGATAACAAAATTAACAAGAATTTAGAGTTAGATAACAATTTAACAGGAAACAGAAATATGTAACAAACCACAGGAATAAAATATATCTCGGAAATAAAATATGATAACTAAATTATAAATAATATTTCCACATTATTTATAATTGGGTATGCAAATTCCCATATTTGATATTTGAATAAAAGTATAATCGTTCATTCAAAATCCGTACGGTTAGCGACCGATACGACGTTATCTTCACAAAGCCGTTCACACAGTTCCAAGCCGACATGATGGATGGATGAAGTTTCCACGTACTTGAACACCAGTGTAACACAAACCGCGATACCAGAAGCAAACACTAACGATTGTATGTAGACCAATGGGCCAGCTTACACCAGTAGACTAATGACGAAATCAAAGCTCAAGTGATGGGCAAACATAAAGTGAACACCAACATCTACCATACAAATTGTGACGAAGCATTACACGCAACATTCAACTTTAAATTAATTAACGAAAGTTTAAAATGTAATTAACGTTTTTACTGAATTGTTCATTTAGTAGTCTCATGTGTATGTTCGTAACGCAGGTTGCCGTCATGTGTGACATGGTTTTAAAGACTTAATTGGACGTAGTGGACGCGAGGATATAAGACTAATTAAAAATAAATAATTAGTATGGAAATTTGAATTTCAAGTGTTTTGACTCATTACCATAACAATATAAACAAAAAATATTGCATCACTAATGATTTTAAAAAACTTGACGATAAAACGTTTATCTAGTATCAAAGCGAGTGAATGACCTTTGTGTTTCCCTAGTGCAGGACGCAGGTACACATGTGTGTGTGTGAGCACAGACTGGGTGTGCCCCACCTGCGTCAGACTTCTAATCTCGGTCTGCACAAATATTATTTGTATATCTACTACACAGAGTGATAGACTCTATAGTCATGCATCCTGTTTATTTCACATTACAAATTCAATATTACCATGTATTATAAAGATATAATTTGTGTACGATAGGCAACAATTAACCCGCGAGTAAAGATTGCCACCTCCAAACTTGTACTCGTTCGAACTTGTTGTCAATTTTATCACAACTATTACTGCGTTGAGCTATCGTTATAACATCTACAGACAGACTGCTGATAGCAAAACCTTCATTTAACTGTCATGTGTAAGGCAGATTTGAACTGAAAACACACAACAAAAAAATTAAAACCACACAAATAAAAAGTCAAGTGTAAATTAATTATTTACATTCGGACCTCTTCAATGCAAATTCCAACCGTTACAAGTCTAGACAGACTATAAATACGTGACTTATTAAGTTGTACCAACAAAAAAAAACAGTACGTTTTAGAATTAGATTCACCAACAATTGAGCCAACATTCACCAACTAGCAATGCGCGATTCAGTAAACAACATCGGTAATGCATCGTGATATAATTTCAGTAATGGCCGCGGGGTGGCACATAAACAACAATTTTGCAGCGGCCAAACCACCCACAGCTGCAATGCAGAATGCGGCGAGATTTTAAGCCGAATGCGGTCTTTTACAGTTACGTGTCTACCTTGCTTTTTCAACTATTAAGTTTGCGATTTAGTTGAATAGTTCGCGGTTTTTGGTTGAATTAACAATGAGCCGATTAGACTTTCATGTCTTGATTAAGAGGGGGTTACTTTTCGGGTAATTTAATATTCTAGCAAAATGTGGTTTCCATTAGTGCTTTGATTGGATGGGTCTAATTAACCCGTTGGGGTTTCTGGAATTTTTCTTCTGATGTGTAAATAACGTTTTCGAAATGAAACGATAATATAGTTAGTCGGGCTAAAACCATGTTGGTTAATTCACTAAGTGAAAAATAATTAGCGTCTGGACTGAAGCCAATTAAGTGAATTATATACGAGAGTTCAGTTACATGCTATTTAAAGATCGCCAAAAACATACATTTTGTTTTAAGTAAGTATAATATATAAAATAAATAAAAATGTAACAAAAATAAATCAAGATGTAAACAATAGATCTTGATGTGATCTAACCTCTAGATTAAAATTATAAGAAAATAAAGTGAACAAAAAAGCTAACTTTCGTAATTAAAAACAGCAGACGATAAAATAAAAATATTAACAAAAAACGTCGACAGTTTAAACCAAGTTGCATGCAAAGTGTAATAACAGACAATTGAGAAACACCCGAAAACACCTAACGGCGGTGGAGGCACGAACGACCAACACTTTATTTATACGTAGAAAGTTGAAAAATCTAATTTTCT
This sequence comes from Plusia festucae, assembly GCA_950381575.1. Lineage (NCBI taxonomy): Eukaryota > Metazoa > Arthropoda > Insecta > Lepidoptera > Noctuidae > Plusia > Plusia festucae. The sequence goes on along the minus strand of OX494444.1, from coordinate 1,912,171 downwards.
ACGCAGAGGGCGCCGCGAAGGTGGGTGCACTGAACTGAACGAACTTGCCTTCATAGAAAAACTAGACAAAAACTGTTTGGCAAGGATAGCGTGGCTGAAATTAGCGTGAGAAAAGTAGTGGATTCGATTGGGGACTTGGCCAGACTTTGAGGTGAAAAGACATATTGTGACGCTTTTCTAATTTCTTAACAACTATAACTCAATAGTCGGACAAATTAAAATAAGAAGTCATGAACGTGAACGACGAAGTTTCGAGAATTCCATTTCAAGAAAGACCGTTAAATCTTATATTGAAAAAATCTCAACTGTAGAGATATTTAAAACAAAAGATGTCGAAGCAGCCTGTCTGAGAACTAGTCACAAAGGTAATCACTTTAGACAAAACACAAGTAATAATTCAGTGTAATTCTAAAACAAAACACAATAAATAACAGTATTAATAAACATGGATAATATAGTTAACAATGGGCACCATGACAATAAACTATGGAGAAGATAAGGAACTATTAACGTAGGTCAACTTTATGACGGTCGAGGTGCAGTTATCCTGCCAAAGTACCGAGTGGTTACAATATTACAAAATGGCCGACATTGTTGCAAACCGAAACATTTACGCAAGGCTCCAGGCGATTTTCTTAATAATCTTGAGTTTTATCTGTGCTAAGAATCTGCATTAGCGTAACAAAGTGCGTCCGGCTCAAATGTTATTAAAATTTTAAAAGGGAATCGTTTTGTGGTGTCGAAATATTCACGCAATGACGCACGGAATAGGCATTAATATAAATACTTCATGCCAATCCCGTTTTAGAGATCTGTAAAGATCTTCGGAAAAGGTAAACTTAAAACTTGTCTTTAAATATTTTAAACTATCACAACTTAGGATGATAGCGCAATTTTACGTGATAAATACTTAAAATTAAACTGTAATCATGAAATAAAAAGTCATTGATTAGATATTTGCCAATCAAAGACTAGACATCAGTTAACATAATCAGAGTCAATGTCTTATACAATACCTTATATGTAATGAATAGAGACAGCAAAACATACGACTGTAGGAAGATGTTCAAGGTTCAATCCAGTTTAAAGTGCGAAGTGATTTGGTCGCCTCACACGGGGACAATTGAATGATCATTGATATTGCTCTCAAACAGTAAATTATTACATTTCTATTGACAGTTTTATGTTCTTCTTGTTATGCGGTGTACAAACAGCCTAAGTGCTAGTTCAGACATGCGGGAACCGCGCGTTTACGAATCGCGCGGTTTGAAACCGCAAAATTGTGATGCTATTCAGACACCGGCGGTTATTATGCGATTTTGTGCGGGGATAACGTTAGTTTGAAAATGGAGGTCGCCGAAGAAGTGTGTTTACTGTGGTTGCTCCTTAAAAAAAAAGAAAAGAATTACGGTATTGGGTGCATCCAATATTGTGACCGACCAGTACATGGTCAGTTCGTAACGTTATATCCCAATTTAAGAATGTATGTTAAAATTTTTTTTGACTATTTGAGGATGTCAATAAAATCTTTTGATGAACTAATTAAACTGATCAGGCAAGATATTTCAAGCTCTGAAACGCATATGAGGCCACAACTCACGAGCTGTGACGTACTAACCGCGCGGTATCCGCAACGCAACTGAACGCGAAGTAAAGACTCCATAGTAATAGAAACGCGCGGGAGCAGCGCGATTCTATTTTCTGGCGGTTGGGTTGCTGTAACCGCGCGGCTTGACTAACCGCGCGGTTATGTCTGTACGATTACTTAATAACTCATACAAATAAGAATCGCGCGATTTCCATGCGATTCTGAAATCGCGCGGTTCCCGCCGTGTCTGAACTAGCACTAAAGGTCAATCGTATGCAGTGGGACGAGACTTGTGAGAACTCGACTCTATAATGAAGTATGGAATACGATTTGCGTCTGAGGAACGTGTCAAAAACGAAATGATGTCAGTGTCAAGTTCATGCCGCATACTGCGTTCATTTTCATGCAAAACATTCATACGTTATGACGAGGCGATATTTGTTGGAGGAATTTAGGGATGACGTCAAACTCCACTCAGACACAATTCACAATCCTCCCACAATAACCGCTCAGGAAACCTAATATGGTAGTTCCTTTGCAAATGTGTTAGGAATCGACTATAAATTGTGTGATTTGACCAAAACGATACTAAACCAGTAACATCGTCAAACTCAAAGCGCCGTTTTTTTACGTCCAGACATTTTTAATATAAAACTCTTTTACGCAAGAAAACCGCTCTCCATTTAGTAACACAAGTATTTAGTTTATTTACCTCCCTCCGCCCAAAGGCGAATAGAAGTGACATTGTCTGTTGCCCTTGGCTTCGACCCGACAACTTCAGACAAACCTGTTCATTTAGCAGATTTAAGAGATCAGAGGGCTCATACAACACGGTCGGTTTATCCTAAAGAGATTCAATGTAAATCTCTTTACTTTATCGTGATTACTCTTCCGACGAAAGGAAGCCGAACATAAATTTTGCCCTTAGCTTTAGAATGTCAGTTTAATTTCGTTTATAAATGACAGGTTGTTCTCGGCTCTTGTAATGTTCCCTGGCCGGCTCTCGTTAGACCCCATACAGATCGACAGCTCTGTGTGAATGATGTACCAATGACAAGTCTTACAATAAAAGATAAGTACCCAATTTAAAGGCTCGGTGGTAATTCTTCGCTGACGTCATAAGCTGTTCTTTTCTTACCGCTTATCAAGTTCATTACTCTTGGACAGAATCACAGAACACAACGTGATGTTGGCGTAGTCTCGTTTTATTATATGTTATATCAAGATTCGGGAGAACGAAATCACGCCCAATTATGTTGAATAAATATAAACCATTAGACCGGTCATCTTTTGTAGTATTTACGTGACGCGTACGTTTACTCATTTTTACAGTTCAAATAAAGTTGAGTAACAGTTAAAATACACACCCCGTCTACTAAATGAAATTCATCAAAGTTCTATTCCTTCGTAAAAATCCATGAAATTTAGTTGAACATTTGCAGAATTGAATAATACCTTGAGACATTTTCTTGATAGAATACTGTAATAGGTCTTCAGCGAATCATTCATTTTGATCTTAAATTCTGAAAATTTAATAAAGCTCGTCAGTTTGTTCAAGTGAAACACTTTATTCACTTTATACATGTTCTCTTAATAAATTATTTTTGGTAACAATTACACAGGCTGTCGTAGCAGATAGCAAATCATTATTCCGAAACTGGTTTCTACGAGAAGCTTCACATTTTGACTCTGGACAGAACCCAACATAATAAGGAAGTCCTTACTCACTGTGTTATTCAGAATGTGAGAGACCTCTTGCGGAACATTGAGGGCGTCTGGAAAGCCCTTAGCGCAGTTATTACACAAATAATATGGGCAGGCTCCTTTCGAGAGCGAAAACATGTAAAAGACCTGATAGACCACTCGTACTAAAACACTAATCCTGTAAAAGCTCTGGCATTTGTTACAAAAAGATAGCGACGGTCCGCCTACTAAAGCTCCTGTATCCATTTCTAAATTAGAAACAGTATAAATTTATTGGTTGTTACACAACGCCACCGACGCTCATAATTTTCCGTTTTATCTCTAAGTCAATCACGCAAATGGTAGCTACCTACATAAAGCACCCCTCATACGTCATATAAGGCAGTAACTACATTGAATAAGTCATGCATAGCGTTTATTACTGGTATGCGTCCGACGCTGAACAAAATATATTTTTTTATCATGTCATACCATTTTTGGGCTGGTTTTACAACCCCATATCGTGTGACCATACCACCAGGGCATTGGTCCTGACGGAGGCAATTTTGGTTTGCATATAAGACTATCTTTAAACAAATCTGATGGTAAGTGATTGCAATAATTTTCCTGTAAGTAACACAGGTAGAAAAATCTCTGATATTTGTAGTTTTTATCTTGTGACAATGAGTTACTATAAATTTTGTGGTTTTAGGATTTTGTTTGAACATGAGATTCGTTGTTATGGCTTTCAATGATATTGCAAGCTTATTTAAGACGTTGAATTTATAAGTTACTATCAATTAATGTTATTAAACAAGTACTTAATAGTACCAAAGTCTTTGTCTCCCAAAAACTGAAGGAAAGTCGCACAGACCGTTAAAATCATAAATCGTGATGAAGACGCGAGTGGCACAGAGTTATCGGTCGTTGTCACATAACGCTATCGTTCAAGATAACAATTATGGGAGGTCACGACATTTCAACGTTTCGTCAGCGACTAGTGGAAACTTTACGTATGCCTCTTATCACCAAAGAATGTGACAAAAAGTGATATTAGTATTTGAATTTTGTAACGCCATGTTGGTAATTCAAAACACTCGTCTACGGCGCTCGATAAATGTGTTTGGATTCGTGATAATGGACTCCCAGTGGGACGAAAGCTAAAACTTCATTTTACTGTATACATTTAATAAGCACATTTTATTTTCATGTGGATATTTTTGCAGTAATTCATCAATTTAAACGACATTAGATTTACTTAATTTGAAACCAAGAATTACTGTTTGCTTCTTTTCAAAGGTATTGACATTCTGAATAAGAATAATTTGACAGTAAACATTATTTAAATATAGCGCAACTTTTAAATTAAACTGCCATCCTTTATGAAATGAGCGCCGCTTTTATTAGACCCCTATTTGCACTAAAACAAATTTTATTACATAACTGCAAAGTTGAAATTTGGATAGCAAAATTTTTCAGAAGCAGTGAACCCTTATGGGTGTTTTTATAATGGCAATTATTTACTTAAGCCAAAAGATTTTTTATAGTATGGAGGCTAATTGCAGTTTCGCAGAAGGACTGTGTTGACACTGGCACTATAGTTTCCGGTTTAACTTTTTTTTAATCTCGGGTCTGTTTACATGCGTTGGAAACGTTTTGGCACGATCCCGTTGAGTGATTCCCATGAGAGGCATAAATTCCCCATGGTTGAAATAAAAAAGATATAAATGTCCGATAGAAGAAATGTATCGTTTTAGAAATACTCTCAGTGGGTTTTAAGACGTGATAAAAATTATTTTGAATGGATTCAAAGTGGGGAGCCCATTCATATCTACGTTTGAAATACACATTTTAGAATACATTATGACAGTTAGACATAACATAACGATATAATAAACACTATAAACATAAAATAAATGTTCATTTTAAGTGTAATTTATCAAACTATTTACGGCACTTGAAAGTGAACATAGCGGGACTAATTTTAAAGAAAAATATGGATGTGGACATCGTATTTATTTAGAGAAATATACTAACAATATTTAAAAATTACTCAATTTATTAAAAGGAAAAAATTCCATAGCTTAGTTAATCCATTGGTTAGACATAACGTGCCCCCACACGCAGTCAATTCTAAACGCCAAAAAAAGTTTGGGGTCCGATTCCAAAATTCATTAGCGACGCGTGCGCATTATGCGGGTACCATTTTACAGACATACGTTACTATATTTATTAATGACTTAATAATAATAATTGTCCAGTCATTTTGTTTGGAATGTTCCCGTATTGGTCCACACTAGGGACAAACAGTGGGATATGGAATATTCAATTGGCTGCGACTTTTTTTGTTTACAAAGTATAAGATTAAAATGTGTATTGTATAACCCGCATGGCAACATTAACTGTGAAAGTTAAATACGTAGTTAATATTATAATACTCTCAATTCTCAAAGCGCAATATTGAAGGAAATTAGATCTATAGTTTTCACTAGAAGAAAAAAGCGACTTGTTGTTGATGGGAAATTATCTATCGCACCAGAAGAGACTGATATCCATTAGTTAAAAAGTTCAGACTTCGTACATAGCAACATTCTTAAAACCAACCCTGGGTCAGTCGACCTACATCTTCCCTGCGATTAGAGAATCAAAGAACAGTGTCATCCTCTTATCTTCCTTGCCAATTGTATAAGTAAACTAGGGGAGACGTGTTGCTATGCGGCCAAAATGCCAACGAATGACGAAATATTATTTATCTATGATAATTCTACAGTAAACAAACAACGTTTTATATTTTTACGAGCGGTCCTTCCTTGAAAAATGTTCTTGAGTTATAAAAAATCATACGCCTGGTCAGAGTCGTGATAAATTCAAATAACGGTCAAATCAATAAGTTGCAATGGCCTGCAATTAAGTTTTTAATACATTTTAAGAAGATAAATTAAAAAGTGAAGCGAATATCATTTTAAGTGATAACGTTTTCTAGAAACCAAAGCACAAGTGCAAATAACAGGTGACAAACAAAAAAAGTCTATATTCCACGGTAAAGGTATATTCAAGGCAATGCCATAAGGTCGTCGGCTGTTACCATAAAAATACACCATCGCAAAAACATATCGCACACGGCCATAACGATACCATCTTCATTGTAAACCTTATCATCTGACTCAATTTTGACATCATTAAAATCATTTGAGCCGGCAGCCGTAATTACGTATGAGTCAGGGCCCTTATGACAGAATTGGCAACACGTTCGTTGCATGCAACCGCAAAATGTGGGTTCAAATTGCTAACATATCATTACGGGGCTGGGGGTAAGATATGAGATAACAATTTAAATTATATTGACGGCCCTACACGTAAATGTAAATGGCTACAATTAAAATTGTCATTAAAAATATATATCATTGTTTCATTTAGATACTGCTTTCATCGAGTTAAGGTTTTGTTTTGATGTGATGTGTTTTAAGCGATATAGCATGCACCTTTTACAATGTAGTAATTAGCTTTATGTAGATAGCTGACAAATAGCAATTTGCTTGGTTATAATAATACTAGTGTAGTCGGAAATAATGGTAAAGGGAGCACAAATGAGTTTATACATATTTCATTGACGTAAACACACTTTTGTTTTCTGCTCCAATAGTTTGGATGTATCGACTTCACTATTCACGCGGATTCCTTGACACTTTCTTTGTAAATAGGTCAGAATACATATTAGCCCACTTAAAAATTGTCGTTGCTTCGGCTAATGATTTAAAAAAACTGCATAGTTATTAGGTAACGTACATATTTTTTCTAAAATAGTTCCGTCAAGCGTGCGCAGTAAGAAATAAAACTATTAATCATTGAACTAAGGGACAATATATATGGTAATAGTGTCTTTCCATACGGCTATGAGGTACACAAAAGGTCTCTTCACATAATAAATTCATTTCGGCTCCTAAACAAAACTACAAAAAGAATTCGGTGAATGCATCTTTAAGCAAAGTTGGTTTTTGTTCGTTTGAAGTTAAGTAACGTTTTAGTTGTTTGTAATGCACTCCTGTGTCTGTATGTAGTAGCTACCATATTAAACAATTGTATTCTTTATCACGTGTCTATTGGTCAAAGATATTAATTATTCATTTAAAAAACCTTCAAAGCAATGAATTAAGAACTTTGGAGTTTTGGAAGGTGAGTCATTTAGTGAAGTAGGCTGCGAGGTCCTGTCTAATAACAACAAATCTTCAGTAGCTAATCAGTGTACAACGGAAGCAAAAACAGAAACAAGAAATATTATCGAGCTTAACACAAATATAAAGACAGACGCAGGAGTCGTGTGATGAAAAACTTGTCCTACTTTTGATAATTTATATTTATGTCTGAGAAAACACACATAATAACCCATTCAAATATATATAATATAGTGTAAATGGTTTGTATAATATATTAACAACGAGTATTAATAGGTTGAAATGGAACTAATCGTATTTTTCTTCACACAATGAATATAAAAGCTGTGGGACATTGATTCATAGATAAGTATAATCTTTATTTACATACATTATTATAATCACGGTTATGGTCCTTGGCGGGTTAAGTAGAAATACAATTACTTACTGCCAAGTCATTAGTCAAGCCGCATTTTGAAATATGAGGGGTTAACGTTTACACTGAAGCTATCTGGATATCGCTTACTGACTAATATACGAGATAGATAGAGAGTAACTAACTACAAGTTATGATATATGCTACTGTTATATTCAAGGGGTTAGAACGTTGGCTTGTAGTCGTGGTAAAGGCAGTTAAAAGGTCAGAATGTTGTTGAAATCACAATATTGGTGTAAATTAAGGGGTGATTTGAACAAAGTCAGATAACTTTTATTCGTTGAATAAAAATGGCGTCTGACAGTTTGTTTTCAAATATGGCAAAAATCCAATATTTATCCGAAGTAGGTATAGTTACCGGCAAGTAACTTGGCAATGTTTTGGAGTAGTGAGAGCGTATTTCCATATTTTATGTGCAACAAAAGCACAGTTTTATTGTTCGACTGTATCACAGCTAGTAATCTTTAAAAAAAAATTGTTTACATTTATTTACATTGGAACCTTAAAATATGAGATGAACTCGTAACGACTCTTGCTAAGTTACGTGGCGGGTACTCAATAATCTTTATACTTATTAAGGCAGCTTTTTTATACCTACTTCAATCCTTTAAGCCTAAATACAATAGTATCAGATGACGATGATGGCCCCTTATTTATTAAAATGAAGATTGTCGTGCCAATGGGCCTGACTTCTAGTAAGAAGTATGGCATATCCATTGGCACGACAATCTTAACTCAGAGTTAGTTGCTAGCACGAGGCTAAATTGACAATATTTAATGATTAACTGTCAGTTCAACCTCGAGTAAGCAACTAATTCTGAGTTGAGGCTCATATGCACTTACATGTAAGTGGGCCTAACTCCTGAATACAGAAACGCTAATCAACTTTAAGATGTTCTTATAGACTATCTGTCGCTAATTCACACTTTACAGTAACAGAGACAGCATGAGACTTAATGGTGTTTTCAAACTGAGTGACGTTTTAGTATTCGGCCATATGACATTTAGTTATCCTAGAGACTTAATTAATACTGCAGTTGCTTGCAAAAACCATCTCAATTAAAAACGACCTCCAATCAAATTGAACTAAACAAAAGAGCAATCTTCTGACGTCACGAAACTATGTAAAAGGACTCCGTTAGCAATTTCAGATAACTAATTATTATAGTTACCTATACAAGATAGAAAACAATTACAAAACAGTTTCATGCTACGTTTACAAAGTTTAATAAAATGATATTTTTTACGAGTGCTATTAAAAATATCGACGAACGCAAACGATGTATCGGTACCTATATCGGTATATTTGTATGTATTCAGCGGTTCGCAAAATAACCGTTAAACTATTAAAGAACAAACAAGTTATATTCGATTATAGGGACAATGGCTGGGGTGCTTTTTTCCAATATTGCACATCATTTGTCACTCGTACTACTTGAGGGTCGCCACAGGAATAAAGAATGATGGTGTGTGGTGCAAGGTGAAAGCGATCCAGATTCGCAGTCGGATCAGAATTTCAATTTATTGAAATCCTGTACCTACTCAGCGTATTTTATTTTTTTATATAAAAAAGGTTCCATAAGAAATTTCACGCAATGTTTTTGTCGACTATACCCATGTTTCATTCGAAAGATCTCTTAGACGCCTTTGTTATAAGTTTTTATTATATGCTCTTAAAATGTCACTGAGTATTATGCAAGAATGTATGTCCCAAGTAATACATTCGACGACGTAAATAATTTTACTAGCATTTATTAATAGCAGAGGTGCTATTAAAATTCCTTTTAATGCAAATTATATTTCCATGGAAAATAATTAAAAGTTCTCAAATTGTGTTCGATTTTTAACTGTCTCATTAAGATAAACCTTCAAATGTACCTACCTAAAGGGAATTATCTACTCTTCTATGTTTGTTTTATTAAGCTTGTGCTGTTGCTAAGTAGGCTTGCGTTTTTCAGTGGGTTTCACAACCCATTACACTACCGACGTGATCACACTCGTAACACAATCAATTTAGCACGAAAAGTTAACAAAAACATTAGTTATGTGTTACTTACTTTTACAAAAAAAAATAGTCTACCGCTTATCAGCGGGATAAAGCTTTCATAATATAATTAAAAAGTTATGTTTTGTAATAATTTCATATAACGTTAGATTCGGCAATTATAATCTGTTTTATTAACTTTTTTTTCATGAATTATGTACCCGCTGCCGCTTGTGACTTACTCCGCAGAACAACTAGAGCAGCCGCCGACAAACCAACTGACGATAAGTAGTGGATTTAGCAACCATTATACCATTTTCCCGACGTTTACAATGATTAATGTGGCCGCACAACACTACACGACAATCTGCCGCAATTTGTACGACTCTGCCACGCGTGAAAACTAAACAAAACAGTCTGTGTGAACCGTCCTCAACCATTGTCATGCCCGATATTACGATTGTAAACTTTTATAATGACAATCATGAATAATCACCGTCCATGTATGAGCATTCGTGTGCGATCATTTGTTACTATAATTTCTGGGTCGCCATTAAAATATTATGTTTATTTACATGCTCCGTATGTAAACACCGGGTGGTTTTTAAACTTTAAGTAAATAATTAATTATGTTAAACAACTCGAGCTGTTGATAGGGAAGCCTAATAAATCTCAAGGTTTATTTGGTTATTTAAATTTATTTATAATTAATACAATTTTAACATCAAGTTCATCTTTGCGTGAAGTTAATTTAATGTTTTCGGAACAAAAAACCTTAATTATCTGTACCAATTTATTATTACTTTAATATCAGCGTTTTCTGCTGAAACTACTAAGTTATGTATTTGGTATAGATAACGATAATATACCAATGACCGCTGTGTCTTAAATTATACAAAATTGTGCAATTTGGTAGTTTTTAGTTTTAACTCATAAAATACATAATCACCCACTGCAACCCTTTTTTAATAACGAATGCAATTAAAAAAATACTCTTTACATTTCAGTAGATAGATAACAATCGTATTAACCACCCATTTTTACAGCATCAAAAACTCTAACCTTTTAAGCCAGAAATACTTTTACGTTGAAGCTAAGGATACCACGTCGACCAATAATTAATTAAATAAAAATAAAAAATTAATAATAATTGAATAGTCTCACTAAAAAAAAGTACATGGAAATTAAATACATTTTATATGTGTACACATATTCATATGTTAGCAATTATAAGTTCCTTGGCTCCCAATCTAGAATGTGCCTTGAAAATCCGTGTTCCTCCAAAATAGTACAGGAGATGGACACCCTTATACTGTATTATATTATAAACAAAACGGATCCGTCCGGGTGACTAACTAAAGGAATGTACTAAGTGAGGAAGCCAGTTTTCCTTGACTGAAAACTGGATGTGGTTTAAGTTATATTTAACTCTATGTTATATTGTAAATGCGGTCGCAATTGAAACAAATGTTCTATTTTGTTAATACAAAACTAACTTGTGGTTTGTGGAATGGTGTTCTGTGCTGAATATAATATACCAATATATTTCTATAAAGCAGATGAGATGATTAAATATTAACTACTACTAACAATATATGGATGTAAGTCTAAAATATTTGAATTTGAATTAATATATATATTAATATAAATAATACGAATTTGTATACAATAAACAAATATTTAAAATCCTTGAGATCACACATTCGCAACTCTTTCGGATATTTTCACAAACTAGCCTCAGTTTACGGTTAATATAAATTAAATATTGACGAATGTTAGCATGTGCAAATACAAGCCTGTACAATGTACATTGTAGTGGGAGAGATCGGCTGCCCGGCTCCCAGTCCTGAATGTTTCATGAGATCCAGTGGTGGTTTAAAATCAAAAGTTTATTTATTCATCAGGGTCACAACAAGCGGTGTTTACGCGAACCGTCGCAATTGGATGAATGGAGCTGATTCTGTTTGCGTGAAACAAAGTACAAACACCGATTTGTATTGTTTGGAAACGATCGGCTTCCAATAGCTTTGGGACGAAATGTTGAGGAAAATGCGTACGACGATGTTTTCTAACGTAAATGTGACTTGATATTGCGGACAAACTTACCTATATTTATCAACAGTAATATTGTTTACTATTTGTTATTGAGAAGGTTACGCTAGTGAATCCCAAAGGGTAAGGGGGAATTTAGTTCAGACATTCTGTTTTTGTATTTCACTTTGAGTTAGCGTTATACGTTGTAATTTTTTTTGAGTTAGGTACAATTCCGTATGATCAAAAAAGACCCTTAGTTTTAACAAAGGTCTTATCTTTCTAAGGGTTGATTTGTCGATCGTCAGATAACTTTATTCTAGAAGTAATTTTGAAACGTTGACAGTTGTTTCTTGCAAAAACTGCCAAACGAAATAAAGTTAACTGTCGATAGAAAAATCTGCTCTAAGACTATAAATATTGCACTGTGAATGTTTTATTTTCTTCAACATTTTAAATAGTATTAACGTGGATAACATCAACACCGCAAGACAAAATCGAAATCAAATCGACACGAACAAAGTTCAATTCTAAAACAATGTTCTTTGTTTATTTCTCTACAGTTTAATTTCATCACTAACGTCCCTAACGTCAAATAGTGAAGCAAATCACGTGTAACCGACGATTAATTCCAAGCATGTGTATTGACCTAAGAACAATGATAGCCAGAAAATGTTACTACATTAGTAGCCGATAAGTTGCCAAGAATCTATATCGATTGACACTTCGTGAAGTATTGGTTACTTTCACTGCAAAATACAAACGCAATCCATGATACTCATGGATTAAATCCTTAGCTGATATTTGCCAGGAGAAATAAATTTAGAAAAGTAAATTGGAGCAGAATAGCTGAGAACTTATAGAGTTTGCGTTGAGATTAGAAATGCAGCAAATAATTGCGATAAATATAGGTTATGTAGCAACATGACACGTGCAGATACAATTAAAAACCGCTTATTGAGTCGTCTGATGATAGTGAGATGAAATTTCGCAGAAGGCATAGGTACACAACATCCGAGTGTTGGCGAGTGTGAAACGACATACAAGACAGTTCGCGTGAGATGCAAGTTCACATAATAGGTGTGTGAGAAAGAGACGACAATACCTTGTATCGCTTTTTAGGATCGCCAAGATACAGCGGCCGAAGAGTACCGGCTTTTGTTTTGACGATGATAAGACTGCGAAAAAGATTAGGTTATTTATGAATATCGTTTGGCTATAAGAAACTTATTCCGCAGTTATATGACAGTCAAAAGTAGATACAAGAGTATATTTTCTGCAAATAAAAACGGCACTAAAGGAAAAATATTCCTGAGAATAAAAAGTAGCTTTTATTATAACAAACATTACATAACACCTACGCTTTAGCCAGCAAATCGCACTCCCATAGCTATGAAAAACACCAAAACAGAACTAAGTTTGACCTTCCAAACTGGCCATTCTAAGTTCTTTCGGCATTTGTTATGTAAAGGCGTAAGTTCACAAACATCCCCGGGTGACGTTAAATGGGGTATAGTGTGCAAATTTTCCTGAATGTAAGCCATTTTATATGTGTTTATCCACATTTAACCCGGTGGAAAATCAACAGGGTACAGTTGGACCGGGAAGGGTATCATTTATAGTATTATGGACCGGGTATAGATTGCTGCTTTAGACCTTAATCCTCGATAACATTATCACGACTACTAAAATTAAAACACAATTTTGCTGGATTTAACTTTGTTGTGATAAATAATAATAATAATAAATAAATGTGGACAACATCACATACATTGCTCCGAATCCAAAGTAAGTAGCTAAAGCACTTGTGTAGCCCTTCCTTATCTTATATTTTTTTAAAGGATGTGGATTCTAATGCAGCCAAAATTTTTGCGTCTCCGTAAAATTCCAATCTGAATACACCTTGTAACGCAATAATGTGAAGTGAACAAACGGAAAGCGGTTGTAAATCAAACAGTTCAACACATTTCATGAATGATTTGTACTTGCCCCACAAAACTTCAGTTATTACTATCCTATTCTATTAGCAGCTGAAACAAGGCACTATGACTCATCACGTCATCGAAATAAGAGTGAACACGCATGTACCGTTAATTTTGCTTCGCAATGAACAGTTGCATGTCAAGGACTAAATGATCGTCCATTTCAAGTGAAAAGCTAAAAGCGACGGATTGAAATATTGTTTTTAAACGTAAAATAGAGCTCTTTTGTTTACGATTTTTTTTATAAATCGTAATTTAAGTAACCGTAAAGTGTGTAACCGTGTTGATTTAACAAACGAAGCGATATGATTATTTACTGAGAGGCTAAACTATTTCTCTGGATAACGTCTTTTGATAATATTCCCACGCCGCTGACAAAACGGCTGACTGCTAGCAAAATTTATTTCTCTTGATCGCAAACTTTCTTGCTGATAATATTTATGCTAAAAGCAATTTTTAAATTTGCATTGCGGTAAGAAAATATTAGAGCGAAAGAAACTAGGTTAATAGTGTTAATCTGTGGGTGATTTTTTTTAAATCTTTGTTGCTGGGTACACGCTCCTGAGAATAGATTCAAAATATTTACTAGACGTCCGACTGTTACTTAACATCGTTTTTATCTGACGTTTTCAGGCAATACGATCAAAGAACATACATTTGGCTTTTGAAAAATTTAAGTATTTGTGTTGACGCAAATTACTTGTGTAAAGTGTTGTAGACTTGATCTATATTTAATGGAACTTCTCATGGTCCTGATTGACGTAACGTTTTCCCGGATAAATAAATAAGGCAAGTACAATAAACGCCCACACTTTAAATTACGACGATTCATTAAAACTAATGGCAAACTTTACCCTGTACTGCCAAAGCAAGAACAACAATTCATAAAGCCCAAAACGAACGACATATTTATTGTTGGAGTTCGCGAAATACTACCGCGTTGTATACTGAAGGCACGTGAGCTAATAACTTGTGCCGCGTCTAAGAATAGTGTGGATCTATGTAAATCATAGGTTGGACTCGTGGCCGGCATGGCGCGATGCGGACGGCGATACCGAGCAATACCTGCACGTAATATATTTAGCGGACGCTTTGAACACCGCGCAGACCCATAACATCGGTTATAAACCCGGTGATTGTAAAATTTACGCTCAAAATATAAATAAACTAACCTTCCGAACGCAACGCGCCCCAATACCGGCGCGTAACTAAACGTTGTTGCTCCAACACGGGCTTGCTACTAAACGGTTTGTAGGATTCTGTTATATCTCATAGACTCGACCGCTCGACTATGTAACATATTGCTCTTAATTCAACAAATATATGCAAACTAGCTGTTGCCCGCGGCTTCGCTCGCGCGTAAAGTATTATACATTGATTGAATCATAACAAAACTTAATACTTTTCTTCAGTCATTGACGTTTCGCGAAAATATTGTTTTTGAAACTTTTTTATGATAAACTCTTTGTTATGTGTTCTTTCTTTAAAAATTATCATAGTGTGCGAGCGTTCCAGAATCAGTGAGTCAGTGAGTCAGTGAGTGACGTGGGCTTTTATATATGCAAATATATTCGTATACATTAAGGCGAACTTATGAACAAACTCATAAAACTTCATGATCCAATTTAATTAACATAATTATATAATACAAATGCAGGCAGGTGAGTGTCTTTGAACGGGATTTTCCCATATCAGTTAGTATTAGGTAAATGCGTGAACCATTATTAGCCACGGTAATAAATTAAATAGGTATTATACTACAGATTAAATAGGTATTATACTACAGAAAACTTTGTTTGCACTATTGTTTGCCCGCGACTTCCTCTGCGTGGACTTCAGAAATGGGTCCAAAAAGTAATGAAAAATGGAATAAAATCCGTTCAGCCGTTTTAGCGTGATTGAGTAAAAAACCAAACATCAAAACATCCACACTTTCACATTTATAATATTATAGTAGGAAGTAGGATTATTACATTAAACTTTTCCCAAATTTAATGTTCTATTGATTACTTTCATTTTTGTTTCCCGTAAAAGTATTTTAACACAGCGAATCTTAACAACTACGTCATTTGTAACATAAGAAACGTGTTAAAGCCACTATTTATACATTCCACCAGATAGTTATTTACGAATAAAACGTTTTATTATAAACATAATGATAATTTAATACGTAATTTTCAGTTCATATCTCCATTGAATACAACTTTATAGCTACCATCTTAGAACAGATACAATGGTATTCATCTATCTAAACATGAGTATACATTTAAGTTTAAGTATATCGTGCTCCACCTACGCTTACGAATATAAAACACATATTCTGAGCCTATAGGTAACTCTTTGTTTTCATTTACCGTTATGGAAAACTAAAGGGTATTAATAACGAAAGCAGTGACCACCCACGCAGAGACAACATTGCAATTAACAAATTGCTTGCTTTAAAACCTAGCTTAGTGATTACAAAGGGGAGAGCTTAATTCATACGTATATGGGAAGTTAGTATCGATCGATAGACTGGACAACTGGACTGTTCCACTATCCCTAGCAAACAAAGCTGATCTCAATATTAATGGAACTAATATTTGTGAATGTAGCTATACTATTCGGCGTAAGTTTATGCTAACTGAGAGAATTCTTACACGTGCCCCACGTGAATATTATTGATATAAGCTTTAAAGAGGAGAAGACCATCAGTATTTTTGTATGATTGAAAAAAAGTCTTAAAATACCTTTCATGGCCGAAATTGAAGTTACTCAACATCCCACATCTGTACTCACCCTGAAACAAAAAGAAGCAACAATTAAAACATAACTCAACATGAAAACTAGATAACGAAGAAATACATTAATTACGACAAGTATACAAGTCCTTACAAATGGGGAGGGAAGTTTAGCAAGTCCACTGGAGTGTCCCCAAGTGCCCGAAAAGTCTAGACCGGACGCATGTCGGACAATTAATTGTCCCAACTAGGGGACAGTTACGTCCCCTCAGCATCCAAGTACGTTTGAGAGACATAACTGCATTATGGTAAAAGCCATTACCCCGAATGGTGAGTGTCGTTTGCTACGTTTTTAATGTGCGGGGTGCTAGGGAATCTATTTTAGGGACCATTATAGTAATATAAACTGCTTTAGTGCTGCTAGGTTATTTAGTAATCGGAATAATGTTTGCGAATTCAAGAAGGGGCTCGTAGGCTCGTTTACATATAGGTATGGTATTACTCAAATAGATTACCTACTTCTGAAATAAATATACAAATTTCAGTTCTTTGAGAACCCTTTTTTATGTTAAGAACATTCAAACTGATCACGGAAAAAAAACAATAAATAAACAAATTTCTCTCAAAAGGTGCAATACTTTCTTACTTATATTTACATACAGCTTAGACTTAAAATTTACCTTTGTGAGAGCTGGTATGATATTGAGTAGGTAGTTCCCAAGTGGAGCTTTTAAAGAACTTCTCTAATCCCAAGTAGAACTAACAAACAAAACACTACGCTCTGTCTAACCAAGTCATAGGTCATAGAATCGAAATAGGAAGCAGTACAACCAAGACCAATGGAGCATAAATTCAGTCAAGTCAAAATCAAACACACCAACCCACATTAATTACTTGTAACGCTCAAAAACCTTTTAACAAAATGTCAAATGACAGTGAAAAGTTTTAAAAGCAATCTCGAGTTCCCCACACAGAAAATACACGTAACAAAAGTTGTAAGGGCAGGTTATAGGGAAGTTTGTGAAAACCTCCAGATAAAACATGAACCAATACCAAGAAGTATTATGTTTTAAATACGGTTATAACGTGAAGCCATAACGGATGCTGTAATTTAGCGGATAGGGATGTTTGATGTTGTTAAACCGTTTATTTTAGGGGAAAAGTTGCGGTTTTTTTGTGTATATCGGTATGGTTATTAATGAGGTCGTATTATCCGCCGTTTAGGATACGAAAAAGTAGAGGCGGTAAGGCGGCTTGGTGTTTCTTGAAATATTGTAATTTTTGGCATGGATAACGTGATCGTTATCCATGCCAAAAATGACTAATGAATATGGACTGATGTCCATGCTTAAGGTCGGGTATTTGTTGCCTTTATATCATTCATTACTAACTTAAGCCTTTAGTAGTGTCCTATATTTTGTAACAAAACATATGCCATTGATACAATTCGAGACAAGACCTAAGTTTCACCACTTCGTTCTAGACTTACAAGCCATTGCGAAGTATGAGCTGTATTTCACCCGAGACGTATACCAGTACACCGCCGTATTCCGTGCATGTACAATTATAATTAATTAGTATACTAATTACGCTGCTACTATTTAAAAGCAATGTCCTTCGACCGCATTTTTCCTTCATGCGGGCGTGATAGACGAAACCAGATACGTACAACTAGCATCATTGGCATAACTATAAAATCTGCTGTCCTACATCAATGCTATGCCGTAATGATATCGGTTGTAAAATTAAACTTTAATAATACGGGTTATCGTAAAATATGAAAAATATTAAAAGGGCTCCATTATGATGCAACAATATAAATAAACCTTTTTGATGTTTTGAAGGCATTTAAATCAATCGTATGAATTTAAAATGGTTATTTGTTTCGTATTTGATCAAATATTAAAGGTTCAGTTATTTGCTGTCGTATTTGTCAAACAAACTGTTTTCTGAACTTAAGTTAAGAGAAATTTCTTTTGATGCAAGTCTTCGTGTGGGTTGCATAATTTTATTGGTACGATTGGTTTAGTAGTGTTTGCCTTTCTGGTTAAATAAGTCAGTGTGTGATAAACATGGCTGACGATTATCAAAATATTATGATACAAGTCGAGCTCATTAGAAAGCATTAGCTTTTGAATATATGCCTACAATGCAAACCAACTTTCAAAGCCAACAGGAACAAGCGTACTATCAAAGAAATTGAAAATCGGTATGACCCACATCGATTTCATTTCTTTACACAGAACAATATTAATACTGCCAACAAAAAACACATGAGTCATTTTACGCAACTGATCAAGTTTGAAGGTAAGTAAATAATTATATTATGCGCTGAATATACTGCTACTTAGTTTAGTATAATTATGACAATCTTCATTAGTTACCACATAAACTAACATTTAATTTGCATAACATCTGTTAAGACATGGATGTCCTTGTGTCATTTGGCTTCCGAATGCCTTGTGCGTAAGCAGAATCCTTGGATTGGATTAAATATACTGTAACCAACTGTGATCGACTCGTGCAATCACTCTGATCATCATAAAATCGTAGTGAAGCTCGCTTTAACATTCAATGAATAAATTATTGCTTCATTATTTCCATCTAGTGATGTAATGCAGATTTTATGACTGTTCGAAGTCCATTCCAAAGCAAAAGGCGGGTGTTTCTTTCTATCACCTTACACTAAAGTACCACAAACTTTAAACTCCAACCAACGTCATTCAAAACATTCAATAATATATAGCCATGCAGTCTAAGAAATATCTTCCCAGCACAATTTTGTAGGTCCACACAGTACAGCCACCGCCATTAACTAAAGGGTATTATCGATGACATAAAGCAATTTGTAGAAGATTTATCAGTAGGAGGTATCTTGGTATCGCCTGCTAATGACAGTGGGGGACTGGACGATACGATACAGATTACATTGGAAATTGCTATCGGTTTAAAATAGATATTTTGTGAACTCGGAAACGATAATGGTACTTTGAAGGGCACTCGATCCGAGACAATCTAGTAATGTTATATTGTGGCTTAAATATAAGGAAATAAGTCTCAAATTCCAAACTCAATAATATTACATTTGTTATACGTAAAGAAATAAAAAGACAGAACACACAATAGGACGTAGGCTCAGCTGGTTACAAATTTGTCAAAGCTGGTTTTCTGTTTGCCTTCTAAGCCGAATGGAACAATTAAACATTTTGTTGGTAGCAGCAACCGACGGCTTGTAAGACATTTAAGGATAGGATTGCTATATATTTCAATAGCAAACAAAACGCTATCTATCTATGGTATTGAACCTACGCGCTTTCGAATGGACCGGCGACTTCGAAATCGTTTGCGAGTGGGGTGTTCCCGTAGGCAGCTTCAAACCAGTTTAATACACCAACAGATGACATCGAGCATGATCTATCATGGTTATACGACCCACACAATAAAGTGAATTAAATACAAAATACATAAAAGCACGTATAAGGATAAAACTCAAATTAATTCCATTCTGAAACAACGATAGGTCAAAGGGGATGGCATTTTTTCTATTAAGTATATTAATATAGCCGCGGAGAATTCACAACACGTCATAAAGACGGCCCATATGGATCAGTCATGCCCTTCCCGTGGTCGAGGATAATTTGGGGCCACAGATATTAGATCTGCAAATTGGTCGTGTTATCTCTCCCACCCGAGGGTAACCATTAGTTAATAGGGATATATTAGCCAATGAATTGATTTATGCTAGACCTTTCTTGTTGTGGGTTGTTCTGTGATTCAGTGTAGTTTCGTCTTTTGAAAATGCCTTTAAAATTAAATTATAGATACTATTATAGTGTAGTTAAGGTGTATTCTCTTGTAATAAGTTAAGTCTTCATTAACCAAACAATGAAAGAACTTTCTTTTTAGAGACATCCTACTTAGCTGGTGACTGGAAATTCCAGTTCGATTCAAATATTCATTGTAAAAAAATCCGTAATAAGTGTGTCGAATCCCATCCAAAAATAACCTGTAAAATAAATAACTAGCATTCTAGTAACTACTTAAACAACAATACGAAGTACCTAAATATATTGTCTTTCAGAAAAATAAAATGCAGCGGGATATAATTATTTTAGGTATTATGTGATCTTAAACTAAGAAAAGACATACATTAATTAACATTCACGTCAGCTCCGCTCGGGTTACTGGAAAGTCAAACTAGACGACATTCAAAATGGCGTAGGTTATATTTTACTTAATATTATGTACCTATATAACAATGAACAATCTTTGTTTCTATTCTCCTAAGAATAGTCGTTGAAATCATAGATCTGTTACTTCAGCTGCTGTACAATCTAAGTTCTGAAACAAATCTGTATTGTTTAAACTTCCTTATTTTATCCTGTGATCCTTAAAAAAACTTCTGCTTAACATTCTCGATCAATTATCTACTTAATTAATAACAAACTGTCAGCATCGACTAATCTAGACCTTTTAGATCAAACTTATATAACTTAGAAGGAATACAAAAGACAAGTCATGTACAATACATAAAACCATGGTCACCATAGCCCCGCTCCCTCTGGCCGTCTGTAATGGCGAAGGCAACGCCATCTAATGGCTATATTGACCCACGGTCTAGCCACGAAACATTACCAAGGGTGCTATTTATATCAAACTTCTATGATATGCGGATATTACGTCAGACATTGCGAAAATCCCACTCGTAGGAATTTTATGTCTCAATTCAACGAACTACGAAAACCAACTAAATTTAAACAATAAAAAAAACTAGATCAAATATAACACTGATGGATTTCATATTATTTTTTTATTTTAGATAGTTGATCTCAGGTTGAATATACAGTATTGGCCTAAAAATTTCTCACAAACAATTAGAAAGAACAAAGAAAGTTCTTAGAAGATTTTATCAGTGTCAAACAAAATTATGTTTTACCAATTAATAGTGAACTCCGCCTTCACAATAGTTGAACACGTTTCTGGCGTTTATCCAACACATATTGTCACCTAAATAATAAAGTTGCTTCCTATATATATAATAAAAATGAGACTAATCGTTTAAAACGGTTTGGTGGTGTGCCTAATGACCGAAGGTATATGCACTAAGTACTGAGTTTACCTCGACAAAAATTGGAGCAACATTTTCAATTTTCTTTCTGCAATGGAAGTCAGGTATACACAAGTCTAGTTTATTACCAGTTATCACATAAATAATCCAGTCTGTAAATGTGCCATTGCAGAGCAAAAAGCCTCTTTTCGTACCACCAAGGCCTATTATTTGCATGTGCATAGTTTTACTACTTCATGGGAAATACCCCATATCTGCATATTACTACACCAGAACATTTGTTCGTCCTAAAATTCTATTCGTAAGCGATATTAATAGACAAGGTACGTTAGTGTCACCTTGTCTGAAACTGAAATATTACCATTGCAGCTATTCATAATGAATGTCACATTCAAATACCTTATTAATAATTGAAAAACTAAAGAAAATTGTTCTTTGTCTAAGCTACATGTAATAGGTACATAAATTTGAATCTTTAAATAATAATTAAAATCATGAATATGTAATCAAATCTTTTCATGCATTGTAATTGAATAATATTATAAACAAAGATTTAATTAATGAAACTATTTAGTAGCAGCACAAAAGTGAAAGAAGTAATGATTTTATGATAAAAACTTAGTGAGTGATAGTATATCATCAAGCGATAACACATCTCCGAACCTTTCAGCAGCAAGATCAATCCCAAACATTCAGTAAAAAACGTCAACCTTGTGATGGGACAATGGGAAACAATTCAAACGGAATGTGCTTACAAAAGTACATAAGTGCAGTAAAAAAGTTATAAAGGTAACGAAAACGAACATTGTGATACTGAAACTACAAGCAATATGCGTAATCTGGTGTAAATCTCCGTGCGCGTGACTAGGTGCGTGTGCGACTGGCACAGTGACCGAGATGCGCGCGCGCAGGCGCCGCCGCCTGCGACCATATGACGCAACCGTGTAGGGCACCTACTACGCTATCCGCAACTATATCTATCACTGACTACCGCGAGATAAATGCCGCCTAGCAACACCATCTAAATTTACATAACGCAATTTATCTTGAAACACGCAACTGTTTAAAGTAGCTGAAAATTGTGGAAATGCATTTATAAATGTGACGACAGGTTAATATTTACACAAGTCTTATTTTATAATAAAGCCAGACAATAAAACTGAGTGACGCAAGTGCCAAAAAAAATATCGCGCGACGTGTGGGATTACGAACGTTATGTAGTTTGATTAAGCAATGACATTTTTCACATCTCAAATTAGTCTAGAACAAAAAAACGTAAATGCCATCAATAAATTTTAGGACAAAACGCAAGGCATGCAAGAAATTGAATTATCTAGTGACACCGCAATAGGGTGTTAGGTCGGGTATACATTGCAGGGATCACGTGGTCGCATTGAATACGGTGTAACAGAAGCAACGTCGTTAATTACCTGCGACCGAGCATAATTCACAATGGACGAGGAAAATCACCACTTGAATATTAACCAAGTAATTAGCAAATGGAATTGTTGTAGGGCGTAAATCCCTAAGTACCTACATCTCTATCTGTAGCGTCTTCATGTTTGTTTACTAAATAGGACAGTAACATTGTTCCATCAGAAGAGGATATCCATTAAAGATATTAAACTGAAGTTATAATATGCATTGTCTCTCAAAATCCTAAATTCCTTAATTAGACAAAATCTATAAATAGACAATTTCAATAAGAAGGATTATTAATCTGGTCTTTGTTCTTAGAATTCAGATTTATTAACAATGGACCGTCGAAACAAAAGCCAAGAATGCAAGGAATCGTAGACACGGAATTACAGACAAAGATATTCTAGAGAATCTAGAGTCTGCGTCTTCTGAACTGTTGGAATAACTTCGTTATGGAAATCCGTTGCCAAGCGGAAATTCTAACAACAAAATAGATCAGATCGCCTGCAACGAATTCAGTTCACTGACACTCAACCAGACTTCAATGCCAAAATATTTATTCACGGTTCAAATTTACAATTACTTTCGGTTTTTCTGTGCTTTGTTTGGTGGTAAAATACTGCATATTCGGGCTTAGTAACCAAATAATTGTATTCATCACAAGAAAGATGTTAGAGAATTATTTAACACTGATGAATGTCAGACTTCAAACGAGAAAATCCACGAGTTCTCGGTAATGTAGTTGTTGCCACGAGTTTGAGGAGAGCAGAGGAAACGATAAGAAGCACTTCAAAGTTACTTCTGGTAAACGTAAGTAGGTAACAACCGTCTTGTTACCTTTTATTACATTTTCAGTCTTATTTACCGACCAGAAAAATGATACTGTATTCAAAAATGTATGTATTATGCCTTCGGTGACCTCAAATACTTCTAACTTTAAGAATAGCCTTAGTTTTTGATCCGGAAATAACCTTTTCATTTTTACCTAGCATAACCCACAAAGGAAATCAAACTTGAAATCTAGCTACATAAGGAAAGTCGGTGTGATTGCGCAATGCAACGCAATGAATCAACCGCTATTTGAAGCGGGCGTCTCATACATATCTTGGCACACGTAAGAATGCAACACATTGTATGATTGTCAACGTATAAATAGAACTTAAGTGTACCTTTGAACAAGCGCTAGACGACTCCCGATGAGTTTAGTACTCGTTTTAACTGACTCGTTATGTTGACTGTGGTTTTGCGGATTGAATTCCATATGTCGTTATGTTTTCGACCTCCATAAATCAATAGCTGATGTTTAGGTTCGAAGCTTTTTTACGTGACAGATTTGTTTGAGCCCTAAGAGATATCGATCACTCTAAATTATAAGTTAAAAACCTAAAGTTTTTTCTAATATTGAGCTTTTTATATTTTGATTTATATTTGTAGGGAGTTATATTTACTTTTTTACAGAATAAGTTTGTATTATTATTTCTAAAGAAAGAAATATTCAGTCTAATAATCTACAATGAGTCAACATACAAACAAATTACTTACATGACTCAAAATTTTATGAAAAAAACCACTCCAACACGCAGGGAGCTGCATAATAAAAGCAAACCAGTGCTGCAGCGCTATTATAAACAAATGTCCTATAATGACCTCCGGTGGGTCGGGTCCGTTGCATGACAAGGATTAATGACCTTTTTCTATCCCCATTATAAGTTTTAAAACACGGAAGTAAGAAGTTATCAGCATGCGATCAGACCTAGGTTACTAGATCATGGCTTACAACAGTATTGACCCATTTCTTGGCAATTTTACAACACGCGCGTGCTGTGAGCAGCTGATCTGCCCAATAAACATAATATATCTTCACGCCCAGTACTACGTGGAAGTCTTTTTATAATTTCCCCTTCGATTTCGTTGGCTTCTGTGTTGAATATATTCGCGGCTTTCCCTCAATAAAAGTCGATATAATATCTGTGTTAAGTACCATTAACCTTGGAGACGTAAAGACGGAGATATTTTATGCATTAGATATAGTTTATTATTATCTTTTTTTTTTTAGATTACTTGCAATGTGGGTCGCTCATTACTCGTATTCTTGTCAACCCCACGTGATAAGCTAAATGCTTGTGTGACGAGTAGGTTCCCGTCGGTAGTGCAATGGGTGGGACTGGAACCTGCAACCACAAGATCGCCAGTTCGTAGCCCCGGGCTATAGCAACATAGACCTTACTTAGGCTGTCTACTATACCTACTAAAGGTTATGATTGTCGAAAGTTTCTTTTAAGAATGGTCCCAATATTCAAGGAGGTTTTAATTCTGGTTATTTTCGCGTTTACCATTACGAAAGCCGGTTGGTAACTAGCGGGTGTAACCCAATATCCTGTCTTTATCTCATGGCGAAATCGGTGACCGCGATAGGCTAAGTGGTTTAGTATTTAACTTTGAGCTTTGAACATCGCAGGCCTAATCTCGACACGAGATTAATAAAAAAAAAGATTATATTTATATTTCTGAATGAAATTACTGTAACGATAGGTACATGATATGTTTTCCATTATTTGAAAGACTGTATTTTATTACAGAAATATAGTGAAAACACCCGCTGTGTTTCCTAATATTGTATCCTAACGCAAAATCAACATAAGCCGAGTAAACATATTACTACGTGATATCATAAATGAATGAGAAACGTGAATGAGTATAAACATTAACAGATAAGTACAATCACCCGCACAAAAGTACTAACACTGGCATAGAAAGAATCTGTATTTCAAAGTGGTAAGATCGGTTTTTGTAAGTCTCTATTACCAGCCCTGTTGGGTTGACTGTACTAGTAGTTACATTAAGTATTTAAATAGGTACAAAATCAGTATTGCAATGTTAATATAAAACTAAAAGGATTTTCCCGTGAGAAGGATATTCAATGTATTGGTAGATAAACAACCAATATAAATAGTATATATCTATGTATTAAGGATAAAAGTATGTACACAAAGTATTTTCATAGTTAAAGAGACGAAGAAACTATTCGTAGAAAATATTCGTTCAAAGTATCAATAAATATTTACATGTGTAATGCTGAATATATTTCCTTACGGCTAAGCAGAATTTTAATATTATTACTTACATTATGGTTGTATAGAACTAGTATTATTTCCGTAGCAATTTCCGTTTACCTTACTTTGGTGGATAAGTAAATAAAGGGTTTCATTTTACCTTTCTCTACCTTCAATATATTAGGAGAAACTGAACTTGTTAATACTCACGGATTCACCATCCAAATTATTATGGAAAATGAGTTAATTTTAATATTTTGTTATTATAATTATAGTAAGATGGTTTTTAGTATTTTCTTGAATTGCAACGTGGAGTAGATAATTGGAGTAGTGAATTATTTCCCAGACATGCATTGAAAGCTAAGTAAATAGAGGATCTTATCACAAGATAGGCGTCCTCTCCAATCACTGCGATATCTCGGCTCGACACAAATGCGAGTGTAATCAATAACTTCCCTAGAGCACACAATGCGATATCTGTCGACGCTCCTACTAACCTATATTACCCACTTATCTACAGGCCTTGAGGCACAAACCAAAGAAATTGGCACGACCAACCTAAATACACGTGCGACATTGAAAAGAGTAATTTGTGAATCCCATTCATTTTTATAAGAGAATAATGTTAGAATACAAAGTACGAAATGTCGTCTGGCGAGATAATTTACATGATCTACCATGAGAGACGGCCGAATGTCGGAAAAAAACCGCAATATTTTACAATATATTTAAAGAACCAGTTACGGCGTAGTATGTTCACTGGCTACGTATCGGATGGCTAGTAACAGATGTTTTATATAAATTGTTCGCAGTGCTTATACCGTTTCCGTGATTGCGTCTGTATATAAATAAAGCGCTCTCTACCTGCGCTATCAAACTAACGTAACGTCCTAACGTTTTAACCTTTTTGGGTGAGGTGAGCCGCGGTAATGTCACCTGTCGTTATAATTTGACCTTCTTTGTATTCAAGTTTACGACATTTTTGTTTGCCCCCGAACTAGTTAGCATAACATATTATATTTAACCATCACGTGTTTACGATTTCCTTCTTTCCTCATTAAAATTAAATAATTCTTGAAGGTTGAGGTCGGTTACTTAGGTGTGTAGGGTATTATGAAATGTAATTTATGTTTATCTACATTTCATCATTAGTAGTTATCGGAGCATTCTCTGTAAGCTATTACCAAGGTAAGTGAAGGTGCTTAGCGTCTGCTGTTTTGCCATCATCAGCGAGTAATCCCCAGATGTGTGCATATAATCACACAATTTATTGCAGCTGACTCATTCCATATAAACAGCACTTGACGGCACTTGGGTACGTTTGATGACAGCTCTTCATTTGCAAAAATGATAATATTTTTTCATTACAGCCGCTCGGAGCCGCGCTTAAAAGTTTTTAAACATAAAAAGATTACAGTGTGTGGCCAATTAAAAGTCTATATTTAACTTGCTTTTACGTAGATACCTTTTATAAGGCTAAAAACAGGTGCAACGGTTTTAATTGTAATTAATTTAACTCACAAAACATCCCACAAAGTAGTCTTTAATTGCCCATGAAGTTGCATTGGACTGAGACTTTTTACTGTGAGCTTATTTCGCTGTCTGGCGTAATCAACACGTCTATTTTCTGGACATGATAAGTGGCGCATGACACTTGAATGCTGACATTATACACTCAGTTTTCTTTAATACATACTTTAGGATGACATGAAAATATTTCTTAAGTAAGAAGTACAAGTCGGGAATCGAGGTAGAGGAGTAGAAACTAGAGCGGAACTGTTTGTCCGCCTTCGAGTGATGAAAGTGAATACCAGCTAGCTATCCTGCCTCATCCGGAACTCGCCGAGATAGAAGACAGACGAACTAAACGTGTTTCCCGTTTATGTTAGTGCAGAAGCAGACAGCACGATATTTATTCCTGTATTCATGGATGTTTGAAAGGGCTATTTTATATATATGTCGCAGTAAGATAGATAAAGCCGTACTATAGTTAAATCCCTTATAGGGATATAATTATATAACGTAACATTGTTATACGAAAGCGATTCTTTACCTACTATCTCACTAGGAATATGGTTATAAAAACATTAATTTAACTTGAATTTAAGCTATTTTTGGAAAATTACTTACAAAATACCTAAGATTTATTTTTTACATAAAATTCCGACATGCTCAAAATATTGTATGAATTTATATGAGTGATTCCTATATGGGTGATTCTCAGTTAAGAGGTAATCGGTTGTATGGAAGCAGCGGCACAGCAAAAAGTGTCGATATTTATATAACTATACCACTTCTTTTATCAAGACAGATGATTTTAATATGATTCTAAGATGATCAGTCATTTTTTTAATTTATTCTCGATTTACGAGACACCAGGGGAGATACTGAGTACAGGGTAGAGGCAAGATGAACAGGGGAGATACTTTTGTGAGCAGGGAAGAGACTTTAAGGAATAAAAACACATAGTTAATATATAGAATCAACATTATTTTAATTTTTTAATAATTATATTTATTATTTAAGGTAATCAGACTTTTATGTGCTTCAGTTGAATATCACAATAGTAAATCACAGTAAAAAACATAAAATTCAACCATCAATAGGCAACAATCAAATAAAAGAAACAAAAACCTTTCATATTTCTAGGAACCATACACTAGTGTGTTTGTTTTTAATCTATACTTATACATATATTGCTCTGCTAAGCAAATACTGTAGTTAAAAATCACAGTGAATTACAGAAACAAACATAAAATTCAACCATCAATAGGCAACAATCAAATAAAAAGAAACAAAAACCTCTCATACTTTTAGGAACTATGTACCTACCTACAATAGTGTGTTTGTTTTTAAATCTATAAAACATATTGGCGTGTAACAAGTTAAAAAAACTAACTCTAAAAGCCGCGTTCAAAGACATCAATTGGTTCTTTAAAAGCATATGATATGCGTTGACCTTTCATTTTCAAATTAGGCGCAGGTAATTCTTTTATAATTTGATTCCAGGTGATGAAGGAGATATCTTTGTCATTAATTTTAAAGTTCTGTCCAGTATCGTCACAGATTTCACAAAAGACAACCTGAACTTCATCATCTTCTTCAACTCCAGTGCACATTGCAACATAACGATATTCTGTGTTTCTGTTTTGAAGTTTAACTAAAACAAAATCTCCATTGCATAATGTTTTTTTGCCTGATGTTGAGGGCTTTGGGTTATCCTTCAAACCTCTCGTCTTTTTAGCCGCTAACCCTGGAAGGTGTACCGATTCTTGAGATTTCTGCATTTGTTTCTTTGATGTTAATAAAATTAGTGGTTCGTCATCTGAATCACTAGTGCTATATACTTCATCAACATGGAGACGAGATTCTGGAATAGCTTGTGGAAAGTGCATGGTACCTAATCTAAAATGACTGCATACCTCAGAGTCACAAAAGCAGCTCAAACTTTTCAATATCAAGTAATTGGGTTTAAATACGCAACCGGTAACTTGATGAACTTTTAGTGTGCCTGAAAACGTTTTGATCTCACCAATAGATCCAAGTTTTTCTTCATTTTGCGTGATGTCGGCGTCGTCTATAGTGAAAACTTTAATATGAGGACAGGTCTTCTCAATGGCTGTGGCTAAGTCTTCTAATGATGCAATATCGGAGCCACATGCGACTTGTCTATCAGCCGCGCTTTTGCAAGTCGCACCCACTCCATCGACAGCCCCCTTTCCGTGACCTGCTTCGTGATAGTTCCACGTAAAGTTTTGTAGGTTCTGCTATTTCGGCTGCTTGTATTTTTATTTTCAAATTTCGAGCATTTCTCGCACGAATTGACTTTTGCTGCGCAGCTTGCGCCCGTCTATTTAAATTTTGCGGAGGTGGCGGCGGTATGTTTTCAGCATCCGAAGAAGGTGGAGTAATAGGGGCATTGCTTACGTCTTGGAGCGCTAAACGACGTCTTCGAAGCTTTGTCTTTTCTCTCCACATTTTCCTAGTTTTCCTCTGTTCTCTTGGTGTCATTTTGCTCACTGTCTTAATGGATCCTTTTTCTTTCTTCTTTTCATATTTTTCATGTTCTTTAACTTTTTGTTGCGCGTATTTGTCAGGGTCATTTTTTATTCGTTGGTATCTTAATCTTTCCGCTATACGTTTTTTCTCAAGCCGTTCCTCGCGTGTAAGTTTTTTTCTGGGTGCCATCTTTCTCTGAAAATAACATTTAATACTGTATAACTAACCTATATATATATTATCAAATATACTAATGAACATAGAGCCCGTATAAGCCCTAACTAACTCAAATTGGAAGCATATGTATCTCCCCTGGACATTTGGTATCTCCCCTGGCACCATAACAGCCAGGGGAAATATGGCAGGGGAGAGACATTTTCGTTAAAAATCTAAAATTGCCGTAAAACTACTAATTTTACAAAGATTACAAATAAATAAAAGGTTTGCAGCACTATTTAAAATAAATGTATATACACTCGCGAGCAAAAGTATGGAATCACTTACTTGAAATTTGCGTCGCGCAATCTGAGTACTAAATTATTCTGCTAATATTAATAAAAATGGTACCATTTTAAAGTTTATACTGTCACCTTTAAATTGATACCAAATTCATTAAAATCACACCAGTATTTAAGGAGCTATCCTGGATTATGTCAAGAAGTAAGGAAAAAGATATGTTTGATAGGTCACAACTTGCGCCCTATTGACCCCCTATAAAAGCACGTGTTATCGGATTTTCTTTATCAGTCTGCTTTCAAACGTTGACCGGTACACATCTCCGCTAATTTTGACCCTTGAATTTGGACGACAATGGATACTACACCTACAGAAGCCGCCCAAATCGTCGCCCTATTGCGAGAAGGGCTCAGCCAGAGGGCTGTCGCACGACAGCTCCACATAAGCCAGTCCTGTGTCTCAAAAGTTTATAAACGCTTTCGGGAGACTGGTGGCTTTATCTCGAGACCAAGATCTGGACGGCGCCGGTGCACATCGGAGAGGGATGATCGTTTTATCGTGTCAACCTCTCTTCGAAATCGACATTTGACTGGTGTCGACGTCCAACAGGAGCTCCGAAATGTTCGTGGAGTAGCTGCCAGCGAGTGGACAGTTCGTCGAAGACTTAAGCAAGCTGATTTAACTCCAAAAAGGCCAGCCACAGGCCCGAAACTGACGGCAAGCCACCGACAAGCACGTCTTCAATTTGCTCGCTCTCATCTTGATTGGGAGGTTGAGCAATGGAAGCGTGTCCTGTTCTCCGACGAGAGCAGAATGTGTTTGCATGGCAGCGACCGAAGAGGTCGGGTCTACAGGCGGCCTGGGGAACGATATGCACAGTGTTGTTTTGCTGAGACAGTGGCGTATGGCGGTGGTTCTTGTATGATGTGGGCCGGCATTTCCTTCGACGGTAAAACGGAGCTGGTTTTCGTGCCTGGCGGGGGAAGAGGAGGCGGTCTAACTTCAGACCGCTACATTACCGATATTCTGCAGGACCATGTCCTTTCTTACGCGGGATATATCGGTGATGACTTCCTCCTTATGCACGATAACGCTCGTTGTCACACTGCCCGTGCCACAACTGAATACCTCGAAGAAGTCGGTATCGCCACAATGGACTGGCCAGCGCTCAGCCCGGACTTAAATCCCATTGAGCACATGTGGGATGAATTGAAGAGGAGGGTCCGATCAAGAAATCCTGCTCCTTCAAGTGTAGATGAGCTGAAATCGGCTTTGATAGAGGAGTGGGAAGGTATCCCGCAAGAATCAATTCGGAAGCTGATTCGATCAATGAAGAACCGTCTTCGAGCAGTTATAAGGGCGAGGGGAGGGAACACAAAATATTGAAAATTAATTTTAAAGCCAATTAAAGTTTTTGTTACACAATTTTTGTTGTTTTCTTCATTCATTATTTTTTCATTATCCTTAGGTTTTCCTTAACTCCTTCACTTAATCCAGGATAGCTCCTTAAATACTGGTGTGATTTTAATGAATTTGGTATCAATTTAAAGGTAACAGTTTAATCTTTAAAATGGTACCATTTTTATTAATATTAGCAGAATAATTTAGTACTCAGATTGCGCGAAGCAAATTTCAAGTAAGTGATTCCATACTTTTGCTCGCGAGTGTAGATATTGTAGTATTTAAACACATAAATACGAAATAAAACTTACCAGGGTAAATACTTCGATCACTCAACACGGCTGCAATCATCGAGCACCGTAGCGCAAAAGGCCAAAAAAATGGCCGCGCGGATTGCTTTTGCAGCGCTTGCTGCTAACTTCACGTGACACTCGGTGTCTTCGAGGTCAAAACTACCACAGACTATAGTAAACAAATACGATTTTCAAACTAAACCAAAGGCCAGGGGGCGAGACACGAAACTCGGAGGACAAAGTTTGCGATTAATATTTTTTATAAAAAGTGCAAATATAAATAAATTTAATGGTTACATACTGTAACTAAGTTATCAGGGTTCATGTTATTACCGATAGAAAAGTAATAATTAAATTTCAATGGACTCAAAATTACTGATTTACAAAAAAAAACGGTTAGGGGACAGACCAGGGGAGAGATGTTTTTCCTCTTTGTGCTGTTATTGTAAGTAAATTATGCACATTTAGAACATAATTTTAAGTGACAATTTAGAACACATTTAGTTAATTGAAATTATTAAGATTTTAGACCATAAGTTCCAAATATAATTATTTTTTTGGCTTAGCCGTCGAATATACCTCTTAACTGAGAATCACCCATATTCAAATCTCCTTGAAATAAAACTACTTTTAAAAGCATTCTATCGTGGTTTATTTTGATTTTAGTGTTCTAAAATAAACCGCAATAGAATCCGTTTAAAAAGTAGTTTTAACCCAATGTCTAGCATTCGCGTAAACCTCAGGAAAAAATCTCTTTAATAAATTCTCCTTACTGAAAATATTTGCATTTTAAACTTTTGTACCGCATGCCGAAGCCTATCTGCTCCGATTTTATCACACGAAATTGTCTGTTTGTCTACCTAACCTTAAAAAGAGATCTCCCGATTACCTTCATATTCTATTGAAAACTAAACTGGCTCACAAAGGAACAGGGGAAGTAGGAAAGAAATAATCGAGTCTATCAGCTGTGAGGCATAGGAACGTACCAACGGTGGGCGTAGTCACGAGATTGTATGAATCAGCCGGTTATTCCCGACATCCTGCCCCAATTACATATACCAGTGTTAAGGCGAAGCGATACTGGTTTGAACCGGTTCGTACTGCCGGATGATATTAGCATTCCAAAGATTTAATGTTAAATAATTTGATCTATGGTACATACATTTAATTTTTTACCGGTAAAGAGTTAGTTTTCTCGACATGAAATTAGAATTTAACGACATTTTTATTCTCGATTTGATTAATATACAATGTGCCATTATTACTAAAAACTCTTTAATATTCTAATACATAAATATTCTCGTGTCTCAATGTTTGTACCCAAACTCCTCCGAAACGTCTGGACCGATTTGTATGAAATTTTGTGTGCATGTCGGGTAGGTCTAAAAATCCAGGCTAACATCTTCTTTTTATACCCCTAAAAGATAAGAGTGGCGCTCTCCATTAATTTTTTTAATTAATTTAATTAATATAAAAGATTTTTTTAATATGGCAGAACAACGTTTGCCGGGTCAGCTAGTAGCAACAAATTTAAATGGAAATAAAACCTATTTTCCTATCCCCTTATTTACTTGAGGAGAACTTATACTGTTCATGTTATAAATCCACATTAAAGAAATCAAGACAATAACCATAGCCTCGTTTGAGTGTCAACCTTCCGCTAGCTAACAAACACTATTGTTACATACGCCTATTACAAAACAATTTAACTGCGATCTATTTAAATAACCGACTAACAATTAAGTTAGTTATTGAACCACGTGTAACCTATATTAACGTTTGTTTATAAACTGCAAGTTCAGGGAGACGAGTAACCTTATGTATTCTTTTAATATCTATTAAATTGTTTCAACATAAACATCACTATAACAAAACATAACATTAGCATATATGATTAATTTATTGTTTACGGGCATGGTTAATATACGTATTATAATACAGGCCTGTAAACGTCCCACAGCTGGACACAGGCCTCTTCCCATATAGAGAAGGAATGAGCATTGATAACCACGCTTGCTCAATGCGGGTTGGCGATTTCAGATTCCAATTTTTGGAATCCAGGTTTCCTCACGATGTTTTCCTTCACCGTTTGTCAATAATGTCTTAGAATGATTAAGAATGTGCATTATAACTTTGAAAATATCACATCGGTACTTGCCTGGGTTCGAACCTGCGACAATGCGCATGCGAATCCGGTCATTGAACCGCTGCTGTAAACGTATTACATGCGTTTAATTTTTCATCGTCTTTTATTCACACCTTTAAAAGTGAAATAGTAAAAGGGATAAATTAAAAGTCTTATAATCTTCGCCTTAAAATACTGAATTAAAAAGTAAAGAAGATGGAAACGTTTTCATACATTATTGGGCCTGGATGTAAAAAGATGAAAGTCGTGGTAGTTAATAGATTATAATATGTTATAAAACGATCACAGTAAATTCTTTGGATTTGGGCAATCTGAAAACAGTCCTAATTTATTAGTAAAAGTAAGGAACAAGGTGGCAACAAACTGTATGATAAAGAGGTGACCTTTGAACTACGATTGCTATTTTGGTTTAATAGACAGTTGCTTTTAAAAGATTAGTAATAATTATTAGATAATAATATTGTACTGAGTGGAAGAATAATAAAAACTCACAAATAGATCAACTCATAAACGATACAAGATGACTTATCATAGATACAGACGGCAGACGTAGGCAGACGCTTCGTGTAATAATATTCTCTTGAATCCGGTGAACTCGGAAGCCGAACCAAATATAGTTTTGAAATGGTTAGGCAGAATAAGCTTCGCCTTAACTCGACAGCACGTGGGACGAAATGTAGACTATTAGCTGAATCTTTATAGAGCCAAAGTCTAGGAATGCGGAATATCAACTTGATGATATTCGACTTGGCAACAGCGGAGTTTAATACAATAATTGAATTAATTCGCTGCGCTGGCACTCCGGCGTTCCACCGACCACGGGACGATCGGATATTTCGAATTCTATGTCATTGATGAAAGTCTAGTTTAATTATACAAATTATACCGTAATTTAATTATATTTTTAGATAATACCTAACTAAGCTCGATAGAAAAGGGGTAGAGATTCTTTATTCACAAAAGAATAGTTTACTTTCTTTATTCTCAATTTGTCAGAAAATTATAGTTTGATTCACATTTAATTGAACTTTCTACATCAAAGTGAATGTTGTCCCGATCGGGTTAATAAAGTCTTCTAACTGATATGTAATTAGTAAGACAACTGTTGGAATCACACCAACCCTAACCCTTCAAAACCTCACTTTTTAAACGCATAATTACTATAACCACATGTCATTTCAACGAATAGAGGTGTGATCAAAGGGGTTGTTTTCAAAAACTTTTTTAATTCCTTTCCCGATTACTTTGATAAGGTTTATTAGTTTCGCTTACCTATGCTTGGACCCCTAACATTTCATTTAAGAAAACACATATCACGTGAAACCACACATGAAATAATCAGGCTTAATTTTCCCGTATTGATCAAAGGTCTAATTCAATATTTACAGGGTGCGCGCCCCCATGGCTGCCCCATAAACAAATACTATAAAATCAAAAGCACGTGCGCATTTTATTTTCAATTTTTATGATAGTGTAACATTTATTGGAATCATGCACGCATTTCCGCCGCCGCATCAATAAACAAACAACATGAGTGATATGAGATATGTTAATGTACCATAATGCTTAATGAAGTATAAAGTAATGGTTTATTAGCACCATATTACAAGCCTTAGGAATTATTCGAATAGCCCACAGACCGCTGTTATTCCTATGCCGTGTCAGATGTTTGATACATTGTTGCAGTTGTAAGAACCAGGGAAGTTGTTTTTATAAGGTTGCAATGCCCATTAAATTTGTTCGAACTGCAACTATTCTTAGGTATGAAGTTAAATATGTAGATCGGATCATTAAGTTTTGTTCGTACCTACTTATAAGTATACACATGGTTAAGAGTAGTTTTATTACTCAAACAAAAGCAAAGCGTTAAAAATTATAAAGAATACCATAATATAAGTAGCTTAGATATTTTTTTTAATATAAACGGTAAAAGTTACCTATTAAATAGCATCTAAATAAACTTTCCAGAAGGGATATGCAACATTGAAGGCGAGCAGTTGGCTCGCATACCACAAAACTGGTAAATAATAGGGTCGCGGACTCACGAAAGAGATGGTAGGATAACCTGGATGCCTTTCCTAAAAATTGCACGATTACGACGGATATCGGTAAATGGAAATAATGCGTAGGTACTCGTATTTATTTTGTACTGGGTTTATTAAAACTATTTCATAATCAATTTCGATCACGACATGCAATTTTTTTTATAGCAGCTGCATAGGGTGTGTCAATTAAATGTTACCTTAATCCCATATCAAATAATATTTATTTATTAAGAATTTGCCAGTTAATAACGAAATCCCTCTTTTATTCATTTAAAACTTGCATTTCTATACCTAGTGTATCTTTCGTCATAATTCTGACCGAAGTAATTAGATATTATTATTTTAATTAGAACACAGAAATGCAATAACTACTGTTCTAAATGAAACCTTCAAATATTTTCATTAATCGATCGACATTCTATCTCTCATTCGATCCTCATTTCTACTTTTATCCAGCTGGAAAACACAACCGCATAAAACATAACATCAACCGCAAAATGAAAGTTAATTCATCGTTTTGTACAAATCGAGTTGTATCCATTTAATACGGACCGGAATTTGCATTTAAAATTATTTACATAGTCGGAATGCCGGAAGCGGCGCAGCTGGTAATCTTCCCGCGCAAATTGTAAGTGTCAACTGAGGGCAATGAGTCGCCATCACTAGAGTCTACCTACGTCATAGTACACTAGTTGTATACACGACAGTATTCATGTTTCGTTTTGATATAGGGAGTGTTAACGATTTTAAACCTATCTAATTCAAAAACCGCTCGAAGTAAGCACTGCTAAGCAAATTAATTAAAAGTTTAACAAACTTTGGTCCGAGTAAAAAAACTGATACTTATTTATCTTTAAAAAAGTTTTCTTTTGATATTTAAGCTTTCATAACTTGATATTTTCGCTTAATTAAACTAGGTACGTTCAAGTTTAAAAATCAATGGAGTTTATAAAAGTTCATAGATAGTAGACCCGGGTAGCCAATTTAGTTTTCGCTCAAGTTTACAATACGCTCAAAGTTTAAAGGATTACAAACTGCAATATGTAAGATAAAGTAAAATATTCCATGATATTATCAAATGCAAGCCGACGCTAACCCATCTCTATTGTAACATCTGCATCAAAACATATAAAGCTATAAACCAAAGCATTAAATAATGGAACACGTATATTCACCACGACTACGCCCTCATAGCTGAAGATAGTTTAGTTCTTAATTAAAGCCATAAGAAACATAACAGTCGATTAAAGCACCGTGAACACCAATAAAGGGAGTTGGCTGCACCAGCCGGCATACAAAAGAACATCCTCAAAACGATAACCACTTCAACGGTCGCAATCACACGGCGATTCATTTAAAATTTATTGCCATTTCGAAAAAAGATAACATACGGAGCGGAGCGCCCCCCTCTAAAGTCGAACAATAACGTGCCCATCGACAATAACCAATAACTCTTATGAATACGACGCGAAAACGGCGCGCGTACAATAAATTCGTAAAGAAATCGCCTCCCGTTTACCCCCTTAAGTTCTATATACGAATAATAGTCTACCGGTATAAGTAACACGGCATTATGGCGACACCCAATTTATTTTTGAGTTTATCGCCTGGTTTGCTGCAATAAATTTCTTAGAGCATTAAAGATGGGGAGCATTGTATTGCAATATATTTCGCGTGATAGTTTAACCGTCTTTTGGCGAGTGTTTATCGTAGGTAAAGTTTCCGTTAAATGTTTTATGTAATGATAAAATACTATAAATAAAATGGCTATTTAAAACCGGGCACGCGCAATGTTATTTATTTTATTCTATAAAGAGTAAAAGTTATGCGCTTTAATTACGATACATTTAAGCGCTTTCTCGTCTAAAGGTTAACATGAACCTGGATCACGAAGCGTTACGATAATATTTTATACGGCTATATTAGTTTTACGGCACCTACACGTTTCTTTATCTGTGTGATGTCTAGCATAGAGCCTTAATTCCTCATAAAAGTGCATTAAAAATATACAAGGTCAAAGGACTATTAAAACGATATCAACATGCATCAAAAATAATTCCGAAACGTATAAAGCAGCAGTGCATCCAATAAAAACACCTAATTCCTATTCATACCGCCTTTACGATGGGAAATTGTAATTTATTCAAAATATTACAGAGTTACAGGGTACACGGTCTACCGGTCTCGGTCTATGTGCTTTCTTTAATGTGCAGACAACTTTGTTAAACTTATTAACATACATTGCGATGCATTTGATTTTAATGTTCAAAATTGCAAATATCCATGTCAGGTTTACGCTCGGCGAGGTAAACAAACGGTAAGCCTTTGAATCTTAATCGTAATCTAGTAAATGGATTTATTATTCTGTTTTATAAATGTACAATGTAAGTACCGGTAATTCTGTTGTATGTGTAATCAATTGGATCTTTGCTTGCTATCTTGATCGGCTTACGTTTAATAGAAATGACTGAGTTATTTTCATTGTATTAAATACGTACATTAGGAAATAATTGGTATTACGGTGGCGGTAAATAAGTAGGCTTGAAGCTAAAAGGGGATCCACGTACTTTAACTAAATTTTATAATAAATCAGGTATGTCCGTAATACTTAATAAATCTGTTTTTGCTACACCACAGTAAAACGACTCTATAAAATACAGTGTTATTTTAACACTTTTTATATTGACTTTTAATTTCGTCGAACCAACACCAGTAACCCAACCCTTCGCCAAAAAAAACATAGTTCAACATAAAAAAGCGACAGGCACACATCACTATAATCATGACATCAGAACACCTGCATCCATGGTAGGTGATGCGTGCACAACCGGTGCCGGGACTGACTGACGTCATAAAATTGATAAAGAAAAGGTTAACGATACTATTAAAGTACCACACCAAAGAGACCGCTGACCTTTTGACGTGAATTTTTCTATGAAACGGACGTTACTTGGAAGTTTATAAAGAGTTAGTGCATGATATGTTTATCTGTATTTTTATACGGGGAATAACTTAAGGTACTGTCTGCAAAAAGATATTAAATAAACACTCAGACAATTAATGTATTTTTTGAACTCATCTTGAGAGTTTTTTTTTTCAAGTATTACGATAAGAACTCTTAATATCTAGTAGTAGTTACAAGTTGTATCTAAGATTTGTTTCTGGTAAGAATTTAAACAACTTTACGATCAAAATGAATACCGAACCTTTAATTTGAAATCTTTAAGTTGTTAAGGGGTGATTAAGTACCAATCCAATTAAAATTCTAATCGCGACAAGATAGAATCGGGAGTATTCGGGACCCACCCTTACGTCATCACGCTAAAAACGAATAAAACATTTTCATGTGAATTGGAATTTAATATGCGACAGTAAAGGCAGCGAAACGTTTAATAACATTGTGTTGGGGGTCCATTTACGAGCTCAATGTACTTAGTTTAACGTTGCATCGTTAGTGCAGTTATCAAATCACTGGATGTATTGCGTTGCGTGTTTATTTTGACGGGCCGACATTACATAGTTATTACAGTGTACAGTCCATAAACTGTGAGTAATTGTGTGTATGTACTAGTATCCGTGTCTGATACATGCATGCTTCTCCAAGCCTATCTACTTCTTAATAAGTCATTGTTGCTAGACGATTTTGATCAATTTATTCTTGCGAATATAGACAAGGTATGAGATGTGAATGTTTTACATACATAATATTGTTAAGATAGCTGTCACGAAAGTCATTGTTTATAAAAATATTCCATTTATTATTAAGAAAAAGTGAAGACATAGCTTTCCTGTCTTCAATAGAAAATAATAATATAAAGGATATACAAAAAGTTTGTGTATCAAGGAAACATGGAATTACGTCGCTCATTGTACAACTAACCACTTATTTCAATTACCTGAAGATAAAAGAAATGAGAATCTATAGAAAGCTTCATAAAAGACGCCTTTAAATATTCCCGCAACCTCGCTTCAAAGAATGACCAGTTAAAACGAATAACAACAATATACACAAGCGGTCAGCCAGGTAAAACGGTCAGGTAGTCGATATCTCTGGAATATCGGAACCAATAGCGCAAACAATATGTCCGACCTTCGGACACACGGACAAACAATAATAACGTCCTCCAGTGTAATAAGGAAAAGGTGGGCGAAAGATTTGTCTCAATAACAAAAGATGCAATCTGTATGTCATCTTTGCCGCCAAAAGAGATAAATAAAATTGTCTCCAATGTCAACAGACCCGAAGTATTGTTAAAACGCCTCGTATTTTACATTGATAATTCTACGAATGTTACTCGTTGTGATGGTGCCTTTTCTCGTACCAAATTAATCATGACGCCACCGCCTAAATCAAATATAATACAACAACAAAATGCATTATTGAACACAACAAAACCGGTACGTTTTAAATTATTATTAGTAGGAACCAAAAAGCTTCCATTTACCAACCAACAACCAATACCGTATCCAATCGTGCACCCTTTTAAATATTTAAGCGAACCTCCCTTCGAACATGGTTTTAACGCGTCCATATTCTTGGTATGCGTTGATACAATATTTACTTTAAACATTAGATAAGCGTGATCGGTCGGTCGGTACGTTCACCATCGATAATCTGTCACTTTCATTCAAATCTCGAGACCTAGGTATTAGAGGAGAGACCGCTCAAAATAGAACTTTGCGATATTCAAGATCCAAGAACATATAAAGTTATGGCACGTTAACGAAACACTTACTGAACTAAACGAATGTTGAGACATTACTTATATTTTACAAACTTGCAAATCGTTTCATATAAAACACGTGATAAATCTGTCTCCATCTAGTAATTTCCGGAACACATATACGACTGCCATTAAGGAGTTAGATGAAAATAACATCAATGCATCCCCTAGGACATTAGAAGCAAATGTAGTCAGAAAATAAGTTATAAACAAAACACATAAAAGCAAACAAAGCCATTAAATTTGAATCCCCTATACCTAGACCTCTGATATATTTATACAGTCTAGACGAAAATATTGTTTATTACACAATAATAGAAAAGATTTAGAATACCCCAAGAGTCCTTGAAAGAGGGGGCGAAGGTGAAAAGTGCTATTTGCTATTCCGTTCTGTATTAAAAGCACTTAATCCAATAAAACATAGGGGAAAACTGTAATAACTCCCCGTCTAACGGATGACAAATAAGCAATTAAGGTCTCAGTACTTCAGTAACAAAAACAAGTATAGTAACTAACACATTACATATTGCCATAAAAGTTAAAATATGGCCTAATGTTAGGCAATTCATTCAAATGAGAATTGCTTGCTATCATAAAGAACATACCTATAAGAATGAGGACAATGTCAACGATATTAGCACAAAATAAATTGCGAAAAGATTTGATCGAAAAATATGTGTTCCTTTAGGTTCACGACTTAAGTAGGGAATTCCAGCAATTGGGAACAACACAATAAACACACAGCCTCAATATAATGGCTGAGCGACGAAATGTACAATTATCTTATTAGAATTTGAATTATCAGCAAAGATTATGAACTGGATACAGATAGTCCGGATCACTTTGTTCTAATAAACAAAAAACACTTTATGTAATCATAAGCAAAAAGTGGCGTTAAATAAGAAAGTATAATACTAGTAGTTACTGAAAACATAGTCGTGTAAAATTTGAAGCTCTAATCTACGGTTAATATAATTGCCCACACATCAGCCAGCGAAGCGTTCACTGACGCTCGAACGACGCATTTGGTCTGAAAGAAGTTAATTTGACACGAACAAACATTTCATAGTCTCTATAACAATTACTACGTGACCATGGTGTCTATTGTCAATATCTGAAAGTCAGCCTTCCAAGAAATATAACGCGACCTTACCGGCCTTTGGTTCCTAAAATACACATCAAATCTAGGTGCTCAGCACAAAAAAGCTACAATTTGTTCACGCTACGAAATACTCTTTTTAAAAAGCAATTAAGTATGTTTTTCCGAAAAAAAAAACCTTTTAAAATGTTCCGAGAACGATTAGGAGCTTTATAAAAAGCAAATTTCTTTACGCAGAAGTAATACAAAAATAAATTGTATTTATTGTAATAAGAAAAGATCAAAGGAACGGGATACATAACAGTAAAGTTAATTGTTTAATTCACGTGAAATAATACCGTACATTCATTACACGAGGAATGTCTTAGCATTGAGGCGAATGCAAATGAGCGTCCTGAATATCTGACTAGACTGACAGAGACTTCCTAATTTCGATTAGGAATCCTCCGGAAGGATCCCATCTAGGCTAGTACCTCATCAGGAAGGGGTTGACGCCGTCTCGTCGCGCTGTATTCAAATCCGTCGCGTTTATCGGTCCATAACTCAGAACTGGCGTTGTTATGAGCGTCTGACATTCCTTCAAGATTAAACTCAGCTCCCCAATGCTAGATGCGCCTTAACAGTTCATACGTGACTCGAATCCAACTATGGGGACTAAAAAGTGCCCGCTAATTTTGTTAGGCACGAAATGGACAACTGGCGAATTTAAAATGAAGACGTTGCGCAAGATTTATAACTCAATTTGGCCATTTGGGCGGTGCTTACGTCATGTAATGGGTGGAAATTGCCATTGGAGCTTTATATAAAATGGATGCAGACAGACATACAGAGACATATGGCGAGTAATGATGACAGGCCCAAAACATTCCCTCGTAACTATAAAATGGGGATTAAAATACATTTGTCTGAAATTCAGCGTAATTTTGAATAGTTCTGGATTAGTCAAAAGCTTGACTTGCTGAGCTAATATTATAATACCGGCATATAAATGTCCCACTGCTGGGCACAGGCCTCTTCTCATATAAAGAAGGAATGAGCATTGTTCACCACGCTGGCTCACTATTTAGATACAAGTCTAGACACTAACAAAATCCTACAAATTGAACAGTAACAAATTCGAGTCAATGTCGTAAAGGCTCAAATAGGGCCGAACGAAGTCTTTCGTCGCAATGTAAGGTTCCGAAACTGTAAGGTCACAATTGTAAGGCATGAACTCACATTATCGTTGCTACGTGATCTGCTTGTTCGATAAAGCTAAATTGTTAAACACAGACGTGAAGCAGAGCTATAAAATGTGTTACAACAAGTACAAGTTTTGCGGCGAACTGCCACAAGTAGACCACTTGATTTTGAGTGTTTGACTCAGGCACTTGGAACAGCAGGAGGGCTGCCGATGAGTTTTGAAGGGTAGGTGTCCCTTTGAAGAAAAATACAAGCGGCTCGATGTTAATATTCAAGGGTAGAGCTACTAAAACAATATTATGATAGCCATGACTGTGGGAATTAAGAGAAATGGGTTATAAAAAAAAGAATAATTTATTTTAGTGTTTTGGGTGGTTGAAACACAGGTACGTAGTTGAAGGTGATCTGCTTCAAGGGCATTTTGAACAAAAAGGTTAAGAGGTTCGATTGTTTTAGTTGTTCGTTGTAATTTTGTAAAATGGTTAAAAAATTACATAGAATATTTATGTATTCTAATATTTTTAAGTACCTACTTGCTTTTTTGTCGTACTCCTCGTCTTTCTAACATATTGTTGTTACTAAATTATTACTTAAAACGTAATTTTTTTATAAAATTTTAAACCATCAGAAAGGGGGGATAGTTTTAGAGTAGGTATTTAGGTTACTTAGGTTTCAACAAATAATTCAGTTCTACATTTATTTATGAATCCGTTGTTTTTGTTTTCGTCTCCCATAACGAATTTATATGCACACAATACAATATAGGATCGCAAAATGGGTTTAGGCACGCCTTACAATCATAACACACAGCCCACATAAGCGACCCAAACGATTATTTTATTCTAACAGTCATTCGATAAATCAATATCAGTTCTGCTCCTAAATAAATAATAAGGTACAAGCTCTAATTTTTAAAGAAATATGTACCCTCACAACCAATACCAGCCATTAGCACAAAACGGGAGCTTTTAAAACTGTAACACAATACATTAAAATCAATTATCTAATCGACATCTCACGATCGCGATCCCCAAGCATTACCCTCGCTCTTAAT
The DNA here is from genome assembly GCA_950381575.1 of Plusia festucae. NCBI lineage: Eukaryota > Metazoa > Arthropoda > Insecta > Lepidoptera > Noctuidae > Plusia > Plusia festucae. The sequence continues at coordinate 1,867,657 of OX494444.1, read as the reverse complement.
CCAAAATTGCAAAATGGTTCCCACATATTCATAGAATTCATAGAAAAAGAAAATTTGCAATATGCCTTAGAAAAGCCGAGAACCTAAGAATTTCACCGTAACAATGCCGTGTAACACAATGGAAATTACAATAGTAGTGATCACAATCAGTTTGGGGGCAAAAAAATGGGTGCTTGGTGGAGATGGGCAATTGAAAAGGGAACGTCTGAGCCGAGCCATCTGCCGCACCCGGCGCTGCCTGCTCATGTATAATGTGACCAAACGATCCCATTACCGTGGACTGTGCCGTTACAAACGCTAATTTCTACAATCGCTCAACAAAGAGGACTGTCGTAAAAATTAAGAACTTGAAAGGGGAAGGGTTATGATTAAAGCAAGTTTAGTCATAAATATGACTATTAAAATTAATATTTAATGTTGGGGTGTTAACTTTGATAACTGAGATTGCAATGATACTGGATTTGAAGTATAAAAACTAATTTATACTTCACTCTTATTTAAACTTAATGTATCTCAGTTTTTTGACAGACGTATCCACTGTCCATCGGTGCCATATTATACGGCATATACTGTATTGCAGTTCACGTGTTCTCACCGCCACGTCAGTCCCGATATCATCCCTGTCCCATGGGCACCGTACACACCACACACCCTACTCCGTGTCTAACTAAACTATATCGTACACGTCTCCCTCGAACCCGTAATTTCTTCAAGACAGCACGTGTTCAGATTCTATGGCGCAATTTGATGGTAAAAAAAACAAAGCTATTCGGATAAATAAGGGGATTAGATACGATTTTATTTTTTTTACAAAATGATTTGTGTCACAACTCAAAAGGAGTTTTAATAAAAGGGACTGTTGCTATGGCAAGAAGTTAATACAATAGGTGTGTGAGATAACAATTGAAGAGAACGAGTTGTTATGATATTTGGAAGCAGATCTATTCGAATGCAATTTACTTGGTTCGTTAGTCAAGCGGTTGCAAGCGCGGTTGCAAAATAACCTTTGTGAAAATATTTATTTCGAGCCGCCTGTAATCGATCCGTAATTTACAAACAAATTTTAAATGACTGCCTACATAAAAATAAGCACTGCCTTACACCTATTTACTAAGAATAAAACGGCGAACAGATCAGTACCCTACTACAAAGGCGTTATGTATTAAAAACCTCATTAATTACTGAGCCTATTAGCACAATACTTCTTACATGGAGATAGAATAGAAAAGACAATAATAGACAAAACATGGGCCACTCATCAACGCCTTGTCTTTCCTTGTCTGTGGTCACGCAATTCACTTGTTAAGTGCGTTACCATGGTGACAGTTTAACAAATCCGACACGACAGCCCACTTTTATATAACAATGCTAAGTTTATTAGGTACTTAGTTAGTGTCTTCACTGTGTAAGTTAATTATCAGGAGTTCAGAAACCTTGTAAGTAGATTTTGGCTTGCCTTACGTGGATCAGGGGATGTCTTAAGGGCAAGCATTTTCACGGCTATGATATTAGCGTAATAAGTAAAGTAACGTAATAATAGTTTTTTTAAAGTGTGTAATGATTTCGTGAATCTATATCAGCGTAGTTAGGTAAAGATAAAAGCTAAAAGAAAGATGTTATTATTATTCATTATAATATCGTAATTAATCAGCACTTCTGCTTATTGAAAATAAAAAACTCTAAGTTACAAGAATTTTGCTTTAATTTATTTTTAGTGATATAGCTGACAGTACAACAATTCAGTCTCTTCTGTGGTTGCAATAAATACTTTTTCTTTTCTACAACAAAGTTAAAGAATCCACATTCAGTACAAACTATATAGTACAGCTTTTTAAATCAACACACTCTGATCGTCATTTTTTATTTAGAAATACTATGTACTTTGAAATTGGTAAAATAAAAGTCTAGCACCATAACGAGTCGCGGAAACGTGAATTACACATCGAAACGTTATTTTCCAATTTTCAGTTTAAATAATATTCTAATGAAATAGACCTCTTTTTCTAAATTATCGCTAGTTTTTTACCGTGCACAACATCCGTCAAATGTGTTAAAAGCAGTTTGTCGACACATTGGTGGCCTAGGCTGACCGCAAACACACTAGGTTCTTGACATGTTAAATTACTGATTGATAATAAATAATAATTGCATTTGCCTATAAGGAAACAAAATGGTGTTATTCATCGACTAGTCAAGTGGCGGAAAAAGTTGCAGTAAGCGCTCATTTAGTGTTTGTTTACTGTAGATTATCGTTAATAGTGTCCGGTTAAAATTCCGATTCTTGCGAATAGACAGCTACTACGATTAAAATTTTCATATTAAGGTATTAACATGTGGATGTACGCGGTAAACCTGTGCCTCTAGGACGAACAACAAGAAACGAGACCGTTATTTTTCATCACACCACAGAGTACGAAACTCTAACAAGCCAAAAAGTAGTTTCCATGACTTTTTTTTTCTTTTAAGAGCCGTTCATTCACATTCCGAACGTCGTAATTCAAGACGAGCCGCGAGCGTTTTCTCACGCGTTCTCGTTTCAAATTTAGGCGCGAAGTTGTGCTGCCAGGCGTAGGGATGGGCGGTCATTACTAATAATCGTAATAGATTAATTAGTTACTTGTAATGTTTCTATTAATTACGCTATGTTATAGGGTTCATTAAAATAAAGTGAGATATCACAACCATTTGATTTGATTGATAGTCAACCATTTATTATAATCTATATTTATTTACGTTTATAAATCAGATTTTATTAATTTTTTTGTCAGTTTATCTAATTAAATAATAATAGAAGGTATGACAAGCATTGAGTGTATGCGTCCACTACATACGTAGTCAGTTTGATATATGTAGATCAAACTGACTACGAATGCTGAGCATAATCAAACCGTAGAAACCGTGTATAAAACCACATCAACATAATTAACTTAATAAATCGTGAATTCATATTTATATTGCAAACACTGAATTACTCGATTATGCAAATTATTCGTAATGGTTCATCACTAACGTCTCGGCGACTGCGCGCGCCACTCTACAGCGCCTGTCAGTTAACTAACACGAGTTTTATTAACACATTCAGTTAATTTAATACAATTGTAATATATTTTGCCATTGAGGTCTGAGGTAGCAGACCTCACGCAGTCTGGCCGGCAATGCCACCCACACAATTTATTCCGGATGCGAAATTAATGGCAGACAAAAAATAACAGCTTGTTGAGTCGTCATACATTAAAAAAATAAGTATGCCATCATAATAGAACCGGGCGAATGTTTGTACACAACTTGAACAGTCATTAGTAAAGTTGAAGTAAAAACGATCAAAGAAAGAGTTTAATAAATATTAAACAACTATTAAGTTATTTTCTATGCGCTCCGTTAATAGTCTAGACTGGACTAATTCACCGCGAAATGTTCTTTTTTGAGCACAGTCATTATTAATTGAGCAAAAACTAAAATGATCCATAATCGACTATACTTATTACTAAATCAGAGACACTACTTGTCATTATTGTCTCATTTTTTAAATGGATGTGGCAGTTATGAATTTATATTAGGTAGTGCAATTATAATGTTTCATACGTAATGTCACCTACTTACTTCGTCGTATGTTTTCCTTGTAGGATAAAAGTACCTAAGTATCGGTAAAGGGAAATTCCACGGAGTAGATGATGCCTGCATGTACTGATACGAGCATTATTTTTAGACAGGACTGGTACCTATTATGCGGTAAGTATTTCTAAACAAACATTTTCCTGATATTTTGTTTGAGACCTAATTTTGCATATTTAAATGTGTACATGATATTGTTTAATTTCCCAATATAATTGCGTATCTGTCTTGGCTTTTAATAACATCGATGTCTAGCATTGACAATCGTTCATACTCTAGTAAACACAATTTAAAAAATAACGGAAACTTCGTCTGCGTCATACCCTACCCCGTAGTCAACATGCAATTAATTTAACATCGAAAACAAGTTGTCACCCTCTAGATACAAGAGCATTGCAGTGAGGGGCCGAGCCAGATTTTATTCAATCCATAAAAAGCAACTTTACAAGTTACTTCCCGTCTAGACGCGGTCGCGTGTGAGCTAACGATCTCCATTAATATTTAATACATAGTGTAGTTAGTTACATAAATATTTAAGTTAGCACGGTAACTCCCTGCATCCCGTAAGTTACAACGAGAGCAGTGTCCGAGCACGCAAACTTAATGCGATTAAATATTAAGTGGTTTTTATGATTTTAACTGAGACGTTACTTACTATGTAAATTCTGAGTTTAATTAGACGATACTTGTTTTTATGTAAGCCGACTTCAATCCGCTGACTAAAAATATTACGTTTGCTATTTTATAAGTTAGATGTTTAACAAAAGAAATCACTTTTGACGAAAAATTTACTTGTTTAGTGATTTTGGACGCAAAAATTAAAATACTATAATTATATTATAAAATGTTCCATTGTATATACATTTATTAAATCCATCTAATAAATTATTTGTACGTGTCTTTCGACGCCTTATTTCACCATTTTATAATTTACGTAATTGATGTTAAGCCTTCTTAATTGTTAATCCTTTCGGTGATTAATAAAGTTTTAAGACTTGTATACTTCGTTAAGTAACAAATCAGCGAATTAGTCTAGACACTATAAAACATTAAGAAGACCCCTCCCTAAAACACTAGGTTTAATATCCGCACTTTTTTAAAAGTTTCTTAGTCATGGACGCAAGGGGCCTGTCCAAACAAGCCGCGCTAGGGAGAAGAAAAAGTAAAAAAATCTGGCAATTTTGTGAAACGCTCTATTTTCATCCCACGCCAGCTCAGCGAATCTTGTGATTGATTTTTATAGATACCCTCCGTTCTCGTGTGGACATTCCAAGACATTTGAAATTGAATGTCAACCGACTCCAATAAAATACTTTATAGAACTAGAGCTTATTTACCGCTAAGTTGTTGGAAAACAAACAGCCAAGTAGTAAGTGCACTTGAATGTTAATTGGCCGTAAAGTCTAGCAATGTTTACATCCAGATGATTTTCAGGCAGCTGGCTGTCGTTTCTCGAAACTCTAATAACAAAAACTAATAATAATCCCACTATAATTTCGCAATGTGCAATTACTTTTTCCCTGGTATACGTTACAGTGCTAAAAAGACGGCGAATTACAACACGAATTGTTTGTGCCGGCGCGGGCGGCGCGCGCGCATGCAAGACGATACGTCTAAAATATTCAAAGATCGCGCGCTTGCATCAATAGAGTAACGGGCTTGCATTCCGAGCGAGACTTTGAATTCCTGCATGTAGCTACAACACTAAAAATATTTGTGTATAAGTGGATGGAAATAAAACAAAGATTTAATAAAAATGTTGGTTATAATAATATGCCCAACCTAAAGATAATTCAAAGATAAGTAGGCAAAGCTTACATTTACATAACGAAACAGACTCATATATTCACAGCAGGAATAATAAATTACACGTTAATTTCATCAACGGAAGCCGTAATCACAGAACAACGGTGTAGTGTGTGACGCATCGCCCTCATATATAAATGTATCTTAGTTATTAAGTTATTCATTATTATACAGTAATAATAAAGCACTACATAAGAGCACACGCCTTATTAATTGCAACCCGAACCTCCCACATTGCATGGCGACCCTGCCAGTGCTGCCTTTGGCAGTACTGAGCTTGTGGTTTTAATAAATAATAATAAAATAAAAGAAAGTTCGTTCATGAGCTATTCCTGAACCAACGAAGGATAATTTTATCGGCGTAATGGTGATTATGGTGTGACGCGTGCTGTGTGGACGGCAATTTGTCGCAGCCGGGAGCCATGAGGAGCCAAGGAGCTGGTGCTTGTGCTGGTGCAGAGGCACATAAGACAAAGATGCTGCCAGAAAACTAGTGATTTTAGACGAGTGGTACGGTGACAGAAGTTATGTGAGGTGACGATTTTTTTTTATTTTACATTGCCGCGGACAATTTTTTTTGTGCACATTAGATATCTAGATAAATATAAAGTATAATAAGATAACGTTGACATGTTGTATTATGTCGTTTTAATACTTTCTTAATAAATAATACTTATGCTATATGCCTGTTGACAATGAACAAATAATATGATTGAGTAACTTTAAGGAAATATTTTTCTGAAAAAATTGTTTTGTTTTGTCAAATACATTAAATGATAAGCAGTCATGTTTCGCAGGTTCGCGGATTATTATTTTTCGTTGTATCTTAACGTTTGTAACTTAAATTCTTCGTTATGTATCGTTGTAAAGTTTAAAAAAAAAAAAAAACATTTTTGTTGGATTCGTTTTGGTATGTATTAAAAAAAAAAATCAAAACACACGTAGGTTTAATTGATTTATTGGAAAATATAAATTTTATACTGTATCTAAGTATCTAAAATTAATTCACTCAAATACAATATGTGAATTAATTGACTGGTAATTTATTTCATTTAACACATTTTAGCATGCGTATTGTACTAAGTGTGTAAGTAGATTTATAAATCCTTTTAAATAAATTATCTCGAACAATTTTTTGGATTGTTTTTAAAACTGTATACTTACATTCCATTGTTATGTTGCAATAGGTGTCCTATGTACAGACAAGTAATCTGACCCGTAGCGCATACTATAGAAACACCCGGTTTCACTTCTACATTTTTATAGCAAACTATATAATTGTATTATTTAAGACCATTAGATTCAATTTGTAATCTTTTAATAAAAATATGGAAAATTATGGACAATACGACTAATACTTGGTAATTATTCTGACTTTTTCAGTAGTTTCTGCGTTGCAGTTTATATTAGTTTATTTATATAATAATTGTAATATTTTTTTTTGCGTTATTAATTGATTGATAATTATATTGTTATTTGCTATACCTACATTTTAATGAACCTAGGTATTCTTCATTATATAAACAAGAAATGTAATTGATTTAACTACACACTGTATAAAAGGTATTGTTTTAAAATCAAACAACGGTTTCAAATTTATTAGAAAGGAATGCATGAGAACGTAATGCAATAGGAATGAGATACTTACGTCATCCTCATCAGCAACTTATGTGAACATTGAAAGTAATGAAATTATACACCTAATCATGTGAATATTGAATGTAATAAGGAGTTATAATTAAACTTTGTGGACCATATTGATTGGAATACTGTATTAAGATGATTTGAATTACGTTGTGATGGAGTATTGGATTGATTTAGCTATGAGTTATTCGAACGATATTAAAAATGTTTTGTTATCTTTAAGATGCAATTACGTATCGTTCGTTAAGATGAAGGATATTGGACAGATGTAGATATATTAGGTATGTGATAATATGATAGGTAGTGAGATATAGGTATGAGTATTTTAGTTTGATTGATATGAATGTTAGAAATGTTAAAGGTAGATGGAAATAATTTAGGAAATATGTTTTTGACAGCAATTTGGCTTGATCACCCAAAGGCGATGTTTAATTCGTATGGACTAATTATTAGGTATTTGGATTTGTTGAAGTGATGTAGAATATGTTTGATTATGCATGAAGTTTTGTTATGAGAAGAGAGTGAGTTATTAGTAGGTACACATAAAATATAATAAAAGGGTTCTGTTCCTTCAGTTTGATCATGGTGCAAACGAGATTTCTCTGTGAAAATTGTTGGAGGTCAAAGTAGCCTTAAATGAAAGACCCTAGTAAATAAAGTATGAAAGTCGACTATAAAATAATGATAAAAGAATGTCCGGCCGGACCAGTATGATATAAAGTAAAATGTACCTACCTAAATACTATGAATTAAGAGAGAGTAATAGAAAGGTAATTTGAAAGAATATGTATGTAAATGAAATGCCATAGATATGATTGATGTTTTAAGTGATAGTATATGAGTAAACTATAATAAATAACTATGTATTATAATCAGTTTACGTAGGTACTTAAACAAAAGTAAAAAACGTAAGGAAAGGAAAATATTGTGAAAGTGGAGTAGGCCTAAACTTAAGTAAAAGATATGTCATATTAATACAAAGGTGTAGCATTTGGTGAAAAGGATATCGTGAGATTGACATAGGTAATCAATTGTAGAAATAAACATTCTATGACAAATAAGTGAATCAATGTCTTTACTAATTCAGAATAATAATCTTTATGTATCTTGTGAATAATGTTGTGTAATTTGATGATAAATTATTGTGTACTTTTGTGTGGAACAAATTTGGATTAACTTAATAAAAAAAAAAACATTTTAATTCCAACATAAACATTATTTTATGCATGTATTAAATTTATTGTCAACAGGGCATAAAACTTATATTCTTTTTGAGACTTTTTATTTGTAGTAAAACTATTTAATGTATCGTTTTTTTTTTATCAATTAAAAGGGGGGAGGTGTAGTGTGTGACGCATCGCCCTCATATATAAATGTATCTTAGTTATTAAGTTATTCATTATTATACAGTAATAATAAAGCACTACATAAGAGCACACGCCTTATTAATTGCAACCCGAACCTCCCACATTGCAACGGATCAAATGATAATTACTATGCAAAATGTTCATTTAGAATGAGGTACTCATTCGATAGTACGCGCATCTGAATTGAAAATACCATTTAAATGCTGCAACATGCACACTTTATGGAAATCCTTACATAATTCTTTGTAATTAAAAGTAATTACCGTTTTTTTTTTCATCTGAATTCTCTGCATGCTATCTAGATCTGGCGCCAGTGTTCATACACTGATTAAGGCATTTTTATGATCTAAAAACAAGTAGGCCACTTCCTACTTTTCATTAAGTTTCACGAGTTTAGCGTGAACCATTTTTTTTATTTTTATTTTGTTGTAAATATTCTAGCTTTTTGTTATTCATTGCGAATAGATAAAATAAGTCCATTTTTTCTAAAATAAAGTAGTAAAACTTCTACTACTTAGAAACTAAAAACTATTCCATACCACACTTAAATAATTTTATAGAAATCTTTTTCGCTTAGGCAATCAAAAAGCCATCAATATATATGTTTAGTAAACAGTAACAAATGAATACAAAAACCATTTTACGAATCTGATCGTTCAAGATCATACACAATGAGATATTTATTTAATTTAGTCATACACGAGTCAGTCATCAACCGCCCGCAGAGTACCAACACAGATCGTCACAGACATCCATTCATTCGTTCAATCATTCATCCCGTAAAGCGCGGGAAGCATTGTTAAGGGGTATCAAACCAATTGACAGACTGTGTCAATTTTGTGTACCGATGACTCAAAATAAAAAAGTATTATACAGTCGAACTTAGAACTTCCTCCTTTATGGAAGTCGGTTAAAAATACACTCCCACGCGAACGCTATGAACATTGTTCGTGCAATCTTGACGTAGTAAAGATAAAATTTAAAACGTGTTGCTCATAGACAACTAATCAATTTTAGTCTATTTAGAATCTTGTGTCAACGACAGCGTTTGAGAAAGAAAAATAACCCGCGTTAATCTCGTGATTCCGTGGCAACGAACTTTAGAATACGCATCGTTTTTCACTAACTAATTGTTAGCTACGAAAATAGATTACGTTTTAAATATTTTACGAGAACAAGATTTTAATTGCTGTCCATCAAGGTGTCATAACATTTAAGGGGGAAAGTATACATTCAGTTCATACTATGAATGGGATTTAGTTTGAAAACAATCGTGATCGCGGCGTTAGCCGCAAGCTGCGGCGTCATCTGGGAATTAAAGAAAAAAAACCTATTAAATATAAAGCATCGCGGCACGCGACTACAGTCCATCGAACTAACGTTTGGACATTCTGCATAACCATAGTTTTTTCAACGACCCCCTTTTTAAGACGCGTTTTTGTGCAAATCTTGGTTCCATTGTAGTTTGAAACGAAGCCGTCCACAATGCTATCGAGGAAAAAAGTACGACTAGCACCTGGCGGGAAGACGACGCCGCGCACTGACTGCGAAACGTCGCAACCGCCAGAGCGAGACGCTCGTAAATCAATACTGTCCCACTATAAATACGTGCTTAATTGCTTAATACGCAACTGGGGTAGCCCATGGCAAAATTCGCTTCAGACAATAGTCTTGATCACACAATAGCACAAGACATTGAGTAACGAGACGCCAAATATATGGGGCTCCATTTTTTTTCACATAGACCAAATGCAGGTGATGTCGGAGTTTTAGAAAAACGTAAATTCAATTATTCGTGTATTGACAATAAGAATTTGGAGCGTTCCTAATCCCGTTGCTATGCGGAGCGGAGAATCTCATTCAAAGTCTGTGGAAAGCTACAACGCCCTAAGGCTGTACCAACCGACGCGTTAACGTCACAGCCCATTATACCCCAGTGAAGAATAACATCATCTCTATGATAATACGAACGTTATAATAACGTTCTATTTATTAAATAAGTTTATCACAACAAAAAATGGCGGAGTTCCGACTCGTTTGAATAAAACCAAAATTATAAAATTATTTAACATTAATGAACGCAGCATAGCAGAGTCAGTAGCGGAACAGAGCAAGTCATCATATTCACGCGAACAAACTCGCGTGTAAAAATTAATTAATTAATAAAATTATGAGAGCAAGCGCGAAAATTAATTTTCCTTGCGTTACACGACATTTTTGCATTCATTATTTTTTTATTTAGAATCGTAATTAAATTATACATTTAGGTCTGAACACAATAATGCTCTTTTAACTTTAAGTTTGTGACCTTTCTTGTTTGTTTATGATAAGAACTGATACCTAGCACTAGGGCCTGTGTATTTTTAGTCCTAAGGGAACGATTGGTGTCAATGTCAATGAATAATCAGTATTAATGGGCATTCCGAGAGACAGCGATAACGTAAGCATACAATCTGTGCGCCAGCGTCCCCATCAAACCCGTGAGTACATCAACGCGACATACAACTATGCAGCATAATCAGGACCCCCTACATTATTTCCTTTAAGAGCATCGTAAACTAGCACTTTTGCAAATTGCTCGTAAATTATATTATACGAGTGAATAATATGCAACCATTTAAACAACTAAGTCTATTATCATGTAGGTTTAGATGCAATAAACTTTATTGTGAGTGGATACACAAAAGTTTTGGCAATAGACATCGTCATTGTTGGATTTTATGGCTCCTTATACTATAGTTAGTGTATTAAGACCCGTTTAAAATGGACTCACGTCATCGTTGAAGATATAATCCGTGTTTTTCATTTATTGAGTCGTTTTTATAAAGAAGACTACGTTGACAAGGGATTGAAGACGATTTTATGATCTTAGCCTCACCTCTGCGACAAGGCTGTAAAACTTTTTACAAGAATACGGTAAAACTGAACTACCTAAATAAAACTCATATGTTAGTGCGTGCGAAATGTTCAGCTGCTTAAGAACACAAGAGTCACCATAATTTCGCAAAATCTTGCAAGATGCACCAATTGCCTTCGAAAGATACCGGGTAAAATACTATACTAACATTGCAAGTGCTCCTTGTAATAAAAAAAAATATAAGTATAAATATAAAAGTTAAGTAGTCCATTTTTGTGAATCAACTTTTATACTAACAACTTTTCTAATTTAATTACAAATTCATAGCAAACTAATAAACAAATCTTTTGGTTTATTACTTATAATAAAGTTCGGTCTGACAATTGATTAGTTAATTACATTAGTGAATATTAATGTACCTTTCGATACGAATAAGAACACTTATTGTCAAAAATTTCATAACTACCCTCAATTGGTATTAACTGAACAGATGTTCAAATTACTTGAAATAGTTACGATTTATAATTATTACTTTCTAATCTATCAACACAGTCATAGTTAAGTCGATAAAGTTACTTTTAGACTCATTAATTTAAACCAACTGGAATAATTGTTAGATTACATAAAAACTCCAATAAGCAGATCACCTATTATTACTATACTCAAAAGTGAATCTAACTATTATAATATCCAGAATCGTAATTAAATGCGCAAATTGTATTAAAAATAACATAGCATCGAATTGTTGCAATTTATAATACACATGTAAGTAGATATAATTATATAATTAAACATTAAATTAAATAATCAACAACAAAACATGCAAATTAAACTACCGCGAAGCTAACCAAAAAGTAAAGTATAATAATAATCTTTAAGTATACAAACAAAAGTGCAATTGCATTGTACATAACAATATTATCTGCAAATTTATTCCATTAACACATTAAGGTAAAGTATTTAAATATGTTAAATACGGCAACATTAATTAGGTGGGTAGTTATAGAAGATTGATGATGTTTCGACGTCATCAGCACTTTGTCTGGGTCTTGTCGACCTCCTCAACTTGTGTGTTTAAAGATAATGTTTTTTAGTGTTAAGATGTTCGGTTACGTTAGAATAAGTTTGTAAAACTGTAATAAAGTCCCGTTTAATGAACATTTCCAACTTAGTATTGCAATCAAAAAAGTGTAGTGATTGCACTGATAGCCGAGTGGTATAGGTCACCACGCTAATTACCACTGTGCGTGCTGCGGATTCGATCCCCGCATGAGACAAGCATTTATGTGATCCACAAATGCTTGTTCCAAGTCGGGGTGTTCTTTGTGCATGTGATTTGAATGTTTGTGAAACCCCCGCGACACAAGGATTAAATTCATTAGTGCGAGCGTCGTTTAAAAAAAAACAATAAAACGAGAAGCAGGAAATAAAAATGTTCCTAGGAAAAATCTTTAAACATCACAAGTAATGGGCAATGCCCTATTTAAAAAGACCTGTTATTTCATGCATAGCTAAAATAAACACATAACCATAATGAGTAGAAGAGAAAAAAAAACTTATATTATATAATATTTGTTGAAGTTCTTGTTAATCTATATATGGCTTAATAATTCAATCCTTTGCAATATGTTTCTTTTTGTATTATAAGTAGGTAGGGTAAGTAGGTTTTAAAATAAAATCAATAAACAATTAATTCGGAAGCTACTCACTTTTTATTATGTAGGTAGATATCCAGTGATTCAATTCGTAAAATTTGGCAGCAGCATACAGAAATATGTGGCTAGTATATGTACAAGCAGTCACACAGTACGGACAAAAGGTCGGCGTCGGATCAATGACTTGTGCCCTTGCGTGTGTTCTAGCGCCGAGAGATTCACTTAGCCAGTGAACTTTATGCTCCAGAACTATATAATAAAAATAATTCTTAGACAATCTTCTCGTTACGTAAAACGCGAGTTAAATATTCATAGCTTAATTAGAACTAGTAATTAAGCAAGTTCGAAACAAACATCGCTCCTTGTTATACTCCCTTTAAAACAAGACAGCCTACAGGGAAAGGATGCCTTGTACTCTATCCTAATTTAATCCTAGTCTGGTTAGAAACAGTTTATTCGACGGGCAAGTGGCACGGAATTAGAATTTACAGATTCTATTTGGACGGACTCAATTAGATTCTATTTGGTAATCTCTCTCCCCAATCTGTCTTAAATATATCCGAGTTCAAATCAATTCTAAGGAGGTGTTAAGGCTACAATGAACACAATACTCGTGACCGTACGTGAAAGTGGCGCCAACGACTAACAAGTGTCGTGAACACAATACAACATTCAGCCCATCAAGACGACAACACAACGTCGCGGCGCCGGTCAATCGAACTCGGATTGACTTCATCGATTATGTTCCGATTCACCCGCCCTTTACCCACTTCCTTTAAAAGCGTTATATTCCATATCTGGACAAAACATCCGGTGCTGTTAACCCTTCCACACTTTGTTTGTAAATATAAAAAACATTTAAAATGTTAAACGTTACGTGAGTCACACGGTTAGCATTAGGACGTAAATACAACGGTAGCTAAGCGACAGAAAGCGAAACGAGCACTATTTTTAAAGCGTGCCGTTTCATAAACATGGGGAAGTTTCGTCCCACTCTAGTTTCGTAACGTTGGCGACTTTCTAACTGAAAACACGAACAGTTTCACAGATCATCGAACTTTCGCCTGATGCAGCTAATAATAGACAGACAACATTAGCTTTTAAAATTAAATGTAAGTGTCACACCGATCGTTGTCATTGAGACGAAATGCTCTACAGATAATTTATTTTAAAACATGTAAAAGAAATTAAAATGATAGCTTTTTTAGTTTTTAACTTATCTCCAGCTTCTGATCTATCTTTTTTTCTTATTTTAATAGTAACAATATCTTCTGCATTTCTTTCGATGTGTCAACATCACTACGCTGTGCACGGGTCAAAATGTCCCTAAAAAAAGACAAATAAAACTAATAAATTAAGCAGTTTGTATTCTCTGTATACAGTAGAAATGTGGCACTACCAAGATCCCAGATTACACATTTTTTTAGCAGCTCATAAACTACGTGAGTTTTATGAATTATTTATTTAACCACCAAATGTTTTATTCAAAGTATTAAACTAAATAAGGACGACCTTTCAAAGTTTTACTGCTGTTTTATTATGATCTTGTTAAATGTACAGTAGCTAACTTCAAAAATTTACTTTTGAAGTAACTCATTATGGAAGTAGTAAGCCGAAATTATAATATCATTTAACATAGTCCTTAATCTTCCAGGAAATTTATTCTAAGACCTCTTACACTACATAGAAGCACTTCGCGTGCATTCGCGCACTTCAAGCTATCGCGTAACAGCTCGAATTCAAAGTAATACGGACAGAATGTACCGACATAACGATAAATTCTAAGAACAAGGTACGTAAATGCAAAAATGTGACGTCCACAGTTTAATTAATTCCGAAGAATGCAATGTCCTCACGACTTTCTGGCCAGGAAACGTAGGTACTAACGCTCATGACGAACAAACCGACTTCCACCATTCCTGAATATTAAATAGCTTTATTAGTAGGGGAAGATCATAGGACGGACCACCGGCTTACCAAATACTTTGCAAAATTTGCTACAAACTATATAATAGGTAGGTAAGAGCTGTTTCTTGTACTTGTTGCTTTTTTCTGGTAAGAAATAAGTTACCAATATCTCAGGGATAATGTAGCATTATACTCGAGAAATATTTCTTTGAAATTGGTCCAGTAGCTTTTGAGTTTATTCGTTACAAAAATATAAATATAGATACTAAGTATAGATTAATAATACCTTGGCTTTTAATATCTTCTTACGGAGCATTCCAAGCCCAATAGTTCATAAGCTCAGGACTCGAAACTTACTACGAAGTACAATATTCGAATTGTAGTTTCTATAGCAACAGAATAATGGGGTCCTGAGTTCAGAACTATTAGGATAAACGATATAAATACAGAGATATGTTTGAGATATCCTAATTTAAAGCTTCTAAAATAAGATGTTACGGAAGCGATTCCTGATTTACAGTTCCACACTAATTACACGTATCAAGGATATTTAATTAGGTACTACCGATATCATTTAATGAGTATGTACCTAATAACGAAATCGAAATAAATACCTATATCAATAATAATATCACGAATTCGATATGTAGTTTAACATTCATACCTACTTTTTTTTTTTTTTTTTTTTTTTTATGTACCAACTTTGTGTGTGCGCGTGCGCAGAATAAATGTTCTTTCTTTCTTTCTTTCTTTACTTACGATACTTATATTGTAAAATAGCAATTGCTTTAGCTTTAATTGATTTATCTTTTAATATTTGATGAAAAATCCAATTACATACGAAAGAAATAATATGAAGCACAGAATTGCTAGCCCCGCCGCTCCAACGTAACTGCTGAGACTGAGAAATTCAAATCGAAATAAGAATGGAATACTAAACAGCGAAGCGATGCGTTCGTAACAAACCTCAATGGAAGCATTCAAATTAGTTTTCCGAAAACCGAATTCCAAGTAAGTAGTTTGTCTACGTAGGAACTTATAACGACAGAGGTTCAAGGCTTGTTTATTCAAATTTCCTATTCGATTGCATAACCTGTTATTTCACAACATTTCACACGGCTTCGCAGCCAGACAGTCCTTGACCGTTGAAAGTGTTTAAGGCAGATAGATGGATTAAAACACGGACGTCAAATATGAGGCTCGGTTAATGGGTGTCCGTCACGTTTTTAGTTTTACATTATAAGTGCCTGATTGTATGAAGTAGGTATGCAGGTATATGTTGAAAAATTGGGGAGTATTAGAATCAAAGGGTTTGGAAATGAGAAAATTGTAGGTATTATAATTTTACATGGGTACAAGTTAATAATCGCTGTATATTTTAAAACGCTAGCCACCAATAAATTATACCAATAAATAAATTATTGAATTCCCTTATCTAGTTTTGATTAGTTTTACGATTGATATTTATTTTAGAATTAAAAAAAGGTATAAAATAAGTAATATATTTACAGAATAAGTCCTGTATTTGTGTCCTTGCTAAATCACCTTCATCGTTTATACGATGAATCTTTTTACAGTTCTTTTTAGTACGAGTAGCGACATCTATCTTACTAAGAAACTAATTTAGTAGGGACTACTCGCCACTAGATGTCGCTGCAGTTGATATATTGAAACGGACAAACTCACCAAAAACGCCATCTAGCGGTGAGTGGCTGAACAAGCATCTCACTTGCTCAACCACAATCCCAACAGCGCCATCTAGAACACTGCATCCAATGTGCACTTTATCAACACAACTTCGAAACTGTTAACTTTTTCACTTTACAATATTTATTATTTTTACGTTTTGTATTCGTTGTTTGCACAATTTTTGTTATAATTGTCCACTTCAATATTATTTGTAGCACATATTTTACACTTACACATGTGGTATTTCATATTTTGTACATTTATCTGAAACAAAAAAAAAAGGAATTATTTTCTTTGTCAATACATAAGTATTCATTTTCAGGTCAGTTGAAAAGTGTTTACAAAACCACAACAGTATGCATATTTGTCTAATTTTGTATTCTTGTATTTTAAAATATTTAATTGGTGTATTTATAATAATAAATCAAAAATCAACAAACCAAATAATATTACATGAAATGTAACAACACAACGGTACAATTTCTTCACCTTTCTGATGTAACATTACAATGTAATTGGTAAACGTCAATTACAAAAATTTAAAACAGGTGACAAATAACAGTCAACAAAACTTAACAAACCTAATTGTTTTTCAATTTAATAAGTTATATGAAATTATAACTTTCGAAAGATGACCAAATTTTTATACTTTTTATTTGGAATTCCTTCACCGAATTCTAAAGTTAGAATAATATTTTTTGGTTTAATTAAGAAGGTTTCAAGACAATATTATTTTCTCAATATTTATTAGGTTACATGTATATTATTTATTGTAAGAAATTATCTTTCACTACTTGGTATTTTGATAGCCACATGGTATTTATTGTGTCTCACAATGTATGGAGACATAACTCACTTATTTATGTTATTTTAAATCAAACCAGTATATATAAAAAGAGGAATGTCATGTTTAAAATATGTGACAACAACATCATTCATCATCATGCTGTCATTTTCTTCCGCTAGACTCGAAATTTTAACATTGCCTATGTGGCACATGTATCTCTATAATAGGAGGTGATTTCCCAATGCCTTTTTCTGAAAAAGGATATTATCCATGTTTAATAACTTTCTTAAATAAGTATCTGTAAACAGATGTATGGAACTTAAATAAATAAATAATTAAGTACATGTTTTTATAGTAATCTACGAATTGCAGTTGTTGATTAACCTTACATGTTATTATGATATATCAGGTGGTATGATAATACAAGTAATATTTATATTAGTGGAAAAGAAAAAATAATAACATCATGACCTTTCTAGAATGTCCTTCAAAATGAACTTGTTTATATCACATTTATGATGAACTTTTATACCCAAATATTTTATCATACGTACCACAAACACTTCATCCAACGAAATACCGATCCGCGATGTAGGATACATGATGACACTGAGTTGTAATAAAACAACCAAGTATTTTCCAACCTAAGATTTGAAACTTATTCTGCACACAAGTTGTACACACGTTTTTTAAGGAATACACCGAAAAATTGGACTCAGGCTTACACGGTTGCGAAAACAAGACAGCACTAATGAATCTAAGGTCACCTTGCAGCCCACTTTTAAACTGAAACTTTAGAATTAGCCTGAAAAATGCAAGCACGTGCACATAGAAATGCACCTAATGCACCACGTATTTTTAGTCTCAAAAACTTTTTTACACACTGTAAAGACCTAATGAGCGTTCAAATTGTACAATAAGTATATTTGCAAGGATTTACAGCCAATATAACACGTGAACTTTATAACCAATTCGAATTACAGCGGCTGAAAAAACTACACAAAGAAAACATATGATCGATCGAAATTGAAGTGCACATGGACTTGTCTATGGTAGTCTCCTGTCATCTGTGAGGAACGGGAAATGAGACGAATTCTAAAGGCAGTCAGAAAATAAAAATAAATTGTAATATAGCACGATTTAAATACCTAATTATTAAATATTCACTATAAGAATAATACTTTATACTCTGAGTGTCTAGAATGTTTCTCTAAGAAAAATAAATACTACAGGTAAAAAGTACAATTATTAATGTCTATGGAACTTTGAAAACATTGAATGAATGTGTTTGTGACCAAGAGTAAAAATTTTTTTTTGTTACCATAACAAAAAAAAAATTGTACTCAAACTTGTACTCAAACCATGATGATGACAAAATCTATACCTTCATGACTCAAACTCACCGAAATTATCAGGGTCGTAAATATTTGACTGCATCCTTTTGTGAAGTGTAATATATGTCTATCATGTTGACGTCATTAAGGCCTGAAAAATTAAATTATTAGTTTTAATACGATTCTATAAAGCAGACAAGGAATTCTAGATTGAAAAAATATTATGCTAAATGAATCCATTAAATTACCGGTTCAGTCTCCACCCACAAACTTTCAAATTCCTTTTCGAATTTTCCGACTATGTTCTGATGCGATGTAACGATAACACTTTCGTGATTCGAAACCATAGCCTGGGTGGACCAGTTTAATGAACCAGACATAACGAAACCTTTGATTTGTTTGGATTTCTGTGGAACCTTAGCATTTTTTGTAAATTGTGCATATAAATTTAATTTTTCTGCATGTGCTTTTAACATATTTTTACGTTTAATGGCTTTGGGCCCGTCAATAATACAAAACTTGTGATGCATTAAAATAGATTTCTTGCTGGTCTGCACTTGGATGAAACCTGAAAATTAAACAAACTTATTATTGTGTTGTTCATTTAAACGAGGGATTCATGCATAGACAGACTTTAAATTATGTTGTTCGTAATAATATCAAAAAAAATCTGGATACTTACTATATTCCTTCAGCTTGTTAATTTGCGATGGAGGAGTGAACGCCATATCGCTGTCAACGACTATTCTCACTAAGATGTGTTTTTGTCCCAGCCTAATAATTTGCTCAGCAATTTCACTGCTTGTTATCAAATACATACAGACGTCTAAAGTTTCACGTGCAGATTTGATGTACTTTATTAATTTGAAGCAGTTAAGCTCTCTGCTTTCACAAATATTTATATCCTTATTAGGTGGCACTCTTACAGTTTGTCGGACAACGTCGTCTGAGAATAGTATAACATCGTTTATATCTCGATTTCTTTGATTTAATACTTCGTCACATGTGTCTTCGTTGCGCGTCTCAGTTGGGCAAGACTTCCTTGAACTGGAAAAGTATTTATACACTTTTTTCACAATTTGAGTTGCAACGACCATCGTTGCTGTGGATGCCAACAGAATCTTAGCATTTCTCCAATCCATTTTGAAAAATTTACAGCATGCGATACTGATTTATGAGACACAAATTAGATAAAAACTTTTAGTTATCAACAGTCCACCATGTTGTCCACGCATCTGCTGGAAAGTTTTCTTGTCGCAAGTTATCAAAATTTTAGTTGAATACCCTCATTTGAGATTTGTGAATCTCGAAATGTTCACGCATCAGATTCAAATGAAAATAAAATATTATAATGTTGCCTAATAAATACCTCTGTTTATGCTTCTAGACAAATCTATGTATTTTATGTTTACTATAGTCAATTTTATGTATTTGTTTTATACATATTTCGTAAAATCTCTTATATCTTTAAACGAGCAATTCTTGTATATATATAATCCGGATCTCGAAAACGGCTCCAACGATTTTCATGAAATGTTGTATGCAGGGAGTTTCGGGGGCGTTAAATCGATATAGCTAGGATTCATTTTCAGAAAATGTCGTTTTATCCGTGTTTTCAGTAATCTTAAATCTTTAAACGTGCAATTCTTGTATATACGGCCATCTGTTACAATTCAAAATAAACAAAATATTACATTTGAATTTGGAATCTGTCATTTTTATACGATTGTTCATTGTGTTTTCTCATTTTGGCGCCAATACATTGTACAATGTTTTAAATGAGACCTCCTCTGTTTGTGACAGAAAGAAAGATCAGGCCGTCAACTTACATATTCATACGAAAAAGGTGGTCAAATCAGTAAAAGAAAGAATTCGAAGAAATCCTGTCCGAAAGCAAAAGATTTTATCTCAGGAGATGGAGATAGCACCTAGAACCATGTCGCGTATTTTAAAAGCTGACTCAGGACTTGCAGCCTTTAAGAGACGTCATTTGGTCATTTCTTAACGGATAATTTAAAAAGAATAGGGTGGTAAAATCGAAACAACTACAGCCTGTTTACGGATGAGATTTTTAAGCTATTGCATAGCTTCTATCGCGGGCCTTGAGCGCGGGGACCGAATCCAGAAATTCCGTAACGAAAAAACCTCACGCTCCCCACTCCGACGGGCAAGGAGGTGTGGCTTGAAGGCCGTGCATCGTCTAACGTCGTTTCAGTTCGGCAGTCTTCGACACGGCGTTGTGTGCGATTAGACGTATTGTACGACTCTACGAAACTCGCACGAATCGAGACGAGCTGCTCCGAAATCGGACTAAATATAAAACAATTTTATTAAAATGGGCGCCGAGAAACCAAGATGGCGCCGACGAAAATTTGCAAATTTTTCGCCATGGGTGTCATTTTCATGGTTCCCGAGGTCACTAAAAACGATTATGGGGTCGAAATTAGAACCCAAGATGGCGCCGAGGAAAATTTGCTAAATTTTCGTCATGGGTGTCATTTTCATGGTTCCCGAGGTCACTAAAAACGATTATGGGGTCGAAATTAGAACCCAAGATGGCGCCGAGGAAAAATTGCTAAATTTTCGTCATGGGTGTCATTTTCATGGTTCCCGAGGTCGCTGAAAACGATTATGGGGTCGAAATTTGAATCCAAGATGGCGCCAAATAAATTGATTTCTTATCGGTCACCACGCTTAAAAAGTGTAACTTGAATTAATATCAAAGAAAAAACATGAATTAATATAAAAAAAATATTATATTTGCATAAGTTGATAAAAATGCTGTGCAATAGCTTTACCGCGGCAGTCCCCGAGTGCCACACGTATTTTTTTTTTATAATTGAGCAATATTTAACAAACAAATCGACGCTCACAGCTCTAAGGATAAGGAAGCTTCCCAATTAGTCGACAGAGTGCATCGTGGGCATTATCCGACTTCAGTGATCGTTTGGTGGGGTATATTAGCTATGAAGGAGTGACTGAGCCATAGTTTTGTGAAAAAGGTATCAAAACATCGGCACAAGTGTATAAAGATAACATTCTTGAGAAGGTTGTGAAGCCCCTAAACGACACCATGTTCAATAACCAACAATGGTCCTTCCAGCAAGACTCGGCGCCGGGTTATAAAGCTCGGTCTATGCAGTCTTGGTTGGAAACGAACGTTTCGGACTTCATCGGAGCCAGAGACTGGCCGTCGTCTAGCCCCGATCTTAATCCGCTGGATTATGGTTTATGGTCAGTTTTAGAGAGTACGGTTTCCTCTAAACGCCATGATAATTTAGAGCCCCTAAAACAATCCATACGATTGGCAGTTTAGAATTTTCCCATGGAAAGAGTGCGTGCTGTAATTGATAACTGGCCTCAACGTTTAAAGGACTGCATCGCAGCCAATGAAGATGACTTCGAATAAGATTTTTATATTTTTAATTGTTTTATATTTATGTATTAAACTAACAAAGTAATAAATGTTATTTGCAATAGAAAACATTTTTTTTCTTTTAATAGTGTTTATGGCAAGACTAGGTATATATTTTTTTAATTATAATGTTATTTGTGACTCTATGGTGAATAATATGACGCTGCGATAATTGCTGTAATTGTTTCTAATAAAATATTAAACTACACTCGTGATTTTTTATATAAATAACCGGTTCATATTTTTTTATTATTATGTTGGTAAGATCGAAAAATATTATTCATACTTCCTCTTTTCATCAGTATGTAATTCGTATTTAAATATAATTTCAAAAAACACACTTCCAAAAAAAAACGAGCAGAGCTCGGTGATCCAGGTACTATTTTTTTAAATGACATAATCGTGGCAGAATATATGTTGTCCTAAGCCTGACAGATAACAGAATTGAAAAATAACAACAACAACAAACGAATTCTGCAATTATAAAATTAAATGAAACAACGATTACATTAAACTGCATCAATGTTCTTTTAAATGCGTTAATGACTTGCTTAAAAGTGAATAAAACTTTAAAATAATATTGACGCTTTTCGGGTCTTGCGAAAATCTAAAATTAGATTCATGGGTTTTTTGCGACGCTTATTATAGAAGAAAGGAAAAATGCCGAAAATACCATATAAATCTGAGAAAAACCATGAAGATGACGAGGATTATGAGATTGTCTCTTTTGAAGACTTTTGTGATAAATCACCAGGTTCTAAAACGGATTTATTGACTCTAAATGACAACATCAACTATCGTCTTTGTTATGAGAGTGATAAGGGCTCCAAATTAGCTGAAACTGAAGGTGAGACTTCAAGAAGTGCTGACAGGCATTCGGAGACGTCCTTAAATGGTCCGAAGAGTGTTACTTTTAAGAGAAAACTGTCAAATTCCTTCGCTCCATTTGGGCGATACAATGCAAAGGCGGGCAGGGCTCCTCTGTTCAGTGGAGTTATTCCTAAGCCAAAAAATGAAGGCGAATCTTCTTCCAGGGAGCATCGGTAAGTTACCGTGACTACTACTAAAAATTAACTTAGAATAGGGCAAAATATAGAGATAGTCAATAGCAATAATTCTTGTGACTACTTATATATTATGATTCTTGTGAATACTTAAATAAAACTTTCAGGCTCTTATCTTGTAATTGTATATTAACTTATAAATAAACATACAATAACCGCATTACTGTAGCTGATCACAAGCCAAGCAGTATTTACATCCTTTTGACAGAATACTTATTATTGTAAGGCACCAGACAGGATTTGAATACACCAACATAGTAGAAATTTCATCCAAATACAGTATTCAGCTTAATTTGTTGGTATTGGAAGCAAACCTCAATATAGATTGAGAAAAGGCTTGGCAGGAGAAGTGTGATCATTTGCTTACAAGCAAATAACCAATTGACCCTCCAAATTACAGAAGACTTACATTTTTCAAATATATACAGTTATGATATACTGACCGATTGGCCAAATACTGCTATTAACATGTAAATTAGACATATAAGAAGGTGTCAAAGGTAATTTGCATTTCAGTACCTATTGGGGTCAAGCAGTGATTTATCAGCAAAATATTTGAATCATTATGATAATTATAATTCACAGACAAGCAACCTAGATTCTAGCTAATATACATGTATGAAAGAAACAACAATTACTCATGGTTCTTCAATTAATCATTGATTGGACTATAATGTAAATATGAACTTTGATTTACTCAGTAAATTGTCTAACATAAAATGATATGAATAGCATTACATTCTCTTTGAAGTAATATTATTGATTGGACGGTAATAATTTAATATTATCATCTTGTTGTTGTTGCGAGCAATGGAAAAGTTAGTATTATTTTGTCATTTATAAATTCTGTTTTTAAGTTTTAGTATGTATACTGTCTTTGTAGTGATAGCAGTGATTTTAATATATTAACAAGAATTGTTTTTGAAATCAAACATTGTATTTGTTGGTATTGTGATTGTTTTAGCTAATACAGTTTTACTTTTGTGTATATGTCTTTACATGAATCCCTAGCCAGAGCCGGAATATTATTTTGTTATTTTTTATCAATATAATTATTCTGAACAATTGGTTTGTTCCAAGTCAAATGCCATATTCAGCAGATATAGTAAGACTGGAAATTGACCCTAAAAAGCTTGGAAAAAGGCGAGGCAGAAGATCATGTTTTGACTGGCCCGTTTGTCTAGTGACCCTGACTGCTAAGCTAGAGGTCTTGGGTTTGATTCCCACACAGGACACATCTTTGTGTGATGAGCAAGATCATTTATTTTGTGTCTGGGTGTAATTTAGCTATAATATGTATATATTTAGAAATTTATATGTTTGTTTATCAGTTGTCTGGTTTTCATAGTACAGGCTCTGCATAGTTCGGGACCAGATAGCTGTGTGTGAGCTGCCCCAAGATAATATTATTATTTTAGATATTACTTCAGAGCTGTTGATTTAAACTGTAGATTTGTGTTCATCAAACCTTACCCACCAAATAGTTGGGAACTTATCACCTTATTCCCCCACAGGTACCAACGCTTCTCAGAGCAGCGCAACATATTCCGTCGCGCGTGGGAGCATCTACCAGGGTTGGGTTCAGGCATGCTGGGCGTGGCGCTGGTGTGCGCGCTGTGCGTGGGCGCCTGGTGGGCTGTGGGTGGTGCTGTAGGTGGCGCCTGGGGAGAGGAACATTACAGGTAAGCAAACTATCAAACCCCCGGTATTGCATGATAACTCCACAGGAATGTACGGGGTCCTTCACACACAGTTTCTCGAAACATCGAAACTTTTTCCGTAATGTCTGCAAACCTTTAAGAGATACGAAATAAAATGGTATACTTTTAAATTACAGGAAATTATGGGAGAGGACTCATCCAGATGCGATCACAAAACCACTCTCACCTATGCCATATGAAAAAGTAAGTATTAGAAATATATGTTTAAAACTGTTACTATACAGGATTATTTTTTTGGAGTGCGTCACCTGATTACCTCGTTGAATATACGCACTCCATCAAGATAATCCTGTATATAAATTGATAAAGATGTGCGCGCATGGTCAGGAATAGCAAAGGACTGACTTGGGAGAGGTTTGGAAGAAGAAAGGGAAGATCTTTGCCTTAAATTGGGATCTAATAAAAGCTTAAAAATACATTCTGTAATATTTTTAAGCTAGATTTTCACTTTTAATATGTAGTATAAATTTTATACTACATATTAAAAGTGAAAATCTATTTATTCCGTCAGTAGGATAATAAAAAAATATTTTTTCCTTTATCAAAAAAAAACATGACGAACATGAAGTGTTTTTAAGTTCATGAGTGGGGTTTGTAACATCCTAACGTTAGCAAAAATTGGAGGAAAAGTGATGTCATACAACTTTTCCATTCACTGTATCTTCGTCATTATTTGTTTACGAGACGAAATAAAACATACGTGTCTAATATTTTTCCTTTATCTAAAAACCGAATATAAAAAAACATGTTTTTAAACTCCATTTTATTTTTGTTATTTTTCTAACTAATCTATTCTTCAGCAAATGCCCGAGTACCGGTATCACGACCACAACAACTTGAGCACTAAAAATAAAAGCAACGCTACGGACACCAGAAAGAAATCAGACCTCAACAAGAAGAATGTGTACCCTGAACGAACCATAGAAGTATTGCAGGATATGTGCTCGAAGGTCGAAGAGAATTTGAAGTTTGATTGCTTGCCGCAAGGAAAGATTAATGAAAAGGAATGCGTGAAAAGAGGTTTGTTATCTTTATTTTAGTACTAGCAGACCCACCCCTCGCATGTGAAGTACAGTATTAAATACCTTTAACTATACACATAAATGTATAGTGTCGTGGTAACATGTCTGGTGGCCCAGCGGTTCAATGACCCGATTCGTATGCACATGGTTGCAAGTTCGAACACAGGAAAGTACCAATGTGACTTTTTTAAAGTTATATATACTTTCTTAATTATTATGAGACACCATTGACAAACGGTGAAGAAAAACATCTTGAGGAAACCTGGATTCCAAAAAAATGGGATCGCCAATCCGCAATGAGCAAGCCTCATTCTCATTCCTTCTCTATATGAGAAGAGGCCCGTGCCCAGCAGTGAGACGTTTAATAGCCGGTATTATAATTATATACACATAAACCTTCCTCTTGAACCACTACCTATTACCGAAAATTGCATCAAAATCTATTGCGCAGTTTAAAATATTTAACGTCAAGGCCGACGCCGTATCGGGATAAGCCATAGCATATACGCTATTCCAGGTACTAAAGTAAAGTGCCAAATTTCATCCCATTTCGAGTGACCGTCCTGGAGTGATAATACCAAACATCCATTCCAAACTTTCGAAGGAAAGATTAGTAAGATTGTCATAGGAGTTCCGAATTCATTAAGGAAGAGGGAACTCTCTTGAACTAGGATTGGATCTGCAACTATTAGACAAACAATACAGTCATATAGTACTGCGATCTCATTGCTCAACTTTTTTTGTAGAGAACAAAGTACTGATTGATGTAACCTTGATTTTCATACTAAGATTATACTGGTAATTAGAAAATTTTAATATTTTATTTCCTCTAAACATGTTTTATATTTGACCTTCAAACGGAATACTAATGTCGATTTAATTAATTACGCTTGCGGTTGCAACAAACATATTATGATATCTAACGCACGTCGTGGAAAATAAACATCGACATACGAAATTCGACCTTACTGCTTTAAGATATATAATAACGTTATACATGACGTTTCTCGCTAATGTAATACAGGCTTATTTAGCATTTAAGCTATTTTTTATACTATGAAGTTGGCAAACGAGCATACGATTCCTCTGATGGTTAGCGGTTACCGTAATCCATGAACGCTTATAACACCTGGGTGAGAGTCACAAACGCGTTGTCAACCTGTACCCCTCCCCTCAAAGGAGCCTAATCGCTACAGAAACACAACTCAAGGCTTCTTGACTGCGGTCTTCCGTAAGGCTGTTGTCTCATCAGTAGGGCTGCATCAATTTTAGAGAATTCTAAGATTACTAATATAATAATAATATCTTGGGACAGGTCACACAAGGCCATCTGATCCCAAACTAGGCAGAGCCTGTACTATGGCAACCAGACAACTTTTAAACATACTTAATATTTCTCATATACATATTATAGATAAATAACACCCAGACACAGAACAAATGATCATGCTTATCACATCAAGATTTGTCCTGGGTGGGAATCGAACCCACAACGTCTGGCTTAGCACTCAGGATCACTAACCACTAGACCAACAGGCCAGTCAAATGATTGTCAAAAATTCTTCTGACAGACCTTTCAAAAGCTGTCCATAACCCTGTTTTCAAATTCCAGGATGCTGTTGGAAATCCTCGGAGACTCAAGGCGTACCCTACTGCTACTACCCCTCCCACTTTGACTCTTTTCGCTTTCTCAACATGACGGAGGACAAACACGGTATGAGCGTGTACATGGAGAAGGTTAGACCTTCTGGCTACCCCGGGGACTTTGAAGTGGCGAGAATGGACTTCAAGTATTTGTCGGATGATGTGCTGCAGGTCAAGGTGAGGGCAGATTGGGTTTGATTATGTGGTGAACGTATTTGATTATGAAACGCGATATAGTAATGCGAAGGGTTAAGGACCAGCTGGTGTTGTTCTGCAACTTGAGATCTTTGTCCAGCAGTGGACCGCGATAGGCTGAGTCGATGATGATTATAATGTGATAAATTGACCAAATTTTATACAATAGCTTTAAAAAAAATTGGCCTACATTAACTAAAAAATTAAAGTTGTAGAACTCATACTATGAAAATTCACTAATTAACGACTTCATTTAGGGTGAACTAAGAATAAAAATATTTAAGGCCACAACATTATCACTCCTTATACGTACTAGCGAAAGTTGCTCAATTTTATCCATAAAGCTTGCTGGCTTTGTGCTTCGCACATTACAATCATTCTTGTTGGCACCTAAGCTAAATTGCTTGTGTTACGAGTTGGTTTACGTCAGTTTAGTGTAATGGGTGGGATTCGAACCTGCAACTTTATGATCGCAAGTCCGACGTCCTTGACATTAGGTTACCGCCGCTTCAATTTCGTGTTCATATTGAAATTATTTAAATAAGCTGGATTCTGCTTACAGATTTACGACGCCGAACACAAGAGATTTGAGCCTATGCAGCCGGAGATAATGATGGTGTCCAAGCCTCTATCTAAGATGAAGTACAGGGTGCAGGTTGATGGCTCGCTAATCGGCTTCAAAGTCATCAGGAACTCCGATAATGTTACCATGTTAGTAGCTGTATCAGTCCTTCTATCCTAAATCAAAGTATAGGCCAACTTAACGTTATTCAAGAGAAAATTTAATCACTTTTATTCATCTTTTTCCGTAGTCAGCATAATAAATTCTCAATACACTCATCAATATCAACAAAGACATATTTTTTTAAAATATAAAAGTGATTATCTATTTTTATTATATTTATGTACTAGCTGACTCGGCCAACGTTATTCTGTAATATTTAAAAAATCTTGAGAGGACCACCCCTATCACTTAAGGGTGTGAAAAATAGATGTTGTCCAATTTTAAGACCTACCCGAAATGCACACAAAATTTAATACAAATCGGTCCAGCCGTTTCGGAGGAGTTTGGTAACAAACATCGCGAATTCGCGACACGAGAATTTTAAATATTAGATTTCGGCTTCTATTCAAAATTTCTTATTAAAGTTTTCTGATCAATTATAGTAAATAATTAATCAATCAAGTACAAGTTTATCTATCTTCTATGACAGTTATTTGCTAAGTTATATAAGATATTTATTATAGAATAGCCAAGTAGATATTTACAATCTTAATAAAAACTAAAATAATTAATCATATATATTATATACACACGAAGAAAAAAAAAATAGACAAACAAGCTAAGTGAGTATATATATAAGAATAAATTTATTACTTTCAATGTTGTCTTAGTGCTCTAACTTAACTTTAATCAAATTATGGCTGTGGTCCCTAATCTAAACTCTCGCTTGTATCTTGGAGACAAATATCAACAAGATCAGGAGAGTTTGTAAAAAGTACAGTCCTTGACTTGATAGTATATTATTATACTCTATTTCCCAGCATCAATACTCAAGACATTGGCGGCCTGATCCTCTCGGACAAGATGCTGCAGATCTCCGCCATATTACCAACGAGCCACATCTTCGGTCTGGGCGAGAAGCGCGCTCGCTTCATGAACAACGTGCAGTGGAACACGTTCGCCTTGTTCAACAGGGACAGGGCGCCGGTCGAGGGAGTGAGTAGATTTATTTTTTTTATTTCAGTTCCATATTCTGGAGAGAGTCACCATCTAGAGGTATATGGTATTACTATGAGGGCTATCGATTATCAAAAATCGGTATCCCTTTTTTTCGCCTATTTTTTTTGTCCTATTTTAATTTGGCATAACGAGATAGGCATATTGGTATTTGGCATAACAATATTTTGACATAATTGTTGTTTGGCATACTATTTCATTAGGCATAAGTATTGTTTAGGCTTTTGTTTTTTGCCCTAATTTTAAGGCACCATAGTGTAACAGTAGGTTAGGGTGCGGCGAGGGTGGCCCTTGGGCCACCCCACCCCTAAGCCGCTAACATGTTTATTTTACATAGTGACACAACATGTCCAAAACTTACCTTTTCCCTGAGTGCAGGCTTTAGAATATTATGCTTAACATTGTTATGCTTAAAGTAATTATGCCTTAAAAATTATGCCTATAAAGTTTATGCCAAAGTGATATTGTGCGTAACTATTATTAGGATAAATCAAATTATGCCATGTTAAATTATGACATAAAATTTTATGCTTAAAAATAGGGAACCTACTTTTTACTGTAGAAGGTGTAAAATATATGAAGTTCGTTTAATCTATATCTAGATGAACCTATACGGCACGCACCCTTTCTACCTGGCTGTGGAACACGACGGCAAGAGTCACGGGATGCTTCTCCTCAATTCTAACGCTATGGGTATGGATACACTTGTATATACATTACACAGTTGCGCATTATTTGTATAGGCACCTAACCTTTTGAATTCGCTTTTCACTGTCGCAAGGCTCTGCGTGGACATATTTTTTTTTCTTATTAAACAGTTATATTCTGTTTTATTACAATTGTAATTGTATCTCAATTGAGAGTGACACAGTTTTAGCAATATCTTTCTCATTCACAATTTTACCTAATTTTTTAAATATGTATTTATATATATTATGTATTTTAATTATATTGTGCCCCACACAGACATAGTGCTACAGCCATCTCCTGGCATCACATACCGTACTACAGGCGGGATCCTCAACTTATTCGTGATGTTGGGCCCTGGGCCCAAGGAGGTCGTAGCTCAATACACTGAGCTGGTCGGAAGACCTTTCATGCCGCCATACTGGTCACTGGGATTCCATCTCTGCAGGTATATATTTAGAATTCTATTTTGAGTTTTGAGAATTTTAAAGATAATTACAAAATCTAAAATGTTAGGTATTTAGGCGGGAGACAAGTAATACAAATGGCGGCCATTAATACACTGTTTATTCTTTGTTTATGACGCGGGGTGGTGGACGCAGCCACGCACACAGATGCATGTCTATGCATACACAAATCTTAATAAGTATTAAAGTTTTTATAAGCCTAGTCCGCTGATAATAATGTACTAATTTTTGTACAGTTTATTAAAATTTAGATACAACCCTCTTTTGTTCTAGATAAACATTCTATAAAACCTGCGTTAAAATCCATTGTAGTTTAAAAGATTTAAGCGTACAGTCAACAGCAAAAGTAGATGATGAATTGAGCTTATAACTTTTGGAGTCAAAACTGATCACGAATATATGGCAACTGTAGTAAATTTACAATCGCATACATATCGCACACATTTCTGACGCGGACTCCGTTCATTAGTATTGAATTTATGTCATGATGGTTTTGATCATCTACTTTTGCTGTTGACTGTACATACGGCAAAGAAATTTTATACTACGTAAAGATTAAACATGAGTAGGAAGTGAAAACAGGTTTGCAAAGATGATATAATAAAAGAACACTAATTCATTTCTTAATTTTTGCGTCTAGGTAGTGGTATTGAAATACCTCTTACTATTAGGATAAATAAGACTTTTTATATATTTTTTGACAATATTCTCTATTGCAGATTTAACTATAATTCTGTAAATGCTACAAGAAGCGTCTGGAAATCTAACAGAGATGCTGGAATACCTTTTGTAAGTACCAAAACAGTAGCGCACCTAGAATCATTTAGCTTTAAAGTTAACGTTTCTATAGCGCCTATTTTAGGTTGGCTAGAAATAAAAACTTTTTTATTTTCTTACGTATTGTTGAAACTTCTTGACTGAATGAAATGTATTTTTAGAATCTATCCTCATAGTTTGGCAGCTGCCGCTTGTTTATTTAAAATCTCTGTTTTTTCAGTAAGATGCGATTTTTTATTAAAATAAAACTACTTTTAAACATGACACCTGCAAAGGTGTTGAAACGTCGGGAAACGTCGCTAAAATCAAAATAAACCGCGATACAATTCGTTTAAAAGTAGTTTTATTTCAATGTCTAATATTCGCGTAAACCTCAGAAAACAATATGCATTTTTTTAATTAAATTTCCTGTGACACGTCTTAATCTGTGAATAATTTTGCAGGACGTACAATGGAACGACATAGATTACATGAAGGACCACAACGACTTTACATACGATACTACAAGGTTCGCCGGCTTACCAGAATTCGTTAAAGAGATCCACGATGAAGGCATGCACTATGTGATCATTGTTGGTAAGTTGCAAATACACAGGTGGTATACAATTTTCATATACAACGTGTTTTAAAAAGATGAGATAATACTTTCAAAATTATAAAGTATATGTATGTTACATACCTATGGCACCGGTATGAGGTACCTAAAGTGCGTGGGTTTTTTTAATTATTTGGCTTTAAAGTTTAGAGTAAAAACTTCGCGATGATCACCCTAGGAATCACTTTCAAATTCAGAATGGTGAGTGAGTTCATCTTAACGCGAATAGGTAGGTACCAACTAACTGTAGCGCAGGTTTAGGGTTGTCATTAAAATCTTTTATAAATGTTTTTATTTATATTGTAGGAAGAAAAAATCTTAGTACTAACATTTATGACTGGGCCAAGTTGAAGTTCAGTACATAAGTATTATTTCACCTTTTGAAAAAGGTTGTATAATTATGTTGTTATAGCATCATATTTAGTGTTTCGTACAGAATGCTTTATAAAAAGTATTTACTTAATTTTTTTGTTTTTTAAACGCAACCTGATATCACTGTGCAATTATATGAAAATAATGTGGTATTTAGAAAAATAAAAATATTGATATCGTGCCTGTGTCTGTAGCAAAGTCACAAAAAATAATTAACCAGAACTTTCGGTAATAGTAAATCGAAAGTGAGTTCATTAGTGGGCCGTGAATATCAGTGAATTGATATAAACAGTGACTGTGAACCGTACCGAGAGGCTACATAGCTCTACATATACTAATATTATGAAGCTGAAGAGTTTGTCTCAAAAAATTAAAAAAAAAATTGTTTATATGTTTGGTTGAACGCACTAATCTCAGGAACTAGCCTACGCGAGTGGCGCGGAGGAGTTAACATTATAAGGGTTAAAGTTAATTCCATATTCCAGATCCTGGAGTGGCAGGTTCAGAGAAGCCGGGAACGTACCCACCTTACGACCGAGGTGTTGCTATGGATATATTCGTAAAGAATTCAACCAATCAGATTCTTATTGGACAGGTATATGTTTTACTATATTAACACAAGAAGAATATAATTGATTTCTGATAATAGTCCAAAAAAACCGCCATTCTTACTACGTGATACTGTATTACCCAGTGAAATGGGTTTTGGAAGCTGACCTTCAGAACCCATTATACTATGCCTATCTGAATAGGTAGTCGCTCCGTCTACAATATTGTATTCAGCTAAATCCGGTAAGACTGGAAGCCAACCCCAACATAGCTTGGCAAAAAAAACTAGGCAGATTATGGGCCAAAACCCGCATTACTAACAAATTTGACAATGTAGGCTAAAAATAACGATGGAATGACTTTTGTCTATTCTTGCTTCTCTTTAAGGAGCTGTTCTACATCTATTCAAGCTTAGAACACCTTAGATCCAGCCTTGTTGTTTACCTTATTAGGGTTATTAGGAACGCAATAAGTCGGGGTTCGAATACGCAGTGCACTTAGTGAACGTTGCTAACGAAGTTAGTTTTTCTATAGCTCTAGCTGGAGGCCTCTAAGGTTTCTAATTATTTAAACATTCAACGGCTTACTCACGCACACTCTTGGGATCGCCCGACTAGTTTCAGACTCAAAAGGAGTCCTTAATCATGAGCTGACGCGGCGGCGGCGGTGTCGCGAGTCGAACTCCTTAGAGGAAAGTCAGGTCACAAACTTAGTTGGTTTTTGTTAGCCCGTGCTGTCCCACTGCTGGGCAAAGGCCTCCCGCATACTCTTCCATCCTTCCCTGTCGGAAGCGTGCTGTGGCCAATCGGCGAGGAAATTATCCAGATCCTTAGTTAGGGTGAAGAAAATATCTAATTTGGCTTTGGCTTGCTTCGGTTTTTATTTTCTATCAATATTTGTTTTTTAAAATGGTTGTGTATTTTTCAGGTGTGGAACACTGGAGTCACAGTCTACCCTGACTTCACTCATCCAAACTCGAGCAGTTATTGGCTCGAAATGATGAGCAATTTTCATAAAGTGGTGCCGTACGATGGTGCTTGGATCGTAAGTTATTAACCATGCAGTTTTTAATAAATGATTTACTATATAAAGTGAGACGTTATGTTATGAGAAAAATAAACCATTTACAAAGAGTTGAAAATTGGAAGCATTTAGAATATTTATATACAAGGTGGATTTTTTTAATGCCACCTAGGGGAAAGGTAGCTCAAAGGAATTATTTCTTTATTTTTTTAAAGAAATAAATCTGCTTTCTTTTTTTTTAAATACGGCTTGTACACCCGGGAATCGAAGGGGCTAAAATTCGAAAAATTGACTCCTTGTACTTTTTGGCATCTATTTCGATAGGGTCAATCATAAATTAATACATCTGGTCTTTTTAGTGAGTCAAATAAGATAGAACACAATTATTACGTAGTGCCTTGTAATACAGGTTTTTTAAAGGATTAATTTATAAGGAGTGCGTATATTCTGCGAGCTAATCAGGTGCATATAACAGAATCACTTTCCCCAAGGAACTGGCTATTTGAAATGTCTTTTTATTTCAAATATCAAAGATGTTAGTACTAAAAATATATCAAAGTCAAAGTCAAAGATCTTTATTGCGAGACAGCGGTTTAAAAAGTTGTTTCAAATGTTTTTGTGTTCTTGCACTGCTCCACCATGTTAGACATACAATAGTTTGCTACAAAATTGTTAGTTATTATTAAATTCAAAATTATCAGTTATATTAAATTAATTAGGTACATTAAATAAAAATTATTAATTACATTGCATTAAAAATTATTAATTACATTAAATTAAAAAATATTAATTATATTTTGCATCAAAACATAAAATGGCAGCTTGGTCTAACTGTTCACGAATCTGTCGGACAAAAATTCATGCAGTGTATAATATGGTCTATTCACCAAGAAGTCATTTAATTCTCCCTTAAAACAAATCAAATTCTCAATTTCTCTTATTTGTTTAGGAAGCTTATTATAAATTCGTGAAGACATTCCGAAGAAACTTTTAGAAAGCAAAGCTGTTTTTGAGGGTATATTGGTTATTTTGTCGGCGTGTCGACGGGAATGAAGGCTACCAAACTTTTCCCTATTGGTTTTTACAAATATAGCAGTCTCATAGATGTAGAGGGCAGGAAAGGTTAAAATCTTGAGCTTCTTAAAATACGGCATACAGCTATCTGGGGCACGTATGCCACAAACAGATCGAATTCTAAAAACGGCACACTATTGAACCTTCATATTATACGAGTTTCAAGCATTTTAATATTGCTAATTAGACAAAGAAATAAAAGAGGTTCATTTACATATGCGTCATCATAAACTTTAAAAGCTTATAACTTTTATTTGTGTATAAATTCATAATGTTTTTTTCGCAATTTTGTTTATATTTACGACTCTATTTAGAAAAAAAAAGTCTTAGATGAATATTTGGATAGTATTCAAGTACCCGATTATAATCGTAGGACATGAACGAGCCGTCCAACTTCCGCGACGGCACAGCAGTGGGCAGCTGCGCGGCGGAGCAGCTGGCGTACACGCCGCGCACGGGGGGCCCGCTGCGCACGCACACGCTGTGCATGGACGCCAAGCACTACGCCGGCACACACGCCGACCTGCACAACCTGTACTCCATCACTGA
The DNA here is from genome assembly GCA_950381575.1 of Plusia festucae. Taxonomy (NCBI): domain Eukaryota; kingdom Metazoa; phylum Arthropoda; class Insecta; order Lepidoptera; family Noctuidae; genus Plusia; species Plusia festucae. The sequence continues at coordinate 1,832,103 of OX494444.1, read as the reverse complement.
GGCCATCGCTACTTACTTGTGAGTAGCTATTTAATCAATCAACGCAAGCAAGAATGCCGTGGAGGCCTAGCGGTTCAATAAACGGATTTCGTGCACAAGGTTGCAGATTTAAACCCACTCTTCTCTGTTTTTTTATCCTGGATACAAAATTGACAAGTGCAAATGACAAAACTGACGTAAAAGCTATTAGAATCTATGTCATTTTGGTCTTTTTACCTGTCAATTTAGTCTTCAGCATTAAAAAAGCAGACAACAGTTATATGATACAATTATAAGTACTTTCTTAATTATTCTAAGACATCATTGACATTTACTGAAGGAAAGCATCGTGAGGAAACCTAGATTCCAATAATTGTAATCTAAAATCGCCAACCCGAAGTGATCCAGCGTGGTAATCAATGCTCGTTCCTTGATTTGGGAAGACGCCTGTGCCCCATCAGTGGGACATCTTATCTTTAGGCCAGTATTATTAAACAGCGCAGCCTATCACAGTCCACTGCTGAACATTGGCCCCTCCCAAAATGCGCCACAACACGCGGTCATCCACGTTCCTCAGTCCATCTACCGGGTACAGGGGGCCGTGTACTATATTGTGCAATCTTGGGGTGTTTGTTGTCCTAGTCACCAAGCTGGACGAGCGGATTGGTGACGACACTTTACTTAAGGAGAACGTTGCTGCCCATTCTCCTTGTTTCTATATCCCTTAGTCGCTTCTTATGATACCCACATGTAAAGAGGGGGACGAAGGTTATTCTAAGCCTATATCTAAATCGTAGTTATTTTAACATCTGTAACTATTCCGCAGCTCCTTAGCAGAGATCCGTGGGAAGCGTCCGTTCATAATAACCCGGTCTTCGTTCGTGGGTATGGGCAAGTACGCGGGCCACTGGAGCGGCGACATCTCCAGCGACTGGCACGACATGAAGATGACTATTCCCGGTAAGATATTATCATATTACCTTTACCTGGTCTCCAATTTTTTAATATACATATGTATATTTTCTCAATTATATCCTTTAATCTATCTTTCTTCAATATTTTCTATAACAATAAAAAGCACAAAATAATCTGAACATCATCCGCCATTCAATGGCGCGTCACTCCGATGCCTTCTACCAACTTCCACATACAACAATTTGAATTAATGAAATGTCATTTCATTACATAATATATACTTCTGAATGTTCATTTGGTACTAAAATGTGGTATCCCTTTTTTTCGCCTAATTTTTTTTGTCCTATTTTAATTTGGCATAACGAGTTAGGCATATTGGTATTTGGCATAACAATATTTTGACATAATTGTTGTTTGGCATACTATTTCATTAAGCATAAGTATTGTTTAGGCTATTGTTTTTTTGCCCTAATTTTAAGGCACCATAGTGTAACAGTAGGTTAGGGTGCGGCGAAGGAGGCCGTTGGGCCACCCCTAAGCCGCTAACATGTTTATTTTACATAGTGGCACAACATGTCCAAAACTTACCTTTTCCCTGAGTGCAGGATTTGGAATATTATGCTTAAAATTGTTATGCTTAAAGTAATTATGCCTTAAAAATTATGCCTATTAAAGTTATGCCAAAGTGATATTGTGCGTAACTATTATTAGGATAAATCAAATTATGCCATGTTAAATTATGACATAAAATTTTATGCTTAAAAATAGGGAACCCTAAAATGTACCACTACAGGGCAAACCTCTCCCTTCCTTTTCTCCATTTATGTAAATGTTTGTTTACGACACTAGTTTTTTTTCGTACGTTTTTTTTTCTTTTTTCTCATGAAAAAGATAATTATCCAACATTATTAATAAGGTAATTTTTTTTGTTCTTCTCGTAGAATTACTAAGCTTCAGCTTGTTTGGCATACCGATGATGGGCGCGGACATCTGCGGCTTCAACGGCGATACAACTGTGGAGCTCTGCAAGCGATGGATGCAGCTCGGAGCCTTCTATCCATTTTCCAGGAACCATAACTCTGACAAATCTAAGGTAAACTATAACCTAAAAAAATCTTAAAAATAAAGGATAAAAAAAATATACAGGAATTTAAAGGTGTTGACGTTTTACAATCATTTTATCATTTTAAATCAAGTATATTTCTCATGTTTTTATTGGTTCCTAGGTTGGATATATAGGATGGTATTTTCTATTGCCACTTAAGGGGGAGTACTCTAATTATTAAGATAGCAAATAGGCGTGTGAACTAAGTTCTTTTTTCTATCAGGTATATTTATTGAAAAGTATTGGACACGTAATTGTTAATTATTCACTTATTCAAAAAAATACGGATATAATATTGAGTTGAAATGTCACATGACGTCACGCCTTGGTAAAATTTATACCGAGCCATGACGTAGTGAGCCCCCACTCCCCAATACGTTTTAACTAAGTCTTTATTTGTTAAATTGATAAAACAAAAATATGGGTGTACTATTTTTTATTACCTAACTGACGGACTAAATAGAATTACGTTTTCTTTACCCAGTCAACATGCCTATTATGCTCAACGGGATAGAATAGATAGAGATATAATATGAATTTCCTCTCCCAGGCGCAGGACCCGGTGTCGCTGGGCCCGGAGGTGGTGTCGGCCAGCAGCCGCTCGCTGCGGCTCCGCTACCGGCTGCTGCCGTACTACTACACGCTGTTCTGGCGCGCGCACGTGTACGGCGACACGGTCGTCAGGCCGCTGTTCTTCGAGTGAGTATAAAGCTGGATATCTTTATACACGGTGAAAAGGAAATATCGCAGTAGTATTGCGCAACACGTTTCCGTGCGGTCCCAGCAAAACGGCATGGAGAAGCACTCCGGTGGTTTTAGCCGGTTGGAGTCCGACTCGCCCTTCCGTCTTCCCCAGGGCGGCGATAGTCATGAGCATATCCATCGAGTCAAAATGGAGTAAGGGAAATGCATTTGTTATATTTTAATACTACGTCTGCCTAAACAGGTTGTTACCGAAAGAGTATAATTATTATTCTCTTTATTTAATATTAATCTCTAAATAAATTAACTATTACTGATTATTATTATTACTATCCAAAAGGATTAATACGGTCACAAAATGTTAGCTTACAATTGAGGATTCCCAATTTTAATGTACGTTTTGTAATGACGCTTAAATTTGGCAATTAAAGTCGGTATTTTTAGGGTTCCGGACTTACATCATAAAGAACGTAACCCTAATAAGATCATTTTGTTGTCCATCCGTATGTCTGTCAAGACCCTTAATCGAGAACGCGTGAAGGTATCGAATTAAAACACTAAATTAATTTTTAATTTATCTATCTTATCAATTTTATATATTACCCATTCCAGAGCACCAGAACAGAACACTCTTCATGACATCGACAGCCAGTTCATGATCGGTCCGTACGTGATGATCACTCCCATACTAGAACAGGGAGCGTCAGTAGCTCGCGGCGAGTTCCCCGGCCCGCAGTGCTGGTACAACATCCTCGATGGACAGTTCATAGCCAGCGATAAGTCCTACGAGGTCACGGATAACGAGACCGTGTCGGTGAAGGTGCGTATTCAATGATAAATAATATATTATAAAAATTGTCTTTCATAAACTGCGAACTACATTAATGATAATATATCTCGCATGATATTGAAACATATTTATTGGTGACTGGTCCTACTGTCAAACCTTTTATTACGGTATTGTTTACGATTTTAGTTAATTTTTAATGTTTTGAATAAAGATATTATTTGGACGTTCAGGGCCACCAGTGCCTGCTAAATACATTTGTGAATAATATGACTTTAAGTCATACTATACTTTCAGGGATTGCGGGAATACTAGATGTTAAGTTATTTTTATTTTATTATTTTGATTTATAGAATAGGTAGGTAAAATAATCTCGAGTTGTCTTACTGTTCAAAGTGAAAAGTAACGTAGGTATCTTTTAATTTTCCACATTAAAGCATCTGCCTACTCCACGAAAATATTACGCATGGGAAAGAAAATGGCGACAACTATGCTCACTAAGGCAATTGTCCATGCACAACGAAACGTGTATTCGCATAAATGTTTCTGATGCCCCATACCTGAATGACATGTACTGTTGATTTGAGAACCCAATGTAACCTATAATGTTTGTCCCAGGGTGGCGGCATCCTGCCGCTGCAGCAGCCGGCGGCGGGCGCCGTGAGCACGGCCGCCAGCCGCAGCCGCCCGCTGCAGCTGCTGGCCGCGCCCGACCGCGACAACCACGCAAGCGGGGAGCTCTACTGGGATGATGGAGATAGCTTGAGTAACCACATTACCTTGTAACTAATATCTAAAAAAAATTGCGGGGTTTTATGGGTACCTAGGGGAAAAGAGGTCTCAGGTGCAAATGGAACATAGAGTATTATAATTCTGGCCCATAATGTCCACTTGCTGGGCACAGTCCTCTTTTTAGAAGAAAAAACGAGTATTGATCACCTCATTTGGTCATTGCGGATTGGTTATTACAGATTTCCTCACGATGTTTTCCGATTGTCAAATAATGTGATAAATAAAAAAATACATATAGCTTGAAAAAGTCAAAGTATTATGCCTGTTCAGATCGACTACAACACAAAAAAGGATGCGTAAATTTACTTATAAAATAGCTTTATTTCCATATTATCTTTGAACTAAAAAATACTGGTTTTCATACTATTAATCTTTCATCGGTAATTTATTATAAAGTAAACAATATTTACCCCTTAAAACCCCTGTCTTGATAATTAATATTTTCATCATTTATATTTCAGACACATACGAAGAACAAAAATACAGCCACATAGAATTCTCACTCAACAACACAGAGATACGAAGCAACGTGCAGTGGTGGGGATACGGCGTGCCTTTACTAAACATGGTCACAGTTCTCAACCAGCCGCCCGTCGATACGGTCATGATTAACGGACAGCTCTGCGTAAAACCCTGCGAAGTCACATACCTTACACAGTCGAAAGTGTTGCAGATCACTGTCAATTTAGCTCTAGATAAGCCTTTCAATGTAAAATGGACGTACAAGCCGAAGGCTCCAAGCCCCAACTGGAGGAATTGGATGAATGATAAGCAGAATCATTGATCATTAAGGTACTTTTTTTATTGTAGTCTTTTATTCAGGATTTGGAGGGCAGTTCGTCGGTACTGGCGAAGATGATTCCCTACCTGTTAATATTGGTAGGATAATAATAATTATGAGAGTAAAAATGGGATCTCTACGGAAGTCTCGGATTTCGACAGTTTTTAGTCAACTAACCGTGTTTTTTGAAATAACCGAAAGGAACCAATGTAAAAGGCTATGTTTGCTCGTGGTGGTGGTGAATATTATTTCAAACAAATTAAATTAAAGTTATTGGTATTCAAAATTAGATTAAATTGTAATCAGTCATTAAATTACTATTAAGACATACCGATAACTTAATCAATGTATTTAGAATTCTTGTATTATTCAATGCAATTTTTTGCATTATCATACCAACTTAATAAATAGAGATGTGTTATTACCAAGGAGTTTATATAGTATAGGGAGTGAGCGCTTTCTGTAAAAAAGTGTTCCCAATTTTTCTTAGAAAGAGAGGCACCGAAGTTGGTATTTCGTACTCTTCTGTCATTTCCCATGTGTTGACCGTGCATAAAAAAAAAGTCCCACTTTAATGAAATAATATTTAATGCTAATTTATATTTTGCAACCGAATAAACCTAATGAAAAATAAATATTAAAGAAATGCTCAACCATTACCAAAATATATTTTAAATATAGTTATAATAAGTCACTCTTATTTTTTTTACGAAAACTCAAAATATTTTTTCCCCAAAAACAAGGAGGTGTAAATAATCATTTAAATGGCAACACTATTTTAAATGTCATATTGTGAAAATGGCGTCGTTGTGACAGTTCTCAGTTTTTTTTGTTATCACTATTTTATTTTGGGTAGGGTGACCAAACTGTTCGTAAAATTTAGAGATGTCTTCTTACTAGAATTAAAATAAATAAACTATTAAATCTATGGCAAAACTAAGTTCCGGTAAACGCAACAATATCAAGCTTAGTTTATTGTAAAGGCTTTTTTTCCTTGCCACTCCATATTTTACGTAAAAACTTGTTGATATATATTATGTGGTTATTATAATCGGGTTATTGTATGTGATTTTATTACTTTATTAGACAATTTTGTTTAAAGCACACTTAATATACAGCGTGTAACAAAAACCCTGTCCGATCCCTGAGAGTATTATTCGGTATCGTACTGCGAACACATATACGTACCTAACTATTAAATGGATTGGAGATTATAATTTCTCCCCAGTCAAAATAATTAAATACAAATAAAAACTGATCCAAGACAACAGCTGAACAACTGACCGCTCCTCAAAGTTCACGTACATAATACCTACAGTTTTGTGTCAAAGGAGCCGTCTATGCGAGACGGTTCATGAACTAACACGTATACGCGTTTATTGGATCTGACAGGGGTTTTGTTACATGTTGTATATATATATAGTTTTCCCGAAACTAGGCACTTAGCAATTATGACAAATCCAAATTTAACAGAGTAGGTATAAAGATTTGAAACTCCAAAACACTTATCAAGTTATTTTTTAACATTTTAGAAAATATATTTGAGGATATTTATTTACTATCCTTAAATCCATAAGAGTACAATATGACTAAATGCCAGAGCTATCTGTCTTCTCAGAATATTCCTTCAAACGGAGTTCATTGTTTTATAGTATCACGTTACCATATCGAGCATTTTCTCGAAAAACATTATTTCATGGACACCTTATTAGAATGAGACGAAATACCACACTGGGTGCCTTTCATTCATTTCAAGGTCACAGAAATCGGACCGTTTTACTTGTACGAAGCGCTCACTCCCTTAGTATACAACCTCCTTGGTTATTACTAACATATAAAAAAAAACTTGAGTTGTTAGTTAATATTCAGTTGTTAGTAAATATGTGTCGGTCATCTTCATAAATGAAATTGTAGAAAAGCTTCTAGTATTACAATGATGCATACTAGTTCCTAAAATGGAATTAAATTTAGGTGCGCCAAAATAACTGGCTTAGTATTATGATCAAACGCAGTTCACACATTTTTAGTGTGGTGACTTTTTCTACACGATACGGTGATCTGTTGCAGTTGTTGCGGCAATTTTTCAGCAGTGCAAAAATAACTAATAATTGTATATCCTGGCAAATTCGTACGTGATACTCCCATAGCACGCGGTAACACGTGCGCGCGGGAGGGGGGAGGACGTCATGCCCGCACTGGCAGTAACGTTCCCCGCCACCCGCGCGGATCATGGAGGTGTCACAATCTAGATTGCCAGGCTATAGTTATTAACTGTTTATTAATGATTTAAGGTTTATTGTGAGGGTATAAGACATGATCTTGGTAGTTAATAACGAATTTTGAACTATGTGAATATCGCACTAAAATAGCTCTGAGTCAAGTAGCGATAAAATCTAATATCATCTTGTTAAAACGTTTAGTACTATGAACAGTAATTAGATTTTAGGAAAACGATCTATTCAACCATGGAAAGTGGGTATTTTATATTATACTCGACATTTTAAATACCAACATATTTAATATTTATCTCATAAGCTTTTTCATCATGCAGTTTGTAGTTACTAAGATAATAATAAGTATTTGACATGTTACTATATTGACTTTATAAATTACAGTTGGACAAAGTTTAACTGTTTCATCATTAATAATGTTATCGAAATCTAATTAAAACGATTTGTTAGGCCAATGGATAAGTATTTTGAAGTTTAATATGGATATATTATTGTCTGTTAATAATAAATGCTAAAATTAATCTAAAAAGCAGGTTTAATTGTAGGTATAATTTAATCATTACTAGTATGTAGTTATCCATACTGGTAGTTAGTAAAATATACTTACTCAAACTTTTTTTTTAATAATGAATTTTATATCTACTATTTAATAAAAACATCATTATAATTTGAAAATCTATGATTTATCAGTTTCTAAAATAGGGAATATTCTCATAAATAATTGTATAATATCAATTAACTTTTAACAGAGATTTGTATTACTGTCTGCCAATTACTAATTATATTATTACACCAGACAAGATATGTGTGGTCTGATACATAACTTATTTATAAAAGACTTATTAAAATAATCTTGAAAGATTATTTTACTATGAATAAAATTTTGAATTAGATCACTCTTAAAATTTTGCATAAAGGATGTCATTGCGATATTAATTTTAAATTAAAACATAAATGCATAATTATTTAAGAATTATATAAAAAATCTTGTTTACTTGTGTAATTATATTTTCTTTTTAATACATTATTTCGCAATAATGGTGTCCTTTATTTGTGTACTGTCTAGTCATAAGGTCAATAAAAAAACCTATCAATGCATAAGGTATTTAAAATTAAATTTATAAAAGCTCAAAATGCACCAGTACTCTATGTTAATAAAACCCTCAACACATAGATTACCCAAAATAATAAAAATGTGTATTTTTAGTAGATGTGTATGCATTTGTAATAAATTTAAATATACAACCAAATAAATTAAAATGTTTGCGGTTTCTCATCATAGTATTAGGTTATTTACATTTTCTGTAATGATATTGCAACAAAATCGATATTACAGCATTTACTAATAGTTTTATCAAGTAGTTGGTAAAGTCAATAAGGTTTCTTAAGTTTTATATTTATTTAACAAATTACATATTGTTGGCGTACAATTTTTTTTGTGATATTTTTGTAATTAATGTTACATAATTTTGGGTTCCTGTTGTGTAACAAAGTAATTAATGTGATATTTATATGGATTACACTGTTTGCCAGTGTGATTGAGCCAAAGTAGAAATGTTCACCATTTTTTTGTAGTTTAAGATTGCACTAATAAAAACGATGACGCACATAACATTGTTTTATTTATACTTTAGTAGCTGTGCCGTGGTTTTACTCACGTAACTTTAAGTCCCCGTTTATTTCCATTGTTTTTAATATTCATTCTGCTATTTGGTATACTGCTTTTTGGCCGGCCCGGGAAGAGGTGGCGCGATGATCTAGACGCATACTGGGAGGGCTGGTTCGAGGTGGCGCGGGATAAGATTAAATGGAAGGACTTGGGGGAGCCCTTTGCCCAGAAGAGGGACAACACAGGCTAAATAAAAAAAAATATTGGTATGAAGACAAATACAACAAATCAAGGATCATGGAAATTGGTCCACCCATCCTCAAATTATAAGTGTTGTAACAAACTGGACTTTGTTTTATTTGTTTTACATAGATTAAATAAATACAGCTTTAACATAACATTACTTTATTCTCTTCTACAACTAAATATGAAACAAAAGTCAACAATAAATTACAAAAAATCATGTTTCCATATCTCTTTTCTCCTGGTCAGTCTTGAGGAACACCTGATACTGTTCCTCAGACATTAATTCCTTTAATTCATTAGGATTAGTTAAATTCACCTTAAATAACCAACCCTTATCATAATAATTAGTGTTAATAAGTGAGGGTTTAGCTTCAACCTCCTTATTTTTCTCTGCTACCATCCCAGTAACTGGAGAATATATTTCACTCGCTGCTTTTACACTTTCAAGGGCTCCACATTCCACACCCTCAAGGACCTTTGTGTCTGGTTCAGGTAATTGTGCAAAGACAACATCCCCAAGAGATTCTTGTGCATACTTACTAATACCAACAGTACCAACATTGTCTTTTACTACAATCCATTCATGGCGGTCAGTGTACAGTCGGGATATACTGCTACTGTATTTGTGGTGGAGCTTACAGTATGTTTGTTGGTTTGATAGAAGAATAGAATATTTAGAGGCATACTGCCTTGCGAGTTGTAAACACTTTCTTTGTAGAGTCATCTTTATCTAAAACAAAAGAACTCTCTGAATAAATCATCTCAGCCTAGAATAGAAAAAATGATTACATAATAAATATCCCAGCAGTGGGATACCCAAAAGGACAAAAAAAATATCCATTTTGACTTTTTATTCAGTAAAGAAAACAATGTTTTTATTTAATCCTATAAGAATAAATGCGAAAAAAGAAGTTATCATAGCAATAATAAAAGTAAATATGTATAAGTTTTATTTAAGATAATGTTTGGGAGGTATAAATTGAATATCTTCTTCGTTTTATAAAAAGAAACAACTTTAGACACAAAACTAAGTCCCCACGTTAGATAACAAGTAAACACTTTGGTATATGTGACCTTTTATAAGATAAGAGGTCTAATCATAGCGTATATTTGTCGGCAAAATCAATATCATGAAAAAATACTTACAAACTTAACGTTCAGTGGAGGTTAATATTTGAAATCCATCGACACCACCGACAAACAAACGTTGATTCCAGATTAGGTGTCTATTACAAAATATAAACAATAAATCTTTGCAATTCTAATAAAATAGGAAGAAAATCAAATCAACATTTTTTTATGTTTGACAAATTGACATTGACAGGTCCATTGACCATTCGTTATGGAGGGCGGAGGGTAGAAGTAAGGAAGGAGGGCAATCTGCGTACATGAAAATTGTCCGTCAAAATGTATTAAATTAGGATGGCGCCACATTTGCATCAGGGTAAATTTTAAAGGAAGCTAATAAAAAGTCAATCAACGTACTATTCACAGTTTACGAAATAAAATCACTCCAGCTACAAGTTTTCTCATCAAAATTCTTCAAGGTTATATTTACTACATTACTTACATACTTCACTTCGTTTACAAATTGCTACATTCATACCATACCCTTTGGACACACCAGCGCCATTCTGGAGGATTTTGGAACTGTTATTTAGCGCATACAACTGGACACTTTTTCAACTTTTCTCCCATATAAGATTGCCCTCCTTACCTCTACCCTCCATACCATTCGTCCAATCCTAAGCGTCCAATAAATCATTTCTAGTCGACTCTAGCTGTCAGCTGTATAAATTCCTTATTTTGCAGTTTGCAGTAATTTGGGTTTGTGGTTTTCATGAACAAATATTTCTAAACGAATTATTATCTTTTATTGAATACCAACCATTCTTTTATTAGGCTACTAAACTAGCAGAAATCCTCATTTTTTTTGCACTTTTATCATCCTAAAATATTATAATGGTAAAAACTACTACCTGAAAAACAGTAGGTAATCTAAAGAAAAAGTAAACAGGTAATTAATGAATGAAAACTTGCAACAAATAATTGAAAAATCGATTCTGAATAAGACATTCGGTTTGAATTGAAGCCATTTTTCCTTAGCTTTTTTTTCATTATTCACTAATGGTAAAATTGGTTTTCTACTCTCCACAACATTACAACTGTCAAGTAAATCATCACAAACGACAAACGTCATTGTTCGCTTAGCCATGAGTGAAAGATGTCAAACGAAGCTTACAGAGAAATTTGATAATAAAAATTATATTATTTACTTCGGTATCATATGCACGGCGATTGCTGTTTTATATTTTTACAGGTAGCATAAATATTTTTCAACTTACTTGCGTGATTTTTAAAATACCATGTTAGTAATCAATGACATTTTATTACAGATTTCACTTTGCCACTATAGCATTTAGCTATGTGTTGGGATGTCTGGCTTGTTATTATGGGCTGAACTCGAACATTTTACACGATTATATTGATAAATTAAAGTGCCATTTCGTCGGTGAGACGTACAAAGATGAAGCAGACCCGCCTGTCAAAGTGAGTTGGCATACTATCTTTGTTTACTGTTTACTTGTAATAGAAAACTTGTTATTTCGCTATTGAGGTCATTTACGCCTCCTTATTCAGCTTTTTTATGCTTGATAATCAATTATTATTGTTCTTCATGCTAATTTATCGAAGCAGTCACGAGTTTTATGTAGTTGTTATTTAATTTATCTTGTGCTGTATATCACTTTAATTACTTATAATTAAACTACCGTGGTATCTGGCTTTTCTAATGTTTATTCTTTAATATGATACTGAAAGTATTACCAGTTGTAATTTGCAACTTTCTTATTTATTAGCATTATAAGTTGTACACCAAGTAAAACTTAATAGATAATATCTAGTAACCATTCTTCTAGTAATATAAGATTTTTCTTAATTAAGACTAAACAATTTATGATCAATTATTTTTACATATTTGAATTTATATTTTTAAACTCTTCTCATTTGTTACTTTATTACCTTATCATTATTATAAATAAAGGCATAATGCATTGAAAATAACACAATTATTCTCAATTTCATGTTTATTTATATAAATAGTGAGCATAAATAATATAAATAAGTAGTGCGATGCGCGCTCGAGAACGGTCGCGTTCTCGCTGCACACTACGAATATTATATTCGCGTTTTGCGCGGCAATAGCCGCTGCCTGTCTTAGTCGCGATGAGTTCTAAACCGCTCATCGCCAACGAAGTGTTGGCATTCATTATCCATGCCATCGACTACATGGACGAGGTCAGCATCGTGCAGATCTGCAGATCCGCCTACAAAGAGGAGGAGGTTTGCAGTGCCAAGCTGATGCTCTTCCAGTCGCTCGGACAACTCGAGCAGATGCCATCCCGCCGGAGGGACGGTGGTGACAAGAGCCTGCAGGATATCATCTCCCTGCTGAAGAGGACTGATCCTGATGACGTGCCTGAATTCGTGGCGAGGGACTTGCACAAGCTGCCTCCTGTCACGTTCGATCACGTCGATGTCACCAGGCTGCTGAAAGACATAACGTGTCTGAAGGCAAGCCTGGAAGATATGAAGTCCAAGATGGAAGCATCACAGGTGACCATCAATGACCTGCGTGGAGAAGTGGCGTTGTTGCGCAACGTTATTTCTGTAAGTGGGTCATCGGACAAAACGAACGTAAATACTCGTCGCGGGGCGCAAAATGCGTCCGTCATCAGTTTTGAGTCGGCGAATTCGAGTGCGTCACCGGTCGCCGATATCGCTGACGATGCACCCCGTCCCACCGCCGCCGCTGTGTCAACACCTGCGGCTGAAGCTTGCGTAGGGACATCGACCCCTAAACGCGCCTACGCAGCAGTTACAGCCACCAACAAGCCCGCTGTGACGCAAACAAAGCGGGCCAAAGCGAAAGGGGGTCAACAACCTCGTGGCAAACCACAGCCACCGACTAATCCAAAGAAGGACACGTGCGACAAGGATGGCTTCATAAAAGTAGAGAGGAAGAAAAAGAAGCCTCCTTGTAGGAACCAGTGCGGTACCGCACCTACTGGACCCAACATCCTGCTGCGTCCTGCAGTACCAACGACGCAGCTGTACGTGTCCCGTCTACATCACACCACGACGGAGGAGCAGGTTGTGGAGTATGTCCGGTCCAAGACCAACTGGACCTTGAGGGTGGAGAAGTTGGAGGCGCGCCATAACACGAACTTCAAGTCGTTCATGGTGCGAGTTCCAACTCACCACGTCGAGACCTTCCTCAAGGAAGAGTTTTGGCCGAAGGGTGTCGTCTATCGAAAGTTCCGAGGAAGGATACGCGACACCACGCAGCGTAACACGACGCCGACACTTCGTGTGCATTAGTTTTTAGTTATTTATTTATATAATTTTATGTATTAGTTTATAAACATTGTTTTGTATTTATGTAATATATTTTCTATGGGCCTTGTTGCCTGAATTAAAGGAATAAATAAAAAAAAATAAACAAAGCATTTAGTATTTGAAATTCCAATTATCTAAGAATGAATAGTAATGTTTGATGAATAATAATTTTTAACTATGATTTAGTTATAAATTCTTTTTGCTTATGATTGCCTGATAGTGCAGCTTGCACTTAATACAGAAACTAATCAAACCAATCCAATCATACAGGAAATAAAATAAATAAATGGTTAATTGTTGTAACATTATTTTAAATTGGTAAAATCTTATCAAGGAAAAATCCGAATCATGTTCAAACAAGCTGAAGTTATTATAGTTATTATTTATTATCTTTTATTGGACATCCAATGTTTTGATTAATAAGAATACAGACTAACTCTTACTATTAAAATATACTATATAAGATTTCAAGTTTAATTTAGATTTAACTAGCGATTTTGCATCAAGCATTTTCTGTGATTTAAAATAGATATTTAATATTGTGTTTATTATATTTATTAATATATACATATTAATAATTATGTAAAGGTTTTCAATCTTTGTAAACACACAGTTGTATATACACTACAATTGTAATGTTTTTGTTCCAATATAATATTTGTATTTGTACAAAAGTGCAAAAATTGTTTTTAGTGGGTAAAAATAACCACTATAAATTACGCTCTATGGTTTTTTCCTTTTTCCAAGATGTAAAATAGCCTTAACCTTTCTCAATAATTGGCAGTCACATACAAAAAGTTATTATAAAAACATTCAGAACTATTTCACCTTTACCATGTAACCTTTGCTTTACAGGGTTGTGAGACTTGTGGGTCTAAGGACTGTGAGAGACATGACTCGAGTGTGTCGGAGCCCTGGGTGGGGCTTCAAATACACAAACAGTTGGACCAAGCCATAGAAGATGTGAGTATACTGTACCTATTTATTTTTTACCTTTTGCTTAGTAGACATAGGCGGACTTAATGCCGGAAGGCATTCTCTGCCAGCCTACCAGTTAGGGTGATGTAGATATTTTGACAGATCTAGAATTATGTACTTTATGCTCCTTCAAGTTTTAGCAATGAGATTCAGTTTCACTCATACAAAGTTACTGCTATGTTTGGTAACCAAACTCATTTTAACTTTTCATTGTAACTAGTTTTACAAGTTATTAACAAGGATTTTCGATTTAACACTTCTTAAAACCCAAGTCCAAGGTTGCGTGTAAAGGAACGTGAATAACAAAGCGACAAAGAAACCAAAACAATAGATATTACGACCATATGAGATCACCATTCAGTCCCAATAAGAAACAATTCATACATTAATGTTTCCAACTCCTTAAAGATAATGTTAAGGGACGGTATCGCGAAAGTAGAATGAGGTTATCTAATAATTCGCATTATAATCATATAATTAAATCTTTTGTTCTGCTACCGTCCTATCCGACCTTTGCCGTGTCATTTACATACGTAATTTGAACGATATAAATAAAAAGTTAATTATTTATCAGTTTCATATCTCTTTTTATGCGAAACTAGGTTTCGAACGCAGCTCCGCCCGCGTGGGTGAAAAATAGCCTATGTTCTTTCTTAGGATCCAAGCTTACCCCATACAAAGTTTCATCCAAATGGGTTTAGCAGTTAGGCCGAAAAATCGTAACCGACAGACAGAGAGAAGACAAAGCTACTTTCGTATTTACATTAGAATGGTTAAGGAGTGAATTCGTGGCTTATAATGTAAGCATTACTATTTGCCGGTCGAAACAATAGTATAGTATGTAGTAATCCTAACTGCAATGGAAATAAAAAACTTATTAACTTGAATAATACAAGTAACTGATCATTTTTGTGTACTATGTCAAGGTCACTATGTATGAGTGTTCTTGTCATAGCATAAAAAGAACAATAGTAAATCTGTCTTAGTTTCGAAATAATTTCACACGAGTTTTAACTAATAAACCAAAAATAAAACAATTCTCCCGCACATTTAATCCTAATTCATTTTAAACACCTGATGAGGTAAAAATGTTACGTCGTACGCTCCTAAAATATTATTAAGAGGTTTACGCGAATGTTAGACAATTAAATAAAAGTACTTTTAAAAGGATTCTATCGCCGTTTATTTTGATTTTAGTTCCCGTCGTTTCGACGCCTTTGCAGGTGTCATGGTCACAGGTGCCCGTGACCATGACACCATTTAAAAGAAGTTTTATTTCTATATTATTACGATTTATATTAGGATCTAAAAATCTACCTATGCAATAAATATTATTACAATAGTTTTATTAATCATTGAGATCTTAGTATTAAAACAGTGACTGAATGCAGCAAATATTTAAATTGGAACTAATGACCGCGTATAATTAAGAAACAGAAATAATTATTGTTGAAAGTAAGAACTAACTTTTGTTTATTTTTGGTTCATGATTTTGCTTCATATACGTTTCGCGAATTAATGTATACAATTGCAATATAATACTTGCAATTTAATTTAACTGAAAAATACTGACGAAAAATATCACAATTATGTATATCAATATTATGACGTCAAAAGTTGCCTTATGTTTGCACAATTATTCGCTTATTTACTCTGACTGACTCTATGACTCTTCCAAATACATCTAGGTGTTAAATAATTAAATGTGGTTTTGCGACCAAATAACATCTCTGTATATTCCTTTATCATAGCAAGAAAGAAGATAAAAAATCTTATGTTAATACTACCATATCTATAAAGATATGTTGTATACTATGAGGTGATATGCTTTGCCGACGTTACTTATAGCTGATACGTAAATAGGACAGGCAATGGCCTCATATCAATTTTCACAACATTTATTTTATACAATAGACGAGAATAAATAAAATGTACAAAACGCATTATCGCGTTAATTATTGTATGGGTAGCCTTTTTGTATAGGGAATACCATGAAAAAACTGTCCGCCATCTTGAATTTGAAAATGGACGGTATTTTCGTAATCCTCACCCCCATAAACCTTGAAATTGATACGCTTATTGTATTATTTAAAAAATATATGTCGGCCATCTTGGAACTGAAAATAAACAATACTCAATCTCCCATAAAAACACATGATTCTATGGGAGATTTCGTGTACCTGGTATCATTTTTACGCTATCAGAGTGTGTGTAAAATACTAGCCGCACGCACACGTACTTAAAATGGTTGGCTTGATTCTATTGTTCCGATTGTAGGGAGAAGCTCCATCTAGACATTTAAATAATCAAAGGTTCCGACGTATTCTCTGTTATGACACACCAAACGTCCTAGAGCATCAGACTTGTTAGTATGTGGTTGACGGTTCGAATCCCACTAATAGCACTACCGACGTGCACGCACTCGTTCTTCGGTCGCATAGAATGTATGCTCTACAGAATACGAACTTACGACGGACCGAAGTTTGGCTGTACGCTATACATCAAATTTGCAGGCAAATTGCTATTGCTGGCGTAATCATGCCGAACTTTGGTCGTGTAACTTCGGCAGAGTCTGTCAGCTCATTAATCGTTTACTTCTTACGGTCCTTTCCCTTGCCGTGACAAGGGTAGTCAAGGTATAATTTTGATTTACTTTATTTAGTCCCTTCACACTTTTCTTCCCAAAAGCTATTGATGCCTGTTCTTTGTTACAGTTTTATAACACGATATTAGAGCAGTTCATAAGCTCGTGGTACAGTAAGATTACGCTGCAGCCGTTCTTCGTGGACGAGCTGCGGCACCAGCTTAGGTATGCCTCTGCCTGTTTATTGCAGAGGGCTGTTAAGGTAAGGAACTTCTGAAAGAGCATGTTATAGAAATCCAGGGTGGAATTGTCTGCATATACCTGTCTTTGAAAATACTCTAGGTACTCACGGGAGTCGAAGGGGCGGAATCGAAAGGGTCAATCATATGATTCAAATCTTTTTAACAAACATAAAATGTTCAAATCTTATGTTTTGTATGCTGTTCCAAAGGAAGATGATTCCCGAGGTAAAGATTCGAGGGGATAGTGTTCCCGGGGGAGAGGGTTTCTGGCCGAATATTTTCCCGAGATAGTGTGTCAGAGTGATTATGTTACCGAGAAACAGAGTTCCCGGGGAATGTGCTCCCGAGGGAGTTCCAGAGGGAATATGTTCTCGAGGATAGTGTTTCCAATTAAGTGTGTCCCCGAGGGATAGTGTGTCCGGGGAGTAAGTTCCGCGGGAGATGGTTCCCGAGGGAGAGTATTCCAAGGAATAGTGTTTCCGAGGTGATTCCACCCTGAACTTATATGTGTGTTTATCAGTTATCTGGTTGCCAAAATACAGACTGTGTATAACGTGGTATCAGATGGCTGTTTGTAAGATATTATAATTGTGTAGATAAACTACGGGCGCTTCCTGCTGACGCGGCTGGTGCCGTGCGTGCTGCGGCACTGCGCGGCGTGGAGCGTGTCGCGCGCGCCGCACCCCGCCGCCGCCAGCCGCCACGCCGAGCTGCGCTACCTGCGCTGCCTCACCGCCGCGCTCATGCCGCACCTGCTCCAACACACCGACCTGCAGAATGGGTACTACACACACACATATTATATAACCCGCCAGCCGCCGCGCCGAGCTGCGCTACCTGCGCTGCCTCACCGCCGCGCTCATGCCGCACCTGCTCCAACACACCGACCTGCAGAATGGGTACTACACACACACATATTATATAACCCGCCAGCCGCCGCGCCGAGCTGCGCTACCTGCGCTGCCTCACCGCCGCGCTCATGCCGCACCTGCTCCAACACACCGACCTGCAGAATGGGTACTTCACACACACATATTATATAACCCGCCAGCCGCCGCGCCGAGCTGCGCTACCTGCGCTGCCTCACCGCCGCGCTCATGCCGCACCTGCTCCAACACACCGACCTGCAGAATGGGTACTACACACACACATATTATATAACCCGCCAGCCGCCGCGCCGAGCTGCGCTACCTGCGCTGCCTCACCGCCGCGCTCATGCCGCACCTGCTCCAACACACCGACCTGCAGAATGGGTACTACACACACACATATTATATAACCCGCCAGCCGCCGCGCCGAGCTGCGCTACCTGCGCTGCCTCACCGCCGCGCTCATGCCGCACCTGCTCCAACACACCGACCTGCAGAATGGGTACTACACACACACATATTATATAACCCGCCAGCCGCCGCGCCGAGCTGCGCTACCTGCGCTGCCTCACCGCCGCGCTCATGCCGCACCTGCTCCAACACACCGACCTGCAGAATGGGTACTACACACACACATATTATATAACCCGCCAGCCGCCGCGCCGAGCTGCGCTACCTGCGCTGCCTCACCGCCGCGCTCATGCCGCACCTGCTCCAACACACCGACCTGCAGAATGGGTACTACACACACACATATTATATAACCCGCCAGCCGCCGCGCCGAGCTGCGCTACCTGCGCTGCCTCACCGCCGCGCTCATGCCGCACCTGCTCCAACACACCGACCTGCAGAATGGGTACTACACACACACATATTATATAACCCGCCAGCCGCCGCGCCGAGCTGCGCTACCTGCGCTGCCTCACCGCCGCGCTCATGCCGCACCTGCTCCAACACACCGACCTGCAGAATGGGTACTACACACACACATATTATATAACCCGCCAGCCGCCGCGCCGAGCTGCGCTACCTGCGCTGCCTCACCGCCGCGCTCATGCCGCACCTGCTCCAACACACCGACCTGCAGAATGGGTACTACACACACACATATTATATAACCCGCCAGCCGCCGCGCCGAGCTGCGCTACCTGCGCTGCCTCACCGCCGCGCTCATGCCGCACCTGCTCCAACACACCGACCTGCAGAATGGGTACTACACACACACATATTATATAACCCGCCAGCCGCCGCGCCGAGCTGCGCTACCTGCGCTGCCTCACCGCCGCGCTCATGCCGCACCTGCTCCAACACACCGACCTGCAGAATGGGTACTACACACACACATATTATATAACCCGCCAGCCGCCGCGCCGAGCTGCGCTACCTGCGCTGCCTCACCGCCGCGCTCATGCCGCACCTGCTCCAACACACCGACCTGCAGAATGGGTACTACACACACACATATTATATAACCCGCCAGCCGCCGCGCCGAGCTGCGCTACCTGCGCTGCCTCACCGCCGCGCTCATGCCGCACCTGCTCCAACACACCGACCTGCAGAATGGGTACTACACACACACATATTATATAACCCGCCAGCCGCCGCGCCGAGCTGCGCTACCTGCGCTGCCTCACCGCCGCGCTCATGCCGCACCTGCTCCAACACACCGACCTGCAGAATGGGTACTACACACACACATATTATATAACCCGCCAGCCGCCGCGCCGAGCTGCGCTACCTGCGCTGCCTCACCGCCGCGCTCATGCCGCACCTGCTCCAACACACCGACCTGCAGAATGGGTACTACACACACACATATTATATAACCCGCCAGCCGCCGCGCCGAGCTGCGCTACCTGCGCTGCCTCACCGCCGCGCTCATGCCGCACCTGCTCCAACACACCGACCTGCAGAATGGGTACTACACACACACATATTATATAACCCGCCAGCCGCCGCGCCGAGCTGCGCTACCTGCGCTGCCTCACCGCCGCGCTCATGCCGCACCTGCTCCAACACACCGACCTGCAGAATGGGTACTACACACACACATATTATATAACCCGCCAGCCGCCGCGCCGAGCTGCGCTACCTGCGCTGCCTCACCGCCGCGCTCATGCCGCACCTGCTCCAACACACCGACCTGCAGAATGGGTACTACACACACACATATTATATAACCCGCCAGCCGCCGCGCCGAGCTGCGCTACCTGCGCTGCCTCACCGCCGCGCTCATGCCGCACCTGCTCCAACACACCGACCTGCAGAATGGGTACTACACACACACATATTATATAACCCGCCAGCCGCCGCGCCGAGCTGCGCTACCTGCGCTGCCTCACCGCCGCGCTCATGCCGCACCTGCTCCAACACACCGACCTGCAGAATGGGTACTACACACACACATATTATATAACCCGCCAGCCGCCGCGCCGAGCTGCGCTACCTGCGCTGCCTCACCGCCGCGCTCATGCCGCACCTGCTCCAACACACCGACCTGCAGAATGGGTACTACACACACACATATTATATAACCCGCCAGCCGCCGCGCCGAGCTGCGCTACCTGCGCTGCCTCACCGCCGCGCTCATGCCGCACCTGCTCCAACACACCGACCTGCAGAATGGGTACTACACACACACATATTATATAACCCGCCAGCCGCCGCGCCGAGCTGCGCTACCTGCGCTGCCTCACCGCCGCGCTCATGCCGCACCTGCTCCAACACACCGACCTGCAGAATGGGTACTACACACACACATATTATATAACCCGCCAGCCGCCGCGCCGAGCTGCGCTACCTGCGCTGCCTCACCGCCGCGCTCATGCCGCACCTGCTCCAACACACCGACCTGCAGAATGGGTACTACACACACACATATTATATAACCCGCCAGCCGCCGCGCCGAGCTGCGCTACCTGCGCTGCCTCACCGCCGCGCTCATGCCGCACCTGCTCCAACACACCGACCTGCAGAATGGGTACTACACACACACATATTATATAACCCGCCAGCCGCCGCGCCGAGCTGCGCTACCTGCGCTGCCTCACCGCCGCGCTCATGCCGCACCTGCTCCAACACACCGACCTGCAGAATGGGTACTACACACACACATATTATATAACCCGCCAGCCGCCGCGCCGAGCTGCGCTACCTGCGCTGCCTCACCGCCGCGCTCATGCCGCACCTGCTCCAACACACCGACCTGCAGAATGGGTACTACACACACACATATTATATAACCCGCCAGCCGCCGCGCCGAGCTGCGCTACCTGCGCTGCCTCACCGCCGCGCTCATGCCGCACCTGCTCCAACACACCGACCTGCAGAATGGGTACTACACACACACATATTATATAACCCGCCAGCCGCCGCGCCGAGCTGCGCTACCTGCGCTGCCTCACCGCCGCGCTCATGCCGCACCTGCTCCAACACACCGACCTGCAGAATGGGTACTACACACACACATATTATATAACCCGCCAGCCGCCGCGCCGAGCTGCGCTACCTGCGCTGCCTCACCGCCGCGCTCATGCCGCACCTGCTCCAACACACCGACCTGCAGAATGGGTACTACACACACACATATTATATAACCCGCCAGCCGCCGCGCCGAGCTGCGCTACCTGCGCTGCCTCACCGCCGCGCTCATGCCGCACCTGCTCCAACACACCGACCTGCAGAATGGGTACTACACACACACATATTATATAACCCGCCAGCCGCCGCGCCGAGCTGCGCTACCTGCGCTGCCTCACCGCCGCGCTCATGCCGCACCTGCTCCAACACACCGACCTGCAGAATGGGTACTACACACACACATATTATATAACCCGCCAGCCGCCGCGCCGAGCTGCGCTACCTGCGCTGCCTCACCGCCGCGCTCATGCCGCACCTGCTCCAACACACCGACCTGCAGAATGGGTACTACACACACACATATTATATAACCCGCCAGCCGCCGCGCCGAGCTGCGCTACCTGCGCTGCCTCACCGCCGCGCTCATGCCGCACCTGCTCCAACACACCGACCTGCAGAATGGGTACTACACACACACATATTATATAACCCGCCAGCCGCCGCGCCGAGCTGCGCTACCTGCGCTGCCTCACCGCCGCGCTCATGCCGCACCTGCTCCAACACACCGACCTGCAGAATGGGTACTACACACACACATATTATATAACCCGCCAGCCGCCGCGCCGAGCTGCGCTACCTGCGCTGCCTCACCGCCGCGCTCATGCCGCACCTGCTCCAACACACCGACCTGCAGAATGGGTACTACACACACACATATTATATAACCCGCCAGCCGCCGCGCCGAGCTGCGCTACCTGCGCTGCCTCACCGCCGCGCTCATGCCGCACCTGCTCCAACACACCGACCTGCAGAATGGGTACTACACACACACATATTATATAACCCGCCAGCCGCCGCGCCGAGCTGCGCTACCTGCGCTGCCTCACCGCCGCGCTCATGCCGCACCTGCTCCAACACACCGACCTGCAGAATGGGTACTACACACACACATATTATATAACCCGCCAGCCGCCGCGCCGAGCTGCGCTACCTGCGCTGCCTCACCGCCGCGCTCATGCCGCACCTGCTCCAACACACCGACCTGCAGAATGGGTACTACACACACACATATTATATAACCCGCCAGCCGCCGCGCCGAGCTGCGCTACCTGCGCTGCCTCACCGCCGCGCTCATGCCGCACCTGCTCCAACACACCGACCTGCAGAATGGGTACTACACACACACATATTATATAACCCGCCAGCCGCCGCGCCGAGCTGCGCTACCTGCGCTGCCTCACCGCCGCGCTCATGCCGCACCTGCTCCAACACACCGACCTGCAGAATGGGTACTACACACACACATATTATATAACCCGCCAGCCGCCGCGCCGAGCTGCGCTACCTGCGCTGCCTCACCGCCGCGCTCATGCCGCACCTGCTCCAACACATCGACCTGCAGAATGGGTACTACACACACACATATTATATAACCCGCCAGCCGCCGCGCCGAGCTGCGCTACCTGCGCTGCCTCACCGCCGCGCTCATGCCGCACCTGCTCCAACACACCGACCTGCAGAATGGGTACTACACACACACATATTATATAACCCGCCAGCCGCCGCGCCGAGCTGCGCTACCTGCGCTGCCTCACCGCCGCGCTCATGCCGCACCTGCTCCAACACACCGACCTGCAGAATGGGTACTACACACACACATATTATATAACCCGCCAGCCGCCGCGCCGAGCTGCGCTACCTGCGCTGCCTCACCGCCGCGCTCATGCCGCACCTGCTCCAACACACCGACCTGCAGAATGGGTACTACACACACACATATTATATAACCCGCCAGCCGCCGCGCCGAGCTGCGCTACCTGCGCTGCCTCACCGCCGCGCTCATGCCGCACCTGCTCCAACACACCGACCTGCAGAATGGGTACTACACACACACATATTATATAACCCGCCAGCCGCCGCGCCGAGCTGCGCTACCTGCGCTGCCTCACCGCCGCGCTCATGCCGCACCTGCTCCAACACACCGACCTGCAGAATGGGTACTACACACACACATATTATATAACCCGCCAGCCGCCGCGCCGAGCTGCGCTACCTGCGCTGCCTCACCGCCGCGCTCATGCCGCACCTGCTCCAACACACCGACCTGCAGAATGGGTACTACACACACACATATTATATAACCCGCCAGCCGCCGCGCCGAGCTGCGCTACCTGCGCTGCCTCACCGCCGCGCTCATGCCGCACCTGCTCCAACACACCGACCTGCAGAATGGGTACTACACACACACATATTATATAACCCGCCAGCCGCCGCGCCGAGCTGCGCTACCTGCGCTGCCTCACCGCCGCGCTCATGCCGCACCTGCTCCAACACACCGACCTGCAGAATGGGTACTACACACACACATATTATATAACCCGCCAGCCGCCGCGCCGAGCTGCGCTACCTGCGCTGCCTCACCGCCGCGCTCATGCCGCACCTGCTCCAACACACCGACCTGCAGAATGGGTACTACACACACACATATTATATAACCCGCCAGCCGCCGCGCCGAGCTGCGCTACCTGCGCTGCCTCACCGCCGCGCTCATGCCGCACCTGCTCCAACACACCGACCTGCAGAATGGGTACTACACACACACATATTATATAACCCGCCAGCCGCCGCGCCGAGCTGCGCTACCTGCGCTGCCTCACCGCCGCGCTCATGCCGCACCTGCTCCAACACACCGACCTGCAGAATGGGTACTACACACACACATATTATATAACCCGCCAGCCGCCGCGCCGAGCTGCGCTACCTGCGCTGCCTCACCGCCGCGCTCATGCCGCACCTGCTCCAACACATCGACCTGCAGAATGGGTACTACACACACACATATTATATAACCCGCCAGCCGCCGCGCCGAGCTGCGCTACCTGCGCTGCCTCACCGCCGCGCTCATGCCGCACCTGCTCCAACACACCGACCTGCAGAATGGGTACTACACACACACATATTATATAACCCGCCAGCCGCCGCGCCGAGCTGCGCTACCTGCGCTGCCTCACCGCCGCGCTCATGCCGCACCTGCTCCAACACACCGACCTGCAGAATGGGTACTACACACACACATATTATATAACCCGCCAGCCGCCGCGCCGAGCTGCGCTACCTGCGCTGCCTCACCGCCGCGCTCATGCCGCACCTGCTCCAACACACCGACCTGCAGAATGGGTACTACACACACACATATTATATAACCCGCCAGCCGCCGCGCCGAGCTGCGCTACCTGCGCTGCCTCACCGCCGCGCTCATGCCGCACCTGCTCCAACACACCGACCTGCAGAATGGGTACTACACACACACATATTATATAACCCGCCAGCCGCCGCGCCGAGCTGCGCTACCTGCGCTGCCTCACCGCCGCGCTCATGCCGCACCTGCTCCAACACACCGACCTGCAGAATGGGTACTACACACACACATATTATATAACCCGCCACATATTGTGTTTTAATACGCAAATAATATAATGTTACACCTGTGCATAATACGTATTTTTGATAGATACGCCCGACTACCAGTGGTCTTTGCTTGCGCATAAGCAACAACCATATTGAGAATTGTGCATTGGTCGGAAAGTAATTTGTCTGAAAACCTTTGTTTTCACATTTTATATTTTAATAGCAACTCCACATTTCGGGTCGATCTTATTTTTGTCAGTACCGAAGCTGTTATCTCATAAGTCTGTTCCTGACTTCTTAAAACTAAAAGTTCTGGTTTACTTTCCTCAATATTCCTTCACCTGGCGGGTTGTTGGTTTAAGTACATTCATGATATTATTTTTGCTTCCTAGTGTGTTTCGCGTATTAATCCGCGAAATATTTGCGGGCTGGGTGTTGTTATCACTCACGGATGTGCTGGCAGAGCCGTACATACTGAACACGCTCATCATCCTCGCCACGGGAGACGAGACCATGGCGCAACTGCCCTCCACACCTAATTATAAGGTAAATACTAGATTGTAAAAAAAGGCTGAAAAAAAGGGGGCCTATACTTCTTAGTAATGGGTGATTCCAGGCTGAAATGATGATGATGGAGTAAAATTTGTTATTGCAGCTAGATAAAAAACGAGATTGTGCTTTAATAGGTTTTCAGGGGATAAAGGATAGTGAAAGAATTGAGGAAGCTTTGCCGAGGATTTGCTAAACAGAAGAAAAAAAGTGATAGTTTCTTGACAATGTCAATAATTTTGTGTAAATAGTATAAAAACTTATATTCTTACTCCTTCTTGTGCCTTATAATATGAATTCAAGACGTCCATTTCAGCCCTCTAATAAATAATTATTTAAGCACACACAACAAAATTTAGCCAAAATAATCACTAAATTATTAATTAAGCCTTTATTTATCCGTCCAGGTAGAATTTTTAGAAACATTCGCCCGTCAGACGGAGTCTATATACACGCAGCGCTGCAAGCTGCTGCACGTTGAGTTGGATCTAGTAATAACTGAACAGGAGTACTTTTACGCCTTCATGCAGTACATGAAGACGACCAGCCATATTCATCTGTTGCAGTTCTATAATGATATTAGTGAGTATTTAACATTTTTATGTATTTCTTCTTCTGTCTAGCCTTTTCCCAAGCTATGTTGGGGTCGGCTCCTAGTCTTACCGAATTTAGCTGAATACCGTATTGTAAATGGAGCGACTGCCTATCTGACCTCTAAAACCTATTGCTAGGTAATACAGTATTCCATAGTAAGACTGGTTGTCAGAATTGTAATGACTTAAGGACTATCAAAGATCACTGTATGACAGTCGGGACCAACGGCTTAACGTGCTTTCCGAGGCACGGAGGGGTCTCGATATGTTTACAACTGGTTACCCATCCACGGACTAACCGCGGCGAGTGCGGCTTAACCTTTATTATCGGTCAAACCGTACGGCTTACACTTAGCCACGAGCCCCTCTCTTTATATATTTCTATTAACACAAAAAGGAAGTGAAAAAAAAAGGTTATTTGAAAAAGGAAAAGTGACCAATGATAGTTCAAACGAAACGAGTAATTTTGATGCAGTATTTTAGATTGAAAGGCAAAATTATTTTGAATCTGTGATATTAGTCCTTACCCCATTGCATTATTGCAAAAATAAATTATTATTAATGACTGCAGGTGATATTTCTCGAAACCGATGCACAGTCCACACTGTAAGCTTTCAGCTCGCGGGTATCAAAAGGTTAAAACACTGACGGTACCTTACTTGCAGCTGTGGTTTGACGAATGACAGGCCAGTTTATCTCATGACCCTCAATTCCTTATACTCAGAGTCGTTCCAAACGAAGATCTTGAAGCCGGAGCTGAGCAGCCTGGAGCAGCAGTGGCTGCAGCGTGAGGCTCAGGGCCTGGCGAGCTCGTACCGGCGCCTGCCGCTGGCGGCCGGCCACCAGCTGGCGGCCGAGCTGGACGCCGTGCTGCTGCACCACGACACTGTCAGCAGGTACGTCACACCAGCTTCCCGTGCCAGCAGTGGCAACGTCTGCAACTCATCGGCTTCCAGTCATACCAGATTTAGCTGCAAACCGTATTTTACGTGGAGTAACCGCACCGCGTGGGCACTGCCATGTGCAACTTAAGAAGTTATGTGCCTATAATATCACCGGTCATAAAACGTCGGTCCGGTTAAAGCTGCAACTCTGCTTGGTCTATGCGACACCAACGGAGAGTGGGAGAAATTGAGAACTTCAACCCCTTCCAAGGTCTAACGTGAGACCTAGTACTCGCTTTCTCCGTGGTGGGTCAGCTAATCGAGTTACACCGAGTATTGTTTAGTTCCATTAACGAACAATTAATGTTATGTAAAATTTCGATTATTGTGATGAACAACCAATTTAGTTTTTTATTCCGGAAAATAAATAAGGTAATACTGGATATACTGGGTATAAAAACTAAAAATCTATATTCCGTCAATTAGATAATGATAAAAAAAATGGGTGCATGATAAGTTGTACTTTACAGTGAGGTGCGCGCATCTTAAAATTTCACTCTTATCTTATAAATTTTTCATAGCGAGTTTTCATATCTAATGAAGAATAACTTGAAAAATATTTGACACGTATTTATTCCTTTAATAAAACAATAAAAATGTACAAAGATGTAACGCTTAAAAGTTCAGGAGTGGGGGCTAGCGAGGTCACAAGATAAGGATTTTTTTTACGACGGAGCGAATTTTTAATTCACTGTATCTTTGTAATAATTATTTTGTTGACAAGACGAACTAAAACAAACGTGTTTTATATTTTTTTTATAATGTTAATTTAATACCCTATTGCCTTAAAGTTCAATTTTCAATGTGTTGTATGAACAGGTTACAAACAAGTAGAGCCCTATATGAGGCAGCAAGACAATCACACGCACTGCTGGAGAAGTTATGGCTGCCCAAGTTTTTACACAGTGAAGAGGTAATTACAAAACAAGATAAACTTATTGATATAATAATTATTATTAATTGAAATAAAACTACTTTTAAACGGATTCTATAGCGGTTTATTTTGATTTTAATGTCAAGACAAATACCACCTTAGTCGGCCCGTGACCATAACACCTGCAAAGGCGTCGAAACGTCGGGAACTAAAATCAAAATAAACCGCGTTTAAAAGTAGTTTTATTTAAATGTCTAATATTCCCGTAAACCTTAGAAAACAATATATTATAAGTTGTTTATTTGCGTAACAAAACAGTAAAAAATAAGAACATATTTTTTTAATAATTGTGTTTTAAAATAGTCCTCTGTGAACATATTATTATTCATGATTCTATCAACTGTAAATAATTTATAGTATGGATTATAATGTTTGTTACAGTTTTACAAGTTGCTTATTGGCAGCAGAATACCTACGGGGTATCAGAAACAGATGGTTAAGAAGTAAGTTGGCTATTCTCCTCGTCAGGGCTTTTCTCTGTTTTATCCTTTTAATTTACCATGTTTGACGTAGAAATTTGATCCTTGTGATTGGCCCTATCAATAGATTCCATGAAAGTACAGGATAATATGATCTTTTCGGATTTCAGCCCGGTCGAATTTTCGTCGATGTTCGGCCATTTGTATTTAGTGTGTTTTTAAACATTGAAATGCTCCCATTTAGTACCTAGAATTTTCTATATTCAATATTTAGCATACTACCCTAGAGTTGAAATAAAAAAACTAAGTACAGCGATAGTTAATTTTGATGAGACAACTTACATTTTTAGGATCAAATACTAATTTCTTTCTCAGGCCACACGACAAACTCTTAAACACTGCCTTAAAACTCGGGCACCGTCTTAAAGGCGCCCTTCGACCTCAGACTGTGGACGGCCAAGTGTTAGAGAGTTTCACGAACTGTGAGGAGTCCGAAGGTGACGGTGTCGATAATATGGATATATTGAATTACTTGGACAATCTGGCTGTGGAAGAGTCCTTGAGAGGACACGACCTGAGCACGTATAAGGTGGTCCTGACTAATGTGGAGACGAAAATGGTAAGTTTTTTTTAAGTTTCAGCTATCTTATCTATAACTAGCTTTTGCTCGCGGCTCCGCCTGCGTGGGCGCCGGTTATAGCGGCAAATTATAGCCTATTCTTCTTCTTAGAGTGCCTCTCGCTACCGGAGGTCGGCCGTTAAGTTCAAAAACCAATTATAGCCTATAGCCTTCCTCAATAAGTGGGCAATCTAACAGTGAAATATTTTTTCAAATTGGACCAGTAGCTCCTGAGAATAGCACGCTCAACCAAACAAGCAAACTCTTCAGCTTTATAATATATTTTTATATTTGTGGTCATGAAGTTATTACGTGTATAAAATTTCAACCCTAAATTATTTATCCAATGCGCGAACTTTTTGCACTTACTTCGGCGGCATGAGAAATATCGTGGAAGTTGCCGTACACTGCCGTTTATGTGCGAACACGGCATGAGAAATATCGTGGAAGTTGCCGTACACTGCCGTTTATGTGCGAACACTTATGATACTATAGCTGGGCGGCACCGTAATGTATTGAAAACACGATATTTCTCGTATCGTCTTAATTAGGACTAAGTGATCCATTACTTTTAGCACTTCTGATGCTTATCGATGCCTCTATTAGTTTTTTATGAGGTCTACCACAGGTAGTCTGAGCGCAGGCTTTGACTGCAGCACTCCTTTTCGATCAACGTAGCCACTTTCCCGTATGTCCATTGTCCCTAATGCGGGCCATGCACGATAAAGTTTACCGTCATATTTGCAGATGACTGAGGCGTTTGGTAAATTTGATGGGGTATGGCTATGGGTGTGCATGACAAGTCTACTTTTAGCAATATACAGGACTATTTTTTATGGAGTGCTTATATTCAACGAGGTATTAAGGTGCATAAAGCTGAACAACTTTTCCCAAGGAACATAGGTCGAAATCTTAAAATTAAAATCAATTTTTCATACAAACAAGTCACGTGACCTGTCACTTTGTATGAATATTTCATTTTTAAATTCGAGATTTCGACCCTTGTTCCTCGGGGAAAGCTGTTCAGTTTCATGCACCTGATCACCTCGTTGAATATACGCATTCCATAAGAATAAATCCTGTATACAGTGTGTAACTAAAACCCTGTCCGATCCCTGAGAGTATTATTCGGTATCGTACTGCGAACTCATATATGTATTACTAGCTTTTGCTCGCGACTGCGTCCGCGTGGAGTAATGACTTTCTATTTACCACCCTTTTCTCCCCTTTGGGGGGAATTTCCAAAAATCCTCTCTTAGTGGTAGCCTACTCCTCCCAACAAACACACATGCCAAATTTCAGCTCTTTACGATCAGTAGTTTCGGCTGTGCGTTGTCTGTCAGTCAGTCAGTCAGTCAGTCAGTAACGGAAGAGTTTTATACAACATGTAACAAAACCCCTGTCCGATCCAATAAAGGCGTAGTCGTGGTAGTTCATGAACCGTCTCGCACAGGCGGCTTCTTTGTCACAAAACTGTAGGTAGTAAGTATGTGAACTTTGAGGCGTGGTCAGTTGTTCAGCTGTTGCCTTGGATCAGTTTTTATTTGTATTTAATTATTTTGACTGAGGAAAAATTATAATCTCCAATTCGTTAAATGACTACGTATATGTGTTCGCAGTACGATACCGAATAATACTCTCAGGGATCGGACAGGGTTTTTGTTACACGCTGTATATATAGATTAAATGGATTAGCTATTAAATGAATTGTAGTTTTTATTTTTCCCCAGTGAAAATAATAAAATCAAAATAAAAACTGATCCAAGGCAACAGCAACACTGACCGCTCCTCAAAGTTCACGTACCTACAGCTTCGTGTCAAAGAAGCCGCCTATGCGAGTCGGTTCATAAACTGTACCACGAATACGCCTTTATTGAATCTGACAGGGGTTTTGTTACAATATGTTGTATATGTGGTGGCAACGTGTATGGTGGTGTGCTCGCAGCAGGCGCCCCCGCGGCGCGGCTCGGTGCGCGTGTTCTGGCTGGCGGTGCACCGCGCGGACGTGGCGGGCGGCGCCGCCAGCCTGTGGAGCGTGCAGCGCAGCGAGCACGACTTCCATCTGCTGCGCGCCAAGCTGCACGAGTTCCACGGGGACCGCCTGCTGCTCGACCTCACGCTGCCTTCCAGGAGGTATATATACGTCACACACGTACACATAACACCTCGCTGTGGAGCGTGCAGCGCAGCGAGCACGACTTCCATCTGCTGCGCGCCAAGCTGCACGAGTTCCACGGGGACCGCCTGCTGCTCGACCTCACGCTGCCTTCCAGGAGGTATATATACGTCACACACATACACATAACACCTCGCTGTGGAGCGTGCAGCGCAGCGAGCACGACTTCCATCTGCTGCGCGCCAAGCTGCACGAGTTCCACGGGGACCGCCTGCTGCTCGACCTCACGCTGCCTTCCAGGAGGTATATATACGTCACACACGTACACATAACACCTCGCTGTGGAGCGTGCAGCGCAGCGAGCACGACTTCCATCTGCTGCGCGCCAAGCTGCACGAGTTCCACGGGGACCGCCTGCTGCTCGACCTCACGCTGCCTTCCAGGAGGTATATATACGTCACACACATACACATAACACCTCGCTGTGGAGCGTGCAGCGCAGCGAGCACGACTTCCATCTGCTGCGCGCCAAGCTGCACGAGTTCCACGGGGACCGCCTGCTGCTCGACCTCACGCTGCCTTCCAGGAGGTATATATACGTCACACACATACACATAACACCTCGCTGTGGAGCGTGCAGCGCAGCGAGCACGACTTCCATCTGCTGCGCGCCAAGCTGCACGAGTTCCACGGGGACCGCCTGCTGCTCGACCTCACGCTGCCTTCCAGGAGGTATATATACGTCACACACATACACATAACACCTCGCTGTGGAGCGTGCAGCGCAGCGAGCACGACTTCCATCTGCTGCGCGCCAAGCTGCACGAGTTCCACGGGGACCGCCTGCTGCTCGACCTCACGCTGCCTTCCAGGAGGTATATATACGTCACACACATACACATAACACCTCGCTGTGGAGCGTGCAGCGCAGCGAGCACGACTTCCATCTGCTGCGCGCCAAGCTGCACGAGTTCCACGGGGACCGCCTGCTGCTCGACCTCACGCTGCCTTCCAGGAGGTATATATACGTCACACACATACACATAACACCTCGCTGTGGAGCGTGCAGCGCAGCGAGCACGACTTCCATCTGCTGCGCGCCAAGCTGCACGAGTTCCACGGGGACCGCCTGCTGCTCGACCTCACGCTGCCTTCCAGGAGGTATATATACGTCACACACGTACACATAACACCTCGCTGTGGAGCGTGCAGCGCAGCGAGCACGACTTCCATCTGCTGCGCGCCAAGCTGCACGAGTTCCACGGGGACCGCCTGCTGCTCGACCTCACGCTGCCTTCCAGGAGGTATATATACGTCACACACATACACATAACACCTCGCTGTGGAGCGTGCAGCGCAGCGAGCACGACTTCCATCTGCTGCGCGCCAAGCTGCACGAGTTCCACGGGGACCGCCTGCTGCTCGACCTCACGCTGCCTTCCAGGAGGTATATATACGTCACACACATACACATAACACCTCGCTGTGGAGCGTGCAGCGCAGCGAGCACGACTTCCATCTGCTGCGCGCCAAGCTGCACGAGTTCCACGGGGACCGCCTGCTGCTCGACCTCACGCTGCCTTCCAGGAGGTATATATACGTCACACACATACACATAACACCTCTCGAAGAGTCGGCGACAGAATGCCTTTAGCCTTTATACAGGATGCTCCAGAAAAGGAAACCAGGAGATGGTTTATAACTGACACCTATGACTCGCAAAAAAGAATTTTCTTTATTGATACTATTTATAAAAGGAACTTTTGACATAAAAACCTTCCTCTTGAATCATCCTATATTGACCTATATATTACTGAAAACTATACGAATACCTTGCATAATAAAAAAAATCCAAGCGTTGGGACACAGGAAACGACTATATTCAATATAATCAATCATACTAAATTTTCGTTTTCAGAGACAACAGTCCGTTAGAAACATTACGATATAAATACGAAGACTTTCTTCAAAGACTACTACAAAAGAGTCTTCTCCAAACCAGTGAATTACTTAGAATATTCCTTACCGAAGACGGGGACTTTTCCCTGGTGGTCCAAGCGTCTACCCTGAACGCTACCAGTACGGACTTAGCGAATATATACCAGACTGTGGCTCATAGACTTAGGAAGGAGAAAGGACAGCATTTGGAGAGCTTTTTGAGGAATTTGTTGGTGTCATCAGATATTGAGCGGTATCAGGCGCTGTGAGTATGTTCTCATAAATATTATCTAAATTTTTATATTTTTTGTATTTTTTAAAAGTTATAAAAACTTGTAGTAAGAATGTTGTAATTCACTAAACTTGGTGAATGGTACAAAATTATCGATCTCCGTTTAGGTATTTGTTGTGTAGAATTTATTTATTTTGTTTTGCTCTTTTTTTTTTTAATCATTTTTTTTATTTAACCCCAAAATGCTAGATCTTTATTCAGGTACCTACCTATTTTGTAATTTGTGATTTTCTAAAAAACCTACTGATCTTATGTGAATTGAGTTTTCCTTATATTTTGCCAATTTCAATACTTACTATTCCGATATTTTAAACATTTTGCAACTCAGCCTTAATATAAGTTCCTATAACATTTTCCCAATAGCAAGCAAGGCGCCCGCGACGTGGAGGAAGCTCAAGAAGTGAGCGAGGTAGTACAAGAGGAGCAACAGAGCAAACGACAGCGGCGCGTGCGCAACATACTCGCGAGCGTGTTCGAGAACAACTTCGGTGTGGAGCCAATAGTGGGGGTCGCCGATAGAGAACACCAGACCTGCGTTGTGGGCTTCACGCAGTGTCTCATGTATTTATGTAAGTCAAAAAACTATCTGCCCATAACTTGGTGTGTTTCTATTCGTTTAAAACTTATCTAATAATATATTATTATTTATTTCAAACATATAGTAATAAGTTTTGCCCGAGACCCTGCAGCAATTGCCTGGAAGAGATCACAATTTGTAATAAGGCCGCCTAATTTTTTCCTTTTTAAAAGATTACTAGCACTGTGGATCGCACATTACAAGTATTCTTGTTAACCCCTCGTGCTAAGCTAAGATGCTTGTGTTACGAGCGGGTTCACGTCGGTAGTGTAATGGGTGGGATTCGAACCCGCAACCACATAATCGCAGGTCCGATGCCCTAGCCTTTAGGCTACCGCCGCTTGTTATTGTACCCGCTACTTTTGTGTTGGTGTACAATAAAGAGTTTTTCAGTACTAATTATTATTTTTTAATATACCTAATATAACTACTTATTATTATTTTTACTTTTAATTCCAGTAATAAAAGTGGTCCGCGTACGTAGCATGGTGTGGTCAGTATTAGGCAGCCTGGCCTCGCTGCTGCGGCCGCTGCTGGACCACGCGGCTGAGACCATGCTCAACGGAACATTAAGAAAGGTGCTCACCGAGAGGAGGCTGGCACATCTTATTAGGCTAGGACATGGTGAGTGCTTCCACATAGTCCTCCATAAAACGAAAGGAGAGGTTTTCTTTACTTTATTTTAATATTTTTTAATATTAAAATATATAAATATATGTATGTTCCCGTTGACATTGACTCGGGCGTCAAAGACGTGAAAGGCAGTCAAAATCGAGCCTGTTTCTAATGCTTAAAAATAAATGTGCATATTCCATGTCGATAACGTTCAAAATCGCTGATCTGACAATTTTGTTAGACACATTTTTTACAGACAAATAATATAATTCAAAGATAAGTAAAACGCCTCTTTTAAATAACTGATAGCTTTTATATTACGCAGGAGTGTTGTTCGGTCGCCGCAGCTCAGGCCGCGTAGAGCTGAGTCGGCAGCGGGCACAAGCCAAACGCCAGCTGCTAGCGCGCTTACCCGCGCTGACGCCCGCCATATTACCCGCCGCCATCATGCGGGCATTCGATGCCATACAGTCGCCGCAACACAATAAACAGGTGAGATATTATACCTTGGCAATTTCGTACGTGACAGTCCCGCGGACTGCGGGCGACGGGGGACAAGGCAGCGGGGTGGTAACTCGTGTGCGTGGGACGGGGAGGGGGGAGCTTTTTGCAATTTATTCAGGCGCCGGCATTGCGTACTACCGTCCGCCTGCCACCCGCACGGACTGTGTCAAACCATTTCCCAGGCTAAACAAAATATAATATTACCCATGTTTAGAAGCTTTCAATGGGAAAAGCATGACACCCCTTAGAAAGTACTAAACACTACTGGCCCCATAGAACGAGCATCACCTACAGTGTTATTAGTCCCAAGCTAAAAAAAACTGTCGCAAGTAGAGAGTCCCTTAAAAGGTATCGACTGAATTTTATGAAGTTTCGTTACAGAGTTACTATATCCACCTTCGACTCTCCTAATATTATCATTCGCACAGATGCGCCACATATTTACTCAAACATTTTTAGAAGTGGTTATTATTATTTTTCTCATATTTTATGCGTCACATGTGACGCGACTAAATGCTTTTTATTTATTTACTCTTTATTGCACATTCACCAACACAGAATCGATATAGAGGCGGTCTTTTCACTAGTTGTGATCTCTTCAATACTTTTTCTTTTCATATTAATTAGTCACCTATGTCCATAATTAAGTTATTGTCTTAATTGTAATCTATTTCCTTATTCTGTTATTATTTAATTACGTATTAGTCATCCTAATATGTACGGTACCGTCAAGGTCGTGTAATAATATCGATAAGTGCTCTTATATTATCAGTATCAAGTATTTACGCGCCAACCAAATAACAAGGAAATTTCCAATTGGCAAGCATGACACATAAAGAAGATTATTTATTACTTGACAAATTAAATGTGACTGCATTTGGCAGCGGAATATTTTACATTGTTAACGTTTAACGTTAACCCAGACTAAAGATAGTTTAGAACATTGTTTAAAAAAAAACCATGTTCCCAAGGTCTTGAATTTTTAAATACATTTTTGGTTCTCACTGAGTAATTTTGATGAGCTGGGGATTATTTTGTGTAATCAGACAATTTTTTGGAAATTGGCTTTTTTTAGGACAGAGTAGTGAGCCGGAACATTATTTTATATGGCAAGATATTTCGGTAGTATCTTGCATAAAATACTTCGTTCCTTTAGATGTGTTTTGTCATGAACATTAACATAAATACTCATGTAGCCATCCTAATTTATATCCCCTTTTATTGTTTCAGTTGGTGTACAATTTACTGGACTTGTGTATAATGGAGCTGTTCCCAGAACTGAATATTGTAGAAAATAGCCAATCGAAAGTACCAAAGAGTTGAGGATTTGAAGTATTAGGAATCGAAGAGACACTATTTATTTTATAAATAAAGTTCAGCTAGGCATTTTTTATTTTTGTAAATCGAAAATACGCACGGTTGTTCGATATTCTGTTAATTTATACGCAGTTTATATGTAATTGTAAATATTTCTATTGTATAGTATCGAATCTATTTTTATAATATTAGTTACTAAAACAATATTCGTTCACGTGACCCTTCGAGGTTGTAATTGAAAAGACCACAAAGTATTTTTAAATGTTTTCAGTGTAGAAACAAAACAACGGAAGTAAATTATTTTAATATATGTTAATGTTGTATTATTTCTTTGTGTGACCTTTCAACTAGGTGTGGAGGTTGGCGTTGTCGTTTTTAGAGAAACCTATAAATGGTACGCAACCCTTCCTGCGTGAGTCCGACTCGCATTTGGCCGATTTTTATAAAATGTTACTTTAACAGCAACAGAAATATGAATTATAAAAAAATTAACATTACCTCTAACCGTTCGTGAAATACAGGTAATAAGGTAATATTCTCCTGTCCTCCTGGCTGTCCTCTTGGCACGTTTCGTGTACGGACCCTAAAAGTAAAATAAACACCTACTGAATAATATATAATCTTCGATTGGTAAAAATGAATCAGAATGCGTCTGGATTTGCTGGATGGATTTTATTGTAGAATAGCATACAGTATAGTAGTAGTAAGTCATGGCTCTAGTTTCAAAAGGAGACCAAGGTATCTGAGTAGGTACCTATATATTTATCAGCTTAAATTTACTCCCGCCGTCTGTACGCTTAGATCTTTCAAACTAAATAATATCATACTTATTATTACCATAATTTTATTATAGTTCTTTATATTTTAAAATCGAATTTAGCCATTGGTACCAACTGCATGTTGCCATATGAATAGGCTACAAATTCTAATTACGAACATCCCAGAAAACTATCTAATAATTAATATAATAATAATAGTGTGTTAAAGCAGGAAACAATAAGAAATAATGCACGCCAATAATTAATTGCCTTATTGTCTAAAGCAACACTAATCAGCGTTAATTTCAAAATCTATAATATGAGGAGAATTATGAGTCTAATTATGTTGATTATTACAATTCATTATCTCTAGGATAAGTGCGTATTTATTATAATAACAAAAAATATTTTTTCATGTATTACTAAACGAAAAAGTTCCTCAATATTGATTAGTTTCTGAACGAATTGTTTCTTTGAACTTATGTTACCATCGTAAAACTTAGCCTGAAAATGGGTAAATCCTTGCAACTACGGAATACAACCAACAAAAAGGTATATAACAATTTCGCACGATTAAATAAATGCTTTTAGTTTTAAACATCTACTTTTAAAACACAGATAGTAGAAAATACCTTTTCATAATCTAGGTGGTTTTCAATCTACATTTTGGTAAAATAATTTTTAAATCTTATTTCTGGGAATCGAGTGAACCTAGAATAACAACCAAAGTTTATGAATTAGTACAAAAGTGGTAAAGTTTGTCATAACGCCACCTCAAGTGATGGTAAATAATTTTGTAGTCCGATTGCACTCAGGAAATGTATAGACAAAGTTGGCAACATTGACCACGCTATTGTCAATGTTAATTTACAGTGGAAAGTAAAAGGCGATGGGTGTGTTGCTTTGTGTTTGTTTCTTATTTTTGGTAGAAACGATCGAAACATAAACAAAATTAAATAATAGTGAACCAATTATTATTTTTATCAATACAGTTTGTAGATTAGGTCTTTTTATATTCAAATTCTTTCAACCTCTTGTTTTGATTAATGGTTGTGCTACTAATTTAAACAAAAACAAAATATAAAAACAATTGAATAAATTACTTAGTGTAATGTTTTTATTAAAGTGATGTCAGCTATAAGAGGTTCGTATCAAACGCGAGTATTTAGCTGATTACGATATTTAACGATAATGGCTTTCGTAAGTAAATACTGTGAACGTAAACATGGATGTGAATTTTGAACGTGTTATTAGTGTCCGAATTACGAAATCGCGATGTCGTCGCCATGCCAAAAAGGCGGGATGCGCCTCAGTGAAGCATTGGATAACATGCAGCTTGCATACAACCCTATTACAAAACAACTACATTTTGTAAGTCCTAAAGTGGAGAAACCTGTGGAGGAAACATCTGATGATATTGACAAGTTGTCTAAGAAGAGTAGTTTCAGTGATGAAGGAAACTTTTCTCTGTCAACTTGTGAGAAGAGTGATACAAGTGATTCTCCCAAGAGTACTCTTCAGTGGGGGAGTGTGAGTGGGCATCACAGAGGCAAGGACGGTGGGTCCTTCTCCAGCACAGTGTCGAGTTTATCCGAGTGCTCCCTTGGCTCAGCTGCTTCCAAGGAGGATGAAGTCCCTGATGTGACTTTGAATGACCAAGAGCAGTCAATCAAGCAAGCAATCAAGAAGAAAGGACTCTCCGGGTTTTTTAGCAGGTAAGATTAGAATATATTTTGTTTTTTGTATAGTTATTTAGGTTCAGGATCTTATAATTTTACTGTATGACTATAGTATCATATTGTAGAAGTATTTTTTTTCTTTTTCATTTAATAAATAAAAATATTTATACCATTACAAGATACATGGACTGTAAATAAAATATAATAGAGATAGTTATTGAAAAAACATCTTTAAAATGTACCCATATGAATAAATTGATGATTGAATACTTAAAATATTGATTGTGTGAAGTGTTTACTATCAATTGATACAAGACTAATAATCAATAGATTATAAGCCTTGAGCTAGAACAATTGATTTACCTAATTGTGATAACCAAAGATAAAATGAGCTCAGTTTTATAAATGCATATAATCTACATTCTTACCTCTTACAAGCTGTTGCTAATTATTAAACTTCATTCAACTTTAAATTGAAATTCTCTCAATTTCCCTCCATTTTATTTGGCCATAGACAATAATCTATAACCATTTTAAAATGTTAATTAGCACTGATCAACATTCTATGATGCCAGTAAGTCATGACTTTACATTATTTATGTAATACATGTCACATAACATTAGGAAGTATTTAGTACTCAGTTACATTATACAAGAGAATTAATTAGCTGATTGCTCTAGAAACAACCATTTCATGCTTCATGTAATAAGTTGATTTACCAAGTTGTGTACTTATTTTTTTCTTATTCATGAGTCTAGATCTTAAAAATATTCTTTAATTATGTTTAGGTACTACTTATTTGGGCCTGGCCAGATCTAAAATAAACATTAGTATGAAAAGAAAAAGTAGAAAATTATTTATGTAAATAGCAGTTAAAACAATTTCCTATAACTGCAAGATTGAATGATAATCAATTCCTTAGTTTCTGTACAGATACCATTACATTCCATTAGGCATACCAATGTATACAATATACAAGCATTTTCTGTTCAGTATATATTAACTGTAAAGAAACTTAAGGAATGTCTTCTGTCTTAGTTTTACTACTCTGTATTCTTTTGTTTATTGTCCATTGTATAGCTGAGATAAAATCTCAGGCCCAATATTGTATTTTGCATCAAGTTAAAATTACTATTAAAGTTTCCATTGAAAAGGTATTGGGGACTTGGTGGACAATTTTTTAAAATTCTATGTTATGCTCTAAGCTGTAATAAAAAATATACAAAAATAAAACTAAACACAAGTTTTATAAAAATGAGAATTTATTTTTAAACAATAATATTATGCATCATAAATATTTTTATTACAATTTCTATCTATTAAGTCTTTTGTGTAGCATAAAGAGTATTAAATTTTTTACTTAAATATAGACTATGAATAGACTCATGCTATACCAAAGTTGTCCTTATCAATACCTACTAAATCACATGAAATTTCAAATAACTTTTTTTGATGGTCTAATTTCTTTGAAAACTTGTTACTGATACCTTCAGTACAGTTACTAATATATAATCCACCTCTTTTCTCTATATCTTTGTCAAAACAAGCAAAAAGTATTGGCACAGCGCCTTTAGCTGGAGTCTTAAAGAACAATTTCATTGCCCAAGGAAAAGCTCTCTTAAACATAGTCTTCTCAAATAAATCTGTGTCAACTATTCCTGGATGAACAGAGTATGCTTTGACTGCATGGCCATCTTCTTCCAGGGTCTTGTTGATATATCTTGCACTCATTAACTGCAAAGCAAAGAATAAGCAATTAGAAAAATTCTGAAATAAATAGTAAGTATCTATAATATCTTTCTTAGTAAAAGAAAGTAGAACAATTTTTACCTGTGCAAGTTTAGACTGTGCATACGCGGCAGTTGTGTCGTAATGCTCCTTCATGTTCATGTCTTCGAAGTAGATATGACCAGGATAATGCGCGCATGAACTCACATTCACGATTCTTGCCGCCTCCCCAATAGAACCACCCTTCTTCAAGGCTGGCAACAACAGATGCGTCAAGTAAAAATGACTCAGATGATTGACTGCCAATTGATTCTCAAAACCATCTTCAGTCACATGATAGTCCCCATACATAATTCCAGCATTGTTCACAAGAATATGAATAGTAGGAAATCTGTCCATCACATTCAGTGCAAATTGCTTAACAGATTTAAGTGACTGCAAATCCAATGGAAAAGCTATCAAATTATCTCCATTCTCCATATTATCCGCTAGCTTCTTCATAGATTCTGGTTTCCTTACTCCCGCGATGACAAAAACATTCGATTTCAATAATCCTCTTACAACTTCGGATCCTATTCCGCGAGCGCCGCCGGTGACGACGGCAATTTTCCGCTTCGCATCTGGCAACACAATTCTGTTTCTCCTTATGTTGACCCAGTCGTCGATAAGGCCGCCGACGCCTGCGCCTTGCATGTCTATCGCGTACCTCAGCTCACTCAGGATGTACTTCAAGGGTTTGTGCCGGTTGACGTACCAGTAAATAGCAGCAGCTCCGGTGAGAATAAACGCAGAAGCGATAGCGAGAGACATGTTGAGGTTATGTTGTCGTCCGCTCGACGCGACGCTACGGTTGCACTGGCGACCGTTGCTTTCACTCCGCTGGAAATCCTCAACGCTTTCTCTCGATCCGGTGTTTGTTGTTTTGTACCGTTAGTCCTGAGGTCACGCTGTTCGTTTAATATTAAATGACAGGGAGCTCTCGGTATCTGTAATAAAAAATAGAATTGAATTTAAGTACATAATTGTTACAATAAGATACAAACAAAGCGTTGCGGAGCGTGTTATCGGTGCGTGGCCTCCAGCCGTACTGAAAAGGATGACGCAACGTCACTATGTCTACAATTGACATTAGACTAGACGGAAGTACTTGAAGCGCTAAATACAATACCTGTTTAGGATAATTATTGATTTTTAGCTCGGTATTGAAGACTAAATACCGTCTATCTCGTGCCCGGCACTGATATCACAATAATATTTACGGAATGAAATACCATCTGTTATACGATATGCACGATGCACCTGACGGCACTGACTTGTTTGTTTTGCAAATCCAATCGGGGCGCATGCGCTGTACGTGCCGGTATTTATCGGTGTACCGTCCGATTTCTAATTATGGCATTAACAGGTCCCGGTGCAGTGGTTATCGCGGTTTCGTTAATATTCTTTTACTGCTCTGCTAATTTTAGCAACTCGTTATTTTGAGGAATGATAATAATATCCGATTTGTGCTTCCGATTTCCTATTTCAGTTGTTTTGATAATGTTGTTTGGTCTCGATTGTAGAATAAATTACAATAACCTGTTAATACAATTAGAATGTCAAAAATACCCAATCCAGCACGAAATAAACAAGAACGTGTGCTGAATAAATAACTGGTTTGAAGTCCGTCTTGTATTTTATAGCTTCGATAAATAACTATTGAATGGTTGACTAAAACCGTAGGTAAAATAGTTGTCGCTTTTAATGAAGACTGAAGTTTATTATGAATTTTGTGATTCTCTCTTAATTTATTTGTCAGGAATTTGAAATCAAAATCGAATCCTTTTTCTTAAAGTCCATCTTATTCTGTTTTCGATCAGCAGCTACGAATTCAAAACCCATTTTTTGTGTTAGTGTATCTTAGAGCGCCGCTTCATATAAATCAGGGTTAAGGATGTAATACGACCTCCTTTTATGCTCCCCTTATCTAACGTCAATGTTTGAAGCTTCAAACTTAGAATGATGTATCGCCCACCTCTTCTAACGTCCTGTAGTAGCGGTATGAACTACATAATTTCCCTCTCCGAGATTTCAATTAAGGGTCTTTGAACTACTGAATGCTGATGGTGCGTGTCGTCATGACGCAACATTAAACTGCTGTGAGAACGAATGTCCAATTATTCTAAGTGGAATATGACGTCACTTCACCGTTAAAGGTGGTTTACGAAGCAATATGGACTGATAATTAAACTGAATTATCAGATTAATTATTACTAAGTGCGATGCTAGGAGGGAGACTAAATGGCATTACCTTTGTTATATCAGCTGACAGAAGAGAAAAGAATTGCTGTTTGATAATATAATGTATTGCTATCTTTAAATGCCTTTATTGTCCACTCAAAGGAAGTACACTGCAATGACGCTAATTATAACAACTGCAGGATGACTCAAAAACCTTGTCTATAAGAAGCAGAACATTGTTTGCAAATCCGTTTAGTTTGAGATCAAAGTTCTTGTGGTTTTATGTTGATGCAAGCATGACGTAAACGGGCAAGAACCTATCTGAACTATGTGATACCGAATAAACTTGTTATATTTCGTTTAGAAGACGAATTTCATTTGTTCCCTGCTAAAACATAAAGTTACAAGTGGGCTACAGAGAGAAAGAACTTCTACTTAATCGCGTGCTCAAATACAAGGGGAAACCACATTGTAAAACCCGAGTAACCACAACCCACTGCGGTCAACTTTTCGGTCACTAAGCACTGTCGGACTACGCAGCGCCACCGTGAGGTGGATATTTGAATAAAATTTTGTTCAAACCTCTGTATTGATGTCTATATATGATATTGTCTGATCTTTCGAAGTGTCTTGTGAGAGATATTAATAGGACTTCCATACTAAAATCACTGCTACGAGTGCTGCTACTACACGTGTCATGTTTCTTGCTGAATAATTATCGATGCCTTATCTTTTCTCTCAACCCCTTCATGATTATCGATATCCGCAAAGAACCTCTCGAGGACATTGGATTTTAAAAGTGAAATTATATGTTTTCATTTAACACGCGAACATACAACCCTGATTCTCCTTTCACAATACAGAAATAAACGCTATCTGAACACAATAAACAGTAATGT
This sequence comes from Plusia festucae, assembly GCA_950381575.1. Classification (NCBI taxonomy): domain Eukaryota; kingdom Metazoa; phylum Arthropoda; class Insecta; order Lepidoptera; family Noctuidae; genus Plusia; species Plusia festucae. The sequence continues at coordinate 1,788,196 of OX494444.1, read as the reverse complement.
TGATGCCATTAATAATGAATCTTATGCTGATGTCACTTCGCAGTATTCGCAGATAAAGTCGATGTTTTTTCAACGTGTGCGTAATAAAACACATTGCTTTCAAATAATTCTTAAGAAAGCTTAAATAAAATAAGAATTACAAATACAAGCCCTCCGAGATCCGGTTCGAAAAACAATACGGCATAAAGTTAGCAAACTTGCTGCATACGTAATAATGTACAATGGCCAATTCCATACACTCGATACTTGACCGGGGAAACCTGTTTTCAAAGGCGCTGTGTCTCTGAAGACATACTACCGCTACGATACTTGACCTTGGATGCTTTAACACTAACCCTTGCATCCAACGCTGGCTGTGCACATCGCAAATTAAAAGTGTTTATTTCCAAAGCTGCAATGGAAAGCGCACCAGAGCTGTTACCGAAAGCCCTTAGTATTCGTGGTAGCGGTTGTACATTTCCTACAACAGGCGCTGCGCTCGGTCAAATGTTTGAATATAATGATAAGCTTGAGAGTTTTAAAAGGGTTTTCGAATTAGCATACGGCTGCGTAGCATGTGTTAATGCAAAGGAATTGCTTTATCAAATACCGGAGCAAATTGGCCATGTGGAAGAGACGCGCTTAGCATATGGTGGAAATAAGATGCTCGTGTCACCTGACACTCGGGTCGTAGAGGATATAAAAAAAGCTGTCTCGTTTTCTAAGAAGCTCTTGACATTTAAGATAAAGTAACGCGTAAAAGACGAACCATTCTCATAAAAAGTTACGACGTATAAAATGAATTTAGATTTTTGAGATCATTATTTTATTAATTCGACGCCTACTTCATAAGATTGAATCCCAAACGTCGGCGTTTGAGATAAAAGAATTTCGTGTCGACGAAAAGATCTACCAATAAAACTTTTATTACCGTTATTTCAGTTCTGTTGTACGGGTCATCCCTCATTAACAGTAAATGTATTCGAATTAACAAACTGTTAAATACGGAGACCTGTTTAACGTTTGAATTTACAGTATGGTCGTCTCGCCTTGAAGTTTAAATGGCAATGTCGCATTAAAAAAGCTGACTTCAGCTGCTTACCAAGGTTTTCATTCATGAGACATCTCAAGTTTATGATGCCTGACAATTTGTTACGTTAGTTTTCTTTGCAATGGCTGGTCAAGTGAGAGTGGTTTCTAACTATGGCTTTTTAATATTGCAAAGTTTTCTCTTAGACTATATCTTATCCATATTAGGCATCAGCCCAAATCAGGATTTAGAACATGGCTCTACAATATAATAGTTCTAATTTCGCTTTCAGTTATATGAATCTGATGTCTTTATTCAAACTAATATAAACTACGTTTTGTTTAGTCATAGTCATACTCGTGATTGAATTGGTTTCAGAAATCATTTCGTTGTCTTTCTTTGCCAAAGATTAGCGTCACAGTATTTAGCAAACTATTTAAGAGTTTGTATTACCTAACTTCTGGCGTCTTGCGATAAAATCGTTGCTGAATATTCGAAAGTATAATATTTGTAGCAACTCTTGTAGGATTTAGGTTCGAGACATGATTATTTGTTATTATTCATTAACATTTTCTGAAATACATCATTACAAATCAAATATCAGAGCGTTCAGGTTTTAATTCTTGCTTCTACAAAGCAAATTCACGGTTCAGGTGATCCTAACAGAGTGGTAGCCGATTAGTCAACTGTAGATCTGAGTCATTGACGTCATAAAAATGTTATCAAGCAGTTTTGCTTGACTTAATTACTACTTCTATGGTAGCTAATGACTAATTCTCCTTACCGGACACTGGAATTCCTCATGGCATAACTTCACCGTCAACTATTAGATACGCTTAAATTACGTCATTTTCTTGCAATTTTTAATGAATGAAATAATTGTATGTAACTAGAATTGTCTTTATATTCCTTCCTTTGACTCGACCGGAAATGTCAATCGATGATAAGTTTGTTTCTATGATTAAGTGAGTATTTAGATCTGGGTTAATGTATTTGTAACATCGTTTTAGTAAATATATTATAGATAAGTTGTCTAGACCAAACAATATGTGATAGTTTCACGTATATGATAAAAATTAGGGTTACAATTGTAGTTTGGACTCTTTATACACACATCAAAAGTGTCTAGGGATCAACATATATTTTTGCAATAACTTTTCTCCTGATTGATATTAATTAAAATTTTCTTTAAGGATTCATCGAATAAAGTGTTTTCGTTTGTCACGGTAACGATAAACCAAGTCACCTTTGCATTAATAAAGAAATTTGCCATTTTCCTAATAAAGGGATTTTTGACATTTGAACCACTAACACAAAAGTTCGAAAAAAAGACTGAAATAACAGTTTTCTTTAAAATTTTATTGGGTAACTTAAACAATTAATAATCCGTGTTTCTACCGCGAACACTAACAACACAAGAACATCGGTTTGGCATACTCAAAATGAGTTCATCCAAATCACGCTGTGGAATGGCCGCCCATGTTCGTTGCAACAACAAAAAAAGGTCTTTTTGCGACTGGATACCCTCCATATTCGGCAGAGCTCTTCTCTGTAGCATATCCCATGCATGCTCAATCGGGTTCAAGTCTGGCGACTGAGCAGGCCAGGGCAGGACATTGATGTTAGCTGCGGCGAGAGTCTGTCTTACAACTCTTGCGGTGTGCGGTCGTGCATTATCATGCATTAACTGAAATAAGGGACCGATTTGCACTTGTAGAGGAACGATGACGTCTGATACAATCGTCTCAGCATAAATTTGAGCGTTGAGGTTGCTTCTGATCCAAATCAACTCAGTTCTTCCGCCGATCCAAATACCCGCCCATACCATGATGGTTCCACCACTATAAGGATGGACTTCCTGGCAGGATTTTAATCGCTGTTGGCGTCCAGGGGTTCTCCAGTGTCGTATACGTCTTGTATCCGGTCTCATACCAAAACGAGACTCATCAGAAAAGCACACGAAACGCCATTGTTCTTCTGCCCAATTTCTGTGTTCAAGAGCCCATTGATATCGAATCCTACGATTGTGCATTGCTATAGGTGGTACCCGTAGCGGTCTTCGGGAATGAAGGTTCACTTCATGCAAGCGGTTTCTGACTGTTTGGTCGCTAATTAAGTTCCCTGAAGAGTGATGAAGCCTCACGGCTAACATCATGGCGGTTATTGTTGGAGCTCTTCGAGTTAAGATTTGAATGTATCGGTCTTGTCTCCGTGTGGTGCAGCGATACCGTCCTCCATGGCGCTCAGCCACGGTACCAGTGCTTCGGTAACGTGTCCAAAGTCGACTGATAACACTCTGACTTGTATTCAGAGCTAAAGCCACAGTACGTTGCCGGGAACCAGCTTCTATCATTCCCACGGCTCTGAGCATTTCTTCCCTGCTTAAATGACGTCGCCGCTCCATAATAACGTTGGTTTTAATCAGTAGTAGGGAAACAGTAGCACTAATAATGTCTTCAATGCGTTGTATGTTTTTATAGGGAAAATATTGACAGCTGATTTTCATCTTTTACTCGAATTTGATTCACAGTTCCTGATTCGAATTATGAAATGCACCAAAAAGGATCCATATAAATTTATAAAATCATAAATTTATTACAAAGCCACATCTCAATCTCAAGAAATCCGCATAAAAATGCTTGATCCCTAGACACTTTTGATGTGTGTATATTTCAAAAGTTTTCTTTACATCGCAATGTGTTTGTTTTTTATTTCTTCAATATAAGTACTTTGACTTGTTCTGAGTCCAGCAAGCTGATGTGGTTTTTTTTAAGATTACTAGCAATGTGGGTCGCTCATTACTAGTAATCTCGTTAACCCCTCGTGCTAAGCTAAGACGCTTGAGTTACGAGTGGGTTCACGTCGGTAGTGTGATGGGTGGGATTCGAACCCGCAACCACATGATCGAAAGTCCGACGCCCTAGCCATTAGGCTACCGCCGCTGCTATTATTGATAATCCTTTCTTATTTGTGTTGTTATTATTAGCTGCATAAAGAAGAAAGCTCTTTACATAATGGTTAGACAGCGCAGTCATAAATTAAATTTATAAATGAAGTCACTGAGCTTATTATTCGGTGACACACACGGTGCCTTTGATTTCATATCTCTGGCGTCGTCGTATTCCCATCGCTCGTGGGATGACGTGCGTCCGACGAACGCGTTAAAGTATACTGTGAGGGTCAATCGGTCTTTAAAGTCGGTGATAGTCTTTAGGACCTGGTTTCTATATTACAAAAACGAATCGTTTCTATTACGAACAGTTATAATGCAAACGAGGCGTAATCAAACATCGTTCCTAAAACATACGACTCGTTACCCAAGTAACTGTTAGTAGCTGACGTTTGGTTACTAATGGATGGGATAGCGTTGGTCAGGACAATGTATGTGAATGCGTCCGAACGCGTTGAGTCTAGAAGTCAACGGAATTAAAATTATTAGTGTCAAAATACTTACAGCATTTTGTTTCTAATATATGTTATTAAAGAAGGTACTCGTATGTTATTCTTGCATTAATAATGTAAAATATTTTCATATAATTAAACGTAGAGAGGAACGAGAAGACCGTCAGAAAACGAATCGTAGGCGTATCTACGGATGTTCCTCGCACGTATGGCTTATTGGAAATTTGGAACACTAGTTTCACATTGGTAACAATTCGAGAGGTAGGAAAATTACGGACGGTCGAACGAAACGTTTATTACAGAATAAGACGGTGGTCTTATTTTCCAAAGAACTTCTTGCTATCAAATCAGAATTAAACCAAATTATTCACATTAATTTGGTCCTTTGAATTCAGTTTGCATTATCTTTGTAAAAGAAGAAGGTAACTTCTTATCTCTTCGGAACAAGTTATAAATAGATGTGACCGTAATTATAGTCTTGAAGTACGGAATTATACACTGAAAAGTTTTTCTGTGACTCAACTCTGTTTGTTTGTCTGCTGGCAGCAATGTCTTTGTGGACTGAATACTGCATAAAGAAAATATTTTTCAACCGTTATGATGCAGTATATTTAGCTTTAAAATGAATAATGCCTATTTAAATTTAAAATAAAACAAAGAGCGTGTCAGTTTTGTAGCATACCTTTTTCATTTTGTTGTAACTGTGCCAATTTAGGGCAAAGTCTTGTCCTACATATTTGTCAAATATCTGTTTTTTTACCCGATTTAAGTTCTCTATTCGCTTGTATTTTTCTTAATTGGGTTCGTGTATTTAAGATAAATACTTGTTTAAAATTACAGAGACCAAGTAAATGTTCTTACCAAGACGCAATTGCCGGTCGTTTGTATAATAAGCGCCTTTCTCGCAAATAACTCTATGTAAGGGAAACCTTAAAAACATTTATATGGCAGCGAAGAAAACTTACTATCACTCGAAGCGAAACTCAAAGAAGCAGTTCTTATATTAACAAGCTTTATAAAAACCAATGCTAGTGAAAATTATACGTACCACCTACTTATAAAAGGCAATTTATATCATAAACGACCTTAATGGAACCTGCGACAATTTATCCTCATTTAATCGCAACCTTTATCTAGTTTAAAACGTCTGTTTATCAACACGGCATTGCACATCACCCTGACCTGAAGCCAACAAGTTCCAAACACTTCGGGCAAGCGCGTAGTGAAAAGCTATGACGTCACTCAAAAGGTACATTTCTACGTAAACCATTGTAAAAAGTTACTAAACAACAAAAAGTAAACTAAAAGAAAACAAGTGACGTAATTAGTTACAATATTGGTTATTTATTTGGTATCACAAATTATGTAAGTTCTGTAAACAAAGGAGATTTTCGTCCATGAATTTCTTAAAAGTATGTACTTTATTTGGTTCATACAGTTTTGTATACAATATGTAACATTTTTCGGAATATTATTATTTTACTACACGCTATGATACATGAGGATAGCATATTAGTATAGTTCGAGCTACCAAAAAAAAAAGCAATATAGGTATTAAACAAGTATCACAGCACGTACTACAAATCACAGCCGAAGTCGAGCCAAGAATGCGCGAGTGATCCCAAGCCTCCGAGCAAGACAGAGACGGGACCGGGGTGTTTTTGGTCGGTGAAAGTCCGACGTATCCCCCCCACGTCGTGCCCTCGGCTTTTAGCCCCTAAAGAAAAAATAAAAGTACTACAAATCGACAGGCTTAACTTTACATGAAGCTCAGTTCAAAAACTTAAATAATTTTTAAATTTACTCGGTGGTGACAAATCTTTACGTTCAAAGTTCAACACTTATTTCCTACTCATTAGTCACAACAAAAGTTAGTGTCTTATAACAATTGTATTGTAAACTTAGTAATACAAAGTTAGTTAAATTAAAAACATTAGTTGTCACAAGTTCAAAACATCTTTGTTATCATAATCTATACATTAGTCATGGCGCACGCTTATATTTCGGTCTGACCATTTCGTTAATGATTCACAGCGGCGTATGTTTATCTATTGGACATTTGGACTACGTTATTTTGTCATAACATTAGACGTATACAGAACACCTACGTGCATACGACGGCATATATTATTATGCTTTGTGGTTCGTAGTAAGTAAAGAAAGTCTTGATGGACCCTTGCTGTTGATGTGCCACTTAAAAAAACTGTTGGATAAACTTTTTGTTGCTTTTGTTAAGAATGAACATCACAAGCTTGGAGCCAATCAGGCCACGGAATCTGCAAGGAGCTTTGCGTCTATAAAAATACACTCATGGAGTAACAGGTTTTAATCAAAACATTTTTTGGTACATAGTTTGTATTACTATTTGTGTTTTGGATATTTGATCGAACTGAAGTGTTCTTGTTGCAAAGAATCAATGTTAGGTATTATGCGTACATATTTATTGGGCGAGTTAGACATATTGTACCTACAGTAACCGTTATACTTGACGATAATTTGAAGACTAATGCAAAGCGTCAAGACCAAAAACTCCTATGTATTTACATAATAATAATCATTATGAGTAGCTGTAGCTATATCTTCGATTGTTTCTCATTGTACAGGTTTTAACGGAACTCGAAGCTTTCCTTAAAAGCTTTAGTTAAGAATCTGAGTGTGGGAGTAAAGATCAGCACTACACAAAACAGTTCATTAACCTTGAACGTAGGTGTCAGTGCAGCCGAGTTAAACACTATTGTTAAAATAAGAGCTACAAGAATAATAATTAAAAACACAGAATATATTTATTTATTTAATAATTACAGTATTATATTTTGTTCTTGTTTATAGGTAGGTACTTACTATTTTTACATAAAAACTACACTACATAAATTGCTAGTCAACTTTAAAAAGAAGTAATTTTGTTTACAGTAGACACAACAACCATTTTGTAGAGTTGAATGATGATGGCCCGAAAATCTCCAATGCCAGGAGACCTTTTCGTCAAAAGCCTGTTTCTCGAAACAATAACTACTAAGTTAAAATTATTAATTGCAAGCAAAGCTTGTTATGTGATTACGTCTACAAAGTATTTTAACCTTTTAAAAGATATAAAGAGCTTAGCGAGCACAAAGAAGTCTCTAATGAAGTAGGCGACAGTAACGAATAATTTTTAACTAATCTTTACTAAAAGGTCAAGACAGTGTTTCGCTTCTATTTCTTGTAGCTCTATTTTGCATAACAAAATGGAAGTATAATAATGTTTACGTTCAAAATATGTTAATGCAAGTTTGTGAAAATTGTTTTAAACTGTGTTAATATGTGGTGAGTAATATTAAGTATGCAATTTGAGTACCTACGTTGTATGTAAAATAAAAGGAATTAGAAATGTTTTTTAATTTCCTAATTTTCCTGCTTTTCTTCAATGTACTGAAACGAGTTGAAACTTCGATTTATTATTTTAATACCAGAAACAACCGCAAGTATATTTTTATTCAAACCAATATTCCTCTCATACAAAATTATATAAAAGAGTATCGTCCACGCACGGGGTCGATGACTTATTTATAAAACAAGTGTTACAAGATTTTTTCTATTAGAATAAATATTTATAGAATTAGCGATGGTCTGTAGTGGCTCAGATCTATCGAACAATGTAATGTATAAATAATTCCACTGAATATTCTGATCTTCAGTAAAGAAATAAGTACGTGACCAATCATAAGTGATGTTCATACATTATTTTTATTGTAGTGGAAAATCTTTAGTATCTGTATATATTTCAAATTTTATAATTATGTCTGTGATATTATTCATTTATTGATAGTGACAATCATTCGTTACCAATTTTTATCAAAATTAATTAATTAATACACTGCATGACAAGTGATATGATATGACTCAAGCTTATTATCAATTTATCGCGGATTATTTATTTTGGAGTTCAATAATTCGAATTATCCTTGACGACTTGCTGACGATATTGTAATTAAATAAACAGTTTCACTCACCTGCTGATATTTCTTGCTTTGATTAGATTTTACAATCAAATCGTATTAAAGTGAAGAAAATTCAAACAGTAGTCTACTGCCGACGTAACATCAGATTCTGTTCTTTCATATTTATTTAAAACATAAACTTGTACACTATCCGCACATACGATACCATTATCTTTTGACGTACAAATCTTATCTTTCTCTTACGTAAGAGATCGGTGACGTGCTGTATTCTTCATCGCGTGAGAACCACAATATTGCTTAACGATGGTCTCAGTAATTTAGAATCCGTTACTAAATAAAAAAACGTTTCTATCTAAAATTTAGTGTGTCTAAATATTTCTTCAATCGTATTACTATGTTGAAAGTTGCACTGAGATCTAACTCTCTCTGCAATTCTGCGTGAATGTTATTGTAGTTGATGGGCCATAATATAATAAAAATGAATTTTATGAAGCAAACTATAAAAACTATAGTCGAGAATGCTGTTTGTGTATGTAACCTTTCGACCTTGATGTTTTATTGTCCATGAAACATTAAATATAATGTTAACCTACTACGCATAGTCGACCACGCGTCAGTAGTAAAAGAATTTACGAAATTCAGGCTTAGTTATTTTAAAGAGTAGCGCTGTCAATGTCAAAGTGATACCGCTATTGTGTGGTCGGTGTGTACTATAATTAATTGCCACAACATTGGACTATAACTGTATTTTAATACTTATTAAAAACTTTTACGCCCATTATCATGTAGGAGAGTCGAAATAATAGGTATTATCTCGGTAGATTACCATCATAAACTCAACATATTATGATTAATTAGTTACGCCAAAACCTGCATGTAAAAAGTTATTCTGTCAATTTTGGTGTTTTTGATTAGGTACATATAACCATTACGTATGTGTTAAATATACTAAAAAAGGACCAACAAATCCCATGTCTATAAATAGGTAGTCATTTGATCAACAAAATACAACTTTGACAAACGAAATATTACTTAAAAATATGTAATTAATTATTATATTTTGTATTCACAGCCAGTCTATTATAAATAAATTATAAAAAGTCCGGTTCACGCTTCGCCAACAATAGCGATGGAGTATCTGTCAGTGAAATTTAATAAATTCGTCCAGTGAAAGTGCTGCACGGACAAGAGTGGCGATTACATACATCAGTTACTTGATAATTACGGAAGTCCGACAATATACACTTTCTTTATACCGAGCAGTTAAATCTGTGATTGATGTGTGTGACGCCACTGATTTCATAGCTCATTGACTTGCCGCACTTTATGGCTAAAGAGACAAATATTATGTAATAAAACCTTTAATACCGACTAATACGAACGTCTAATATCTGAATTGGTCCGATGAGAATCTAAATTGGAGTAACAAACAAAGCACTGAGTAATAGTTGTATAGGAAAAAGTCTCCAAGGCAACCAATATCCGAACAAAAACTAATTAATATGATTTCCAAAGAGTTTTATCGCTAGTAACATGTTATTGGCTGGCGATAAATGAGCTGATCTCTCGAGGGGATATAACGAAGTCTTTGTTAATACAACTCCATCTGTGTCGATTCGTTAAACGTTAATACTTCCTGCATATAAACGGTTTCTGAAAGATTTTATGTTCTTTACGATAGGCGTACTTCATTAGTTGCTTTATTATGTGCGGAACAAGTATGCCTTGGTTATGTCTGTGTAGGAACTGGCCGGGTGGTCTTGGCTCAACAACTAATCCTACTCATTATGAACTCATTCGTGAAATGTTGGCGGAGTACATTTTTTAGCTGACTTTAACATGGAGAAGGCGTTTTTGCATCGGTATAAGATCGGCAGATTTTTTACCCCGATGTAATGATTATTATCTGCAATTAATTGAGTAACACTATAAAAGAAAGTTAGATGAAATTCATGATTGATCACGAAACAGCTCCATACTTAATCTGGCATGACTGTAAGCTTTTTATTGCAGACAGGAAATTGTTTCACTACGTAACTACTACTGTACAGTTATTTATAGTGAAGTTTAACTATCAATAAATATTTTAGTCGTGTAGTAAAACTAAATATCCGTGATCGCGTTTGACACATACATATAATTTATATTTCTGTGATTCGACACGATGTATTTGTTGAAAGTTTTCGTTTACACTTTCGTAAAATTGAGAATTGTGCACGGATGCACAATTTGGTTCTTGCTGCCGTGTTTTTTACAAACCAACATCAAAAACCGATCTTTATCTTGCGAACAAAGTTCTCCTCGCCGTCTGGTCACAATTAAACCATTGAATTGATAAGGCGACAATAATGTATGAATGAATGTCCCTTGTTTCTGAAGATTAAGTGGACTTGATTGGTACCATAACTTTTTGTAATAGATGATGTAATGGTGAATGTCGTTGAGGACACTTCAATTGTTCCAATTGTGACTTTATTGCTATCAATTGATCTTTTATTTGAGACATCAATTTATTTAATGGAGCTAAAGATACGTAAAAATGATATATTCTATAGAAGGTTATTGAGTCTGAGATAAAGGCTCTGTACCACCTACTCAGTTCAAATATCGGTAATAACATACATTCCGCAGACGTGAATCTGGTGCACCTAAAAACAGTCCACCGACCTCTTTATTGGTTAATCAGCTGTAAAATAGTCTTATATAGACATGGCCTACAAAACAAATCCAGACAAAATACTATCGATTTTGTTGTATGTAAATGCAAATGACTTAAAACGAGGGTAAGGTTATGTATTATAAAGTGAGGTAGTATCTTAGAATTGATTACGAGCTCTTTTAACAATTTGAACAGAAACCTGCGCACGTGTACATATTAAATGAGACGCTTACCGAATCTATTGTTATGAATAAAAAAGAGGTTAAGAATTCTAATATAAAATCACTTAGCTTTTATAATTGCCAGTCGAGAACTCATTCAAACTGTACGACGCAAGACTTTAAACTGTAACACAAAAGGTCAAGCTGCTAAGTGATGTCGTGGCACCATTTAAAACTTTGTCTTATCCAGACTGCTCACAGTAAGACGTCACTGCAAACATCGGGCTGGACGATGTATCAATATAGGCACTTATTGACGAAAGCATCCTACGTCACACGGCATTGACAACTTCGTAGGTAAAACAATTTCCAAAGCAAAGAAGTAGTGCTGGTGAAGGCCGAAATAAGAGACAAGCTATGAATATTTTCGGATAGATATCCGGTTTATAATTAAAAATTACACTTGTGTTATGAGTTCGATCGAGTTGAAACATAGAGAAATTACTCGGACCAATGGATTACAGTTTTCATAACAAGATCATCTTTACCTGTGAGACTATCAATTAATTCGATTCGTGCGGCTCGAATGCTTCGATCGGTATTGCGTTTTTGGGTAAGCGTGATGTCATCAAATTGCTGTAATCCGGATTTAGCTTAACCACGTTCAGTATGTTGACCATTTTCACAATGACTTTGGTACTGAAATATAAAAATCCTGACCGACTCATATCCTAAACAACGGAGTATCCACTTACATCTTTAAAAACCCATAATGGACACAAAATCCAATAAGAAAACGATTTATTGCAAATGACAGTGAAACTAGAAGATAATGCATCCATCTTACACACGTAATTTCTTGTGTGATCTGAAACCATGGCTAATTTCGATTGTGAAGCTAAATGTGTCTATTATTCTTGGCAATCGACAATACACAATTTCAACAATGCTTACCTACGTTTCTCATAACATTTGGAGTATAAAATGAGTATTGCACTCATATGTTCACCGACCATGTAAAAGTCGTATTGTCGGTCGAAATTTGCGTGTGTTACGTAAATGGTTTCTCGTATTCTTTCACAACTTTCATTCATTGCGACACATTATTTGCTATTGTGCGTGTGTTAGTGATGTTTAAAAAAGAATTTCAATTGTTCAATCTGCACGTGTTTGTTAGGAATTACATCTTGTAATTTTATGTAATCGATCAATCGATGGTGTGGGATGCTTTCAGGAAAATCAATCAGAACTTTTGAAACGGATTTAAAGTTGATATTTTTTATTTTATCGCAAAAAGTTTGCAATTTTTCGCTTCTTAGAGTGTTTCAAAGTCTCAAGTTTAGTCAAATTGATTGTGCTTGCTTTATCATGGGCTTTTTCCTCTTTCAAAGAAACTGATCAGTAATATATAATTGCTCATTTACTTTTTTATCTGTATTATGCTAGTTGGCGCCCAATTACTGACTTTACGTATGTTAATTACAAAAACAAAATATAAGGAACCTCCCGTCTTTTATATCTATAATCGAAGCGATTTATACAGTAGGTTGGCGCCTCAAAGAAATAAGTTCGTGAGTAGATAGTATCTATCAGTAAGTAGGTGCCCGCTGTTCGTTACTTCAGGATAAGATCTGTGGAGTTTCTTCTTAAACTGTTGACCTCAAAATGGATCTTGATTAGAACCTGACAGTACAATCAGTAGCTATCTTTTATCAGTATAAGAACTATAAGATCTTCGATTGCAAAACTTTCCGAGATACTTTTCTTTAATGTTCTGCCGAAATTATTTTGCTAGCAAAATCTAAAGTTCTGATTACAATTGTTTATGTACACGTGATGGCAGTGGCACTACATGCAATTATGGATAAAATGTTCATTTAGCAAAGTTGATCACGTGTACGCAACGTGCGTTAATTACGTTTGGGAATGACGTTCATGTATCACGGAATCTGAGAACATAACAATTCAGTACGTTTTAACTTGTGACCTTTTACCAATGCTCTATAGGTTGTTGTGTTGTATGTGTAGTTAAGTAACCGGTCGAGATTGAATCTCTGAATCGAATCGCTACATACCGACGTGGTGCAGCTCAATGTGTTCCGATAGTAGGAACTGATTCCCGTTAATATTTCATATCGTACAGTTCTGCGCACCACGGAAACTGTACACACTTATAGATAAGCAACTTTGTTAATATTATATTTAAAACTGTTTTAAACTGAATTGATAGGCCGCCTGTTTTTCACTCACAATGTGTGTCTGTGTGGAAACAGTGTGTCGCATGTCGTGTCGAATATTTTTAATTCTTTTTTGTTTGTTCATGTATAACACGTACTATTCTAGTGGACATGTGCGCTAAGCCTGTGTGAGTATTGTATGCAACAATGTTTATTTCTTTTCAACTAGAAATAAAAAGGTTTAACTATCTGTTTTTATTATCTGCATGTGGTATGTAAGGATGCGGCGGTATTGCATTCCATTGGTGTTGTGGAATCCAAAGAAAAAATGTTGAATTTATCGACCACAGCTTTTGTTTTGGAGGCCATCTTGTACAAAACATTTTAAATTAAGAAATTGTACATTCACGCAAAGGATCCATAATACTTTGTTATAGTTAGTGCTCTTTTGTACAATTTTGACACGTATTTACTTGTACAGTTCGTGGTAGCCACCTGTGTATAAATAATGATGAGTCAGTAGCAACAACAAGCCCAATCATCTCTCCCTGCCTATACATCCGTCGTTGATAAGTAGTCCATTACTTGCGGGCCATTGCCAGACTATTTTAGTCGGTCGATCGATTGACGTTCTATTAATGTACCTGCTTGAACTATTAATAAATTGTTCCTTTTTAAATAGCACATACATTCATAAAATAATTCGTGAAACATCACTAGTATTTTAAATCAAGCTCAATACATTTTTAATGGCTTTGCTGCTTTAAAGACGACGGTACACAGTGCTTGGCATTTGCTTCTTCTATTAAAAAAAAAACTAGGCTTAGACCCGTGACGTTATTTTTACTGCAAAACCAAGCACTGTGTACCGTCGTCTTTAAAGCAGCAAAGCCATTAAAAATGTATTGCTGGCTACTGTATTCTTCACAAAAGAATTCTCAGCTCTATTCACAGCAGAAAATATATTTGCGCTCCATTTTCTTTGCTTAAACTGGCATCGTTTGTCAGCATCGTATATAGGTCTCGGCCGTAGTGCTAAGCCAAGGCTACAATCATGTTCTTTGCCAAATTTAAGGTTAATGCTCGGTTTACGATTGCTTTTTGTATCAATTAACCCTGTAGATTATGTAGGATACACGAAAATGTTATTTAGACCGCATGGCGACAGATCGCGACCTCGTTTTGAATAATGCGGAATTTGTCGCATCAGAACAAATAGAATGTATGGAGAAGAAGGGTGTAGGGAGCTTTTATTTATGTGACTGCAGAACCGAGGACTTTATATTTTTATACGATTTCAGATGGTATTTTTGGGCTGGACCTACGTGAGTGAGAAAAAGGCTATCCTTTTATGGATGATTATGACAAAGGAAGGTAGACATAACTACACAGTTAACATCTTTTTGAGCATTTTGATCCTCACGACTCCCTGCGGGTTAGCCATTTAAGATTTGTAATTCAAATCTTAAATAAAAAAATAAAAAAAATGTTTATTTCATCACTTTTTCATTTTACATAATATAATTTGGACCATCCTTTTAAGCAAGGATTTGCTTGTGATAGGATGTTCCGCTCTTCCCATTTACACAACTCAATAAATGATTGAAATAATCTAAACAGAATGTTTAAGCAAAAAAGTTATAATTAGGCATGCAATGCGATAAACTAGTCAGCAACTTAAATAAATTTAACACATCGGAATAAAAATAAAAGAAAAGAAAATTAACGCACTGTGAGTGTATAGGTAGGTATGTGTGTGAGGTATGCGTGGATGTGTACGTGTATACGTGTGTGTGTGTGTATGTTTGTGTATGTGTATCGAGTCTGCACTTCTACTGACCCCTCGTTCTTCGAATTATTGGACGGCATGAAGCAAGGCTTCCACTTCCTCGTAGCTCTTGGTTGATAGCCATTGAGTAACGGTCTTTTTACATTAGTGGTATGTCAATGAGTATATACTTATTTCAGAATCTAGCAGGTTATATAAGCGTGATGACTGTACTGAATATTGTCTAAAAGCAAATTTTGTTTTTATTGTTGTTAAGGTAGCTACGTTACGCTTTCGTCTGGTATTAGTCTTACAAGAAACAAAGGGAAGGGATTTATGTTTTTTTAATATAATTTGAAGAACATACAGTTTCCTCACTGTAAGGAGGTTCGAAGAAAGGTAAAGGGTTTCGGTAGGAAATTGATAGGGTTTGAAAAGCATGACTTTAATCAAAGCTCTCTGGGCCCTTTCTAGCTCTAAAAATTTTGTTTTTGTTGCTCCACCCCAAATTGGAAGGCAGTAAGAAATGATTGACTGTGCCAGCGAGGTATAGATTTGTTGAAGGAGAAGCTTTGTGGTTACATGCCGGAGTGTTTTAAAGGTCCAGATTAGTTTTCGCACTCTGTTCATTATAAGTTCTGAGTGAGTATGCCAAGAGAGTCTTTGGTCGATCATCACACCTAGATATTTTGTGGTAGTTACCTTGACTATAGGTAAGCAGTGGCAGCTAGCGTTAGATAGGTTGCAGCGATTATGAATTTTAATTTGGAAATTATGTGGCGGTTGAGTACGGTTATACATAGTGAAACACATATAGATTGTTTTACTGATGTTCAAGGTTAGAAGGCTACTGTGAAGCCACGCAGCGATTGCTGATAGTCCCTTTTCTGCTGATGTTTTAACATTATCCCATGAGTCTCCGGAAAATACAATAGCTGTATCATCTGCATAAGAGAAAATGTGTGCTCTATCAACACTCATACTGCACAGGCAATTCATATAAACAAGGAACAGCGTTGGGCCGATTACACTGCCTTGTCCCACTCCATAAGTGACTGTTTCTTCTGAGCTGGTACAATTACCTATTTTTACCACATGCTTTCGCTCATTAAGGTACTCTCTGAATAATTTTAGGGGTATACCCCTCACTCCAATGTTTTCAAGCCTATGTAAAAGTGTAGGGACAGAAACCGAATCAAAGGCTTTTTTTATATCCAGGAATATAGCCAGACACTTGGATCCACTGTCAACTTTTTCAGTAACTATAGAAGAAAGAGCCAGTACTGCATCCTCTGTCGACTTTCCCTGTCTAAAACCAAATTGAGATGGTGAAAGTATATTAAGTTTATCAAGATATCTAGTCAAACGCTGGTTAAGTAACTTTTCAATTATTTTAGACAAGGATGGAAGTACAGATATTGGCCTGTAATTTGAGGGATCGGTTTTATCCCCGCTCTTATACACAGGTGTTATTAAGGCTCGCTTTAGGGCTGTGGGAAAGGTACCTTGTTCAAAACAAAGGTTGGTGAGATGGGCTATAATTGGAACAAGATATTGTTGCGCTATTTTTATGAAATTAATTGGAATTTTGTCCCAACCAGGAGCACTGTCAGATTTTATGCTCATGAGAACGAGACGAACTTCATCAGGATCTGTGTCTAACAGCACAAAGGATGATGATGGAGGCGCTTTTGAGCAAAACGAGTTGAAAGATGATGTTTGTGTAGATCTACTTGTAATGTTGTCAGCAAGGAGCTTACCTATAGTGGAGAAGTATTTGTTTACCTTATTTAATGACTCAATAGGTGTGGCGGCCATATTTAGTAGTTCAGTATTTTGAGGTTTAGGCGGTTTTCGCTGGGTGATATTATTTATAGTCTGCCATAGCTTTTTAGGGTTTTTACGTGCTTTTAATAGTTGTTCCCGATCATATTTTCGTTTTTGTTTTTTAATAATGGAATTGCAAAAGTTACGATATCTCTTAAAGGTTATTTTCAAAATGTCATTATGCGGGTCTGATCTTAGCTGCTTTTGCATGTTATTTCTGTTATTTATACAGCGCAGTAGTCCAATGGTCATCCATGGTTTTATTAATCTGTATTTTAGAGGGATGACTGTATGAATTGTATTAGCATTCAGACAGTTCTGAAGCAATTTTATTTCTTAGATCTGTTTTTGGAAAACCAAGAAAGTTCAGATAGTAACTTTCTCATTGAAATTGTAACATTAGTATTGGTGGCACGGCTTTAAACTTTGCATCCAATCTTCAAACTAAGACGAAGTAGGAAACCTAAATCTGTTCTTTTTCTTCTATAGGTATGTTTGCAGCCTTCATATCGTTGAATTTATTGCCGGAGTCAACTGAAGTATAATGAATCGCGAACTAGGAGACGTTCTAATGAGGGTTATAAATCTATCAGAGATGTCTTTATGACTGCCGCGTTGTTTCACATGGGGCTTATAGAGCTTCAGTGTTTTTGTGGTTTAACAAGAGTGTTTTTCATTAAAAAATTAAGATGATACGTCCTCATAATTTCAAACAAAGTATAGTAGTGAGTGCTAGGAATAGTCTCGTAAGTAGCATATGAAAATTATCTGTTATTTGCTTGATTTTTCTATACTGGTAATACATAGATTTTCCTTGTATCGCATTCCCATACCTAGATATATATTTACTGTTTGGTAGTTTCATCTAAAATAGATATTCCATCATAATAAATTTAAGGGCTCTGCTCTTGCCGGTGCAGCTCCGTCCATTTTTCTCTCTTGTGCCAGCTCTTGGACCTCCTTATACGTACTTCCTCTTTCTTATTTGTGTGATGTAACTGTATCTCAGGCGCCCTCTTGCCCACTACATTCTATCTTTCCTTCTATTATGCACTTTATATAATCATCATGACGTATAATATGGCCAGTCATTTTTCCTCTTATAATGTTTATATTTTGTAGCAGTTATTTTTTCGTTTTTATTGTTTGCAAAGTATGAATATTCCATTTTCCTTATAATTTATTATTTAGCCTGCCGTTCATTGTATCGAAACGAAACTGTATAATATTAGGACTTATCGAATTTCTTATAAAATGTAGACAGATTTGATTACATTATACTACTTTTTTAGTTTTTGTATATAATTAAAATAAATAAAATATATAAATATATATAGATTGAAAGTGAAGCCTTGAATGTGAACATAGAAGCGTCAGTTGATATCATCTAATAATGAGAGGTTATTATTGTGATATCAAATGCTTTACAGCTTCATGCAATTGCAATTAACCTAGATGAAACATTGCTTTCCAAATAACTAATCAAATCCATTTGTGATAGTTATTTCTTACAGATTTTTGTACCGTTAGAAGTTTCTCATTACGGGAAAGCCAGACATTTTAAAGAAAATGTTATTTCACCTTAAAATATCACCGGATACTACTTGCACAGAAAGTATTGTTGCTTTTTTCAAACTCGAAAAAAAGTCATGGAGTCTATAGTAGTCACGTTATTGCCAATGTTGTAATTTCAATAATCAGTAAACGAATATCGTAGGTAAATATCCGTTTTCATTATAAATATCGTATTACGAGTTTTTATGCCCTCACATATCAAAAACATGAAACGAATACGTGTTCATGACAGTTCGGTACGTGCCACCTAGATTTGTCGCAGCCATACGCCCGGATGCCATAAAACACATTGTAGATAAAAGTACAGTATAAATAATAACAAAGATAAGAACAGTTTATTAATTCTTATCTACGATTTCATTAATGAACTTCAAATCTACGGTATTAGTAATGGATTTTACAACGAATAGTTATTTTATTCACTATCGACTAAATTGTTCCTCGTTTCAAATATTTGTGTTTATATTTTGGGGGTTAATGATCACTAACAACAATTAAATATTATTGTCTTGTAATTGCTTTATTACCCATTTCTATCTTTAACTTATGAATTATTCGCTGGAAAACGACATTAGACTTATGGCATGAACGAATTAACTCGCCAATTAGTAACGAGACCTCTTCTCTACCTTTTGCGGTTTGCTCGAAGTAAATTGCACTTTATATCGTTGGATTAAAGTTGTTTGTATTTACGTTTATATGGTTGGCACTATCGTCACTCACGTTTGCTTGCGACAGGCCTTGCCGTTTCTCACGGTTGGACGTCGTGGTGTCGTCTTAAGATTGAGACCGGAGGTTGGGTAAAGAGTTGCAAAACTGTCATAGCGAATACCTATGAAAATATTTTGGGTCTGAGAATAAGCAGAATTATTAGACCTGCTTCGTATTCAAGTGAGGTTTTTTCGAGATGCATGTGACCTTAGCAACCCTTGGTAATCAGTTTTCGCTGAGATTTTTATCATTGTGTTTGTTATGCGCGGTACTGAACTCTTGTTAAGATGACGTCAGACGGATATAGATGATGTTGGCTTGTCCTGTTCGAGGACCTCGCATATAATTTTGTAAGCAAACGTTGTTTAAGGAAAAAAGTAAATACATAAACAAACACTGCTAGACATATAAGTTAACATTTACTATCTATACTTAATATTATAAAGCTGAAGAGTTTGTTTGAACGCGCTTATCTCAGGAACTACTGGTCGTACTAGAACGCTAGTATAAAAGCTAGTTTTTGTTCCTAAATCCTGAACATAAATTCATGTTTAATACATAAATTATTATACAATGTTTAAATAACATATACCAACCTACCCTGCCCTGTAGCCTGTGAATACATCCTCTCCTAATTACCTATTCACCGAGATGCTTCTCAAATGTAAGAGTAAATGAAATATAAACATGTCGGCCGTACTTCGTATTATGTAACAGCGCCCAGCGTAGCCAAAGCAAATTAATGGAGTCGGTTACCGGAATGCATTTTAATTATGCATTTCAATTAAACTACGACTTTCATGAAAAGAGAGAATTCAGGCTTAATGAACTTCGTAATTAAATTATTTTATAACTTTATTTTTATATAGGAGCAATTAGTATGAATGAATATGAAATGGAATATTCAATGCATACCATACCGACATTCAAAATGGATTGAAAAAGGTAGAGATGTTCTTTTAATTTCTTTCAAGCTTTTGGGATCAATTTTTCTGTATTTCACTTTTTGAAGTAAAGTCTTCTCAAGTTAAAACGAATGATGAGGATTATTTATAAACGTTCTGTGATATTTAAAAACAAACAATTTTTATTCAGAGCATTGTCTCCTTTATCTGCTGACCTTCATTATCTATAGAATACTTAAAATGGACTTGGATCGTAAACAATCTATTTTAATCTAAATTAAAGATTGACGCACCATAACAGTGGGTTATTCTACTTAAATATATATTAACGATGGTTCTCGTACAGGCGGTGTCAAAAGTGAAATAAGTATAACAACATATTTTAAGTAATAATTACGAATGAGACTAATTTTAAAAGATGTTTCAGATGTACTGCCTCTGGCGGTAACCAGCAGAAGCACATGTTGCACTGACTAATTAAGATAGTAGCTCTGAAATATTCATAAAATATTTTGTTACATCCTAAACAGGCTCTATGTAGCAAAACTGACAGCAGTCGTCACAATATAAAATGATCAGTGAAATAATTTATGTTTGTCAACAATTTCAGATGTAAACTGATAATTATAACTATAAACCGAGTAATGATCGTTATGTATAATCGTGTGTATATCTAATTGCGGATGTAATTAATCCTGATGACCTAATGACTGAATATGATATTTAGTAATTATTTAGTGATAGTGAAGGTCAACGCGGTGATCGAATTTAGTTTGTTCACTACTGAAGCGTTACAGTTTGTTTTACGAGTATTCAGTTACGAATGTACTTTCAAATGTCAAAGCTACAAACCATAGAATGGTTTGTATTTGAAGTGTTATTGATTTTCCCAGTTTTAGCACCAGAGTCCAATTTGAATCCCGATTCCGTTTTAGACGCAAATGTGAACATATTTTAGGTAGGTACATGCAAAATTGTTTTCCGACATCAAATTGGACAGAACTTAAATAGTGGGATGGATTTTTTGTTTAGTTAGCTTAGTGTCTAGAATATTTGCAATGTATTACTGCTGATTTTTTAGTGCGTTTGCTAAACAAAGTTAGAAAAACTTTAATAAGCATTGCAATTTGGCGAATCATTGGTAATCATAGTTAGCACACGCTAATTGCTATTAACATTAAAATTGATTGACACGTGTTTTAGTGTTTTTAGAAACTTGCAATGTTTCAAAACAAATACTATAATAACACGAAACGCTATTTATACGAATTATAATTTTATTGCGAATGTTACTACGTTGTGAGCTGTTTAAGGAGTGGTGTTATTTTCCCTATTTTAATATATTTTATAAATTAAAGTCAAATTAAACTGGTTTATAAAATAAATTATTGATTTTCCTCAAGTGATACGAAATATTGAATACTTAATATAAACAAATATTTCACTCACACTGCAACAGACATCCACGATTCACTTCAAACTATGAGACATTGGTATATATTTTTTAAAGCTATAAATCTCAAAACAACGCTAACTACCTGCATTCAACTTCTGCAATCCTTGCCATTCTCAAACTCCAGCATCCCACACAAAAACGTAAGAGCAGGTCCGTCATCGCACCGCCCACTGCCATTAATCTGTCTTCTATCGAAGGTCACGACCACAACAATGGAATGCTGCGAATGCAACAATGGATGGGTATTGGGCAGCCGTGCCTCGAATAAATTATCTTTTCGATACGCTATTCGTATTATTAGTATTGTGCAGTTGCACGTGACTGTACCCGAAATGTCAGTGTTTCGACATTTCGTAGTACTGGATTCCTGAACGTTGTTGTGATGTTTGATTATAATTTTGAATACTAATTCAGTTTTAATTAAACCCATAGAATATGGTAATAGGTGTGATTATAGATTTGCTATTTATAATTTTGGCATTTAATTACTAAAATGATTCAGTTCTAGAATTCACAATTTATAGACGATCTTTTTTTTCTTTAGCTTGCGTTTACAATTTTTTATATCGACCCAAACGTGTTCAACAAGAGTTGATATTAATATTCCAGCCTAACGTATCTAAGGGTCATATCGTGCTCCCTGACCTCAAATAATTGTAGCTTGTACCTCGCGCCACATACCGTAAGTGATGTGGGATATGCTCACATACACTTTAAGGAGGTTACATAGTTCTTGCATTACGCCAGCCGCGAATTGTACGGAATACCTACGCGCTTTTAATACGCCGTAACTATTAATACGCTCATTGGAAATAAAAATACTTATTAATAAATTGGTGATGCTATGTAAGCCCTCGTAATTTAGCTAGAATTTGATGAATACCAAACTTATTAAGTTTTAATCATTCTAAGAAACTGTTCTTAGTATTAGATCCTAACAATTATTCGCGTGGGTTTTCCAGCGAGATGTTTAACTATTTGCAGGGGAAAATTATAATGAAGCAATGTAATTATTAACGTGATAAACATGGTTTTGATACGGCTGGAATTCACAAACCGGTACTCCGAACTGAAACTCAACAAAGGAATTCTCTTGAGCGTGTGAAAACACAAAAACCAATTTAACCCAACTCAATCAATTCGTTTGTAATCTGATACCTTGTGAGAATCCTTTAGTTAAGAATCCACGAGAAATTTAACAAGAACTTTCGAATCGAATCCCACACTTAATACTTAATCCTTGTGTCATCAAGGCAAGTTATTCAAAATTGGAAAAAACTATTGCATTAGGCATTCTCTGTCCTGTAATAATAGACTTAAGTATGGAAATCTATATGGATGCAAATCTATATATATAAAACTCTTCCGTTACTGACTGACTGACTGACTGACAGACAACGCACAGCCGAAACTACTGATCGTAAAGAGCTGAAATTTGGCATGTGTGTTTGTTGGGAGGAGTAGGCTACCACTAAGAGAGGATTTTTGGAAATTCCCCCCCAAAGGGGAGAAAAGGGTGGTAAATTGAAAATACTACTCCATGCGGACGAAGTCGCGAGCAAAAGCTAGTAAATAAATAAAATGAATTAACATAATTATGTATATCAGCTGTCCCAAGCGTGGATTCTGCACCTGCAGATTAGTTCAGTCTGCATTATCCTGATGACGTAATGACGTCTTTATAGACTTTACCCATCAGTCATTCTTGTCCAGCTAATTTGCTAGAGACCTATAGTTGCCATTTCCTTGAAAACATAAAAAATGTTGCTAATATCACTGATAACGGCTTTATTTATCAATCTCCATCATGGCCCCTAAGTAAAGCTATAATTCTATGAAAAACATCGGTTCAATATTTTTAGAGACTTATTTTGTCAGCATTGTTTGAAAAGCAGATGGTAAGTATTAGTTTTTTCAGTATAGTTGACAGTTGTTTGTTCTTTAAAAATACTTACTTAAGTTATCACGCTGAGTTCGTGTTGAGTGTCCAGTTTTAGATATGTGCATGTCTCATACCGACAAACCTCAATGATCCCGAAAAGTAATTAAGCTCATTAATTATTAAGACTGAAAATATACCTCCCTAAAAATTACTGCATTACTAACTTCAGCCTCATCCATCGTACCAATTATCTGCAAAGGTATGAATAACTTTCCATTATCTTTTAGAATACTCGACTCTGGTTACTCAAATATAACTTCAGTGGTTCTCCTAATTGCAATTCGATTCCAAGAACTATATACCTAACATTATTGAAATCTTCTGGCAATACTTACATGATTATTTTTTGTACCTTACCTACGCTCTCATCCACTTTCATCAAATTGTTTTCAATAGCAATTAGACCGATTGTTTATCTCTCACGAATGCTCTCTCCAGTCAACATCTCATTCAATATGACCTAGACAGTCATTTGTTCCCAGGTCAGTGTATCGGGCGATTGTAATTAATGCCATTGTTTATATATTACCATTGTCGTTGATAAATATGAATCAACAAGCCGTAGTCGTTGGTGCTTGGTACGTGTTTGCTGAAGCTATCCGTAATGTTTGCGAGAGTCGACGTCATTCATACGTCTGTTATTACACGATTTGTACATAACATTATGTTTTTAACATTGTTTCCAGTGTGATTATGTGGGGATTCACGGGTGTTATTTTATTAATAGCTCTTTATAGAAGGCATATTGTTCAATTTATAATCTGTTAAACATACGCATTGGATTGGTAACATGAGATAAAGAGAATGCGGAAAATGTGTGGGAAACAAAACAATCCTTGGTTACACATAGAGTATAATTAGATTGATTAAGAAAATTGAAAGAGAAAGAATCTTTAGATCTTAAAACAAAAAGAACATATTTAATGACGTCAGTAGAACTAATCAAATCTGTTGTTTGTTAACATTTCTCGCTACATTGATTTTTTATAGACGTTTTCGTTAACGTTACTGATGTGCTTGATTAGCTTCGCTTTAATCGTATAATGGTTTGCAACCACAAGTCAGCAACTGACTAGCAACAAATAACATTAATTGACATCCTGTTATTTCATGTTTAGAATAGGCAAGAATTTTAATCTGAAATACAGTACGTATGAGAGAAAATGTTTATAAATTTAGAGTTATATGTTTCTTGCACACAGATTCGAACGCTTTACTCAAATCCAAAAACAAATCATATCAGCATATAGATACCTGATATATTATTCTTTCGTAAAAAATAATTGTGTTCATTAGCTGGCATTTTGTAATCATTGATTTCCATTGGCAACGTTAAAAAGATAAGATGGCCAATCATGACACGATACTGAATAATTTGCATCGAACGTGAAAGGAAAGTGTTAGCAATTGCAGGAAGTTGTCACAATTAGTTCCTTCATATCTTTGCAATTTGCATCAAATTAATTCACAAAATGACTTCTGGAAAAAATTTTTGAACGTCGATGCTAATTATAAGCTGCATCGAATTTAGTTATAGTTCTCATCTCATTTTAATTATCTCTTCTGCCCATTGTTCCTTTATTTCAAGATTAAAATCTTCTTTATTAGACCTCCCAATTATTATAAACATTTGTAATTATACAACACTCTTGAATAGACACGTATCACTTGAGCAGGTATTTTCTTTATAATTGCATTATTCTCTGCCGCATTAGATAACGCGACTTCAAACATTTCGCTTGTATTTGTAATTACTTTGGATTCTTCAGAATGCGAGTTTCCGTTTAGTTCCGTAACAGATGTTAAATCTATTTTCGTTCTTTGATGTCATAATAAAATTGTTGTGTGGCTAATGGTCGTTTTGTTGGAATCTGTATTTATGTTCGTGACGAATAAGAGCTTTGAATGTTTGCGGTTAAAGTCAATTTTGCAGAGGAAATTTTATGTGTTTTTCGACAAATCTCAAGTATTCTCGCTTTCTTCTTGAAGAGGTTGATCTCTAAAAGAATAGTATCAGAAATAATTTAGCATACATTAAATTTCTTGAATGTTCAAAGCGTATCCGTTACCATTTTAAGTGAATTTACTACGATGTGGGCACATAAATGTCTATTGGTTAATATCCTGCCTACGCTAGGTCTCAATTCGTCGAGAGTCAAGCAACAAGTGCGGGTCGTCGTGATAATGTCGCGGCGCTCGCGCACGTTTCGTACCAAGGTGTACCAAGCGCGGCCTGGCACCGCGTACCATAGCTGTTTTTATACCTCAACTAACAGATTAGCTTCTAAAACAATTGTAGGAAACTCGCGTTTCTATGTTTGCGTAAGCTTTTGTTATAGAGTTATGATTTTTATGTAGTTGCGTTGCACGGAAACAGGGAATTTCATACTAGTTTGTAAAGTTTTGGGGTACAAATTTCAGTAAGATTTGTAAGTTTGTATCGGATATTTGGCATAGAAAAATAATGGTGCTGTTCTATATCGGAGTGTTTTAACGCTGATGTGAAGCCACACAGGACGGCAATTTGATACGATAAGGACCAGTATCCTCAGCCTAAAAGTACCTACCCGTGCAATGTTCAGGGTTTGACTATAAAGATATTACGGATAACATAATTGTTAAATGACAATCCATTTTGTTTAATCAGGTGTCTCTATGAACACCTCTATAAAATACCCAATATAACAGATGCGGTTTTTAAAACCATACATTGTATTATTAGTGTTCTAACTCAATGGTGTATCAACTGAACTGTGAATTATTTGATAGCACTTTCTTGTTCGAGGCCAGCGTATATTGTGGTGATTCAATGTTTGCAGTGAATGGTAGACAACGCAATCTCTTTTATGGCGACCCTTTTACGAGGCGCGCCTTTAACGCTCAGCGCTCAGCCGTATGCTTGTACCTACAAAAAGAAAAGATAGGAGATCCTTACTACGATATTACATGGACCTGCTCGCTTATTTACATTACCGTGATTTTCATTCCGTGTTTTACGATAACATTTTGCTGTTTCGTTAGAGAAACCCTCTGCCGCTAACGGCACAGTCAAACGATTTACAAATTCAGGAAATATCGACTTTGCTTCCCACATATTAGGTCTAGTTTGTATTGTATAGTTAACAATTTGATATTAATGTACAACGCAAATTGTACGAAGGCCGCACATGTGTTTGACGTTGATGCATGTTCATGCGTCAAATAATTATACCTATCATGTTTTTGCGGCACTTCAGTTTCATTTCCTCTTTTTGTATGTTAAGTACAATCTGTGTGAAATCACTTTGTTTCAATAATATGATTTTTATTTTCATATATAAAGTCTTTGTAATCGTCTTTTATCGTCGATCATAAAACAATTTCGATTAAATCAAATAGGATAAAATAAGAATAATTTAAACCACATTTTCTAGCTAACCATGCATAGTCATCCACACGAAACCAAATAGCCACGTAATTGATCTAAGATTGTATTATTATTCCGTTTGAGAAAAAAATAAATTCTTTGGTCTTTATCAATGGCAGATTACGTGTCTTTAAAACAAATGAGTTAAGTAACTATAAAATGAAAATCAGTGAATGAATTTAAAAATAATTGAGGTAAACTTACAAACCGTGGGAAATACTACTTAACTAGTAGATGTTTTGATAATTAAAATAAATTCAAGTGAACAAAGCATTATAAACCTGTTATATTCTTTTGACCAGTTTCCGTGTAGGTTTGACTGCACGGATAGCCGAGTGGCAGTATTTGTGTGATCCACAAATGCCTGTTCCAAGTCTGGGTGTTCTTTGTGCATGTGATTTGGATGTTTGTGAAACCCCCGCAACACAAGGATTAAATTCCTTAGTGCGGGCGTCGTAAAAAAAAACAAAAGAAAAGAGGTTTCAATTCCTATTTTGATAAGGCAAATATGAGTTGACCACAGCATGTTAAACTCATATTTGCCTTAACAAAATAGGAATTGAACATACTGTGGTCTCTTGCAGTCTAATAGGACGCCACGACTATAGAGAGTAGCCGCAAGCTTTAAGTTTAAAAAGCTATTGCTGTCTAAGGCACTATACTAAAACTAAGCTGAGAGTTTAATAACGGAAAAAATGGAAAACCCTTTATAAATTACTATTCCGGAAATTTGTTTCGTTCGGAATTAATGTCACCTCGGGTGACATTAATTCTACGGAGACATAAATAACAAAGAAGAGGAACAAAGAGTATCAATAAAGGAAACCATTATTATTTCCGTCCACCTAAATTTTGGGGGCATAAAAATGTTGAATAAAATATTTTCAAAAAGAACCGTATAATGAACTTGATAATGTATGTATGTGTATTTGCCAAAGCGCCGCCTATTTATCGTAGCCATCCCACACGAGGTATAGGGCGAGAATTATCACACAATGACATTCCGACCTGCGTACACGCAGACAATTTGATGATTGATGCGTAGGTACTGTTATAGGTGTTGTGTGTCTGTCCTGTTTTTGTTATTGTTACTAAGAAATGGATGTTTGTGTGTGCGAATTGTTATTTTGACAACCAGCTACACACGTTTAGAATCGTTGATATGCCTATTTGATTTTATTTGTTTGTTGAGTACGTTGATAAAGTTTTCGGAAGTATGATGGGTTAGCTGGAAATGATTTGAGTTTTTCTTCTTCGTGTCGCTGATTTCCTTAGATTTGGGTGGCACAAATCATTGCTACATCTACGGCATCGTCGGTGGCACTACATAGGCTACTTCGGCTGCATGTTTTGGGGCACAGAGGACAATATTATCTACCACATATTTGATGTGATAAACAGATGTATTATTGTTTATATATAAATAAATGGCTTATTAAATTTAACAAGTGTCTGAACAGAAGAGGATTCAAGGTAAAACCTTTTAGAAAATATTTGACTTGAAACAGACAATTTCTTTTTGTTAGCACGTACATTCGGCTTCGTAGCCAACGCCAATGCATATTTTTTTTCCTTGCCAAATATCTGTTTGCACGTGCAATGTTTTGTCCATTTTCCAGATTGTTTGGATAGTCTGACCACGTTTGACTTTGATGTGCCCGTAAAGCCGACGGGCTCTGTCGAAAGCCAATTTCCATTAAAAAGCTGAATTGAATTTGCAAACATTTTTGTTACGTTTTCCATTCGGTTTTAAGCTTATTCATTTTTTATCATCACTCTGAATCACTGAATATTTAGTTTCCTAGTTTTTGATAGATTGTGTTAAATTTGTGGTTACAATCGAAGAACCTACTCGAAATACTTCAGAGCTTAAACTTGCATGACAATGTTATGTTGCATATTATTAACTAGCGTTTTTCCTTGTGAACCCTGTAATAAAAGATAATATACTCTATTGACGTCAGACAGAACTAAATGATGGATAGATGGATACCAAATGAAAACATATTTATAGTATATATTAAGTATTTAAGATTTCAATTACGAAAGCGGTTGCGGGTTTTACGAAAATAGAAAAACCAACGTTAAATAAAACCTACAGCATCCCTCTAATGGCCTTTTGTGTGGACGAATTGAGCCATAAATATGGGATGCCTATTCGCCACGATGTGCTATATCCACCTATAGCTAACTTACCGCAGCGCAGAGCAAAGGCCTCTGAAACGGAACGTGCTAGCTATTCTTCAATACTTGCTTGCTCCATTTGGATTTCAGACCGTTAATCGCAGACAGATCGTTAGTTGTGTTACGTGTTTAGATCAACTCAATATTTAGGTTGACTGTTAAACTATTATGAAATAATAGCTTCTGCCCGCGACTTCGTCTGTGTGGACTTTAGGATTGGTGTCCAAAAAGTTAAGATCGTAAATAATTTTCAATTTCCCCTCGGGAACTACTTAAGGAATCGGGATTAAAGGTATATGTTCTTTTCCATGTCAAATGCTACATGCATGCCAAATTTCATCCAAGTCCGTTCAGCCGTTTTTGCGTAATTGAGTAACAAACATCCAAACATCTTAACATCCAAACATCCACACTTTCACATTTACAATATTAGTATCATTCAGAAAAAACCTTAAGGTGTTCGAAGGGAACACATGTGGTATTTATTTATTACTTTTATATCAACAAATCGTACTTTACTGTTAATTTATCACTTCCTTGACGTGTTTACTTTTACTTCCGATTTTATCTTTATTTAACTTAATAGCAGTAAACCGCGTTAAGTGTTTAATAAGCATAATTAATGCATCTGGTCATCCCTCGTTAATTATTTTAAGGAAAGTGTCCATTATCTTTAATTACCATAAAACACATTATCATTTACCATTAAGCAAATTATGTAATGGACTGGGTGTTATTTGTCAATGGAAAGTTTGACTGTTTAGTGTTTATGCTTATAAAATAATATCCGTCACATACGATACATTACGTCGTTTAATGTTTATTCATTAATTAACTTCTAGGACTTTCTCCTTTGCCATTTCATCTGCTCATAATCTGAAAATGACATAGATGGAAGAATACTTAAAGTCACTTAGATTGTATAAATTTAATGGTATATTTTATACTAATAAGTGCTTTCTAATTTCTTGGACTTTGTAGAGATTCCTTGGAAAGGAAATCAAAATATTTTACCGATGATTTTAGTCACTTTCGTCGTCGTTGATACTTTAAATATAGTTTTATAAATTGCAGCGGATATCCATATTAAAATTGTATCACCATCCGCATTTTGAAACACTTTCTGTATTTCGTATTCTGCATATTTCGTAATAAATGCAAGTTTTAATTATACAAGTCTATTCGTCAGTATCGTGTTACAGACTTAGAGTGGAAGTCCATTATGCAGTTCCCCGAGTCCACAAAGGAAGCGTCTGGCTGCTCGCATTAATCATGAGACTTTAATGGAACTTTCAGTGTTCCAAGCTTAAACCGGGGCCCAGATAAACTGCGGTGGCACGGAATATTGTTAGCTGTCTCGAATGAAATATAGGAGCATGACGTTGAATATAATGAGAGACGTTATCGTATAAATTGAAATCACTTAACTAAACCATAAATAGTGTTTCTGCACTACATACAACTTATCTCTCAAATAAAACTTAGTAGACAGTAATAGGTAATAGTATTGGTGGACCTCATTTGTATCTACTTCTCAACGACACAATATACTCAATATCCTTTTTCCTTTGTTACAGAGGTGTATTCCCGTGGAAAAGCAACTCATCGAAAAACCACGATTCTCCATCTTCAGTGGTGTCATGGCGTCTCTTCGGCAGTAAATCCAACGGGAACTTGGCGAACAAAACTTTAACATCTGAAGCACAGAAGACCCTGACTCCTGCGTCATCGGTAGCCAACACCCCGCACCATCACAAGAGACAGGGCAGCTCAGCCAGTGAGAAGCAGTTTGAGGATCTGGTGGCCAGTTCTATGGCTCTTATACAACATGATAGGTGAGTTTAAAGACATTCTGGTTATTCTTCTGATTGAGTTGAAGCTTCATTGTTTCCGAGTCTACCATCTGTATGTGATGAGTTTGACATTTTAACTTTAAGACAATCGTGTTGCATGATTTAATAAAATTACGTCACGGGAAGCCTTAAAAGGTAAATGCATGAAATCGCGTTAATTTCCGTGACGTAATTTTGCTAGAGTTTCATGTGTTGAATGATAGCTAAGGATGCGCAGATTGAAGAAGGGGTAGTAAGCACTATATTCGAACGATTTTTCCATTTGTATGGTTTCAGTATTGTATGTATGTCTATAATATTATTAATCTTTAAGAATATTTGGCATCCCTCCAAAAGCGAGATCGCTAACTTTGCTTTGCGAAAATCTTATTTCGAAGGTCGCTTTCGGTAATCTGCCCTTTTGGCCGTTCGCTTGTATAATTTAATATGGATTTAATGTAGTGGAAGTTTGGGAGCTTTGTGTTCTTCACAAATTAAAGAATTCGTATATATACCTATGGTATAAAATAATGCAGTATAAGAGAAAATGCATGTCTACTGTGCAACTAGTTACATGGTAGGTTTTACGACAACTAGCGGAATGCCCTACCGTTAGGTTATAACTGCTTGAATTCAATTCGGGTTGCTTTCACGTATCTATTTAATCTCTCTATCAAATAAACCTAGTTTGTTATGGTACCAGTACTTCATAGGTCTACATGAAATGAAGGCCTTTTGAGATAATTTTGTTAAATTTCATCTTCTTCTGATTAAATCTCTTTTGTCTTTAGCTTTCTTCTTTCTATCCCGTCAACGGCATGATCGAATAACCACCCAAATATCTGTATGGTTCCACTTACTTATCTGACCAGTATCGCCGTCGCTGTTGTTTGATTTAGTGTCTCAAATTAATACAATTTTGTGACTTTTAGGGTAAAAATAAGCCCTAGCGCAAGTGAACAAGTATTAAATTAAGTCTATTTTATATTTAAGTTATACAAAATGAAATTAGTAAAATACTTTTAGTTCCATATTTTGGCCACCAGCACAGAAAAGTTGACTAAAGTGCCACACAATACATTTCTTTCTATTAATATACGTAAGAACTTTAGAGTGAAATGATCAATACGCTGTCATTGATGAACGTCAATGTGTGACGTCAGAACTAATATTAGTGTTTTGTCCCAATTACCAGGAAACTTATTTGCGTAGTTGTATCGTATTTGTCTTTATCATTTCTTGGGTACACGCATTGTGCATTAAGCGGAATGGTATCAAATGTCTGTAATTAATTTACGTCTGTAGGAGTGTAGGTGTCTGCAAATGGATCGAAATAGCGTAGAAAATTATAAGCGGGAATGTTTAAGATATTTATTAGTGTATTTATTACCCAAGTATTTATTAAATTAGTAAAATAAATATTCCCTTCCTCAATCTGTTCGAAAATATAAGTAGGTTTGTTCCTTTTGTTTCGGCCTAAATCTGTCTTCCATTATATATTCATTGAATTTCTTTTCGGTACTAATAGTATCAATACCCAACATTTGGAACGTCCCACTTTAAAATTTAAAATGATTCTTCAAACTTCTACTAAGAAATTCAAAGCATCGAACCTTAAAAAGTTCAGTAGGGCCAATCAAGTCATCGACATACTATGCTTAAAACCTTTTAGAGTTCATTTACCTGACCGATCGCCTATCATACCATCGACCTTTTTAACCTTCTGAACCTCAATAAGCAACAATTTATTTTCTCCCATCCATCACTGTTCTACAATAGAAGTCTGTGGCATTTCCGAGGTTGTTCACAGGTGCCTGACCGCCATTGCTTGTCCTAATAAAAACAGTTTTCACATTTTCACGCCACGCTCCACCGATTGTTGGCTAATTAGCATTTGGACTGAAACCGAAGAGTTGTAGAAATTGGTTCGGCGTTTTCTTTATAAGTTGAGTTCAATGGGGTATGAAATATTTCAGAAATTCAGAAGGATATATTGTACTTTACTCGTAGTAGTGATTTCCGAGAATATTGTGAAATCTATTCATTAACAATAGTCACACGTTTACGGTCTCAGAAAAAATATCGACCTGTAAAAAATGAAAATTCATAATATATTAAATATTTAAGAACCTCTTTCGAAATATAAATCTAGGACTACTGATAGCGATCAAATTTGACGTGAACAAGCAGCTGAAAATACGTTTAACTTGGGCGGTCGTCATGCCCCAGTAGTTTAGTTGCTCCAGCGTGGCTTCGTGTTTCATGCGTGTCAGGATATACTTACCCAGCCTTTTAATTATGATTGCGACCCGTGTAATATGTATACTGAAGTATTTTGTTATAAGGGAAATCTTTTATTACGATTGTGACCTGAATTCTCTGACATTTCTGCCCTCTGACCTGAAAAGATTGAATATCCTTTTGTTTCGGTGAAATGTATCGTGTTTAGGATAACGTTTACCAAGGTTTAAAATAAATTAGGTACATGATTGATGTATTTTTAACTCAACCTTTACTAGAAAATCGCATTAAAATTTTAAACTAAATCCACACCTACCTACATTACACGTGTGCCTTTTAATACAAATTCACTTTCAGTATATTTTCCTATTTTATGTAAATTTCATGACCCGTGAGAAGAAGGATTTAGCACTGATAAGATTCAATGTACCAACCTTAATGTCACGCCAGAAGCCATTGTTATAAATCGCGTTAGAACGTGTTACCTAAGCTTGTTTTGTTTCAATATTCAATGTAGATTATGTACTTTTAACATTATAATACAGGATTATTTTTTATGGAGTGCGTACATTCAACGAGGAAATCATGTGCATAAAACTGAACAATTTTTCCCAAGGATAATAGGTCGAAATCTTAAAATTGAAAATCACCTGTCACTTTGTATGAATATCTCATTTTAAATATTCAGATTTCGAGTCCCTTGGGGAAAGCTGTTCAGTTTTTTGTTTAGAACAATCATTGATCACGCAAGCGCATTGTAGGTTGCTGGTTTTTCAAATTCCAATATTTGGAATCCAGGTTTTCTCTCAAAAGTCGCATTGGTACTTGCTTGTACTGGGTTTGAATCTACTACCTCGTGCACACAAATCCGTTCATTGAGTTGTGAGGCCACTACAACTCCTGTGGTTAAAAGACTACCTAAAAAATCTACCTTAATAGTTAATTCGGTCATATCTTTTAATAGGGCTGTAATCGTTCCAAACGAAACATAAGTTCCTTCTATAGTAAAATTATTAATAAGTATCTAAAATTATAATAATCGATAACAAACAGAATAGTTAATCGCAATCGAAAAGCATTTATATGGGAAACCCGTAAAAATCGATGGGTAATCGCCATGTTTAAAGTCGGGCAAGGAATGCTCGGGTTTTCCGTGCTTTGTGAAAAAGGCATATCTACATAAGTTGCAAACAACAGGTGTTGTTTCAACGTCACGTTGTATGACGGGAAATACCAGGGCATTTATCGTGGGGTCAATGCAGTCCACGTACGCTTGTGTTTATTGCATCATAAAGCTTTACTTGTAAAAAGCCTGAATTGTGAGAAAAACAATGTCCATTTTGCTGTATTGTATTCAAATTTGTTAGATACAACACGTCGGTAAATAACTGTTCTAGTGTCGTCTTAGTTCGAGTCGAGAGTTCAAAATGTTGTCAAATATTTAGTTTGGTTTTGTAAAGGTCTGGTTGAAATTGTTATGACATTTGGCTTATTAAGGTGTTTGAGGTCATATTGCACTAGGATCTAGATGGTCTATGTATAAGTATATTGTTAACAGGCTCACACGTTATTGCAGCGGTTTCCGCTCTACCTACGGAAAGATGTCTAGATAAAGATAATTTTTGTATATTTTTTTATTAATCTTTACTTTTCTACAGCTTAATAGTCTAGTGTGGCATTTAGAAAAACCTTAAGGTCAATGTCAGATCATCATCTAAAACCTGTTATTGCGCAGTTTTATAACTTTTAAGAATTTTAATTTAATCTGTAATTAAGAATATCTGACAGCTGTTTACTTTGGAATAATTGAAGTACTCGCCATTTTCCTAAAAGTACCCTTAACGTGACGTGACCTCATTACGTCTACGTGCCTTAGAATTTAAACTGCCGAATTAATATTCGCCATACAACGCGAAATTACCAGATCCACGCAATATCGTCGGCACTTGTGCTAAATTTTCATAATGTCGGGGAAATGGAGCGTTAGTCACTATTAAATTAGCCGTATACAACAAAATTTATTGCCTTTATTCCCATAAGGGCTCAAGAAATAACCTATTACTCATAGCAGCTAAATTCTCAATCTAAATTTAGTTTTTCTTATGAAACTTAATCTTCAGTTCATAGACTGACAGTAGCAAGCAGCAATCTTATTCTAATTAGCCTTATCGCGGCCGACACGGAAGCTTATACCGATGGCTCGGTATCTCCAATGCCATGTTTATAGCCCACTATAAAATCAGTCGGAGTCTACCCGACGTTATTATAGGAAAATAGCCAGAACAGTTACATGAATCGTGCTCAAAGGCGGCTGTTTTACTTTTTTGAACAACAGCGGCACAGAAGCGGAAATACCAACGTAATGACAGCGCTGCCCTCCTCAATTTGCTCGTTCGTGACCGCTCTAGGGCTCTCTGTAATAGCAAAGTTTATTTAATCTGTGCCACTCATCTCGCTCCGGTTCGCGTAACCTGGAATATGTTTAAGTGCTCCTCCAATATTCGCGTGCCTATTTCCGACGAATGCTTTTAAAAATCGAAAAATATTGCGCTGCTTATTGCGCTGCTACGAATTACCGTTCATATTCCATAGAATTGCAATTTGCCATACATGGGAGTGTTTTGTTGGCTAACGCAACCACTTTAAAGCCTGCAATTTTCTATTATCATGCTAATTTGACCAATTGCTCTTTGCCTGCCCTAACAGTGTGTGTAGATTATTACCTAGACGCTTATATGTTCTTTGCACGGCTTTTTGACGTTCTGTTTTGAAGCAATATTACGTCTTCATTCTACAAAACAATTGGTTTAAGTAATACCTACTACTAAGCAATCTTTGTGGCCATCAGTTTAACCGATGCGTGCGCCGTTTTTATCCAACATCTCTTTAAATATTTAATGCATGCATAATGAAGCATACACTCAATTGTGCATTATAAAAGGTATACGCTTTTAACGGAATGCATCTTTATGAATTAAACATCAATGTTGTTTATTCGCAAATTGGCTTTCTCAATTCAATATGAACATTTAAATTAATCATCTTTTGTTTTGTAGTGTTAATTCTTCGACAAAAGTGCGGTAATTACACTTCAAAATACTTGGGAATACAAGGGGCGTGAAACACGCGAAGTAGCAAATATTTTAATTGTGTTTTATTTTTCACTTGTTTGTGTATAAAGATGTAAAAAGCGTGTCGGTTACATAAAGGTAAATAACTGAATACAAAGTAATTAAAAATTTTGTATACCCGAAGATTAATGAAGGACGAAATTATAACTGTTTACGCATTTTGCCTACCTGTTATTAATTATTTAATTATGCACACATTAATGTAAAAAATAATCAAATAAAAATTAAAAGCACTTAATATTATTCGTTGAATCGCTTTCGATATTTATATTTCGTCAAATTACTTGCAAATATATTAAGTTATTCAGAAACATCAGTAAAAAGTTTGGAAAGGTGCACTCGAGCCCTTTAGCGTTGATGCGTCGGTGGCTAAATTTAGCGAGAAGTAATTTATTGAGCACCTGCCTCGTTCTGTATTATTACGATACAAAGACAGTACCGTGAGTGCACGTTTTCTGAAATATTGTTTTTTGTAGAAATAACAGTATTTTATAGGCCATTGTTAAATACATAAGAGTGGCTTAAGGTGAATTTAATTGCAGGTGTTAGGAAATAACATGGCTGAATTGTAAAAAAACAGTTGGTTATTTTTTGAGAGAATGCAGACTCTATTGAGCCATCGAATTTTGGATTAGGTACTGTTTCGAACAAGAATTTTGTATAGATACGAACTTTTAGAGTTAGACTTATAAGTATATTAACGATGTTCGCTTGTAACATTTCGGCAATAACAATTTAATTAATGAGAAACACGCGTAACAAACTTAAATACTACCAATTATTTTAACAACAATTAACCCTTTTAAAAATCTTAATAAAACATGCGATAGATACGTGTTCAGTGCAATGTTTATCCAATAACAAATTCTCAGTATTTATTAATCCTGATATTGATTTATGTTCGAACAATATACACTCAGGTTGTAGATGTGAAGCGCGTGCGATGCGTCCAACATTATGCGGCGCACGCAAGCCCCGCACGATATGATTTGAATATTCAATCACTATAACACGATACGAGGTTTCTTTGTGTTATCTAATTACGTAAAGTGCTGCATAATCTATTAGACGTCATTATTAAGATTATCATTATTGAATTATCACTGATTGCAATAAACCGGATTTTAAGGCGATTATCTTTTATTGATTTCTTGATAACGTTTTTTGATACTGTTCTTTATTTAGTTGCCACCTTGTAAAAATATCAAGTCGTATCGAAATTTCTTTGAGAACGTAACATTGTTAGAATCTCTTCGATTTCAATCCTTAATCTTACTAGATTTCAACTTACTTATACAGATTAGCTTCTGAACGGCTGCTTAAGTGAATCTGGCATCAAGCCGAGATCTTATGCCAGGTTTTGTAACTTTGATCAAGGTTTTTGGTGGTATTGTTCTGTGTTCGCCTAAAAGTTTTGGTTACAAGAACCTTTTATTTAATAACTAAATATACTTTTTTATTCAAGCTTTTATAGTGATAGCGGAAAAGTGAAACTTCCCTCCATAGCCAAGTCGATTCTAGCGACTGCTATCATCGTTAACGCTTTTTGTCTGATATCACAATTTTCATAGATAGGTTTCATTTTATTCACGGTCAACTAAATCTAATCAAACTATTTCCAGGCCATCAAACTTGCCAGCCAAGTGTACGGAAGAGGCGCTACGTCACAAAGCTGAGCATGCTCGCATGGTGGAGGCAGCCAAAAGGAGGGTGGAAAGGGAGGCGGCCGCGAGGCACGCGCGCATGCAGGAGTCGCTGCGGTTAGAGGAGCGGCTCGCCAGGCATGCGCGGGAGTGGACGCAGAACATACTACCGGATTGGCAGAATACGTAAGCGTTACGATATTTCATTATCGGTAGCTGTATGAACTAAGATGGATTCCTTTTACGTGGACGGTGCCGTGGAATAAATAAATTGGGAAAGTAGCAGATATAATATTACACCTAAAAAAATACGTGGTCGGATGTAAATATTCGATATTGATTTAAAGAATGTGATGTTAAATGATTATAGTAGTAATTTCCCCTTGCTTGTGTATCTCAAGAAAATGACAAGAGCTATCCCTGATGTTAAGAAATTCTTCTGTAGACCAACTAAACTTGGCCGAACTAAATATCTATAAAATTATTTTATTAGACAACTAAAAATACGCGAATTTCGTTCGCAACTTGAAATAGTAGATATACAAACAGTGTTTAGAACGAAACAATGTTATTATTAGTTGTTTTAACGTAACGTTTATTGTATCTATGTCATTCAATGGCAACAATACATTGAAACACGTCAGTATGTTTGTGTGTCACAGAGCAAGAATTTTGTAACCAACGGATATGGACTATAGAAATGTTGAATGCTATGACTGCCTTGTTTAGGCCTTGGTTTGTATCTCACCTTATGTGAAGATAATATATATTGTCCAGCAAAGAAATATTTATGCATTAATATATAATTTATGTTAGTTCTGTTCGTACGATAGAAAGAAAGGAATGTAGAATGCCTTAGAATAATATGATACAGTATTTTATTTATAAGGCTTGTTAAGGTCGTCTAGGATTCTGTGTTAAGGAAATTTTAGCTATATTATTTTAAAAATAAAGTTAAATTTCATCATCGGTTCACCAACGAAAACCTGATTACCTTATGTATTCTATTTCTGTATCAAGGTTAGGTTTCAAGTTATCCTCTTATAAAATAAACAAAAATTCAATATGTTGTAACTTAACTACTGATTGTGTTTACAGGAAAAACTCAAAGCGCACACTAGAGTTATGGTGGAGCGGACTCCCTCCAGCGGTTCGCGGCAAAGTCTGGCAGCTGGCCATAGAGAACAAGCTCAAGATCACACACGACATGTACCAGGACTACGTAGCGAAGGCCAAACAGAAGCTGCAAGAGGCACAACTCAGGAGGAAAAGGTTAAAAGTCTACAAAAACGAGAAGTGCAGCTGTCAGGACGAAAGTAAAGAAACCAAGAAAGAAAATAAAGAATCCACTGAACAAACTGACATCGGCAAACTGGACGACATACTCGCGAAAACGGAAGACCGAGTTAAACCCGAAGAAGAAAAACCTCGTTTAGGTATCCCCAGAAATTACAGCGAGCAGAATCTAAAATCTCAAACTACAGAATCGTGCCCAAAGAAGTGCTGTTCAAAATCGAACCCTAATTTACTTGACTATAGTGACGAATGTTCGATGGAGCTGATTCAGCTGGATATCGCGCGGACGTTCCCACATCTTTGTATCTTTCAACCAGGCGGGCCGTACTTTGATGTGTTGCATGAGCTGCTGGCAGCTTATGTGTGCTATCGACCTGATATTGGATATGTACAGGTTAGTCTTATTATAAATACATACATGCTATTATCATTTTTGTTTACCTTTCGAATCGAAGTCCATCCGCGAAGCTGTGATTTTTTTTAGGAAACGGACGAAAGCGAATAGCTTATGTCCTTTTAAGCAACAAGTCTCTGGTTATGTCTTTGGTCTATATACATTGAGGTCAACTTATTGCTTTAGTTGTGACAAGTAAACCGACGCAGACCAGATGCGGTTTCCTGAAAACTGGGTCTTCCTATGTTCATTACAAGTTGATATAGATTATTTGTTTTTCTATTCGCCAGCTAACGAGTGCAGGTATTAATATATCAGTCAACAGTTGAGTACCGCCGTTAGTTGCGTGACCCATACCCGTCCCTCACGCATCGCATTCTTGTAATGATAACGTGATAACCGTGCGGGCGTGATAATATGCCCG
The DNA here is from genome assembly GCA_950381575.1 of Plusia festucae. NCBI lineage: Eukaryota > Metazoa > Arthropoda > Insecta > Lepidoptera > Noctuidae > Plusia > Plusia festucae. The sequence goes on along the minus strand of OX494444.1, from coordinate 1,748,115 downwards.
TTGCATGTGGAACTACATCCATTGTAATTGCTCTTTGTTTATTAACAATATCATGTCTAGTTTTTACCGCAATTGCCAGTTGCGTAACCTTAAAATGCCTTTTTTTACAAATTCTCCCATTAATTTGCTATGTAAAAAAAAAGGTTTCGTTGTAAAACTACAAATCAAGCTATATATTCCAGTATAAGCTGATCTCGCATTGTATGGGATTTCAGTACACTGCGAGGTCAGCATAAACTGGAAATGTATAGCTTTTTATGTAGCCGTGTGTACAAGACCCTAATACGACGGTCGATGTTTTCACATATTAAATTTCATGTCAGGTGGCGAAATATATCACAGGGGATAAGGAGATTTATTAAATGAGGGTAGTTAGACTAAACTCGGGCATCAATGGTTTTGATATGTTAAATAATTGATTATGTATCAAATTGATACTCTGATCAATGTTAAGCTGACACGGGTTCCTTCGGATAATTTCGCCATCAGTGTCGCAAACTGATGACCTACTGAAATGAGAATAGAGCTACTGCTAATTTGTATGTATAGTTGTATGCGTTGCTAATAATGTTTTCTTATATTCCAGGGCATGTCATTCATAGCGGCCGTGTTGATCCTGAATATGGAAGCTCCTCAAGCGTTCGTGTGTTTTGCCAACTTACTAGATGGGCCGGTGTTGAGGGCCGCCTTTACTAGAGACGGGGCTACGATGCAGGTAAGACATTCGACAGCATATCTTCGAAACATTTATTACCTTCGGCTTTCTGATTGGCCCATCCCAAGTTCTTAGCCAATGAGGGATTCAAACTTAACTTAGAAACTCGCGCTTAGGTCTCTGAACATCTCAAATTCGAAGAAACTAAACTCAACCTTACTACTTCGATAAAAAGTCGTTATCAAGAAAAAATTTGTACAAGTCCTTTGGAGTTTCAAAACCGAGTAACGTTTTATCCGTCACTAGCTTTTAGTCGCGACGTAGGCGTCGGTTATCGCCGCAAAAAGTAGCCTAGACTTCCACGATAAATGGGCTATCTCATTTTTTTTAATCGGTTAGAAATTTCCTGAGATTAGCGCGTTCAACCAACCAAACAAACTCTTCAGCTTTATAATATTTGTACAAATAATGTAATAATTGTAATGTTGTTGCAGCGGCTGTGGAAGGCGTACAGCCGGCTGCTGCGGCTGCACGTGCCGGGCGTGGGCGAGGCGCTGCTGCCGGAGCTGTACCTGCTGGAGTGGCTGTACACGGCCTTCGCCAAGGCCATGCCGCTGGACGCCGCCTGCCGCGTCTGGGACGTCTTCCTCAGAGACGGCGACACCTTCCTCTTCAACACCGCGCTAGGTAAACACTTTACTCATTTCAGGAGAACGTAAAGGCAAATAAGGGTCCCGGTCGAATTGAGTTTCTCCCCTTTTTGACGTTGGTTAAGGTAGGTGACCGCCTCGAGTCTTCTCGAATTAAGTTTCTCTGATTGAACGCCAATTCCCGTGTGAAAATAATCTTGTCGAAGCAATCAACTTTCATCAGCCTAATGACAATTTCCTGATCACCATTAGAATAGGGTATTAGCATATTTACAATTATCATAAATGTTTTAAGCAGCTCCTATGTTGAAAGTAATATCAATTTTAAATTGTACTGTAGCTTACTTTTAGATCAATCAACAACCTTATTTTTGTTTGAATTTCTATTTTACTTACTACTATCTATAAAATCTTACAGGCATCCTACACCTCTACCAAGAAGAGCTCAAAGACATGGACTTCATAACCGCCGCACAGTTCCTCACAAAACTCCCCGAAGACCTCGACACTGAAGCCTTATTCAAGAGCATATCAGCCGTCTCCATGACCCTCGACGGCATGTCTTTCGAAGAACTGGCCTCGTGCTGCGAAGTTGACACAACCCTGGACGATGACGTCACAGTAAGGTTATGATATAAGAACTTCAGTAGTATAGGCTTCTGGGACCTCGTTGATGCTTTATCCTTTAGGGTCCGGTTATAGTTGGCACGCGTTTGGTCTGGATGTGGGTTTTGTTGTTCTGTATAATGACGTCATTGGGTAGGAGTGGAACTTTTGTTTTATTTATGGGATGGTAGTTGGTGTGCGACTGAAGTTTTGTCTTCTCTAGGCAGTGATATATCATGCTTTCGTAAAAGAATTTGCTCATTTTTTTTTAGCCTTTTAAAGAGGTCTATAGCTCAATGGGCAGTTAGCATGTCTATACATTGCCTACGGAATGTATGATTTTCAAGAGAACATCAGGCAAAGATGGAAGCGTTGTAATGTAAACCAACAATAATAAGCCCCGCCTCATGAGTGACGTTTAGTGAGTGAATGAGTGAAACGCCGAATGAATGATAGATGTGATCGTAATTTTGTTTTGTGGTAGATTAAAAATGCAATGAGCTAACTCTTGCTTGTAATTTTATTCGTAGGTTATTTGAATGTTCAGGCGATTTTGAAAGATTGATATTTGCATGTTCGAATCGATGGATTTTTTTTACTGTGGCGTCATAGCACATTATTTATACGGATTATTTCTGAGTTACTTTATAATTTCAACATGTAAATAGTATAATTTTATATTATTTTGATTTTGAATGATTTATTGCAAAAATTGATTCGAATTTTATTACGATTAATATTTTAATTTCAAATAATAACAAGGGACTGGTGTTTGTAGTGTTACTATAGATCGATATATCTCAAGCAGGGCTATCAGCCATCGAGTATTGAGACTGCCTAGTACCTAACGTCTCCGAATTTATTCAATATAACAAGACGTACTCTGTGATTTTCGATAAATTAATTAAAATCACTGTACATATGTTTATTGTGCGTATACATATCATATACATTAGATTTGAATTAGTCATCTGAAGTTCTAACCATGAACATTGTACGGTTGTGATAGAACTTGACCTGGGTAATTTGTATATCGATAAAGGACATCACTATTTTGTCGATGTTAAATGTCAAGTCTAATATCGACGAAATATTGATTCATTGAACTTCCGATTGTTTTTATATTGGCTACACTTTAATGGTTACGTTGAATTCAAGAAAGTATCTTTATTTATTTGTGGCTAATATAAAAATAATAAATGTTGCGACTACCCACATTTTATATAATTCTACATAAACACATATTATATAATTCTACATAAATATAAATCTTAATTTATCTTTCCTAATAATTTTTAATTCCATCTCATACAATATGAAAAATAAATGGAGAATTGCCCGAATTTAAATGAATGTATTTTTTTTATTAAACGTGTGTAGTCGTAACGCTTCAAAGTCAAAACTTCATCTTCGTACCTGTTTCTATGAAAATTATTTTACAATATTATAAGTTAATTTTAGGATTATTTAAGTATCCTAATTTAAAATCATGTACTAACATTTTATACAACATTGAAGTAATGCGAATTGAATTCGCTGGACTGCGATACTTGAAATACTTCTTAGATTTTAATTTTATTTTGAAATAATCTACAATGGTTATCAAATTTCTTATGAAAATCAATGTTATTTAAATCTTTTGCTGTTTTTAAAGTTGATAGAAAAGGATGATAATTTAATAATTAAAATTCCGTAACATTATATTTGCGCATGGATAGTGTTGCCTCTTTCACACTCAATTTGTGTAAAGAGTAAAAGAGATGCTTCAATATTTTTTGTAAAAGGTAAGTGTTAGAGTAATGTTGTACATTATTGTTTACGTGCATTAAAGCAATACGATTTTGTAGTGTTTATATTTATTACTAGAACATTTTTGTGTAAATTGATTATGTATAGCGTTTATATCAAAAATATAGTGTTGAATAGTGTCTTATGTCTATGGACACCAATTTACTTGTTTGCAAATAGATTCTGATTTCGTATCAATTAAACAATGTTAAGTTGTTTAGATCATATCTTTCTTGTTTCAACGTATTTAAAATATCACTATAACACTCAATACAAGAAAGAGTTTTTAAAGTTCTTCAACAACAAAACAAACCAAGGCTTCGATTTATTTATCGAAAACCTTTTTCAAAATTAGACGCTTTTCTGCTTCAAAGGAAGTATCATTCATAAACCACTACAAATATACCAAATAGCAATAAACCAGGCCCCATATACTAATAGAATTTCTACAAGCATTAAATTCCCACCAATCACAGGACAGTTGCTTATCTCTCATTGGTGGAGAATGACTGCCAATGCCAATGATGACACCATACGTCACCAGCTACCCTATAGAAATCACTTCGACGACATTTAAATGTATGTAAATGACCTTTCGTTCCGATAAGTTACGTGACTTCGACTTATCACTTTCATACACTTGATCTATTCGTTAAACGTAAAGAAACAGAACAGAAGAAAAAATGTCTTTATCTATGTAGCTATTGAATACTGTACCTTAGTGACATCATTCGACATTATCATAATTATATTTATATTAAACAGAAAATTATATTGTTATCAATTTAATAAAAGATTAAAGTATTTATTCTAACTATTTCGAACGCTTGCACTTCGGACCATAATATTTCATGTAATCATACTTAGAACTTGTACAGTGGGTGTTGTTGTTATGTACAGTGTGTTAATTAACTATGAATATATTATATTATAATAATCTTTGTCAATTATATTGTATCTTAGTAATTAACTATAGTGGCGAACGGAGATGTAGATTTTTGTATATTTATTAATGTTTTAAATTAATTTCTGGACTTTTTACTATAGTTGATGAAAACGGAACTGGAGCTTTGTTATACATAGTCGATAAATGTATAATTTATCAACGAATTAATTTAGTTCTGGTTAATTCTGATTGTATAAGAATTGAAAATCTAAATAATAATAACAAAAAAGTCTTTTCTAACAATAGATTCAAGAAAAGTTTGCGTTGTAGAATAAATAAAAAATAAAGTCTCATTAAAAATAATTTTGTATCATCACCTTTCCGCACGCCACTATAATATTATAACTATATTATAATGTACTATTAAATACTAAATAATTAACGATCAACGAGTAGTAAACCGGCCTAATAATTAATGAAAAATATCGAATCATTCGATAATTAATTTTAATATAAATTAATTAGTCTATAATGTTTATTATGAATGTGATTGTAAGCATGGGTATTTGTAGGTAAAAACGTTTCGTAAAACCATATTTTTTTCAAGTTTTCAGACTGTTCCCTGTACTCGTAATATAAAAAGATATTACTTGCTAAATTCCAACGTTCTACGTCAATGGGAAGCACTCTATAAATTTTGAATCACTCGAGAGTGTCGAAATATACATTTTATACGGTATAAACGGCTTAAATAAAATATTATTTTTTACTTTCACATATAAAGCTTTATTCAAAGAGTTTATCTTCGATTCAACATTTTATTTTTGGTTTTCGTAAAGATATAAAAAATAGTGAGTGTTTGTGAAGGAATGTTTGAGTGCATGGTTGAGACAAGTAATATAATATTGAATAATGTTTAAATTATAAATATATATACGAAATAATGTAAATATATAGTAATGCAATCAGTTACATCTGTACATATTTATTCGGTGTAGAAATTAAAATAAGAAGTAGGTATTTATGTATAATTGTATGTGCAAAGCGATTCGTCTAAATTTCACATATTTGCAAGCCTAATCTTTATATACTGTACTCAACATTTTTATTTTTTTGTTTGTAACCTTATTAGATGTGATTGTAGTGTGATTGATTAGCGTCAGTGAACACAAATCAGAAAAATCAACCTTAAAGTTCAGGTTATAACGCTTACTTTTACTTTGTGCAGTCGGTATATTACTTTCTGTGTAATACCAGTTCTGTCCCTTTAATATAAAATATTCAAGTAATTAGTAATAAAAGCTTTAAAATCTAACTTTAACGTATTCGTCTTGCCAGTGTTGGTGAAAATTTATAACTCTAAAAATTATATTTAAATTGTACATAAGTACTTAGAATATCGTGTAACTTTATTGTGAATTATTTTTATTTGGGATTTTAGTATGAGTATTTAATTATAATGAAATGTAAACAAGTAATCTATAATATTATCTGCAACGAATCTTTTAAATACTAATAGGTTCTTACAGCTTTGTTGTATATAATATACTTACAAATATGTACATAAATTATAGTTTAAAAAAGCAGTGAAAATATATTTGGAACTTTGTTATCCTTCGCATGCTAGAATAATTATCTTGTAAATATACTAGTGACAAGTTTGTTTGCAAGCAAATATCTAGCTATAAATAAATGTATTTATATTATTTTTGAATAAAATCAATCCTTTTCTATCAATTTTGATTATGAATCTCGCAGTAATTTTAGAAAATATTTTTAATGTTTCCAAATCATACGCAATGAATCTTGATACTTTTTAAAATTAAAAATGGTTTATTATTAGACATTTTAATGCAAAATATCATTTTTATTAAGATTAGTTGAAATACACACTAGTAATATTATCGTTAGAATTTGGTAGACTTAGAATACTCTATGTTACTAAACTTTTGTCTATTGACAATGTTAATTCCGACGACTAAATATTATTAGTGTGTACTTTTATTAATTATACAGGATTATTTGTAAAACTAGAACCTTGCAGGAGTAGATAATTAACGTCATAAGCTACAACATTTGTTCCTACGTAAATACTTCATACATAAATATTAAATTTTGCGTTCTAATGCTTTATTATGAAAGAAATAACTAAGGAATTATCAAAAGTCGTTGAAAAAATGTTACTTATGATGTTAGTTAACTACTTACTTCTACGAGATTGCAAGTGTTTTACAAATAACCCTGTATAGTGTATATATACATAGATTGGGCTTATGGTTGTTTGTAATCAATGTGAAGATCTAAGGTGACGACTGCTGTTAAGGCCCGGTAACCCATCCAAGTGACAAACGCTTGAAACGGTCCTTAACCTCTGGAAGTTATAAGCCATGGTATCCATCTTAGATAAATTACAGTTGTGATGTGGACTGATATTACTAATTATAAATAATGCCATCTCAATAGATTATAATGTTATTATTATTCGCAGTGTAAATAAAATTGTTAAGTTAATGAATGAATTCGGCCCCAATACAGTACGAAAATAATTATCATGTAATTTAATTGTAAAATAAACATATATGAATCAATCTGAGTTTTATAATTCACCCTTTTATGATCTTAATAAAGAATCTGATATGCAGCCCTTACTCATTTTTATCCGAAAGATGGTGAATAAAACTGAACATGAAAATTTAAAACTATTTTTTTCATACAAAATGACAGGTCACGTGATTTATGTTTGTATGAAAAGGTAATTTTAAGATTTCGACCTATGTTCCTTTGGAAAAGTTGTTCAGTTTTATGCACCTGATTACCTCGTTGAATATACTCACTCCATAGAAAATAATCCGGTATAGAAAAAAGGAAAGCCTACAATTATAAATAGATGAGATTCAACAGGATTCCTTGTTAATTATTAGTTACCGCAGAAAAACATTTTTTTTTTTCTGATAAAAGATTTTTCTCATGTAGGTAGGTACTTACTAAGGATAGATTCTGGGATAGAAATATTGGAAAAACCATCATGATCAGCGTGGTTCTAATATTTATTGAAGAACAACCTCTCACATACTTACTTATTATTGACAAACATAACGCTTAAAAAGAATAATCGGAGCTACAATAATAATCATTGGGAATACTTTGCCGGTGCCACTACGTTCGGAGGACGGCTCGGCCATCAAGATTGGCGAGTGCTGTTTTTAGGCTTTTATAGTGACTAATAAAATGATTGATACTTAAAAGTAATTAATTATTAGACGCAGTTATTACCTACCTATTAAGATAACTACTAAAAATATCAATTAAGTACCTGGTAGGAATGTTAGGGTATAATAGATTGCCGTGGGTATTGAGGCGAATAGGAACTACTCAACAAGGAGAATGGGCAGCAGCGTTCTCCTGAAGAACTGAAAGTAAATTGCAGACACCAACCCGTTTGCCCAGCGTGGTGACTGGGACGAACACCATAATGTGGACAACATCACATACATTGCTCCGAATCCAAAGTAAGTAGCTAAAGCACTTGTGTTATGGAATTAGAGACAACGAAGGTACCACAAACACCCAGACCCGAGACAATGTAGAAAAGTGTTTTTCTACATTGACCCGTCCGGGGATCGAACCCGGGACCTCAGAGCTAGCGACACCATGAAAACCGGTGTGTACGCCACTCGACCACGGAGGTCGTCAATGGCGCACCACATCATACGGCCCCCAAATAGTGTACCGGGTGCGGTGGCGCAACATGGGAGAGGCCAGCAGTGTATCGGATAGGTTGAGTTGAAGGAGTGGTAGGTATGTTTAGTGTTTACAAGCTTGCTTAGAAACGGGATCTATTTACGCATGGGTTGAATAGAGACATCTGTTTCAATGCACGTTTAAGTCTCACGTGGAGCTTCGAGATTGATTGGTAATGAACAAATAAATTGCATTCCCGTCGTTAATGATTGGTTTCCCTGTTATGGACGATACGAGTTATAAGTATACTTAAATAGAGTTATATACCCAGATGATAGGTAATCTTGGTAGGTACGTACTAGTGTAGGTGGCTAACACCCACATACTCTACCCATAGTACCTACTTAAGTAAAATACCAAATTACCTATCTGTTTCACCTAGTTTTAAATAACACTTTAATATTAATTATCGATTTCCTTTTCAGCAACTACCTAATTTAACCTCACCTAATTAATAGGTCGACACGTTAACTTCACACCTCATCCATTGAACCCACAATACATTAACCTGAAAATATGAAGGCCGAGATTATTAGCCAACCACATTGTTTATCGAGGGCGCGATAAACAGGCGCGGAGGCAACATTTTACCCTAAGAACCACGAAAATTCAATTGAAACACTAAACTCAACAACAGCGACGCCATCACCGGGCCAAATAGCACGTTTTACAACCGATGTTAATTTACAAAAAATCACAACGAAATGAAATATAGATCTAAGCAATATTTACCGACCTTAGAAAACACATGGAAATTATTAGATTTTCTGTATTCATTATTGTCCTACTATCCTACTAATATTATAAATGTGAAAATGTGGATGTTTGGATGTTTGTTACTCAATCACGCAAAAACGGCTCAACGGATATGGATGAAATTTGGCATGCATGTAGCCTTTGTCATGGAAAAGAACATAGACTACCTTTTATTCCGATTCCTTAAGTAGTTCCCGAAGGAAAATTGAAATTTGTTTACGAGCTAAGCCGTGGGCAAACAGCTTATAAATTTGGTATTTTTCTCTATTACAGCACAAGCTACCTATAACACGGGTAAAAATGTTATTCCATTTTTCATTACTTTCACATTTTTCATTTCTTTTTAGACCCATTTCTGAATTCCACGCAGACGAAGTCGCGGGCAGAAGCTAGTCAGATATAAAAATTGAAGTATCGAAGTAGGTATTTGTGAGTACAAACGTTACATAACATAAATATGATAAGTAAGTAACGATGATATAAATATTAAATAATCATATAACAAATTCGCTTGTCTGTGACCATGTCGGCTCAGTTTAGATAAATAACAAACAGTTCAACAAGTTATCTGTGTGTCAACCGTGGAAAAAAGTGGATAATAAGACGAGTTCTTTAGGATTCCGCATCCAATAATCATAATAATTATTACTTTTAAGTCTTTGAAATGCCTTGGATGCTACGTTTTTGATGCAAAAGATACAAACACTCCTCGCGCACACCACTTATAGGTACTTAAAAATACCACCTTGGCGATGGTGTTTTAAATTTATACCTAATTATCTATTTTCAATTCTAGACAAGAGTAAATCTCTTGTTTCTTAAGTTTAAAGCTAAAGAGTTGGTTTGGTTATTTGATTGATGAAAGCGCTAATCTCAGATATTACTGGTCCGATTTGTAAAATTATTTCAGTGTTATACCTACAAGCAAATTTATCGAGAAAGGCTGGGTAATTCTTGCCCCGATAAAACGCTCAATGCAATATACAACATGTAACAAAAACCCTGTCAGATCCAATAAACGCGTATACGTGGTAGTTCATGAAATGTCTCGCATAGGCGGCTCTTTTGACACAAAACTGTAGTGAATTTTGAGGAGCGGTCAGTTTTTCAGCTGTTTTCTTGGATCAGTTTTTATTTGTATTTAATTATTTTGACTGGGGATAAATTATAATCTCCAATCCATTTAATAGTTACGTATATATTGTGTTCGCAGTACGATACCGAATAATACCCTCAGGGATCGGACAGGGTTTTTGTTACACGCTGTATATACTAGGTACTTTGTAGTAAACAAACCCGTTGTTCTCCATCGAATACTACAAAAACAACAAAAATAATGTTGTGTGGGCGTGGTGACCTATCTCTGGTCCTCTGATTGCACAGATAAACAACCCGGATAGGTTAATGATTTTACTAATTTACTTCAGCACGCAATACGGTTTACGTCACAATATGGAGTGCAAACGTACTTACACGTACTCGTGTCGTTGTCGAAGCTAACACTAGGTATATCTATAGTGACCTGTAAATTTGTTGTGTACGTACACTACGTACCTACGTGAAAATCTTGCATTTTCCCGCGCACCTCATGATTTTTTTCTTTTGGAAACTGTTAATAAGTACCTATTTGTCGCTTTAAGTCATTACACTACATAAAATGTATGTTTCCTCAATCCCATAGTGACGAAAAATTATCCAATAATACCTACATATAGTATTAACGGACTACTCTGAAATTGTCGAGAGAAAAACTTTATTTCCACTTAAAATAGCACCAAGTCGTTATCTTGAAATCAGATTATGTGGGTGTTGCTGACGTCACGCAGTCTCCTAGTTGAATGAACGTACAAATTTCAGCTTATTCGGAAAAACGTAATCAAAATGTAACTTTACTACCAATTTAGAAGGTTGTAAATTGAACGGAACCCGTGTCGAACTCGCTCGTTGTCACTGACCACGCAAAATAGGGGTCCGGGAGCTAATCGCTACCGCGCATGCGTCAATAGCAGGGTAGCTGTTCTGACAGTCACTATCTAGCCACGCGACCGGCTACCAAACAATCTCAAACGTAACATTAAAATAATCAAAAACTTACATTAACCTGTGAGAAATCTACGAAAATGGCCGAAACAAAAAGAATGGCAGAGCCGGGAGAGACAATACTACTCCTCGAGAAAAAAGTAAGTGATTTTTACGTAATGTCAAGCTAAGGTCACGCGTTTTGGGGTGGTTAAGTGACGCAAATCGTACTTAAGGTTGAATTTCGTAAGTTAAGTGATGTAATCCGCGTAAGAGATTTGTGTAGTAATAGAATTAAGTAATTCTTGGAAAATTATGTAAATGTGATAGAAATATGATCTATTAACCTGTTGACTCTGTTACTGTAGTACCTACATTTTAAAGGGTATTCGTTTATAACCTTTAAAGCATAGATCTTCAAGTATTTCATATCTCAGTATGAACAAAAATCTAGTGCCTAAGTTCATAACTTAAGGTACTTACTTAGGTCTATGAGTTTTAAAGAGGTATTATACGTACCTACTTACCCAAATTTTACATCAGACACATATTTCCTATCCGAACCCTTTACCTCTGCACTTAAACATTTACGATATAAATGTATGGATTTATGCGTATTTTCTTTTTATAAATTAGGAAGCTTTCATACATAGCATTATTTACTTATTCGTCGAAGAAGATTTAATGCATTGTAATTGAACTCATAATCGACTCCAGCAAAGGCATCGAAAAGTCTGTAATTATAGTCCCAATAAAACCATGACAGAAACCGTTTAAAATAGTTACCTACATAAAAAAAAATCGCGTAAACCTCAGAAAGACATAAGGCGATTATATCTTCCCAAAATCAGCAACGATTAAATTAACGTTCCTTCATTTGCGATAGTTTAATATTATGGTCTTTAAACTTGACACAATTTATAAATCTTAATAAAAATAACACATGTCATGTGCAAAGTACTAAACAATTTCATTTATTAGACAGTCCTTATTTCGTCAAGTAGGTAACAAGATACTAAATATTTTATCTAAACGATCACTGGAAAATTATATTACAGATCCATATAAGTTAAAAAAATAAATTAGCACATACTCAACGTCAAGTGGCACTGTGGCAGATTCCTACCAAAAATAGACATACTTACATGATTATTGTTAACTGATTCACGTTATGAATGTAAGTAAATATTTTTAGGATCTTCTTACTCAAATATATTCTATAGGATCGTATGGTTCGTCCTACAGGTATGCCATCCCTCCCTTAGGAAAAATTGCACAATCGGGAGAAATAAGGTGCTATTTCATAATAAAGCCTGAATGAAAATAAAATACTGAAAAAATGCGTTAATATTAGTAATTAAAAAAAAAACTAGGTAATTTTTTTTACTGAAGTTGTCACAACCTTTGTTATGGCTAACTGCGGTAGGGTATACCAAAAATTTAGTAGCATTTAAATATCCTATCATATTTTGTTTATATGATATCATTTAATATAATATGATGTATATCGTATTCAAATCTTCAACATAGGTAGTATAAGTTTATAAGTAAAACTTATACTTACTAAGTTAATGATTACTCAAGTTTTTACAACTAAGTACTACGTGTCTACGTTCACACCAACTTGTATTGCATCACGTTCGATTGACAATTTACGAAGAATGTTGCACCACTGGGGGTTTATTCTCTAAGTCCAATCAAAACGTGGCTTAACGCAGATTATTGTTCAAGAAACCCGGGTCGCCAAACCATGTTTGTGTCCCTGAGAGTCACCGGGTAGTGTTGGTAAATACGTTTTAGGGAATTTAACTGATTTTTGTATAAGTCAAAAGAGATATAAAGACTTTTAACCCTACACGTAACAGCACGTTAGCCGCTTGGACTTTGTGAATAAGGACCCCGCACTTCAGGTCCGGCATCACCGGCATGTGGTCACTGGAGGTGTGTCCAACCGGTTCTTGTACCTCATTCTGCGTAAATCTGACGTCAGAACAAGCCCGGCCTGCTTCGGGCCCGACCACTTAATGGATCGCATTTTGGGTCATTGCAAGTCAAGATATACTTAAGTACCTATAATATGCACTTAGTTGTATCCACAAAACATAAAATTTTCCTTAATAGCTTTTGAGGTTAGCAAACAAATTAATGTTGTAATTTCTTTACTTAATTCAGAGCTAAATCAACATAACATTTGTTTTGAAACGGCAGTAGCCTATTTATTGGCTAGGGCAGCGATCATGCGGTTGCCAGATCGAATCCTACCCATTGCACTACCGATGTGAACCCACTCGTAACACCAGCATTTAGCTCGTACGAGAGGTCAAGAATATTAGTAATATAAGACCCAAATTGGAAGTAAGCTTTCATAAAAAAAGAATTACTGTTTTTAATAAATATAAAGGGAATATGTATGATTTTGTTCAAAAGCCTGGATGGCAAACGTTATTTCTTAAATACTGACTACTGGCCCACAACAGACTACCGATGCCTTTCTTACAATGCGGCCCACCCCATATAAGTTTATTGTTCCTATCCATGATTTGTCTCCGTGATAAAGAGAAAGAGACTGTCATGACTCCTAAATAACTTTAAAAATTCATGCTACCTTCGACAAAATAATCAGAGTACGTATTCAAGTAATTAACAAAGCTTTGACTTGTGTTCCTCTTATCATAGTGAACTATGAAGTGTTTTGACCGCGCCCCCACCAGATTACACGAATTGTAACTTATCAGTCATTGTTACCTTACCACGTAATTTTAGACTCTATGACTAAATCGTTTAGGTTCGTTTCGGGTGATTCAATATGCTGACGTCATGAGATAACAGCTCCTGTTGTTGGACACCCACACGTAAAATTGGTAGATCGTGGGTTCAGGGTGAATTGTACTGAATTGTTTTAGTTTCGAGGCCGAATATATATCAGATAAGCACTCTTTCTAGCTCTAATAATAGCCAAAAATTTTAAAAGTATAGTATGTTATCTGTGTCCAGTTTTAGTAAGAAATAAGTGGGTACCATGATAATGATATTATCGATCAGGATAGTTCAAATAGCTATCAAACTATAAATCACTGCAACACCGGTCGAAATCTTAAAATGGAAAATGAACTTTTCATAAAAAGTGACATGCCACGTAACTAATTATGTTTGTTGTAAGATTTCGACCAATGTTCCTTGGGAAAAGTTGTGCAGTTTTATTCACCTGATTACTCGTAGAATATACGCATTCCTTTTGAATTAATCCTGTAAAAAAAAACTAAACCAGTCGCTTAATTACCCCCTCACAAAATGTAGAGCGAATCAAGTTTAGATGTTCTACATAATTAATTTAAGACAGCTCTCTTCCTTGCGTTGAAATAGGCGAGCAAAAAAGATTTTTTAAATAATACTATTAAAATGAAACTTAAAGCTTAAAAAAGTTGATTTCATAACTGAAGATATTCTGTTACACCAACGTGTACATAATCGACCTGAAAAAAAGTTCACCCTTCTTCCAAGATGCAGCAAAAATTACGTAACAGTGCCCGATGACTAACACGTAAACCAAAGCTCATCCCTTATCTGCTAATCACTAATTAATTACAACTGATTTATGACGTGTTTACACAAACTAATCTGTAGAAAGAAATCTAGCTTTACTATGTGCTATCAATCTAAGCCAGGTTATCATTAACTCATAATATTTACAGAAGGCTTGTGTAATCCGTGACCCATCTACCTCTATACAAAGGTTAAGCAATCATGTAATCTTTGTATTTATTTAGATAACGGGGATTACCTATATATAGTAAGTATACAGGGTGATCTTTTAACAGAACCTTACGGGAAAATCTGAAACTGCAAAAGCAAGAGGGAAATTTATACTGGTTTTGGAAATGTCAATGAATGGAAAGCTTAGCGATATAATTAAAATACATTTATTTGTGGTTATAGCCTAATTTGGAACTTCTAAAATACCGGCCTCTATAGAGAGAGAGAAGGAATGACCATTGATCACCACGCTTGCTCATTCCGGGTTGGCGATTTCAGATCCATTTTTTTGGAATCCAGGTGTCCTCACGATTTTTTCGTAAAGTTTTAAGTAAGGCTTACATTTAGCCACGAGTCCCTTGAAACTTGAAAAGATAGTATAAAAGTAAATCAATCATTATCCCTCTGCCCTAGTTTTGACTTATTTTAATTGATTTCCAATATGGCTGGTATTATATCCATGCAAATTTTGGAATTAATAAATATAATATTCGTTGGAATTATAGAAGAATGCTGGTCAGTCATAAATTATTTATGAGTGCCTATTTTAATAAATATCTAAGACATCAATCTCTGTATACTGAGAGTCCGTAAGATTTTACAAAATCACATAACCTATTTGGTTTTGTGTTGAAAATTGGCGAACAGCGTACAAAACTATTAACCAAAGTAAAAATATGAGAAATTAGCTGTATCCGCAACCCTGCCCCCGTGGGTGTCGGTTATCGCGGCAAAAAAGTAGCCTATGTCCATTCTCAGACTTTCGACTCGTCCTCTGTACCAATGTCATTCAAATCGGTTCAGTAGTTTAGGCGTGATAGCGGTACACACAGACAGACAGAGATATACTTTCGTATTTATAATATTAGTAAGGATTATGTTTTATTAAAAAAGCAAGTTATAAAACTGAGTAGAGTAGCATACTAGTCTTCTGAATTTTATTAGTTGATTTTCGTTGCAAGGAGATATTTTAATAAGCTAACATATCGACATAATACGTATGAATAGT
Source organism: Plusia festucae (assembly GCA_950381575.1). Lineage (NCBI taxonomy): Eukaryota > Metazoa > Arthropoda > Insecta > Lepidoptera > Noctuidae > Plusia > Plusia festucae. The sequence goes on along the minus strand of OX494444.1, from coordinate 1,732,252 downwards.
ACAAACACTACAATGTTGTGTACTGTATTGATTTTTAATTAGCTGCCTGTCTCTATATGGATTATGTGGCATTGCAAGTTGCATCGGGTTGCTAAGCACTGTCACACGTGAGCCAATGAGATTGATTTAAACATCCACTATTAAAGTTACATATTATGATCTATGAAATCTTTTGTGTCATGAATTGACTAATAGAAACTTAAAAAATAGATTTATCAAAGTACATCTACACACGAGTAAATTTACGTAGAATTTGAAATTCAACTAATCTCTCTCACTGTCTTTTTTAACCGATTTCAGGTTCAGGTTTTTTTATTTGTATGTATTTAACTGTTTTTTTCTCCCATTCTCCCACCGACTGGATCAATATCGTTCATTAAAATCTGTGTCTTTTTCGTAGTAAATTTTAATTTATACATTTTCGACTGCCCTCTACATGCTTTACGTTCGAAGGCTTCAAACGTTTTTATTATTTTAGTTTTAACAATCACGTGCAGAATTCACGCTGTCGTCATAATCGTGTGACAGACGTCCAGTTTCTATATATAGAGTCACAATGCGTCCTAATCAGAGCAATGAGTGACATCCGGTCCATTCTATTAAGGTAACATCATTGTTCATGATTTTCTTTGGCCTCGACCGTCTTAGACAGTAATTGAGATGAGTCGTTCGGCGAAATAAAAAAAAATATATTTTGTATTTTATTGTTGTTATAATTTAATGCTGTGGGAAAATAACAGTAAGCTTTGACTTAATGCAAGACTTAAGTACGAGATGGGAGTTTTGGTCCATATGTAAATTTGCAAGAGCATTTTATACAGTCGCAATGGGGGCTAACGCGTGTTGAAAATTCGCTAGGGTCGCTACTGTTGCTTAAGGTCTATCTGACAATTAGACCAATTGCTGGCCAGTAGCTTGTCTCTCATTGGTAGATAATGACAGATAGACCTTATGCGACACTAGCAACCCTAGCGGATTTTTGATACGCGATAGCCCCCATTCTTAGCAGTTACTTAGATAAGGAACACAGAGCTCTAGAAAGAACACAAATAAAATATTCTTATATGAGCCAGCGGTTAAAAAATCCACCACTGCCATAGGAAAAACTAAACCTGTTCCAAAAAGTTACATGATATAACTAGTCTTTGGGGTTCCGATTCCCAGCACACGCTGAGCTATGACCGTTACGCACAGATGTGACGCATATCTCCCAAACATTTTAGAAATGATTGTTCATGTTATGTATTTCAATCTTTATTTTATGCGTTGCATGTGGCACGACGAATGGTTTTTCTTTCTTTTTAGTCGCTCTTCTGTACTCATAAAGTTGTAGTGTGTTTTTAAGGAATGACTGAACATTCAACATGTTTTTTTTAAGCTCTGGTGCTCTTCGGCCGATGTATCTTGGCGAGCTGAAAAACCGATACTGATATTGTCATCTCTTTCTCTCCCACCGTTTATGTGTACTTGCATCCCACGCAAACTGCCTTGTAGCTCTTTTCATACTCACCAAGATCCGTCGGCCGAATTATAGAGTTTTCCACTTCCTTGCTTCTTACAATCAGATAGAAGTAAACATCAGGTTTCTCGCTTTATCAAGTAGAAGAGATTATGTTAAATCATATATGTATTTGCATATTTTGAAATCCAGCTTGTTATGACAACTTGTGCAATTGAGCATAAAGACATGAACAAAGCTCTCAACCATATTTAGATGTAAATTTTATAGTTGGAGCTTCAAGCTCGACATGTCCTGTTTATATAATTCCCTTTTGCTTGCATTCACATTAATTATCTAAAAGGATATCTATTCCTGCCTTAGAAAATATAGTAAGTACCAGATAAAATGTACTAATTTATAGTAAATTTTACAATACTTGATGTTGCCCGCGACTCCGAACGTGACCCCAATTTTTTCCAGGAAATAATATGATAATGAAGCATTCTAATTATAGTGAAAGAATTTTTTGATATTCATCAAGTAGTTTTTGAGTTTATTCTTCACAAAAATACAAAATCGTCTTTCACTTCAAATTGTCATATTCCAACAGATTTGATCCCCAGTCAAGAAAAATAATTTGCCTAAGCTTTGATTATAGACTACGAATTAAAAATTTTCAGTGTTTAGGTCTTACCTGTACTTTCCAATGTCCTCACTCTTGTAGATATAATACCATATCTTCTTTCGAACCTATTCCTAAAGAAGATCGTAATAAATACCTGCAAATACTTTTTTTCCATAATATTGTAAATGCTTTCGTCGACAGGCAGGTTGGTCGATTACTTGAAAATGTTACCCGGAACCAGTTCATGGTATTACAGGGGCGGACTCGGCCCGATTAATTAAATTAGCAGTCATTATGAATGTTACAAGCTTGCACCATAAAATGCAACTAGTTATGTTACAGATACCGATTTGGTTATCAAGAAAAACTGGGTAGGTATAAGTAAACTGATTTTTTTTATTAGTCTTTATAATTCAATTTAAACGATCTCAGATACGTTTTATTATTAAATATAATAACTAATTCAATAAATACTACTTATTGCTTGTCTGGTCTTAAAGTCCGTCAAGTAACAATTGAGTGTTGCTTTCAAAAATCAATTAAAATATCCAAATTTGAATATGTTTGATAAAAGATACTTCTTCTTCCTTATTTTACTAACTTTTTAGGTTATCCACTGCTGAAAAAGATCCCCCCATTTGTTAAGAGCCGCTTCCCACCTATCCGGAAAAAAGCGGATATGTTACAATACTTCTAAAGGACTCTACCCACTACAACGTATCATACTATGACCGTAATAGAAACGTGCCAACACGATATGCTCTACTATGCCCACTAGAGCGTATCAATTCGTATCAAAGCCGTATGTAATTATGTATGTACGTCGCGTGCGATGCACAGAGCGTCGCCACTGGCAAAATATTATCGCCGACAATTGTTGACGCTCCAGGAACCGTGCATACCACTTGACGGTGCTGATCGGTGACAGAACGATCTGGTGGGCCTTATACTTTTCAATACAAACAATATTTTTTTGCCTGACACGTTCCTGTTACGGTCATAGTATGATACGTTGTAGTCGGTAGAGTCCTTAATGATAAATAATCGTATAAATAAAAGACTTTTTATCTACTTATATTTTTTACTTATCTAAACCGTCTCAATAACTCCAATCCATGGCTCTAAATACATGGGTTGCATCAGAGGTTTACCAGCCCCGCTAAATAAGCTATAATACCTACAGCAAAAATATATAATTATGTGAAAAGCACACATCTGCTTACCCCAACAATGATAAGGATGGATGACACGCAATACGTAAAGATAACATTTTGTACTCGTATTATCATCCATTTTTTGCAAGATAAGCCCAATAATAGATAGTAGTATGCTAATAAAGCGCAATTTAGTATTGTTATCAAGTGGCTCGTTAGTTCAGTGGTCAGAACACCCATCTGATGTTTATCTTGAGGAGGTCGGGGGTTCGAATCCCTCACGAGCCAACCTTTTTGTAATTTTTTTTTTATATTCTGATCAGCTTTATTCTTATTACATTTTCACTGCTGATTATAGGGATCCTCTTATTGTTGCAACTTAATCAAGGTTATGATCACAAATTTTACTGTTTTTTTTTTTTGTCTATTTGTATCCCATTTATTTGGTCTTCTGATTCTCAATGGCCCGATGTCGTTGTGTCAAGCTGGTTGTACACCACTTTAATGCTGCATTTCCGCATTGACACAAGGTGACCGATAGCTTTCGATAAGCCACGTACAGACGGCTAGTACCTATTATTACATTTATTACTATGGTAAAAAAAAATACATGTCGGATGACTTAATGTGCAAGTGACACAAGATTTTGAAGTACCTACCAGCCATTAGTTCAGCTCTATAAGGTCCACATTTTGTCATTAGTATTATAGAGAGATTAGAATCCCTTTTGTAATAGCTTACAAATATGAAGTAATGCTCAGAAGTCTATAGAGACCAACCATCGCCAATCAAAAGCAACCTTACAGTTCAAAACAATAAAAAAAACATGTCATTTTGTTATAACTGAATTTTGTCAACAAAAGACATCCGTTCCACTATTTTTTACAGTTAAATAATGTATTGTTGGTTCAAATTTAAAAGGTATTTATTAGCTTGACCTGACTGTCTTCAGATCATAACGGATAGCCTTCATTTCGTCAGAATTTTGCCCCTGGCGATGTTTTAAACAGCAGTAGAGTATTTTTTGTTCATTCAACCTACAATCTGTTATTAATTAAATTAGCATATGTCGTGGATATTTTACAGTTACAAATCTAAAATGAAAGTCCATAAGCTTTCGAATCAATCCTCCCTTTATACATTATTTTTGTTCTTTACGAAACACTCATTTTAAATTTTTATCTTAAAATAAATAATAATGTATAGGTATTTTTTTTTCCACAAAGGTAATTCCATAAATGTTTAATTATCTAAGACCAATGAAAGTTTATACATACGAAACAAAAAGAATAGTCATAGATGCAGAATTGTAAATACTTGTAGTCGATTATAAACAAACTGTGCATCTATTAATTATCTTTATGAAACTAAGATCATGTAAAAATATTATGTTTAAAGTAGGTACTAGGTAGGTAGTAAACAATAAAAATTACAAATTATATGGTACTCAGAAATCTGTTGAGCAGTTTCATTTAAAAAACAACTAAACTAGACTATTTTTAAAAATAAATCAATTTCATATTCATTTTAATATGAACTGCTATTTCAAAGCATGATATTAAAAATTACAAGTTTAAAATCCTGGCGTATCCTCGTTCGTCGTACTTTATTATCTTTAGTTACCTTACACCTTTAAGTGACAAAACTGCATAAGACTTAACGACGACTTAATACAGTGTCAGTTATCGGCCATTAATAAATTATACATTGATTTAAATCGACTTCATAAAGGGAGGAAGATCTTAATTCAGTGTATTATTGAAGTAAAACTTCTTTAGGCGCGACTAGGGAGTAACTCAGATTTTTTTTCTGACGGAAGTAACGCTCTGTGTAGTTTCCGCCATTTAAATTTTTTTTCTTATTTTGAAATCAATTTCATTTAACATGGCCGGTAACATTCTTTAAACACCAAAGAGTATCAATACAACCTCAACATCGCGTACAATATAAAGTTATGCAAGTAGGTACTTGCTTAAAATCTCTTTATAATAAAACCTTTTTGTTTTTGAAGTAAAACTTCTTTAGGCGCGACTAGGGAGTAACTCAGATTTTTTTTCTGACGGAAGTAACGCTCTGTGTAGTTTCCGCCATTTAAAAATAATAATTGAAGTAAAACTTCTTGAAGTAAAACTTCTTTAGGCGCGACTAGGGAGTAACTCAGATTTTTTTTTTAAGTTAATCATTTCAGTCATATATGTCGTCAAAGAAGTTTTACTTCAATCGCGCGTAAAGGTTACACGCACACACTTTTTTTTATAAGATATTTTTAGTTGTAATATTGTTATTTAATTTAATTAATGATGCGCATTTAACGTCCTGAGTCCGGTCCTGCGAGCGCAGTGCGACCACACAACGCAGTCCAGGCCACCACTTTACCGACCGTTGCACTCTACCGGTTGTGTACCATAAATGAACTGACAGCTTTATACTTTTCTATCACTACCTTTAAAAACAACATAATTATATATTTCAGAAAATCTATCTGAATCATTTTCTATAACTTAATTAATTTAAAATAATCGGAAATTAGGATTTAATTTTTTTCCCGTACACTTGGGCGAGGGCATCATTTCTACCCTAAAAATCACAAAATTCTATTGAGTCGAAACACAAAATTCAACAACACCGGGTCAAATAAGCTTGTCGCACTTTAGGGATCTGTATCGAACTTTTTTATGAAAAACGGGTCGAGCACAAAGTATTTTATAGCAACGAAGCTCAGCATAACTTTGATCTTGTAGAGTTTTGTTTGTTTTTTTTAATTAGTTAGTAAAACAAATTACGTTCTGATTCTGTAGAAACTACTGACGCGGCGGTACCCTACTGGCTACTGGCTAGGGCGTCGGACTTGCGGTTATGTGGTCGCCGCGCGCCGCGCCGGTTCGAATCATTTGCACTACTGACATGAACCCACTCATAACACAAGAATATTCAGCTTATTAAGAGGTTTTAACAAGAGTCAAGAATACTAGTAATTTACGACCCACATTGCAAGTAATCTTAAAAACATATAGTTATGTAGGTAGGTAGGTATAATTTAGCTATGTAAGCGAGTTTTCTATTGCTTTCCAAAGTTGTGTGGATAGGCTAGACTGGCTATCTTAAATTACGTTATGCCATAATATAGCATTCCTTAGTTTAATAACATAAGTTTTCTAGAATTTACAACGCAATATAATTGAAAATTACTACTAACAGTAAAATAAATTGCATTAGAAAATGGTATTTGGATCACAACATCTTAATGATTGATTGCAATTTCTTGGTCATCGAAAATTCGTGTTAAACCTACTGTCTAAATCGTTATTAAGGAAAAAACTTTTAAAATGGTAATTATTATTCCAACTATGTTTTTAAGTCAATGGACCGATATTTGGGTTTTTCGGCGCAGATGCAACGTTACGATGATTGATTAATGAAGATATAAAATGGATAGATATAAATTAATTAAAAGCTTTAGATGTAACAGGAAAACGATAAAAATAAAGCAGTTTAATAAAGAATATCTTCCGTTTTCTTAAAATAATGGTTTTACATCTCGTTTGTCCAATATAACCTATTATCGAGTACATAATGTGATCGTTTAAATAGCAATTTAATCCAAGGTTATGTAAGAATTGTTCACAATTGTGTGAATGACGTCACATGATAACAAATCGGTCATCAGTGCACGATGTCTATCAATGGAGACATTGATTTTACAATGAATTAACACAAGTGGTTGTAAAGTATTGTAAACATGTTTCATGAATTTCTTCAGAAAACGCTTACGTGGACATAGATAATTTATGTTTTTTTTAGTCGATAATGTGTTGGGCATTAAAGAATAAAATTTGAAATATACAGTACTCCTTTGAACTATTTATAAAAAACTATTTCTTTATTAAATCAGCAGATGTGGGCTCCAGCGATTAATTGCATACGAAAATGTCGGCAGCAGATTCGATTTTTGTACGCAATCAATTAAAAAGAAATACATATCGATAGCCTGTGTAGATCACACCCGTACATACATTTAAATTTAAAATTAGTTTTATTAGCAATTATATTAGATGACCTATTTAAAATACTGCAAATACTTAGATAAAATACTATTACCTTAATTAACAGGACACTATCCAGAAGCTCCATACCTCCACGGATTATCGTTTGTGGCTGGACCTCTGTTATTTACGTAATAACAATTTGCAACGGTAATAAAAACTCAATTAATAAGTGATACAGTGTCAATCTTAGTATACACAGGCCATTATATAAAATCGTTTTATAATTATGCTACAGTCGGAAAATTTTACATTAGGAGTTAGGTTATGATATGCGAATTACTGATCTGTCGGCGAGCGGTCGGCTAAGTAAACAGAAATCCGGCTTGTGTATATTTTTTATGTATTTATTAAGCAGTGAACGTTTCAGTAGCGGTCAGTTACTCAGTTCACATCGAGTTGGGAACACAAGCGGTTTCCCGCGCACTGATCTGTCAACCTGTTTGACAGACATCTCGGCGGGAAAGCATTTCTTTTTTCACCCCGCGTAACGAATAGATGTTGCGTTCCGCGTTGCAGGCTTTCTTATATGCAACGCGTTCAAGGTTTTTAATGCACGTGCGGTTGGTTATTTTCATATAATTTAATATTGTGTGACACTGATAAAATGTCTCGTAAAAGTGGCAGAATGGACAAAGAAAAGTGTTGTTATGATAATTCCGCGTTTGTGTTGACGGAGAAAAATGTTTGGATGGGAAACGAGGTACGTCAATATTTTTATAAGATATTTGTCTTTACTCGTTGCAAATATTTACTATACTTACAAACTTAAAGGTTTTATAACTTTCTTTATTATAAATGATAGGTACCATTTTTTCTAGACAGTTTTAAGTTTACTTTGTTCTTATACCATAAACATTTCTGTTACTGTTTTAATTAATTTAAATCTTAGCAATGCAAGGATGCGTTGGTTTAATACTTACAGCCTTGGTGTTAAATTTACCGAGCCATGACGAATATCGGTAATGCGAGTTGAATATTATTTCTTAAACAACACCTATTAAACAAAATGTAGTTTAACCTTATTTAGTAAATTCCTATTTGGTACTATTATCATACAAATCGTTATAAAGTTAGTGTTTATTTTTAACGCACTAGATAGATGTTTAACAACAATATTCAGCAATGCTGTTATGAACTGACAATCCACGAAGTTTGTTTATTGTTTTAATTCGATAAGTACTTATTATATACAAAAATACGTTAACACATACAGTCTTTTGCATAGCCTTTTCCCACGCAATAATGAGGTCGGCTTCCAGTTTTAGGTACCGGATAACGTAATTATGGCTTTGATACCTAGGTACTTAAATACAAATTATCCATTAAAATACGTTACCTCAGTTACTTTCCACTACTCACCGATTAGTAATGGAAAATCTAACAACCATGAATTAACATTCTTAGTTTTTTCTTAGATTTTCTAATTTACATCTTATTCGTGCACTATTTACGAGCATAGCATACACCACGTGGTTCAGCTGATAAGAATATATTTTATGGGCACTATAAATCTAATAAACACCATTGTTGCATAATCAAAACGGAAATTCGGCTGGAATAGGCCTTATATTTTGTTAAAAACAGAGACAGTCTTATTAATCGCTGAAACTGACATAATTTGGTAACTTTCAGTTAAAAATCAGCTTAAATGAAATGCCAACCAAAATTTTATAACTTATAAAGAATAGGACGTTATATTGAGTTCTGATTGAGACAATCTTCAGCTTTTGACGGGCCTGTTGGTCTAGTAGTTAGTGACCCTTGTTTTTTTTTCGGGGTGACACTCTAATGTCTTCGACCCACGCTGAGGGCACAGCGTGGGGATATGTCGGTCTTGCACCGACTTAAAACACCCCGGTCCCGTCCTCGCCATTGCCGGAGCCGCGGGATCGCTTATGCAATCTCTACGCAGCACCGGCAGGCTTCGGTCTCTACTGGACCCCTTCCCGAGGGGTGGGTGTATAGTGCCCACCCTCTAGTGGTTAGTGACCCTGACTGCTAAGCCGAAAGGTTCGGTTCCCATCCAGGACTAAACTTTGAGTGATGAGCTCATTTGTTCTGTGTCTGGGTGAAATTTATCTATAATATGTATGTATTTATAAATATATAAGTATGTTTATCAGTTGTCTGGTTGCCATAGTACAGGCTCTACCTAGTTTAAGTATTAGTTATTAGTTTAAGATCAGATGGCCGTGTGTAAAAAAGAACTGAAATAACACTGTAAAGGTTATATAGATAATTATAATAGAAATCAGTCGTGATTGTAAACATTATAACATTAATGTTTCTAAAACACCAACAATCTTGGCGGGACAAGATAAATAAATCACGAGTCGATTGACTAGAGAAACTAGATTATCACGCGATTATATCTTGAAGCAAAACGAACTCAATTACACTATGATATCTTGTTAAACAAAGCTATAAAAATGAATCCATTGAATGTTTCGTTTTCAAAAACATTTAATGAGGCAAACAGTATTCCAGTAGAGTTGCTCTTTTCTACCCTTGTAGACAAATTTCATTTCTACATATAAGCGTTAACGATCGGGTCAAATTCACAACTATAAGGAATATCGAAAAATGCTCAAAGGAGTCACTGACCCGATTTTGATGGAAACAAAAATGCATCATTGGAATTTTGAAAGATCAATAATCACCCGAACCCAATTTATTTGAAAATAAAACCAGTAAGTACACCTGTAAACCTGTATTAGTTATACACTATTCTCTAGTGTTAAGTATCTATTTCTGGGAATTAATGATATACGGGAAACTTATGGTTTAGCATGTTCTTATCCGAAAAGGCTGGCAGTCCACCAAAAGTTAGAAAGGAAAATATCTATAATCGTAAAATTATCGAAGTCCACATTTCACCTCTATTTGTTAGAAAAAAGTCATACCTACCTTTGTAAACTAAAGCCGAAGACTTCAAGTTAAAACAGCATCAGATATAGGTATTGTATACAACTTGTATTCTTTCTACTCATTTAAAAACAATTATCTATCTATAGAGTACTTAAACTTCCTTATTGCCAGTATACTCTCCCACGGGAATATAAGCGTTTCATGTTCTTATTTCAAAATTAATGCGTAAGCAACGCTCGCTTGATCTTGAAGTGTGGTTAAAAACGATGTTGCAGCTGTTTTAAGACAGTGACGCAATACAAGGTTGTTGACACTTTGATTTATAATTTTTACATCGAATTGTCAATACCTATTTAAAAAGAATAAAGTATTAATGCCAAACTTAATTGATATTGATTTATTCTTGCAAGCTTTATTTGTTATGACTAAATTACATTGTGTTAATTTGGCTAAATTAATGTTTTGATGTATGATAATTAAACTGTTATTTTATATTTATTAATAACAGAACTTTCTAATCTGGGGCGTAGCTATGAGGTTTGGCACAGGCGTTCCGTTATACAGCCTCAAAGTTCAGTGTATTATAATAGGGTTGAATAGGCTATATAATTACCTCTATGAGCCATGTAATCCTTTAATAAAAACTTTTTGCTTTTTTTATTTGAAAAATCTTTTCTATTTTATGTGTAAACAAAAACTGTAACGATTAGCATCTAGTAATACCTACCTTTATTTGAAGTGTCAATAAGACGATAATGAATTTTAAATTTGAAATACTAAAATTCAATTGTATTGTTAAAATTGTTGATACCTTTATTATTTGCACTCTAAATAATGTCAAAAATGTATTGGCCGCTGTTGTTTTACATTTTTCACGGTAAACAATTTTCGCGCCAAATTCACAACATGGCGATTGTAACAATGTATTTGAATGATTGGCATTCGACATACCGGTAAGCTGTCGGCGTTTTCAAGAAGAGTGCGTCAACAAATAACTTCTGTTTCATGCAAATTCTGAAAGAGAATTTGTATGAACGGAATTAATGGAACGTAGAGTATTGTTTATATACATATGTACTTATTGCAACACATTAACAATTTGTGACTATCAATAATCAGTTCGTTTATTATTTCGTCTTTCTGTAATATTTTGGATCGAATCCGTCTTACTTCGAATTTTTTATTTCATGATGTATTTTTCAATTTTTGAAAATGGTTAAGTAATTTTGAGTTCATTAGTCACAAACATACAAATACTCATACAAATATATAAATCTTTCCTCTTTTATCATTAGTAAATTATTGTAGCTTAGATACACAATGATTAAATAATAAAACCGGCCTAAAAACGTCACAGGCCTCTTCCCATATAGAGCAGGAATGAGCATTGATCAAACAATAAATACCTCAAGTAAAAATGTACAGTTTATTAAGAATTTATATCCTTACTATAAATAAATCTAAACTAAACGAAATAAGGAAGCAATTTCTTGCAACAAGTTGTTACAGCATCTACCTACTAGTAAAGTGACCTCAAACTTGCGTTGGATCATAGCCAACTTCCACTTTACACATCTAGATATTATCTGACAAAAGAACTACCTAACCTATGTTGATGTACAATAAAGTATATTCCATACTATTCTATTCTAACCTTAAGCGGATTTATAATAACTCAATATTTCAAAATAATTGCTCGTTACTGCGCTAGTCGTATTAAATAAATTCGCGATAACAATAGCGTGATTAATTCGTTTTATATATACTTTATATTAGTATTATAATTTCTCCAGCTTGGTGGGTGTATCATAAGAGAGGAACTATCGCAAATGGAGACAGTCTAGAGCAGGGGTATGAAACTCCCCTACAAAAATGAGATTCAAAAAATTTCATAGAAAGTACCGCCATCTAGTATTCAGGGTCATCAGTTATCATCCGGATATTGACATAAATGACAATAGAGGGCAGCAGCTACTACTAGGCATAAGGTGAAGGAGAATATTTGCAAATAAAATATTTTAAATACATCTTTCTAACACATGTTGGTCTTTTCAGGATGTAATTCAATTTAAAAATATAAAGTGTAACAAAATTAAATTTGTGGAAATATATACTTAATTTAAACCGCGGCAACATTATGACGAAAAGTTAAGTTTTCGTTACTGACAGACAGCCATATTTGAATTCTCATTTTCCAACTTTTCCACTTGTGTTTTATTTTGTTTCGGTTTTTTGTTTAGTGTTCGCTTGTTTTTTTTTTATATCTCGATATTTATATAACTACTTGCTTACGGTTTCTGATCTACCTACGTTTTACGATATTACTTGGCTTGTTACTTGGACCCCGGACTGATAGCATAAATAATATTTATGATAACTCGGCACTTCATCTCTCGGACTTCGATTTTATAACTTGGATTTTAAAAATGCCGAAATCATCTCATTTAAAATGTTATATTGAATGTGAGATCGATGGTAAGTAAAATTAATTAACAAAAGTTTTTAATAGACTTATTAATTATAAAAGTGACATGTTATTTTTGTACTGTTTGCTTAAGATTATATAGTAATAATTGTTTTATTTATTTAAAGGACCTCTACACCATTTCCCTTCTTATGAATATCCTCATACTGAGAAGTTAAACCAGCAGAAGTCTATACTTAATATTGCAACTCAAGAGAGAGGAAATTGTTATATACAAAATAATATTTGAATCTGCCACCAACACTGAGGATTATTATAAAACACCAAGCAGACGTTTGACTAGAAATGCGATACCTACATTGAATTTGCGTAAGCCTTTTTTACTATTATTTATTTCAATTTTCTTTATTGGTTCATACCTGTATATAATTAATTATACTTTACCATAGTTCTATTTTATAAACATGCTGAAAAAAAGCTGCTATTAAAAATATGGACACACAAATCCCGAGTTCCCTTAGCCACCTTCCATCATCAGACCAGAACTAAATTATTCTAAATTACCATAATATTGGGTTTTAACTTGTGCAAAATTTCTTATCACAATAATTATTATTATCACTTCTTGACATCTTTATAAGATGTCAAGAAGTGATAATAATTTAACTTGCAAGCTTTTTTTGTAATGCTGAAATAATAATAATCTATTCGTCCCTGAGCGGCGACCGGTCACCGCGTTACAATCGAAAATCAATTGTGTCTCATTAACGGTGATTAGAGAGATTAAAGATCCAAATATTTATTTTACAGCCTTCAACAAAATGCCCAAGTAATTCTGACATCATGTGATGTGATGTTCCTTCAACATCAGACATTTTTTATCAAATAGAAGCAGAGCCAGCAACAACTTCATCAAGCGGTCAGTAAACTTACATTTATAATTGTAGGCTCATTCTGTTTAATGTTTTTTCTAAATAAAGTTTTATTACATTATTCTAAAAGTAAACACATTTCTATTGTTACTTTTTAATGAACAAAGCTTTTCTAAGATTATTGTAAACTGTAAAAATATGTTTAAATAATCCATTAAATTCATGTAATTTTATTGACACGTCATAATGAAGCACATTGTTCAAAGTTCATTTGACTTTCCTCTACATAATAATTATGGTGTCCTGTAGATTTGTATGAGTGTTAAAATGTGAGATGTTGACCAACAACTTGATACTTATATTTATTAGACTTATTGTTTCTTTCAGCTCCTGAGAAGAGCAAGTTTAAATTTTCTGCGCAGAAAAAAGGAAATACAATCAGAAAGTAAATCAATTATTAAATGGAAAGATTAATTCTTTTGACGGTAATGACTAGATAAAGAAGAAAGCTTTTGATTATTTATAAAAGAAAGCGATAAATAAATACTATGCAATGACAACTTGAAGTTTTTGTTTTTACCTTTCTGTTTAATTTGACCTAGATAATTTTAGTAACTTGTTATAATATAATTTTTAAGTGTTTTTAATCTTTGCTTTTTATTAATAATAAAATTAAATAAATAAATTGAAAAAGTAGTATCCAAGCGCCACCTATAGGGCCGGTGCGAAAAATAATTGTACTTGCGCGCCATCTAGTAGTCAGGGTAACGACATAACTTCCATTTTGACCTTAGGAGTGGCGCATCTATACCAGTATAAGTGTATAATCTATGGTCTAGAGTTTTGGCTACGAGGTCCCGTGGATACTGTGCAAAAATCTAAGCTTTAGCTTCAACCCATTTTAATTAAATCGTTACATCTTGCAGTACAGACAGTTATAGAACCTTAGAGCATAATAATCTATTAGTACTTCAATTCGAATATAATAAAGAGGAAAGAAAGATTTTTTTATATAAACGTCCCACTGCTGGGCACAGGGGCCCAATTCTCCTATTTTTAAACCGTCCGATGGCAGTGTAATGATCGTAATGTCGACGATTTTGTAAAAAAAAATAAAGTAAAAGATTCGCAAAAGTTACACTATATGTATTATGTTATTTAGATTAAGATATTTTTTAACTAGGTATAAGGTGTAGATATAGGATATAGTTAGTAAGGCCACTCTGTCGCATTGGATAATGGATCTGTAATGATAGTGTAGGTAAGATTGTTATAAATAAATAAATAAAATAAATAAATAAATAAAGCCCATTAAGTTTGAAATGTCAGTAAGGGATTACCAAATTATTGGCAATCGTGCTAAGATACTATGACATACACGATTTCACAGATTAAATGCTTAGAAGAATACCAAATGTGCCAAAATCAATCGAAACTACGATCATTACACTGCCATCGGACGGTTTATAAAATAGGAGAATTGGGGCCCAGGCCTCTTTCCATATAGAGAAGGAATGAGCATTGATCGTCACGCTTGCTCACTGCGGGTTGGCGATTTCAGATTCCAATTTTTGCATTCCTAGTTTGCAGTGATGTCATATATGAGTTATGACATATAATATAACTGAAAAAGTCACATTCTGTTAAACATAAATTGTGGTATCACATATTAATTATTATAGTGGCATTAAAAGGTATACAATGTGATCATAATAATATGAATGCCCAATTAAATATACTTACCTAATTTGTTGATCAGTGAGATCGATGATCACAAATGTATCAGCGAAGAATTCATTTTAAAACGAAATAAATATCAATGTTCAAATATAGGTAACTTAAAGGTACTTTATTGGCAACTTAAATTGAAACACCGCTGTGATAATAGAAAACAGTAATTCAATTACAGAGAGAGATTTTAATCACATTAAACGTTATTGCTTCACTCTCGGTGAATAGTCAGCGCGGGAAGTTTCACCTAGACTAGGTATATACATAAGTTCTAAATAAATTTACTCTAACTATTATATTGAATTATATATTGAATTTCAAATTAGAATTTGGAAATACACATATATTTTTTATTCTTGAAATCGCACCACTAAATTTTCAACATCTTTTATCATAAACATAGGGCTGTGCAAAACGCAACACTTTGTCGATATAAGCACAAAAAAAATAAAATTATAATACTAGCCACTGCTGGGCACCGGCCTCTTCACATATGGAGAAGGGACGAGTATTAATCACCACGCTTGCTCATTGCGGAATGGTGATGTTTCACGATGTTTTCCTTCACCGCTTGTCAATGGTGTCTTATATTAATAATATATGTATGAAGAAAAAACATCAACCATGTTTTTACGAAGCCGGTCATTGAACCGCTAGGCCACCACAACAAAAAATGAAAAAGGTTTTCAAGTTGTCATGATAAGCTCAGATTAAATATTTTTTATATATTAATTTATTTGATTAAAAACCTGTATCTTTAGCACAGGTACTAAAACCACTTACTACTTTTCTTATAAACCAGGTACGTATTTAAAACGCACTTAGTTAAAATTAAGTAGAACGTAGGTTCATAGGTAACTTCTAGTTCTAACTACTTAAGATCAATACAGTTGTTCTCAAAGATTGCGTGTTACAATGTTATTTTTCATAACGCGATATCAATTGTTTCTTCCAACTGATTGCTTGCTTATGAAGGCAATAGGTCAATGGTCGCTTGTCAACTCATTAGCGGTCTATCAAGTTTTTCTATCTTCGTTTCAATTAATGATCCATGATCCGTGATTGCTAGACCTACCGATGATGACTGTAGTTTGTCATAGAATAACGCCTTTGTATAAATTATCTAGTTTTTTTTTGTAAAGTACTTGTAATTTAGTTTTCAGTATCTTTATTTGGAACAATATGGTACACTTTATTATTTATTTACAATAACTTTAAATATATACAATCTTAACATAACTAAAATAATAAATGATATATATACACACAACAAAAAACTAATATTTATTAATTAAAGTTTAAAAAATGGCGTCAAAGTATTCATCCGCATCGCTGTCGACCGGAAGTGTGCCCACTAGGCTGGCTGCATTGCCACGTTGTATGGCAATGCTTATTCTTTGTCCAAGGTAAAAGCCAGCCCTCGGGTCACGTGAAGTGTCAACAAGGCGTTTGGCTAGATCTTTGAAAACCATATGTGCACTCGGGCCCCACGGTCCAAGTGTTTCAACCCCAAACGGCTCGAATATATAACTGCCCATTAGGTTGTTATATTTCCGCCGTTTGAGGTTTTCAGCAGCCGCAGCAGCAGCACCAGCACAGCACGATGAACTTGGAAGATGGGATGGCACAAGAGTATCGACACATGTAGCGTCCCACACTAAAGGCCTACCCATCTTCCATGGAAATAGCGACATGCCGTCCGGTCTCTTGCCATCATAACGTGCCTAGCCATTGGGTTCGAGTACAGCTGGAACGCCGACAGCAACAAGAGCTCGTCGAATAATGGTACATAGGTATTATACACAGGTCTTAACAGATAATTTATTATATCCACTAGAACACGAGATCGCCCTTAAAAACATTGCAAGACCTTGAAACTAATAGACTCACCTAAGTAATATCAATCTGTTGATAAGTATAATGATATTATTTAGATTTATATGCAGGTACCACGTACGAATATATTATAGAAAATAAATAGCAATATGTCGTGAATATCAAATAACTACGCCTTTATTGTATCAAGTAAACTACATTGTTTACAATTGTAATTCTATGTTCCATTGTTTTTATTAAATTGTTTTACCACCATTTAAAAGTATAAATAAAATGAACACAAGTAATCCATTAAATTTTTGTTTTGTAACTGCTGAGTAAATGTTTGAAAAGGGCGACCAACAAAGAATTGTGTTTGATTTAAGTATTTTTTTGCTTATTTTTATTATTATCAGTGGTTATAAATTCTCTGACAATGAATCTTTCCTTTCAAACTTTTTAAGAAAGACTTAAGTCGTATGATTTTGTGTATATGACATAACATAAACCTTACAAGAAGTAGTTATAAAATTAGCAGTTTTCCACAGCTCCGCCCGCCATTAAATTTTTTTTCTACACTATAATATATCCTGTGGCAACCGGAAATAGTTCCTAACAATAAAATAATTTTCAAAATCGGTTTAGTAGATTCGGAGCCTACTCAATACAAACAAACAATCAAAGCTTTCCTCTTTATAATATTAGTAAGTATAGATAATGTCCAATAACTTAAACAAAGTAAATAATACTATTATTGCCATTTTAAAGTTTAGCTTTCCATTCTTGAATTCACTTTCTAACTTACAAGACAATACGCGAAAACCAGTTTTCTCCTAGGGTTTTCTAAGACAACATCTTCTCGATACTCAACTCTCTATCTGACTTTTATACTAGTTAAGACACACCTGCTTACCCTTTTTTACAGGGTACATGCGTAATTGCTGTAAATATATAAACCTTCATTGTTACAATTACAATGTCGTGGGATTTTCATGAGCTACAAACGCGCACCTGTATAAAAATATCAGAAAAACAATGAGTATTTATACTTATGTTGTGTATATGTTACTATGTACTATGTAATTATACATTCATAGTAGTATTTGTATAACAGTTACTCACTATATTATCTTGAAACAATACGTAGCTTTATATTATAGACGTGTGTCCAGCTTAAATGACATTAAAAATGTATAGAAACGACATTTGATTTCGATAATTCACGTGACTCAGACTTGTCGCTTCCATACATTTGAGCAATTACATCAGCGTTATCGCTTGTAGAAATGTCACTTGGCTAGGAGGGATGTTCAGCTAAGGTTTTTTATTACTAGAAATGATGGCATTGGAATTATTTTTAGCAAAAAATGGCTTAGACAGATCTAGGTTATATATATTTTATTTAATAAATCAACATCTTATTAGCGAGTTTCTGTCATATAACCGTCTACAATATGGTCTAATTGAAGGAAAATTATCATACATTAGACTTGTTTTTAACACGACGTAAATACTTATTGATTATGGTCGATTATGGTCTAACGTGGTGTCATGAATACGAATTTTCAAGGGTCTCGTTGAAATTCTCCGGACTCTACACCTAAAGTACTGCACCTACTTTTAGTAAAGGTATAGCAATTATCCTGAATTAATTATTGAACACTTTCATCTTGAATTACTCTATCCATTGGTAAAAACTATATATGAAAACATGTAAAGTTTTTGAGTAGGTATACGCGTTTAGACAGACAGACCGACATAGCTGCGGCGGCGGCGGGACTTTGTTTTGTTAGCTACCTATATCATGTACTTTATTATGTGTATTTTCGTTTAAACAAAGGAACTTTATTTTGCCGAATCATAATATGTACTTATGTTTTTAATTCAGAATACATTTGAATTAAAAATATAAGAAAAAAATACGATAAAATACTTATTTTATTGACTCTCACACACATCACAATGACGTATCATACATTTGAGTACTTTAATACAAAGTTAAATATTTTTCTCACGATGACTAGAATGAGGAAAATGAAAAACATTACCTACCTACTTGGTCAAATTATATTGTCAGCCCACGTATGTACTACCTACCTAGTCTACCTACTCAGAATGTACTCTTGCTAAGTGGTCGGTGGTACTAAATACATAATGATTATGGTGATGAGATATTGTTTCTATAGAGTAACCGTATTATAGACAAATAAATGTATAATAGAACCGTAGAACCGTATTGGGTACAGTATACTTGGTTTTATGCAGTCCTCGTCTTTGGTCACTTGATCTAACGTGACACTATATGACAAACATACATCTTTAACGCCTAGAAACCTAGTACACGCAAGAATAGTGAAGCACTTCAAACTGTGCCCTATCAACACAGTTGGTACGTCCGAAAGTACTGAAGATCAAGCGCTAGTGCAAGTATCTCCTTAATTTTAAGTTTAATGGCGGTTTAAGTTGTGAATAAGTCATATATCAGTAAATATGTTGACGAAGACGAAAGTAGATACATAATGCTCGATGCGTACATCAATATTTTTAGCTTCACTATTAGCTACGCGCTTGTATGAAGATTATAATTATCTATAGAATCTATGTGTTATTAATCTATGATTACAAATAAGTAAATTGTAGCGCAATTTCTAATTTATTAAATTATCATCATAATATTATGGTAAGTATTTACAAAAGGTAGGCAAATCGTCACAAAACAAGAAAACATGGCCGACCCTGGAAACGTGGACACCATTTTATCGTATTAACTTACATTACATACCTAGTTGCGGCCAGAGCTGCTATGACAGCTAATCCTGGACTAGGTCATCAGACTGGAAGAGTATTTAGCTCATAGTGTTCGTATTTCTAAACGTTTTTATTTGAAATGCAATTGCGTAGCTAAGTTTCTACAAACAGCGACTTAAAAGAAAACATAAACATGTGGACTGCTAATAATTATCACTTACTAAATAAATATGTACTCTATTACAGAAGCAAACGTATTGAGATGATCCATTATTATTATTATGTAGAACAAGGAAGCGTGACGAAACAATTATCACCACCACTATTTACCATTGTTATATATTAAAACGATGGGAGTAAAGAAAAGTATTTATTTTACACTAGCTGATGCCCAAAGCTTCGCCCGATGAGAGATGTTGGTTAGCCAATGTATACGAAAACTTAACAAATTATATAATACCAGCAAGTAAGATCTAAAATAATGAATAGCATCTAACCAAAAATGTGACACATAACCTCAAAAAAAATATACCTATCTTTTTTTAATGAAAAGTTTCCGATGTCACTTCTTATATTACCCCCAAGAATTTATGTACAAAGTGTCATGATGATCGGTGAAGTATTTTTCGCGTTAAAGCGTAACAAACAAACAAACTTACATTCACATTTATAATATTAGTATGGATGTATCTCCTTCTTTAAACGTAACGGAATAGTATGTTGTCATAACGATGTGTTTTACATTCTAAACTGTTATTTAATTATTTATGATCTGTCAGTTATGTATGTCGCCTGACATATGTATGTAAGCAGGTATCTAGAATCTAGGTGATTCGCTTACTGCATGCGAGTCCACATCTCTGGATTGTAGCCACTTTGACTTGATTAATGTAGTAGGAACATTTTATAATGTGTGGTTCAATATAACTTAAAAGTGTTATTATAATAATAAAAAAAATAAAACAGAAAAAGCACTATGAAAGTGTCTGTCTTAACATTGCTTCTCTGTCCAATTAGACAAGGTTCATTTCTACAATTGTTATCGCTGATCGAATCGCTTTAATGTATGAAACTGACAACTAGTGACAGGTCTGTCACGTGACTTATCAGAGAGTAAATGTAATTTCCATTCATTTAATGTCATTTAAGCGATTTCTGTCATCGTTAACGTTTGTAGTAATGTACCTTGACCAAGGGGGTTGTTATCTCTAAATAAACGATAGTTTTTTTAAATGTAAAGTGTCCTTTTATGTTTTCAGTGTGCACCCCAATTTAAATCAATTTCACATTAAATAAATTAAATATATATATCAGTAGTAGTTATTTAAACTTAAACTTTGAAATTCGCATTTCAGCTTAGGTAGGTAACCAGTGAAGGTTTCTAGGTAAACTGTTAAATAAATAGTGTTACTCAAAGACATCGATAGAACAAATATTGGTTCTCTAGCGACTGCAATACTGTTTGGCTCGCTCTGAAACCTGTCAATAGTTCACAACTACCGACAAGCTTTTAACTTTAAATAGAATGTCATTCTTCAATCGTAAATGTACATAGATAAAAATAATTACCTAATGATCGAATACTGAAATCCTCGTGGCTCCGGGGACCTAAATGCGTAATCTAACACTGATAGAATTTAAAAAAATATTAATTTAAAAAAATCGGACCATTAGGTCCTGAATTTATCGCTGTCCACAAAACAAACTCTTCAGCTTTATAATATCAATAGAGATAATTGATAAAGGTCCAATTAAAATTCTATGTCACATGTAGGTAATACAAATTCTGATGTAACTTTTTTATTTTATTTTATTTTATTTTATTTATTGGGGACAAAAAACAGTTATGCGATACAATATTTAAAATAGGTTTAGATACAACAAAAAAAAACGCATAACCCACACCAATGTCCACGGAATAATATCAAGTTTTTTTTTAACTTGCAGTATAATAAACCCATACGGTATATCATTCAAAAAAACCTACAGCTCTTTGTTTGATAATGCAAAATATTGGGGTACAAAATTCAATAGAGACTGTTATAAACCGGGTGTATTTAATAACATTAAACAAAATATGTCCTTGATCTACAAATGCGTCTCTAAACGATGCGACATTAATGACAAAACAGGATGTAAATAATACGATTCCTAAGACAGGTTCATATGAAACTAGAAAAACTTATAATATAGATAAAATAGGCAGGCACTATGTCACATCCATTCTAATTCTTAAAAGACCAGTTTTTCTAAGACACGTGAATCCCCTGTTATGCGCAGAAACAAAAAACTAATTACGAGCTATTTTAAAACGATTTGTCAAAATTAATCAACAAGATCTCAAACAGAAAACTCGATTATAGCCACGCTGGGCACAAGCCTCTTTTCATGTAGACAAGGAATGAGCATTGATCACTACGATTGCTCATTACAAGTCGGCGATTTCTGATTGCAATATTTGGAATCCAAGTTTCTTCACGAACTATCAGCGATTGTCGATAGTTAGTATCGATAGTTTAGACCGCCGGACATCTAAGTAATTGTTTTGTTCTTTTGAGGTTTTTTAATTATGAACGTAGTTTTGTGCGTAAAAAGACGCAATCCGGTTATATGTTTTTTTTAATTATTAATTAGTGTTTATATTTTGAACACGTGACTGTACCAATTCTTGATATTCAGAACCAGCTCTTAAACACGACTTCCTCGACTAAAGAGAGATTAAAAATTCTGTAGTCTCTATTAAGTTAATCCTTTTTAGAGACAGCTAAATTAAATAGCTTGAACGTAGACAGACATTTTAGTATCGTTTGTTGGTACTTTTAAAGAAGCAAAAAGTTAAGTATCTATTGTATCAAGTACATAGATACTATATAAATGTCGCGTGAAACCTCTGAATAATTCAGAAACGTGTACAATGCGTATGTATTACGTAAGACCCGCGTGGCTGCGCACGCGCCAGCCTTGACATAGACACTGGATTGCGATGCGACTGGTTCACGGACTTGGGTACAATGAAGGGATTGACGACTTGTTTGTGAAAGATAAACTGTCCTTGTTGACAATTGCAACCACATAAACAACTAAAACTAAGACAATTTACTTTAAAAGTAAAAGTGTGTTAAAAGTAGGAAGAAAATGCGAAATAATTTCAGTTTTATCCTGTTTGCAAATAATATGGTTATGAATGATTCCATAAACACTAGGATTCACTGGAGGACAAAATATGACGCACTTAAAATCATTAGATATATATATATATTAACTTTTTTTGAGCACCTTCTTGATGTTTATATGAAATAAAAACTTTTTGGTTTGATTTGATTTGGAGCATCATATTATTAAGCATCGTCACCATGTCCGCAAGCAGCTACGTGGAATGTCCTGACTCCTGAGACGTTTGTTCGCCCTCGGAACGGGAGGAAGTAACATGTCCCGCGAAACGTAAAATTTCCGGACCATATTAAAGGTCACACGTAGATTTAACTAGTTAGTAATAATATTGAGGTTCACTTTTTCCCCATATTGTATCTTTTGCTTAACCTACACTTAAGAAACAACCTTATAAAATATGTATAAACGATCTAATTTCCATTCAAAAGATAAAAAGTTTATACCTCTAATAGATCGCTAAATTATTATATATTCATTTAAATAAAAAACAGAAATGTTAGAAATAAGTAGCTAATTTCCAGTTTTAATTATTGGGTATCGGGTATTCGAAAATTAACTTTCATTAAGTTAAACAAAGTAGGTAAATCTCAAAAAATGCAACTGAAATAAAACTACTTTTGAACGGATTCTATCACAGTTTATTTTGTAGTCTGCCCGTGACCAAGACACCTGCAAAGGCGTCGAAACGTCAGAACTCAATTAAAAATAAACCGCGATTGACTCAGTCTAAAAGTAGTTTTATTTCAATGTCTAACATTCGCGTTAACCTCAGAAAACAATATTATTATCAGCTGATCAAAATTATAACGGGAGATGACCAATTTTTCTTCCGAATAGACAACTTATATTACATTACTTTCCTGGAGAAAGTGGTTCGTTCCATATGCAGAATCAGTATTTCCACATTTTCATATGACCACAGATTTCCGTACCAATCTGTATGGTGGTAGAGTTACTCTTTTACATCTGTGGCCACCCGGGTATTGTAAATAAATTAAGATTCATTATTAATTAAATAATTATATTCTGGGTTGACATTAGACTATCATAATAATCCAGTCTGGTTAGTTTTTATTTGATTTTTTAGTGTAATGATTGATCGTCTTTCTGATTTTATGGTCCATTTTAGTTTAATTATGCGACGGTAGTCTAATGGCTAGGGCTTCGGACTTGCGATCATAATAGTTACAGGCTCGAATCCCACCCATTACACTACCGACGTGAACCCACTCGTAACCCAAGCATCTTAGCACGAGGGGTTAACGAGATTACTAGTAATGTGCGACCTCCATTACTAGTAAGCTTTAAAAAAATGCAGAATTGCAAAATGCGTTTTCAGTCATATTTTATTTGTTGTTTTTTTATGTACCTAATTACGATATGTTTGACCGTCTTAAGATGTAAAGTCTTGCTTTTAAAGCATTGATCTATCAATTTTCACTTTCTGTATAGAATCTCATTGATTTAAACTACAAAAAAAATTATAGTAACAGAAGTACAGGATTGTTACAGTCTGTAAATTAAACTTTTACCTTCAAAAACTGCATATTTTTTTATCCGATACTTTTATGTGTCCACAATGTTATTGGATATATGCAATCAGTCACTTAGCCAATAGATTATGATGTCAGTACTGGTCCTAAACTGCGACGCATTATGTTTTCAAAACAATAATATAGTGACTACGCTTCAATTCCACGAATTTAGAAAATGGCGATATTTACTTACTAAGTGATATTGCAGTAAGTATGCATTGATAAATAATGATTCTGCATTAAGATAATAATGTATTATAAGAATTTTGATATAAGTTTGTATAAAGTTTTATCGAAAACCGATCAAAAATACATATCAATAATTGGCTCACAGCTATAGGCCTCTTCTCATATAGAGAAGGAAAGAGCATTGATCACCAGCCTTGGACATTTAGGGTTATCTATCAAGCCTAAATTAATTTTGTAAAATTGTATTTAAAGCGCTTATCAATTTGCCATCTATATTTTTTTTATATCTACGTATTTTTCTACAGCTTCAACTTCCTAGTTACGTTCAGATCAGTCAAAAACTAGCTTTTTACGTTTTCCTATCAATACCCAGTTTGCGCCTCCTATAAGTACAATTTCTTTCCTGATCAATAAATTACGGGCTCTAACAACATAATTACCGGTGTAATTAATAAAGTCAGTAGATAATACATTTCTTCTTGTTTCACAATCGTATTCCTTGAGTTGCGATTGATTTATATAATTGTTCAAGGCTTGTCCCCGCCATTAAGATAGGAATAAGAAAAATAAGTAGGCCAAGTACGAATCGAATTCTTACGGTCAATCGATACGTGTTCCGTACTTCGTTTTTTTTCATTCGAACAGGGGAATTCATATACAGCCTAATCGATACTCTACTAGGCATTTCATTTATCGATTCTTTGCTCGATTGTTATTTAGACTTTGTAGGATATTGATTGCGAGGAAAAGTAAGTTATGAATGTATGTAGGTGTTAAAGTAATTACTATAAGTAATGGGAGATGATTCATCATAATAACCGGTTTCCGTCATTTGTTTCAGTCTTGCACCATGTAAATAATGAGAGTTATGTGTTGGTTTTCCCGCCATTTTTAATATGTCTGCTACGACGGTTCCTAGTTTTGATAAATAAATAAAAACTAATGATAACCATCAAAATTGTATGTATGTGTTGATGAATGAGATCTTCGCCCTTCAGACCTCAGACCCAAAATGTAAGGTAGACCTTTACATTTGGTCTGAGGTCGGAAGGACATAAGTGTTTTAGTCCTATAATAAAGAAGATCAAGAATCTTATTGATTCTATAACAACCAATCAATTTACTAAACACACATCTTGGTTTTCCCATATATCAGTTTTCGATATTAAGAACATTAACATAATATTTTCTTTACCGATATATATGATCAATAAGAGACAGTTGTATGCTCAAATAACCTCTTCGAGCATGATAACCTGCTTTTTCGAAACTAGTTTTCCATTTTTTTTTAAAGTAGAGAGGTGCTAAGTGAGTTCTATAACAGATTAACTATATTATGGTGATGTAAAACCAAGATTATCTTACCATTTTTTTTTTACTTTTAAAGAAGCTCTAATTATACTGAATGTCATACCGTCACATGTGTAAATTTTATTTTTATTTTAACAGGTAAGCATACCTTTGCGACTGTGAGAGACGCGCTACGCCAGTCGGTAAGAAATATAAGCATAATATAATTAACATGTATCGATAGTTCTTTAGATACAATAAATAATAATTATCATGTTTTCCCTATCACGTAAAAGTGTTTATAAAATAACGGTACTTTGATTTAAATACGTCATAAGGATGGGAACCCCAAGTAATAACACAGGATTACCTGAGTAATATTACATTTTCCTTTAAGATAAGATAATCTTTAAGGAAAACTATGGTAGTTGTACTATGGTATTCAATGAGCGTGCGTACCTTATTGCCGAAACATAAGATTTATGCTTAAGATCGCTTCCTTGTTCTTATAAAATAAAATAGCCGAATTGAACCTTAATCTGAACTAATTAAGCATTATTTAAGTAATTAATAGATTATCGTTAAATCTTGCGGGCGAAATCACATCTGTGAAGAATGCACGCAATATTTTTTTAATTGGTGTTCTTTGTGCATGTGATTTGAATGTTTGTGAAACCCCCGCGACACAAGGATTAAATTCCTTGGTGCGGGGGCCGTTTTAAAAAAAAAACTTTTTATGCATAGTCCGAAATTCTACCGCCATTTTGTCAAAGATGAAAATAAAGAAGAACGGGCATTCCCGCTTAGAAACCAATAACAACAGGCGATATATCATGAGAAAGGATTTTTAAGTAGTTTCTTTAATTTTTCTTACGGTGGGAAGTACCTACCAAACGACTGTGTAAAAAAAAATGGCCCATTGAAGCCCTTTACAGAAAACCTTGAAACAGTTGAAACTTAGTATATATTGAGAAAGCATTACTTACGCATTTAACAATTAGTTATTCACATTTCCTGCTTACGATATGTTTTTTCCTTGGTAAATCCAGTAAACAAAAATCAAAGACAAATTTTCCTGCTCATGCTAATTACGATCAAGTATATTTACGAACTTTATTAATCTTGATTTTTTTATTGATTACGCTACAAGTTCTGTGAAAGAAAATGAAATAAAAATTATACAAACAATACATAGTGGAGACAATTTCGCAATTATTATATTTGTCTGCCGCATTTTTTTTTAATTTCAAGCTTTTTAAACGAAGGAAAAATAAAAAAGTTACACATAACAAGTCTCTTCAACGATTTTAAGTGAAAATTAACTGGGAAAAACCTATTATTGTACTTTGTTTAAATTATGTTAATTTTATGTAACTTGTGAATTTATATGTGACTGGATTGTTGAAACGCATCGTTGAGCTGTCTCCGGCGGAGTTTATTCTTATTTTATAGACTTGTCTTTTTAACCGACTTCGAAAAGGAGGAGGTTATATGTTCGGCGTGTCACTATTTATTTTTTTTTATGTATGTTCACCGATTACTCCGTCAATTGTGAACCGATTTTTATAATTCTTTTTGTATTCGAAAGAGTATTCTCCCGAGGTGGTCCCATTGTCACCAAGTCAGGATCTGATGATGGGATCCCAGTTAAATCGAAGGAAACCCTTAAATTTTAAAGAAATGTCGAAAGTGTTTCATTATTCTACTGAGCCTATTTAGGTATTTACGTCCAATAGTCATCACCTCAAGGCTTTTGGTAAATACTGAGCTGATGATGGAAGAAACCTTGAGTTTTAGGAGTTAAGGGTTGATTTTTTTTATTTAATAAATATGTATTGACCCTCATTTACATTTTTTTAACGTTTCTAAGGTGAGCTGTATTGTATTATTATAATAAATATTATGAACACAAAAAATGAAAAAATAAATAAACTTTAAAAAAAAAATTAAACCGACTTCAAAAACCAAAACAAAACCTAAAAGGCACAAAATAGTGTAAAATTAACTTAGAACTATCTAAAATATTAATACAAAACTAGAAGTGATCTGTTTGAAGTCGGTGCCAAACAACAATATACCAACAAAAAATAAATACCTACCTACAAATACTAGTACAAATACGAGTATACGTATATAGTTTGGCACCAACTTCAAACAGATCACTTCTAGTTTTGTATTAATATTTTAGATAGTTCTAAGTTAATTTTACACTATTTTGTGCCTTTTAGGTTTTGTTTTGGTTTTTGAAGTCGGTTTAATTTTTTTTTTAAAGTTTATTTATTAGTTTAAGTACTTTATAATCCTACTAATATTATAAATGTGAAAGTGTGGATGTTTGATGTTTGGATATTTGTTACTCAATCACGCAAAAACAGCTGAACGGATTTGGATGAAATTTGGCATGCATATAGCCTTTGACATGGACAAGACCATAGAGAAGGTCCATAGAGAAGAACATAGAGAAGGAACAAGCATTGATCACCACGCTGATTCACTGCGGGTTAGCGATTTCAGATCCAAATTTTTGGAATCCAGGTTACGCTGTTTTCCTTCACCGATATCTTCAATGATATCTTAGAAATTAAGGAAGTACTTGATATAAATTTAAAAAAGTCACAATGGCAAGCCTGTAGTGGGTCCGAACCTGTAACCTTGTGGACGGAAATCACTTCTAGGCTAAACATTAGGTTAAAACATTAGTCCTTAAAATTAAAATAGTAGCTGACAATAACATACTTATGCTTACCATAATAATAATAATTATTGTATTTATTAAAAACTTGAATTTAGATTATTAAATAAAACCAGACCGTTTCAACCCGTTGTCGACGCGAATATAGCTCATATACATTTCTACATACATTTACATACTTTATGTATAAATATATAAGTAGTTGCCACTCAAGGAAAATTTAACGAGGTCCTTGAGAACATATATACTACGAGAGATGTTTCAAGGAAATCATTGCAACTTAGTCAGCCTTCAAGAGAACTTAGTTCCCTGAATTCCGTTGGACTTTTGAATAAATTTCGAATACTTTTATTTTCATTGTGGAACTTTAAATATTGAATTTTCAAAAAGTGACATTATTTTTTTTTGTTTGGATTTGGAACGTGATTGTGATTTTTAAACATGGTTGTGGATAATGTGGTTTTGTTGTCGGTGAAAAAGCTTTCTACTTTGTATTATGGGGTATGTAATTTAATGACTTTATTTAAAAACCACTGTTATGTAATTAATTTGAATTCATTATTATGTCATGTAGAATTAATACAACAATTGTTTGGTTTATACGACAGCTGGAATCGGTATTCTAATACCTAAACTTCAATCTCAAGCCAATTCCCGTTCAGCAATAACGTAAACTTGAATTTTGTGACTAGGTAAATACTTAAAATTATACACAATTGATGAAAGTAATGCATTTTTTTTAACCAGTTCATAATGTCTTGATAGGTAGATTTTTATGTCGAATTAGTATATTTTAGAACGATCAATCATCTCTACTCTAATTAATTCGCAGGTCATAGTTTTATTGTATTTGTTTATACCTATAGACTTTATTTTGTATATTTTATTTAATCTTAATAATCGGATTTTATTTAAAAAAAGTATGTCAAGTTTTGGGCGTACATCAAAATCTTTTAAGATATGAAGATATCTTAGAATTATTTCAGAGTAAATAATTGCGAAACCCTTGCAAAACATACGAAATATCGTGTTTATTATTTTCAAACCTGTCAATTTTTATCTTTTTTATATTTATCTTTCCCTTGACCGCATTCTACATATAAATAAGATTTAAATGAACTTGTCCCTCGAAAAAGGTTTTACAGGGACTTTACCAATATCTAAATGTAGTTATTATTTGTTATTGGCGACCTAGATGCTACAAGATAACGTAAGACAAAGGAGATTACAGGATAATTACTTTATACTATCATTTGTTTTATCCATCACAATAACCACATGTTTGCGGTTGTGTTATGGTAACTTTTTAATTCATTAATGCTAGAATTTTTATTGATATAAAATCGGATTAAGTAGATTTGGTTCATACAATAATTTTAAATTTATCAAACTTCAAAGTTGATTTCGAACTAAAGAACAGAATTGGCTTAAATTATAACTTAATGTCTTTGGCATCGGAAGAAACCAAATTTTTTGTGTGTTTTTTGTTTTTTTTAAGAAATACTTAAGATAATTTTAAGTTAAAAAAACCAGTTGAAGTGAAATATTAGTGGAAAAATACATTTAAATATTTCAAGGCCATGTTTTAGGTCAACCAATGAATCAGGAGTTAGTGTAAGGGCGCTGCTTCACTTCACCTAACTTTTTTTTATATAGCTTTATTTCACTATTATGCGCCCACGTGAATATGTCCGCTTAATAGCATTTGAATGACGTTTTATGTGTAGCGGGTCCGTTGATGCAATGGTTGTTATCAATCACTATCATTTTCATATTATTTTTTAGCGAAGCTTGACACATATGCACATGTGAAAATTGGTTTTGTGTTGATTGATTGATGTATCAGATTAGTTATTATTTATCAGAGTAAAAACGTAAGTGTCATTTGATTGTTGTTCTTCCCTCTTCATCTCTTTGAGTAAAAATATATATGACTTTAATAACTTACCACTCACTCAGGCCCCCAAGATACAAGCATCAACTTAATTTGGGAACCACTGTCAACTCATAAAGTCAAAATGAATTATTGGCAACGTAATAATGATAAACGTGAATTTAAGAAAATTGTAACTCGTGAAAGAATACATTAATTCTTATTCTTTTCTCCGTGCGCCGCTGTTGAGCAGCGCCCTTAAAAATATTCGTATGTTACTAAGTCATATTGTGAAATACACTTTCGGGTGTGTTAAAATGGCCAAATAGTTATCTAGACTAATTGCTGTGTCATTGAAAATGATGATTCAACAAAAATTACCATGTGACTTTTTTTGTTTTCTTAAAATGCTTACTCGCATTGTGGGTCGCACATACATTACTAGTGTTCTTGTTGATCCTTCGTGTTAAGCTAAAGGCTTGTGTTAAGCGCAGATAAATTCACATCGGTATTGTTATGGGCGGGTTAACCATAAGGTCACAATCCGATTCCCTTGCTATTATGCTACCACAAGAATAGTCCTAAAAAAGATTTTTTAAGGATTGGTAGAAGTATAGTATACAAATAAAAGCTCATAAAGACATGGAGTCTTATGGGGCCTTTTTGGGTTAATAATGTTTGGGCCCATCGGTACAAGGTTTACGACTTGCTTTTCTCATATTTTTACCTTTTTAGGGACGTTTTTGCACTCTCGTCCCTCGGTATCGGTTTACGATTGTTTGTTTAGGTAATGTTTGTGTTAGTATTTTTCCAAAATTACTAAGTCGATTTTACTGTAGTATTTTGCGTTGGCGTAATTTGGGGTGTTTTTAGACGTTTTTCGTTGCGAAATGTTTAAAGAACTGCCAAATGCTAAAATTATATTATTACACATAAAAGACGCAAAAAAATCCTCTTGGGGCTGATTTTCCCATTGTCAACTTTATTTGAGGTGTACTGTCTTCAACTTTACATATTTTGCTGACGCAGCGCTCGGCACGAGCGCGCGCCTCATTTTACAACTTACTATTAATATTCCACGCAATAATAAGTCATTGTGTGACTATTATCAAAGTCACAAACAACATTAAATTAGAGAAAGAAATAGCCAAGTACGTTTATTTAGCACTTATAAAATCCGTGATCCTTTCTCTCCACACTCCGAACTACGTGTAATATTATTTGCAACTGTACGAAACCACGACAGTTTTTCAAGGTTTTTTCATACAGAACTGTCAAACCTCAATTTTATTTGTCAAATAAAAATATCTGGCAATGGAAAAGTCAGCTCTGTGTTGCCTAAAATTTCAAATAAATACTTAATTTAGAGAACCAATTTTGTTTTCTTCAGAGAGACATGTTTATTTGAATAATATTCTTGTCAATGACCGTTTGCATAAAAATAACTTTAAACTTAAAATTTGAAAGGTCATTTTTTTCATATGTTTGATCGAGAATTTTATTATCAATCAGGATTCGAGTTGTTTGAACTATCGAAGTTGTTTGCATTTAATTTTACTGTATCTGTTTACTTAATAATATCTTGCTTTATATTTAGTGCCAAATGTTAATTAACTGAAAGCATGTTTACGAAATAATTTAGGTATAGATAAACACATCAAGATCTAATAACGTGTGTAAATATTTTGAAACATCAGTTTTTAATTTAAATACTTATTCTATACTATCTTTTACATGGTGTAAAACTAAGTCGCTCCTACTGTCTATATGATTAGATCTTTAAACTAAGTACGCAACGGATTTTAATGCAGTTTTGAGCAATAGCTATTTATTAAATATTAATAGAGATTCAAGAGAAACGTTTTTACGTATAATTATAAGTGCGAAGCCAAAGTCGGTTCGCTAGCTTACAAACTCTTAAGTTTGTTTGATTGAACGCGCTAACCTCAGGAACGGTCTTATTCTTCTGCCATGTCGGGGTCGGCTTCCAGTCTTACCGGATTTAGCTAAATACCTTATTTTACATAGAGCGACTGCCTATCTGACCTTCACAACCTATTGCTTGGCAATACAGTATTCCATATAAGACTGGTAGTCAGAATTGTAATGACTTAACGACTATCAAAGATCACTGTATGACAGTCGGGACAAACGGCTTAACGTGCTTTCCGAGGCACGGAGGAGTCTCGATATGTTTACAAATGGTCACCCATCCACGGACCAACCGCGGCAAGCGCGGCTTAACCTTAATTATAGGTCAAACCGTACGGCTTATACTTAGCCACGAGTTCCCCCAATCTCAGAAACTACTGGTCCGATCTCAAAATTGTTTAACATTATTCTTATTAGGATGCTCTTATATGTATAATCGGATATGGCCTATGTTATAAACAAAGATAGTACAACAACACGAACTACCTATACCACTTTACCGTTTCTAATATCACAATAGTTAAGCCTCGAGTTACAATACATTTGTATTTTCATGTAACAACTTATACAACATAATATGAAACACATGTTGACCTGTAGGGTTGTCAACTAGACATAAAGGTAATATTAATAATGGAGCCGTTCAAGTCTGATCTTTGTTAGGACAGGGAAAGTGTCCCTGGTACTCCTGGTGAATGCCTCATCCCATATTGAAGTTTTCAATAGGCCGCTGCGTGTCCTCACGTAAGCATTTCATTCAATGGATTCCGTTTTTCGATGTTATTCCCTGATTAAAAACAAATAATAAAAAATAATTCAAAGCTAAAATCACGAGTTAGTAAATACATAGGCCTAAACTAATCTAGTTTTTTTTTTAAGTTTTTATTTACCGTCCGAAAATCACAAAAAAACACAAAATCTATTTCAGCAGACACACGCGCAACGGACAACGTCGCGGCAGTACAAGGAGCATAGCGCATGGATGGTAGCGGAATGCTAAATAGCAAAAGATATAAGTATCAAGTACCACACAAGATTCTCAGTGCAAAAATCTCATGTAGGTATTTTTCGTTAAAGTTTGATGGACAACCCTAAATAGAGAATGCAATTCTTACACAGTCACTGCATTGTGTCGGAAGTACTATATATCTACAAATGCAATAAACTCGCTGTAAATCCGAAGTTCCTGAATACAGACCAGTCTTATCTACACTAATCGCTTGCGTCAGTGTTTCCGGTCTTTTAAAGATCGAATAGATATCTATTTAAATATGAGTACTGAAAAACTATCTTTAAATATCAGGCTACGCTACATAGAAACTATGTTTTTCGTTATTTCACAAAACCCTCTCCGGAACAAGGCAAGGCAAGTACAAACCCTACACGTAACAGCTCACTAACTGCTAGGACCAAGTGAATAAGGACCAAGACCTTAATCTTGCTCCTCACGGTCTTTTGCGACACTATTTTAGAATCATATCCTATCTTTCTAACGAAACTTGACAGTGATAGTTGAATAGAGATCGGAAGTAAATGTTTATTGATAATAAAAGCGGTTGACAGTGTCGTAAAATTATCTGCGTATCTGTTCCGGTAGTTACGGCGACATATTAATGATACTAACATGAATATTAATATCGTATGGGTGCTTTTGTGTTGCTCTTTTGTTTGTGCAGGTATACTATCAAGACCGTAGATAAAAAAAGGTAGGTAGCGGACTAGGTACTTATAAAACCAGACGAATGTTTTTAAAATTTTAAATTCAATTATTGAAACAAAAATAAGTGATTAAAAACTCGATTTATTTTTATTTAGCCGTTATTTTCCCACTGCAGGGCTAAGATCTCCTTTTCATTCTTCTACTCTATACAGCCTATTGCTTTTACTTACCAAGTTTTTTGGTACCTACTCAACCAATTCGTTCCTCAATCTCATTAGATATCTTATATATATATATATATATATATATATATTTAATAAACAATGCCCGCACTAAGGAATTGAATCCTTGTGTCGCGAGGGTTTCACAAACATTCAAATCACATGCACAAAGAACACCCAGACTTGAAACAAGCATTAATTTGTGGATCACACAAAATGCTTGTGTCATGCGGGGATCGAACCCGCAGCACGTCGCGCACAGTGGTCATTAGTGTGGTGACCTATACCACTCGGCTATCCGTGTAGTCAATCTGTACGGATTGACTATATAATATATCTAAGTATACGATATGATGATGTTTATATGATATTATATGATCCGAAAAACATAGGCATTATGTGTTAAATAGAACAATTTTATTGATTAAAAGTGTTGCCAAATTAAAAGATCTCATCCAGAACTTCTTACACAAAAAATCAAATTCTTATAATAAGCATAATTTATTATCAATTTCATACTGATTAAGCAAAAACCATATTTTAATCTAAATTGTATACAATTTGCCTATCTCTACATGGCTTATCTATGCTACGAATAAAAATATAAGTTATTGTCTGTCGATAGAACGCGTGTCTCTAAAGGAAATGTACTAGGTTCTGAACCGACACGACCTTTGCCATTCGCGATTGTATGAATAAAATTGTGATAACTGTCTGGTATTTTAATAATTCTTGGGGTTGTATTTTTATGATACCTGATGCATTAGTTATCCACCCTGAATTCTAACTGGTTGATAAGTGTCATACGATGTACCTGTTGGAAACGTAGTCAGAAATAAATAAGCCTATTTGCCTATTTAAAATGGGCAGAAACTCCGTGATTACACTTTTGTGATAAATCCACCTATTTTTGGGATCTGAGGATCTATTTGGCACTTAGAACACGTCATATACTGGTAAATGTATGAGGAACTTAAACGCATATCATTTTCCTGGACAATTTATTTGAAGACTCCCTAGTTAGGTAGTGACATCAGATTGTAATTTGTAATCAGTTATCGTTACAATGCACTGATCACCTGAATGACTGCTGGCTCAAAGGGACAATTTGTAATGAAATTACATTTTGTGACTTATACACAAATAATCTTCGTGGTTTCCTGATCTGTGTTAAATTAAACATCTATATCTATTTTTCTTTTTGTATCGTAAATGTGACTCTTCCTTAAAAGTTTTTCGCACACAAAATAGAGATGTCATTTTAAAACCTTTTTTGAAATATGATATTTTTTTAAGTATTAAATATCCGAGAACTGGACAATTTACAGTCCTTTTTAAGAACGCTTAAAGCAACAAAACAATAATTTCTAGCTCCACCTGCTCCAAAATTCTGTTTCAGCCTTCAGGTCATTGTACTTCCGATTTCACTAATTTCAGAGTCACGCGAACAAAAAATATACTAAAAGATTATGTTTAATATTTCGAACTATATTATTTGCTTTGAGGTGATCTAAATATTATGTGAAATGTAAGCACACTGGAAAGTGTGAACATAAACTAAAACCTGCAAGTAAAACCAGCGGCAAAACTTACACAGTCGTAGAGCGCATGCGTCAGAATCGTAAAACATATTCGTATATTTCCTGTAAATGCAGCTTTGTGCTAGTCGGGCTGTCGAGTTGACGTGCTGTGTCTGCACTGGCCGGCAGTGTCGTGCCAATATTCACAAAAATAGACCGTTAACAAGTTTACGCGTGCGTGAAAAATAAATCGGAAGTAATCTCTATTAGTTCGATTTATGAAAATTAAATTCACGCGGGAGTAAACGAAATTTTGGCGGTTTATCTGAATTTGGAGCTGTTATTTGTGGCTACGGGCAACGCTGCTTTTAAGTTTATTTTCAAATTGAAAAAAGGTAAGTTTTTTTTATAAATCAAAACGCTACTTGTACTATAAATAAACATTGGTAAAGCATACAAAAATATTCAGCGGATTTTAATTAAATGTTTAATTTTTAAAGACTTAATATAATAAAAGTAATGCTTAGTACGTGGTACTATCGTGGTACCCAGTTTGCTAATATTGAATAGTTCTTGAATGAATATTGTTTTTCAGACAAATGTTATAACGAACACTTAAAATATTATCATTTTACACACATAACATTCCATTTAATTATTAAATAATAAACTTCACACAATCTTTGTCGTCTATAATCCCTTATCTATATACAAATATTAGGATTAAGATACGTAATCAAAGATTTAGTTTTAGTTTATAATGTTCACATTCTTGTTATTAAATGTACTATACAGGGTGTAAGGGACAGCCTTCCGGAAACTGACAGGGTGTATTCAGTATACCATACTTAGCTCATAGGTACATGAAATTATTTCAGGTACATTATGGAAATTCAAGAAACCTGATTTGTTTGATTACGTCGCACGCAATGTATCACTAACACTGCGGTCCCGTCGCATAGCGAGCGCGACCGCCATGCGGCGCCGCTACGGCATCAAAGCGCTCGCGCGCATCTGTGATCACATCGCGTCAAAGCTAACGAGAGCAACCAAATTGGGCAGATAGCTG
Source organism: Plusia festucae (assembly GCA_950381575.1). Classification (NCBI taxonomy): domain Eukaryota; kingdom Metazoa; phylum Arthropoda; class Insecta; order Lepidoptera; family Noctuidae; genus Plusia; species Plusia festucae. The sequence continues at coordinate 1,695,375 of OX494444.1, read as the reverse complement.
CGCGAATTTTAGGTACATAAGAACACATGGCAAACATTCAAACACAATGTCTATAAACAAAAGTTAAAGAAAATTAAGGTTAATCCTACCTTAAAATCTTAAAATCCTACCTTACTTCCACCCCGAACTGGTCTCCCAGCGCCTTCCTGATTGGGAACTATGGGTATGTTGTCTAGCACGCGTTGATAGGCATTTGTAATTATCCGGGCGTCTGACGGATGACGACGATTAGGATACCCATGATACCTATCAACGTAAATTCTGAGCGCCTCCCTAGCATTTCCCCGAGCTTCCCCGTAGCACATGAGCATTTCCCCATACTCACGAGCACTAAACAAAGCCATTTTTCACTCACAAACACAAACAAACAACAAAAAATATCCAAAACCGTAAAGTAGGTAACTAAGACGTAACGCACGTAACTTCGCGATGCGCGAGCGCAATAACCACAAGACGATAGCGCGGCACGAATATGCACTCGCAGGACGACAGCGCGGCACGAACTAAAAGGAGTTTAAAGGAGTGGGCAGCGCGGCGAGCTGCTTTGTGAACTGCACGAAAATGTGTTGCCAGCTTCACGACTTTTGCACACTTTTGCAAAAAAAAAAAGCACGAACTTTACACTTTACTAAATGAATAAAAAGTAATCTTTTAATTTATTGTAGAAAAATAAACGATTATTTATCAATTAATAGTAGTGAAAGCCCAGTTGAAAGTTGGGCTTCAACCCGCCGCGGTTTCGATTCCCAACTCGACTATCAATCGGTAGCTGTCGTATGTCAAAGTAATTCTTAGTTTTAACTGGTTTGAAGCGGGTTGATACTGGGTTATTTTATGAACAAAATGGATACAGAGATTAGGATGATGAGCATTATTATCGCCTCTTATTCCGATCTCGGAAGAATTTAAGCTTAAGTGAGCATCTGTAATTGGTTTATTTAAATGTAAATTAAGTAATACTCATAATTTGTAAAAACTGTTTTTAGTTCCAATAAAAATAAGGCTTATTTAGACGATTCTGGTCGTACATGGTAAAAACGTAGGCAAACATTACCGAATTCCATTGATATTACATAAAACTCGATCCTGCATTATCGTTGGCAACACTGTCGTGCAAGTGCAAGTCGTGCAATCTGTAACGGAAACAGCCGAGCGAGTGCGAGCCGCGTTCGGGAACTCTCGGCATGCGGTGACTTATGTGAACTCTGTAGGTAGCTAGGCGAAAAGTAAACAGCTGATCCGCGCGTCGTCGTTTGTTAGAGTATTTCAGTACATTGCTGTTTTTTTTTATTTCAGCTGTTTTATTTTAAATAATGGATTGCTGCGTCTAGATAATGTTATTTTACATTGAAATAAAGCAATATTAAAAGTAAAAATAGATAAAAATGAAAAAAATCCTGAGAAAATTTCCGGTGCAATATGGTTCGGAAGAAGGAACTGAATATACCCTGTCAGTTAGCGGAGGGCTGTCCCTTACACCCTGTATTTGACTCTTTTTTAATCTGTTAATTAATCTCAACTTATCAATGAAATTAATATTGACAAAAAGTAAGTTTGCCCCAATTTCCAGCCAGTTCAACAAAAAACAAAAAAAAGTTGGAATAAATTAAGAGATAACATACTTTCAGGCAAAGGAAATTTAACGAAGTGTAAGGAAATAAATCGTTGTTTTTCCGTTAATAATATATTTATTTATATTGTCCAACCGTTGATCGGTCAGTTGAAAAGATAATCCCGTAACCCATATTAGATATCTATCTAAGATTATAATGTCATTATAGAATGCAAATTTATTTCCTTTGTTGAATATGATATATAAACCATAAACTAAATTTTATGTGATCCCACGTTAATTTATTTATCATTATCTAGAAATATGTTAAATTATATCTTTATCAAGTACAGCGTATCGGTGTTTTATCTTATTTTACGATGGATCTTATTTAAATTATCTACGATCTATATTTGTGATAACATTAGGACCTCACGTAGGTATCGTAACATACGTATCTATGAGATTTAGATTATTTCGCAGGAACCATGGAACTGTTTTTGTAGTTGTATAGATAATTTAGAGATTGTTTTGTTTTTACATCACTATTATTATTATAACCGTAGGTCCATGTTATTATACGCTGTCATCAACAATACTACCCCAGTTATGTTTTGTCCAACTACGTACTTTCTGCAGAAAATTTTAATTCAGAACAAAATTGTTTTACTAATTTACTAGATTTGCTCGCGGCTTCGCCCGTGTGGCCGGTTATCGCAGTAAAAAGTTTTCCTCGTTAAATGGGCTATCTATTACTACTGAAAGAATGTTTCAAATCGTACCAGAACCTAGTTCCTGAGATTAGCTCGCTCAACCAAACTCACACACTCTTCAGCTTTTAATTATTAGTATAGATAGGTATATAGAGTATAGTTACGCTCTACTTAGAAATAATTACTGAAATATGTATGTAAGTATGTGTATTTTAGCGTTAAAGAGCAGGCAATCTTTAAGTCTGGCTAAATTTCTTCTACTTCGAAATGTTCTAATTATAACTAACTAAATGGGATTTTAATTAATTCGAGACGAGTTATATACTGCTTAGGAACGTAGGTAACTTAATCAAACATTTTGTTCATTGTTTAGAAAACATTTTAGTTCTTTGATTAACAATAAATACTTAGAACTTTAAAATCTCTTTAACTCGTGAGTATAACTCGTATCTACTATCTCTAGCTCAAATAAAATGTTTTCAAAGTGACTGATGTCAAAATAAACCTCTCGACAGATCTTTACATGGAGATTATATTATTATCTCAGTCCACTTTTGATAAGGAATTTAAGTTCTTCATGTGGTAATCTTTACAACTGTCGTATTACAAATTTGTAACAATTTATATACCTACTTATTCGGTAGGTAACTATAAATTTGCTTACTATTGTAATAAAAACTCAAATTATTTTATTTTTCCTCTAATTAGGTAATAAAAGTAAACAATTATTTAGCAGTCAATAAATTAATTAGGTACTCACAGTTATTTTTAAATTGTACCTTATATTTATTGTTATTGCAATACTGGCTGGTTTAAAACAAAAAATAAAATGAAATAAGTAATAAGACTTTTAATAATTTAAAATTAGGGCTCTTTCAATTTATGCGTTTCGTATCGGACCGCTGCAGTGCCGTAGCGGTGCGTTTTTCGTACGGCGCACGGCCGGTCGTTTGTTTTCATACAAAATGCACGGTGCGGCAACAGTGCCGGACGCCGTACAAAAAACGCACCGCTACGGCACTGCAGCGGTCCGATACGAAACGCATAAATTGAAAGAGCCCTTAGAATTTATGAGTAAATACTTAAGTCATAAACGAATTTATTAAAAATAAAAAAAAGTATACACTATGATTATAATGAAGTTTCCAGTATTGTATGTAGTACCTACCTCTGAACAGTCCTGAACACAAAAAGTGCATTGTAGTGATTGAGTGTAGAGATAGTGTAATGGTTAATTATTTGTAAGTAACATGCAAAACCAAAGTGTTGATGTTTATATTAATTCGCACGTTTAGTCCGTTACGCGCCTGCGCTGTAGATATCACGTTTACAAATTTTACGATTTCTTTTACGATTATCTATTGTTTGTTTATAGAGTGTCTTTGTAAACGACAAGTTGTGGGAATAAGTCTGATTTGGTTTTACCAATACTTTTTGTTGGTGGTGTTGAATTTTAAAAGGTTAAAATAGGGACTAAGAGGAAATCAAATCTTTTCTATGTTCTCATTTTAGCCATCTTTAAATCGACAGTCTATTTTCCATTAACTTTAAGTCACAAAACTGTTAAGAACACACATTTTTTTTTAATTTTATTTAAGCACGATAACCTCTCCACTACCTACTGTAACCGAAATCGTATTTGAGTTCAGTGTGTTAATTTCAAATTATTGTAGGGTAGAATTTCATGGCCTCTATCGGTCAATCTCAGGCAATACTCATAACTTGTTCTAGGGACCTACTTTAGAAAAGTTTTGTTATACTTAGTGACTACAATTAGCGTGGTACCCTAAATAAAGATAAAAAATAAATAAAAAATACTTTCTATTAGCCATTAGGTATCACTTTTATTTATCGTGGCAGTTTAGTGGCCAGAAGTATGAATAAACAGAGTCAAATACAATGCCAGACATAATTCGATGGCCCCACCGAATAAACGTGCAAGAGCTCTTACACGAATTTTTTTTTGTTGCATTTTTCGTTTCTTTGACCTATGCAGCACCTTCTAAATTTTTTTTATACATTTTTGACTCAAAATACGCCTATTATATCATTTGATTCCTTTATTCTAGGGAAAAATCATGGAATTATATCACAAGTATAAAAGTATATACTAATGTTAAACGCTTTTTTGGTCGCCGAGTTCACACGAATAAACGTGTTAAAACCAGTAAACTTTTGAGAAGACTTGTGCACTTCTTCGAGTTTGTATAATAGCAGCTTACACGTTTATTCGTGTAATTAAGCATACAATTTTTATTCTTAATATGTCATTATTGTGGAATGAAATAATTCGCCGTTATATTAAATTACAGTAGAACGCAAAAAAAATAGTAGTCAAACATACCAACTTCCTGATGATAACGATTCGAATAATAGAATTTGCAAAACCATGTTTTTAGATACTTTGTCTATTACACAGCAAGTAGTATATACAGCTATTGAGAAGTTAGGAGACGAAAATTATGTAAAAAATAACAGAGGAAGACATAAAAATGGACCTAGAAAGATGTCAGAAGAGACTGAGAGCAGCATCATTGACCACATAAACCAAATTCTAAGAGTTGAAGCACACTAAGTTAGAAAAGATAGCCAGAAAGAATACCTTTGTGAAACATTGAATATACGTGTCTAAACAGCTGTCCGATCCCTAAGACTATTATTCGGTATCGCACTGCGAACACATAAACGTGGCCATTAAATGGATTGGAGATTTTTTTTCCGAATTTAAAATAATTAAATCAAAATAAAAACTGATCCAAGGCAACAGCAACACTGACCGCTCCTCAAAGTTAACTTACTACCTGCAGCTTTGTGTCAAAGAAGCCGCCTATGCGAGACGGTTCATGAACTACCACGAATACGCCTTTATTGGATCCGACAGGGGTTTTGTTACATGTTGTATACAAAATGCATAGCCTGTACTTAGAATGGATGGACACAAATGAGCGGTATAGTGTAGCATGTAGAAGACATAAATAATTTTGATAAAAAGCAAAGTGTTGTGTGGCATGTTTTGATCTCGAAAAAGTATTGAGTATCCCCAAAGTTATTATTATTATTATTTGTATCTCTTTTTTAAATCACGGGCTATCCGTAATGAAAATACCCGGTCCTTTGAAAGGCTTGCATGGGGACACAGGTCCAACACACAGAGGCCTTGTTGAGAACTTTACTCTAAAATGGGATGGGGCACCTGCTCTATGAAAGAACAGGCATGAACGGCCTAAGGCAGTTACAAAACTATTGTGAATATTACGGTGTTAAAACTAATTTGGCCTATTGATATGTATGGGTTACGTGGATTGGTTTCTTATAAAAAATCGGAAAACTATGTCACCTGCCTTTCTACACATGAAAATGTAAACTAATAGGCAGGTGGTGACTCGCCACTCACTAGATGGGCCCCCCAAACAACCACCACTGCAGGCAGTAGGGGGCAACACCAGTGCGAGCGGCTAGGGGTGTCGAGCGGTGCGGCCCCGATTTCGCCATCGCGGGTCACAGTAGCGGACCCGGAGCGGGTTTCCTCGCTATTACACCATTAGACACTTCCACCCCCGAGCATATAGCTCTAGCGGCCCCTCTCTAGCCAGCCGGTTAAGGCAAGAAAGAGCTGGGAGCCCTCCCTAAAGAATGACTCCCTGGAGCACTCAGGTCCGTTGTGTCGCTACTCACAAACAGCTCGCCACTAGCTGCCCTGCGGATTATATTATTATTATTGATTTTTATTATTATATAGAAATAACAAGTTGCCTGTGGTCATTATTTCAACTTCACGTTGAGTTAAGGATAAAAATATATCTTTTTATTCCGATTCAATGCAATCGATTTGTATTTGCCATGTTTGCTTTTGCGTCGCATCTAAAATTTAAGATAAAAATAACACATCGATTTTTTTAAAAAGGTCCGAGCCAATCGGAAGGCGACTTTATGCATGCTACAATCGAGCGTTCCAAGAAAATGTATACTATATAAACGCCCGATCAAATGTATAGTTTTATAGAGAATGCCAAAGTTACTGGGCATAAATACCAAGTTCTCTTCCTTTACATAAGGATTTGATAAGTTTGTGTGATCCAGGAGCCATACCAGACCATTACCAAACTATTTATAGAAACTTAATTCCTTTGGACAACTCGATCTCTGTCACCAATGATAGTGACGAGGAAGATTAAGTATTTCACATTACGATATGATTCAGTTATTTTTTTGTTTTCAGTTCAAGCTATTAGCAAGCTAGCAATAGGTAGCTATTTCCTAATCATGAAAGAGATTTAAGTTGTTTAAATTGTGATTATTATTAAGTGTTTATACAAGTAGATAGTAACTTGATTATATTCTTATTTTATTAAACCTTTTTCGTTTAATTACAACCTTTCACATAATTAATGATGTTAACATTATTACACCATGCAATAACAAAAGTATATTACATAAATGAGCATCGATCTTTTGAACATTGATATAAATGCATTTTATCTTTACAATAAACAAACAATGCAGTAAGTTACTGTAAACAACCGTGCTTATGCTTGTTACTAGGTATTAAAGAAGCTTGATTAACGTCGAATAATAGTGTAATATAATATTGTTAGTTTTGTTTATTGACACTTTACACGAATAACCGTGTAATGAAAGTTTACTGTTATCTAGTTATAGAAATTCACAAGAATAAAAAAATAAAATAGTTTTTCATAAATTGTAGGAAAACCGTTTATATTAAAAAAAATATATAAATCAAATGTAATAATATATTTTTTTATCTTTAATTTGATATAATTTGTTTAACCCTACATACTACCAAACAACAGTTATTCAAGTTTAATCGTGTTTATTTTTTCCTGAAAAGTTGTAGTTTTTGACTTACACGTTTATTCGGTGGGGCCATCGATATACATGTGTCAAAATAAACACATAAGTCAAGATAAACTAAAATGCAAGTAGACTTAAAATTATTTCCCTGCAAAATAAAATTGCTAATTACTTTAGAATGGCGTCCGCATTCTTATTACGATAGAATCGAATAAACACTTGTTTTATTATTTTGATAGGCAGGCATCAAACATTGAATCAACGTTTAATTACAAGCAGTAATAAAATTTGTAATAACTGCTGGAAACTTTATTAGTCTGAGGGATATTAAATAAAATTATTTGTATACTATTGTATACAAATAATTTTATTTAATATTAGATATTTCTAATAGCATTATTTAAACCCACACGCTATTAAATTAAACTGAAATGTTGTAATAACATATCTATACTATACATATACAATATACATGTACCTACTATTCATGTATGCTCTATACATGTACTATAAACATGAACTATACATGTATACATATACATTTTATTAAGTTTCTTGAGACATAGTGAGGTAAATTATGCTTTCTATATATTTTTAGTGTTAAGTTATAATAAGTTAAACAAATTAATTAGTTTTAGTCGTCATGCCCACAGACAAACTGTGCAAACAGTTTTGTGGGGTTTATGTAAAAGTAAACAGTTTTATAATTTATAGAGTTTAATAAATAAATAAATAAAAATAAATTATGCTTTCTATAAAATTAATGAAACAATTAAAATTATTAGAAAGTAATCTCATGGTGTTAATTATTGATTGTACAATTTAACTTAATATTCTGGAAAAGTGAAATTACACTCTAAAACAAATGCATAAAGTTAATTATTCAGTAGAGTATGACCTTGCGTTTAGAAGTTATGTATCTTAATCGATCGAGGGGCCTTGGCTTTGAAATGGAAGCAGTAATGTTCCACATATGCTTGTAATTTGTATACTTATTAAGTTGAAAGCTGAAAACTTTGCAATAAGTACCTACTTTCTTTGTCTTTAAACTGCCATTCACCGTTACTTTCTATATAGGATAAATGGCCAATGGCATAATTGGAATATCATGAAATAACCAGCTTAATTTTGTTGAGCACCTGAAAGAGGTTTGTTTACTTACTTTACTAAAATAATAAAGTATACCTAAGTTACTATTTACACCGGAAGGTGGGAATAAAAGGGAGGAAAGATTTATATTTTTATATATTTGTAAAATTCTGATTCTTAACTCTGAACTCAAAAGCTGATTACAAAAAATATTTCGCCATTAAAATTATACTAAATTCCTGAATAATTCAGAGGTAGTACATGAAAGGGGGTAGGTTAAGTCCATTATTTTTAAGTGTGTAGGTACATAGGTACATTGCACAAATGAATTTGAAAATAATGAAATTTTACCTAAACTGTGACTAAAAGTAAATACCTACCGTACCTACTTGGCTTCTCATATCGGATCGGTTTTAATATATGTTATTTACCTACAACTAAAAATTAGTACCTTATCAACAACGCTATTTTGCTGTTGTCTATCTTGTGTTTGTATCTAACATTCTAACTCCTAAAATAAGATATAATTTATCAATAATTAAGACGGCTATCCGCAATAAGTTCAGTTCACCATTTAATTTATGGGACCTGCTAACTCGTGCGAAAACGCTGGCCTCAGCTAGTTAGCTATAATATGTAGAACTATAGTTAAACAAAGTGCTTTTAACATTTACTTAAATATGTAATACAGCACTTGAATTTTTGACAACATAGCAACCAAATTATCGGCATGTCATACCAAGATAGGTAAATGCGAACATTAACCTATATCTAATCTTATTATTATGATATTATCCTATCATTGATAACAAATAACCTAATAAATAAGTAGGGACATTATATTGAGATCATAAATAAACTTCGAACAATACACGCTATCACAGGCTACATTTATTTTGTAAAACTAATTTTCCCAAAGAGGGTATAGTTTCTATATTCTTAATTATTTTAAGGTAACCCTGTCCGTGTCACATTGCCAGTACCACTGGCAATGTGACGGTACTGGCACACGGAAAAAACTGAGATAATATGGATTTCAAAATTCGATCCTTCACGTCGTAAATTAAACCAACATCGACATTACCTGCAAGAGAGCAAACATGGTGGTCGATGCTCGTTCCCCTAGTTTATTCTGATGCCACTATTATTAGTGGCATCAGAAAAGTCTATTATTATAACTTAAATTTACTAAATATACTCTGATAAGAAAATCATATTTGTAAAATTAACAATGGTAGACTAGGTACTTGGTATCTCCATCTGGTTAATTAATTACATAAGTGCGGTATTTTTGGCTACCACTCGTCTGCTTAAATTGTAAATACAGGTTGTGCAATTTATTATTCGACTGACGATTACTTTATTTACTGACGACGAGTCGATTACCGATTTATTTTTATTTACTAACGACATCAAAAAGCCGTAAAACAAAGTCAGCAGAGTTGCAACTTTGTCGCGTGTTTTTAACTAGCTCCTTCAGCTGTTCGTTTTTTGTTGAACGTTTTATCGTATTTTGACCTAGAACTCACAAATAATTAGCTTTACTTGTATGCAAATGCTACTTTTACGTTAATTTATAAATTACATTACAAATGTTAGAAGTTACAGTATATGTAAGAAGACTGCACGGATAGCTGAGTGGTAAAAGTCACCACGCTAATTGCGTAGTAGTAAAAACGCAGTGCGCGACGTGCTGCGGGCTCGATGCCCGCATGGGACAAGCATTTGTGTAATCCACAGATACTTGTTCCAAGTCTGGGTGTTCTTTGTGCATGTGATTTGAATGTTTGTGAAACCCCCGCGACCCAGGAATTAAATTCCGTTGTGCGGACTTCGATTTCTTAAAAAAAAAAACAATTCATATGATACGATGACAATTATTCTAAGTATCAACAAAACTAATAGCTATCCACTGCTCTGTACAAAGACCTCTGCCTTGCTTTTGTTCCGAAAACTACGGCCCCCTGCCTTTCGAGTCCAGTCTAACCTAGCCTGTTCCAGGTTCAGGCAGGCAGGCACATCACACTATTTATTAGAAGGTATAGTAAACTACTTCATGAATATTATTGCATTTATATGTATAAAAGATATAATAGGTGGGGGGAAAAGTTAGTTTTTTATATGAAAACTCAAGACATTTTTTTTTCAAAGTTAATTTATATTTAATTATAATATATATATATATTTTTGTCGTACGTGATCCACTTTTCATCACCAGTTATCAATCTCTTTAAAAACGGTTCAGTTTCATTACGTCTCAATAAAGAATCGCAAATGAGTACACGGTTCATCAGGTTTCTTTCAGTGAGCTCGTGTGGCACCCAAATACCGAGCTTTTTTGTAAACCCAGCTTTTTTCAAATGGGTCAAAACTGTTTTGTGATCAATCCCCAGTTCTTCAGCTACGTCGTAACTACTAATATGCCGATCTTGCTCCACAATTCTTTAAAAAATTGCGTCAATTTTATCTGTCCGACCAGAGCGAGGTGCATCTTTAACATCAAAATTCCCGGATTGAAAACGCCTAAACCAACTTTGTGATACTCTTGCTGACATTGCATTAGGTCCATAAACGTGACAATTTTTTTTTCGCGGCTTGCATTGCATTTTTACTATTTTTTACCCTTTTTGTAATAAGCCTTTAAAATGTATCGAATTTCTTCATTAGATTCACTTATTTCGACTAAAAGAAAAACAAATGAGAAATAGCGTAGGAAACAAATTTTTTTAAATGTACTTAACTTTTTTAATGTTATTAAAATCAGCCAGATAAAATTAGTACAGCCAAAAATTTTTTATTACAAGTATTGACATACTAAAAGCGAAAAGACTTTCCCCAACCTAATATATAAATTTATATGTATAAAAGAAAAAAAAACCTGTTGAAATAGAAGTAGGCAGGCTCCTGTAAACATTCAATTGATAGCTATGGAAATAGAGTAATGAGTCAAATCGGAACCAAATAACAGAACGAAAAAACAAGTAAGTACCTAGGTATATTATTAACGTCTAATTTGCATTTTTTGTGTTGAAAATTGCGTGTTTGTTTAACACACTATAAGGTCGACGTGATGACACTAAATTGCCTCCATTTATTTTGAAATAAGTCGAGATATGTAACTATTGGTTAGGTACATAATATTATTATAATTCGCATGTTTACTACCTACTTGGAATCCGGAAAATTCCACGTGAAGAACATTCCATGATCAAATAGAAGTGTCCCCAAACATAATATAGAAATATGAACCTACAATTTTGGCTAAGTTTGTCACCGTCACCACGTAGTATTAAAAAATTACAAACAATGCTCAAGGTTTCTTCAGTACTATATGACATAAGATATTATAATATTATCGTGTCACAAAACTCAGGTCAGTGACCCGCAAATGTTTATAATTGGACTTAATGGTACTAAAGTTAAAAACCAGTTTCCAAGCACTACAATTTCAGTTCGAAGTCGTAAAATTAAACTCAGGATTCCTGGGGTCAGACTTTTTTTGACGGGGTGCAACTAACGCAAATCTTGCACTAGCGATCCCACAACTGCGTTTAGGGAGAGACGGGACCGGGGTGTTATTAGTCGGTAAAAGTCTGGAATAGCCCTAATAAATATAGCCCTGCCGAGGGCAATAAAAAAATTTGGGAATATGTCGGACTTGAAAACACCACGGTCCCGTCCTTGCCTTAGCTGGAGACGCGGGATCACACATACAAGCTTGCATGACGGGTCAGAAACATACACCTAACGTCAAAACGTTTCCATCAAAAGGTACCAACGGGCCCTCTTATTATTGTGTGCTTCAACTTGCAATTCACCAGTTTTTTCCTTTTATCTTAGAAACGAAATCCAAAAAGAATATATTTGCGCCCACATACGGATGTGTTTACAATCACGCGGAAACGGATGCAAAAAAAGGTCGACTGCTACACTTAAAGACTTACAGAACATTATTAATTACCCTTCTATCTTGTAAACTATCCAATAATGTATTTTAATATCCAATTACCTATTTTATAGTTCATAAATTCTATTAAATCTTCTTCGTGCTTCCCTTGAATAAAATATAAGTAGGTAGGTACTTTACCTTTCCTCATTTCATACGGAACAACTTGGGTAATATTTTTACCCTCAAGATAAACTTGTTTAAATTATAATATAACACGTTATGTTATCTATGAAATTGACTTATTTGTTTTTGGGTAGATGATTATACCAATTTTAACGCGTTAATGTTACAATAATTTCATACAAAACTGAATTTTAAATGAAAATCAATCAAGATCAAAATATTTTAGCTTTTTTAAGTCATTATTGAGAAATGGTGAGGGAAAACATCGTGAGGAAACCTGGGTTCCAAAAAATTTGAATATGAAATCGCCAACCAGCAATGAGCAAGCATGGTCATCAATGTTCATTCCTTCTCTACAGGATTATTAAATAAATAATTATTTTGATGGAGTGTATGAATGAATGAAAATTATCTTTTCATAAAAACATAAGTCACGTGGCCTGTCACTTTGTATGAAAATTTCATTTTCAATTTTAAGATCGTCCTATGTTTCTTGGGAAAAGTTGTTCAATTTTATGCATCTAATTACCTCGTAGAATATACGTACTCCATGAAAAATAATCCTGTATATGGGAAGAGGCCTATGCCCAGTAGTGGGAACTTTATAGGCCGATGTGTAGCTTGAAGAAACGCAGGTGACCCCCTGATGATTACTATCAAGATTCAGGCCTTGGAAGTAAGACCGATAGCTAATCGTTTTATATTTTAGCAAGTCTTTTATGCCTGTAGAAATCCCAAAGATAAAATCTATTAAATTGACGTAGGTATAGATATAGATACGTTGATTGTATTATAAAAATAATATAAAGCTATTACATATTTCATACATACAAAAAAACGTGCGACATTCTTTGTATAAATGAATATCAATGTTACTTTTTCGTAGAAATAATTTAAAAGATTAAGCTTGTTATCATTATGTAGGACTCGCTGACAAGAATCCTTTTGATATCGTCAAGGAAAATACCGACTAGAAGAAAAATTTTATGAACATGGCGCCTAAAATCTAACGTATCTAATAAAATTACGGACCCGATAAAAGAACTTCGTTTATAAATCAAATAACATTATTTTCATCGCGAAAAATGTTATAATTCAGTACACGACTTTCTAGACTGTTCTAGACTCTATGGATAACTCCTGATCAAACACATATCAAACATGATCAAACTATGATCAAACTCCTGATACAAGTCTGTCTTACTGACAACGACAAGTGAACTATGGACTCAGATTAAGACTTAACTGAACTATGGAGGTCAAATAATTAGTCTTTTCTTTAAAAAAAAATATTGATAACCCTGAAACACATTTCGGTAAGGTTCGGAACTTAGATGAAATCTGAGGTTCGGAAGAAGATTCCGCAGATAAAAAGAGCCGCCATAGATGCGATGGGAAAAAGGATGGCTTGTCCATCGCTTTGCTTCTAGAATCTTCATAATTCTAAAGCGCAATGAAACAATCTCAGATCTAAAATTCCTTAGTACTAAGTACGTACAAAGGGACGGAAATATAACATGACTCAAGCAGAATATTTTGTACATAATATTATTGTCACCAAGTTAAGACTTATCATAAAGAATCTTCTTGTTGTCTATGTAATATATTTTTCTATCAAAAAGATTGCGTTTGAGAAACATGTCAAGATTATTTTTCTTGCAAATCTAAGTTGTTTTGATCCTTATTTTAATAATCTTTCGCTGCACTCGGTTGTCAAAAGTGTGATAATTTTATTTTCTTTTTGCCAGTGTTATCTTTACCAAGTATTGAATTTTCCCAAAAAATGTTTGGGTCAGGTTTTGGTAGTTCGTTCGCTTTATTAAGTGTCCCAGCGTTTGGACCGGGTTTACTAACCGGTGTGTTAATGACAAATTTTGTAACATCAGTGGCCAGTTCTGCCGGGAAGACTTCAAATTATGTAAATATTTGCCTTCTCTTTACTAAATACCATAGATATATAAGCAGTTTTTATGTTTACTCTACAGACAAAATACATAAAATAGTCTTTGATATTATACCTGTCTATCTGTCTACTGCAGTCAAAGTATTTTAATTTCATTTTAATATCATAATTTCCGCCTTTCTAAAACATAGAAAGTTTCAACTTAGAAGCTAGATATGAATAAGATGCTACATATGGAATGTAGCATATTATCTAAGACCAGATTTCTAAATTATTTTTCCATTAATTTGCACGAAATAGATACGTAAAGCGTAAAACGTTAGTCAAAAGATACTATAACAATTTGGGGTTGTCACAGTAAGTACCTACTTATAATGATTTTCTATAATTTCCAGATAACTGATAAACATGCTTATATGTTTTTAAATACATACATTTTATAGATAAATAACACCCAGACACAGAACAAATGATTGTGCTCATCACACAAAGATTTGTCCTGGGTGTGAATCGAACCCACGACCTCCGGATTAGCAGTCAGGGTCTCTAATACTAGACCAACAGGCCAGTCGACTAGACCAACAGGCCAGTCGAATCAAATCAATCAAAATAATGATAAACTGTGTTCAGTAGATATGTATGTGTTTCTCTATCTTAGATAGAGTTTATCTCAAGATTCTCAAGTGCTAGAAAAACATATTTTTGTCTTTCTCAGTTTGAATAACAATCAAAACAAACATTATTTGGCATCCGGTTCCTGTTTTAAGTGAGAATTTATCAAGCAATTAATTTATAACATCTAACTTTGCTTGTCATAGGTAAGTACCTTCCTTCAGATTGTAAAGATTCTAAACAAAGTGATGATGCGTTTTAATTCAATTGCTTTATAGTACAAAGAGCACAAATACTCCTATTAAGAGTCTATATTTAAAATAACTATTGCCACGAGAATTGAGACCATTTTAAGATGATTCTGTAGACCTGATAACATAATGTATATTAGAAAGAAACAAACAAGTCATGTTATTACGAAAAATATTTCAGAACATCTTGTGGTATAGGAGATGGCAACGTCGAAAAAAAGTTCATTTCAGTATGGCTGGATTTTTAATATGTTATTTGGCATAGAATTTAGCATATGATAGGATAGGTCTGGCACCTGGGACCGGTTGCGTTTACTAGTGCGCATCCCATTTATGGGGGTGAAAAATCCAGTTTTTCAACTCATTTTAGTATAAACCGTTCTTGTTCCATCTGGTTTGGCGACTCTTTACGAACATAAAAATCGAATTGCCAGACACTTTGGAGGTTGCCAACATCGTGCCAGACGCGATCAAAGTTCGAAAAAAAATGATAAAAATAATTCATTTTAGTATGGCTGAAATTTTAATATGTTGTAGTTCTATCATATACAAATAACATATTAAAAAGCCAGACAAAAATTCCGGTGCCAAATACGTGCCAGACCACTTTATATTCCCGAAATCAGTTGAGGAAATCGTGAATTTCAGCTTTCCTTTGAGATATTTAGATAAATATTTGATGTTATGGCTTCACAAATACACAACTCAATCGTATAAAATCATTACCAATCAGATTCATAAAGTACTTGTTAAGTAAAAAAGGAAAATGACGATGTTAACAAAACCATTATAAATAACGTCGAAATTGTTAAATACTGTACGGTACATGCAAGAGCAGAACATGGTAACCTAGCTAAATACTTAAGAAACATGTGTTAGACGGATTGAACATGGTAAATTGGTATAGAAGAAGTTAAGGTACAAACAGAACATGTAGTTGGCTTTTCTTTAAACCTTTTCTAATTTTGGTGTCTATAATATATTATTACTGTTACTACCACTTCTGTTGGAAATAGGATAACCCAGTAAAATTTTATTCGCAGTAGAATCGTGAAAATACTTTCAAATAAAAGTATATATCTTAGGTAATGTTTCTTTCTTTATTTACACGGAAACCCCTTTAAGGTATTCCGTTTCTAATAAAAAATAAAATCAGAGGCCCCAATAAGAGGTATTCGTTTACATCAAAAGAAAAATACATTTGGGTAGACCGGGGACAATAGCAACATGGCCACATTTCGACAGCTACCGTGATATAATGTAATTGTACGTGTCTGCCTACGTGCCTTCAGTATATGCCGCTAGCTGCCCCTACCTGATTACTACACAGCAGCACTGCAGCTACAAAATTGATACAATGTAATATCCTTTAAGTAAGTGTGTTTTATTAACATTTGTTTTAATATCTGTATAAATGAGATAACTTAATCGAATTCTAATAAGTAGAGTAGACAAGGGACCCTCGATCTACCGTTAATACTAACTGATAATATGACTATTCTCATAATTATTATTAATAAGGTAAGTGAGAGTAAGAATATGTTATAATAAAAGTAATATTAATTAATTTGTTTTTTTAGATCAATTATTTGTTTTTTTTTAAGATGACTATGAGATTTCATGTACTGCCAGATAAAATTGTTAATACACGTACAATAGTATATCTCGGTAGCTGTCGTAATGTGGCCATGTTGCTATTGTCCCCGGTCTACCCAAATGTATTTTTCTTTTGATGTAAACGAATACCTCTTATTGGGGCCTCTGATTTTATTTTTTATTAGAAACGGAATACCTTAAAGGGGTTTCCGTGTAAATAAAGAAAGAAACATTACCTAAGATATATACTTTTATTTTAACGTATTTTCACGATTCTACTGCGAATAAAATGTTACTGGGTTATCCTATTTCCAACAGAAGTGGTAGTAACAGTAATAATATATTATAGACACCAAAATTAGAAAAGGTTTAAAGAAAAGCCAACTACATGTTCTGTTTGTACCTTTACTTCTTCTATACCAATTTACCATGTTCAATCCGTCTAACACATGTTTCTTAAGTATTTAGCTGGTTACCATGTTCTGCTCTTGCATGTACCGTACAGTATTTAACAATTTCGACGTTATATATAATGGTTTTGTTAACATCGTCATTTTCCTTTTTTACTTAACAAGTACTTTATGAATCTGATTGGTAATGATTTTATACGATTGAGTTGTGTATTTGTGAAGCCATAACATCAAATATTTATCTAAATATCTCAAAGGAAAGCTGAAATTCACGATTTCCTCAACTGATTTCGGGAATATAAAGTGGTCTGGCACGTATTTGGCACCGGAATTTTTGTCTGGCTTTTTAATATGTTATTTGTATATGATAGAACTACAACATATTAAAATTTCAGCCATACTAAAATGAATTATTTTTATCATTTTTTTTCGAACTTTGATCGCGTCTGGCACGATGTTGGCAACCTCCAAAGTGTCTGGCAATTCGATTTTTATGTTCGTAAAGAGTCGCCAAACCAGATGGAACAAGAACGGTTTATACTAAAATGAGTTGAAAAACTGGATTTTTCACCCCCATAAATGGGATGCGCACTAGTAAACGCAACCGGTCCCAGGTGCCAGACCTATCCTATCATATGCTAAATTCTATGCCAAATAACATATTAAAAATCCAGCCATACTGAAATGACTTCTCGAAAACGTTGCCAGCTCCCGTACCATTGCTTCTAACCGACTTAAATAAAAGGACGAGTTACGCAATATCTCCGGCAATTGTTGACAACCTATGTTCACGGTGTAATCAATTATTATCTTTTATTTTTGAACGGAAAAAAGTCTTAAACTTAGTCAACAAGTCAACAAGATTTGAAATATTATATTACCTATACGAATCGAACATCTATAGAAAGCGCGAGAATATCTAAATGCAACATTCATGTCGCTAGATATAGTTCCTACTAATATTATAAATGTGAAAGTGTGGATGTTTGGATGTTTAGATGTTTGGATGTTTGTTCCTCTATCACGCAAAAACGGCTTAACGGATTTGGATGAAATTTGGCATGCATGTAGCCTTTGACATGGAACATTTTTCCCGATTTCACCTTTTATCCCGATTCGTTAAGTAAGGTACCCGCGGGTATTAAGGCCTGTCGGGCAATAAGGCCTAAGTAACAAAAAACTTACGAAATATAGTAACTGACGATCAAGGTTACACTCACATAAGCTTAGAGCGTATACAAGTCGCTGCGAAGTGGCGGACGAACGCTTGCACTTCTCCCCCCGCCAGTGTCGTCGAAATCATTCAGCGGTGCGGTCATGCAGCACGAATTATAAAAATTGGCTCCAGTAAATCGTAAGTAATTTTGAAAATATTATATTTACAAACCTGTATGGCCTGTCCGTTTATTAATTAATGTATGCTTGTCCCTAGGCTACCGTACCTTAAAGGACTTGTAGTTGTAAAATTTTTATTATAATTTTTTTCTGTAACCACGTGGGTGGCGGATATTAAGGCCTATAAAATTTTACTATAGGCCTTATTATACTCCCATTGTTTTTAAACTGCTATATAAGTAGGTACGTGTTTTTATCATGTTTTTTGGTGGGTAGTATGTACGCAGTTATACATTTTCAATTTATTTATCATTGTTTTCAGTTTTCAGTGCTTACACGGTCACGATGCCTCCCAAACGGGTAACGAACACTTTCGACGAAAACTTTACTGATGTTGAGACAGGTAGAAAAGAAAAAACGAAGTTTAAAAAGACTTTAAATTCTAAGAAAGCTAAAATCGTATCTGCAAAAAAGTCTACTACCGTCAAAGATAAATCACAAAAATATGTGAGTTGATACTGTCATGCCTGCAAAGAAGATAGAATGGACGATGCAATGAGGCAATGCTCGCGATGCTCCAAGTGGTACCACGAAGAGTGTGTCGGTTTAACTGCAGAAGATACTGATGACTTTCAATGTCCTGATGGATGCGAATAAAGGCAATTTATTTAATTTTCCAAGATCACTATGCTTCCTATTGCTTTATGTTAATGATTATTGATCTCAAGAATACCAATTTACGTTGTATTAGGTGATTTTTGCATAGTTTAAAGTATAGGCCTTTTTACCCTACCCTAGTATAATAAGGCCTACAGACTGCGTTTTTTTTTAAAGTTATATATTGTTTTGTTTATAAGCTAGAGAAGCTATTTTTTGTTTAAACTCTGTAGTAATATAAGTATATGACTGATTTGTAATAAAACTTGTTGATTATGTTGGATATTTTTCATTTTATGACAAATTTCCCTTAGCTAGGCCTTAATACCCTCAGGTACCTTAGTTCCCGAGGGAAAATTTAAAATTGTTTCCGAGCTAAGCCGTGGGCAGACAGCTTTGAAATTTGGTGTTTTTCTCTATTACAGCACAAGCTATAACACGGATGAAAATTTTATTCAACTTTTCATTACTTTCACATTTTTCATGTCTTTTCGGAGCCAAGTCGCGGGCCGCGTCGTCATTTCACTCAATCCAGTTATATAAAACATTACACGGATTATCATTACGTTTCAAATCTTATCTGTATATCAATAAGTAGGTACATATTACATTTAAACTTTATCTCAACAGAGAGCGGATCTACTTATCAGCAATCGTTCAACTCCTACTTATAATGTCAGAAGTAAAATGATATAGGGTGCAAAAGACCTTAGTAACAAATATACCTAATGTGACGTAGAGAGAGTAGAGCTGTTTTAATTGCAAAAAAAAATGGCAGCGGTGTGAACCCGGCACTGGTCGCCAGTTGTAAATAAACGATCTAATCGAAAACCACCGATTTACGCCACACACATAGCTTCATACGAATGTACCTACGTTGTAAGAGGTAGTAGGTACGTTGTACCACAGAATATTTTCATAACAACTCGCATAAACACAGCATTGTTATAGGTATCGCATTACATATCTGTTATTGGACATGATAAGTGTAAATTTACTTTACATACCACCAAGGCAAATTATCAGAGCAATTGGGCTATTCAAAATAATGATAAGCACTTGATAAGCAGTAAATAATGTATTAAAATAAACTTTTTTATTGCATCGCATGGGAGAATGCTAGGGCTAAGGAATAATTATGCACCTGTTAGTGCAAACTGCTAACACGTGAGCTCTATAAAATCGCCTTCGTAATTTACTAGACTCAATCAAAATTAGATAGTTTATATGGCATTATGTCAGAAGTCAGAACCCTCCAACCGTTAATCAAAGTTATGCTAAAATAATTAGTAGGTACATTATATTTACTTTGTACCTATTGATCTATTACATTTTCATTGTTATTTAAATCAATTATTTCATCGAATACCAATATGAGAATGTAGAGTCTAATTCACGACGCTGAAGCAGACGACGCTATTACGACCACAAGATAAACCAAGTCAAAGAAACATGTCCATAACTCTACGGCCTCTATAGGTATTTCTCGTCAAATAGAAGCTTTCTTATATTCTAGAAACTGCTCATTACTCTTTCGGTTTAATCATTTAATCTCTCCTTGCAATTACCACACCGCAGTACCGTACCTAATGTGTTGTGAGAGATAAGTATGTATACATACTATCTAAGAAGTTGCAACATTTTCGCTAGCCAACAGCTTGCCGTCAGTAACATAGTAAATGTAATTGCAAAGTATCTTCTAGTTAATTATAAGCAGTTGTTGAGAAAAGAGGATTTCCTCAATAAAGATCCATATTTAATGGGTTTAATTTTACCTAATCATCAAGTAATATAAATACCTATCTTAGGTGTAAGACGGATCGTAGAATGGCCCTTACGTCCTGAAGTAAAATCACAAAGTTACAGTACCAAAGGCAAGTTAGAGCTACTACTCACTTTTGTACTCTGAACTCTACAGAAATATAGTTATGCTAATGATGCTAATGTCCAAATCACACAGTAATTTGAGTAATTTGTTTTGTCACATTTTCTGTGAAACTGCAGGGGCCTTATTAACGAAATCCAAGCCGTTATCGTGCTGTTACGTGTAGGATTAAGAGAGGCTTTATCTCTTTCGACTTCCTAAACTTTTAAGCAAAATTCTGATAAATAACCCAAAATTTTTATATAACACTACCCAGTGACTCTCAGAACACAAAAAACATTCAGCGACCTGGGATTCTTGAACTATAACCAGCTTTATCACGTTAAGCCACGTTAGTTTGTATGGACTTAGAGAATAACCGCCCAGGATAAATCGTCATTCGTTGAGTGGTGCGTGACTCCGCTGTATTTACTGCAGATACTAATCATAATACAGCCAACTTCAAATTATTTTGTATCTACGTATGAGCAAGCAATATGCAGGCATTGTAATTTTAGCAGCATTATTCTAATTGACCAAGCATAGGAATCGAGGGTCATACAATGCCAATGTCAAGAACGTTCGTAAACCTCAATACATATAATCATTTAGCATGACTTGTTCCCATGGTACCTATCTATATAAAATATTATTTTATAATATAATGCGCAAACCTTATGTACTACCAAGGTATATTATAATGCCTAAAAATGTCGAATCAAAATTAAATCTTACATTTTTGGTGTAAGTATTTCTTATTACTAAGCAGCTGTGAATACGGACACAAATAATTAAATCGTTCAGTATGGTTCAGGTATGCGTATACTATGATTAATTTTATAATAAATAAATAAATAGTTATAAGAATTTATTGCTTCATGGATTTTTTTGCACAATTGTACCGTGAAAACAAGAACACGGAACATATTGTGTCTGACTGAATGGCTACTTAGCTGTAATCTCGTCTACAAAAGAGTTAGACCATTTAAAATGTATGAATGTACACATAAAACAATAATAACAAAAGAATACTATTACGTATGCAAGACGAGTAGGAGTTATAACGACTAGCACTCGTTTTAGACACATGGAACGATTAGAGCTAGGTATTGCATACATAATTACTTAGTGGACGTCTTGTTCAATTTGATGGGTCATCAGGAGGAGGCAAATAATTATGATTAACGACCTGTCTGTTTACACTGTTCCTTATTACTTAGTAAATTCAATAACATGATATTAGTAAACAAACACTAAAGTGCCTTACATTTTATAACGAGCAATCCATTATTGTGTAACTTGCAAACTACAAATTAGCTGCAGACGCTTAATATTTGAATAAATTCACTTATCAATTAGAATAAATGAATTCCAAGCACAAAAAAATAAGAAAATATACGTATATTATTGACTTTAATTTAATACTTTGACCAATTTACATTTATTTTACGTTACGGTATTTTTACGGTTCGTCTGGCAGCACTGACACCTGTCACTACGAGTACGAATGACATTATGTCAAATTGAAAATAAATACGTCAGCTGTTTCGTTGTTCGCCTCCAGATAGGCGCTGTAAACAAAAACATTGTTATTTGTAATGTAAAGGCTGAAGCCGTGGTTGTGTACTTAGTTGAATAATAAAACTTCAAAATTCCGCTCAAAATGAGATCGTCACTGTACCGACGTAGGGGTAGCGACCCAGAAAGAGAACCGTTGCTTGCGGCACTACCTGCCTCCGGATTTCCTAATAGTTTTCAAGATGAGGTAATTGTTTTTTTATTACTGGAATGTTAAAAACGTTGTCGTTGTTTAAATGACGCTTAATTAATTGAGTTTGTACATGATTAAAAAAAAAACTGTTATACGGTTATTGCGAAATACTAGACTGTTTTCTATTTTTATTCTTTTATAAATTTATAATTATGTATCAGAAATTATAAAGGTATCACTTAGCCTTGCAGCTATACGGGTGATTTTTCTTTGTAGAAAAACATAATTACTGAGAACTTGTCGTTTTATTCCAATTATTAGCATGGCCTTTAACTTTTTCTTGCTGTGGTGTCAGAAATTATGAACAATCCTATACTTTTTGACTATAGTTATTCTATCTATTATATATTCAATCGTTTCGTTTATTGATGTGTATCAGTAAATCAACATTTTTTATTATCACTTTTATCACATTATCTTGTACCTTTATATTTTCATATTTTTATCTATTCAACGTTTTTACCTGGCATTATATTTTTATATTATACTATAGTGTCATCCTGTAACTGTCCTACTGCTGGGCAAAGGCCAATTATCAGTATAGACCACTGTTTGATACCTGTCCTGCTGGCATCACGTTATCTGTAAACTGTGTTACATATTCCAGGTCATAGTCAATAAACCATCGAAACTAAACTTTCTATACAATTTTGAAGCGGTAGCCTAATGGTAAGGGCGTCGCACTTGCGATCTTGTGGTTGCTGTGGGTTCGAATCCCACCCATTACACTACCGACGTGAACCCACTCGTATTACAAGCATCTTAGCTTAGCACGAGGGGTTAACGAGATTACTAGTAATGTGTGTCCCACATAGCAAGTAATCTTTTTTTAAAAAAAGTAAAATAAACCAGAGTCCTTTTAATCCTTACCTAATTCTAAGATACAAGAATTACAAAAACCAAAGTCTAACATTCTTTTGGCTGAACACTGAAACATCAGTCAGTTTGAAGCCACCACTTATATAGGTGTAAAGTAGCAATAGATAGATATTTTATGAATATGTTGAAACATAATTTGCATTTCAGTGTTCGGGGTTAAAGTTCTACCTCATCCTGTTGAAAAATAATTTATATAAAATGCTAGGAACAAAAAGGATATTTTTATCTGAGGTTCTATAGAACTCTGGTCAAAATTAAGTCTACTAATGGAATTCCTATATTCTACTGTATTTAAACTGCATTGAACTTGGCAGAGTTAGCCTTTAATAAACTAGATTACCATGAAATTTCCCTGTTCCAACAAAGCATAACGATATGATATTTTATTTCCAGCGTCCGGACGTTAACGGCGGGATGGCAGACATGGGCGTGTCACAGGCGGAGCTGGTGGAGCCGCGAGGCGGGTCTGGCCGCAAGCTGCCACAGTATATAGCTGCTCTATCTGGTAAGAAACTTTGTAGTATATAAACTACTTAAATAACGTGCCAATGCCATAGATTTGGCAATGTGTTGGACAAAACAAATTTAAAAACTGTCGTTTAAAAACCTCCTTAGACTAAAAAATACCTTATATCATCATGTTTCCAATTTTATGAACGCAACTTACTCCCTTGTTGTTCTTATGTCATCCATACCCAATAAATATATGTTTATATACCTACATAGACCCTCTGTCATATATGTATAATCTCATAATCTCTGTCATACTCGTAACTTATTTAGTTATGTGACTTTCACCCCTCTTCTCTTAAATACCTCCATCTTCAGACTTCCTTCAATAGACTTTTTTTTGTCTATTGAATCCTATCTAATCTTGTTACTCCAGTCATCCATCAAAGCGTGTCTTGCAGAGGTATAGATAGTGCTACGAAGAATCACGCGCCCCACGCTCTTTCCGATGACGCCAGGTTCCTTGCCCCCTCCAACCTCAATCAGGCTCAATCCACTAAAGAGACCTGGTGTGTCGAGTGTCATCTTTCGTGACACAGTCTTCATGTACCTACTCAAATTAAAAAAATATATTGCGCAGGACAGTATCAATTCCATTTTAATTGCTATGTCCTTAAAATCTTACAGAATAAAATGTATTTACTAGGTACTTAAAAGCTAGTTTTTTTTTATTTTTCATCTCATGTGAATACTGAGGTATGATACGTGTTAAATGTATACATAAATGCATTATTTATGTAAATGTTCCGATACTAACTTGGTTCTTAGTACTGCGTCATTCTATATTTGTCAATTATCACCAGCAGTTATGATAATTACCGGCAGGTGTTGTTATTCTCGTCGCGTTATGTATGTGTACTTACAACTTCATTGAGCACACTCACCAGAAATACTAAATAATAATTTTAAAATAATTTTTATTCAGATTATTCTATATTAAATAATATTTGGTTTCAATGTGATTCGGAAAATCGTATCTCGCAACCTAGACGAATTTCATTTAAATTTTTATTAAACTCAGATAAAAGAGTAGCTGTCGACCACAATATATCTTGGGAAAAGCTAGGCAGAAGATTCCTGTATTCTCATAATTTATGTTTTCTAATTTCAGCTACTTTGGGAGCGCTAGCAGCTGGTTCGATGCTTGGTTGGTCAGCCCCAGTGATGGTGAAGTTAACAGGCAACAACACTTCCGACTACGACTTCCCAGTGACAGTGGCGCAAGGCGACTGGATCTCCTCCATCATCAACCTCGGAGCCGCCTTCGTGTGTTTCCCCATTGGCATCATCATGGACATCATCGGACGTAAGAAGACCATGTTGCTCCTCGTGATACCATTCACCTTAGGCTGGTTACTCATCACCTTCGGGACCAGTGTCGGCATGCTGATTGCTGGCAGGTTCATCACCGGTGTCGCTGGAGGAGCTTTCTGCGTCACAGCTCCAGCTTACACCAGCGAAATAGCGCAAGACTCCATCAGAGGAACTCTAGGAAGCTACTTCCAGTTGATGATAACCATCGGTATTCTCTTCGCCTACGCTGTCGGAGGCTACACATCAGTTTTCGTCTTCAACATTCTCTGTACCTGTATCCCCATCATTTTCGGTATTGTATTCTTCTTCATGCCCGAAAGTCCTAACTTCTTGGTCGTGAAAGGCAGGAACGATGAAGCGAGAGAATCCCTGATTAAGCTTCGCGGCACCAGCTACGACGTTGACCACGAACTGAACAACCTGAAGTCAAAAGCTGAAGAATCTCAGAGAAACAAGGTGTCTTATATCTCTGCTATTAAACAGAAAACTGCTTTGAAGGCGATTCTAATCTGCTACGCTCTGATGTTGTTCCAACAGCTCTCTGGTATCAACGCTGTGATTTTCAACGCATCGCAAATCTTCTCTGACGCTGGAGCAACTATCCCGTCCACTATTTCCACCATCATCATTGGAGTGATCCAGGTGGTCGCCACATTCATCTCCAGTTTGGTTGTTGACAAGCTCGGCAGGCGTATCTTGTTGCTGTTGTCTGCCCTAATCATGTGCGTGTGTTCCACTGCTTTGGGAGTGTACTTCTTCCTTCAACAAACTCATGGAGCTGACTCCGATATTGTTCAGAACATCTCATGGCTGCCTCTCGTATCTCTTTCCTTCTTCATCATCGCGTTCTCTCTCGGTTTTGGACCTATCCCATGGATGATGGCCGGTGAACTCTGTCGGATCGACATTAAGGCTTTCGTCGGTTCCACAGCAGGTACATTGAACTGGCTGCTCAGTTTCACGGTGACCAGTACCTTCAACTCGCTGAACAGCGCGATAGGAGCCGGTCAGGTGTTCTGGCTATTCGCTGGCATCATGCTCGTCGGATTCGTGTTCATCTTCTTCGTTGTCCCCGAGACGAAAGGAAAGAGCGTCGATGAAATTCAAATCATGTTAGGCGGTCGGCCCACCCAGAGAACTGAAGAGAAATAAGGAACACAGACTGACGTACATCACATAGTATTTTTGTACTGAGACTGGCAGTCTTCAGTGTCACAGTGCTTCGGTATAAGCAATATTATAATTGTATAGAACCAAAGAGTTACGATGCATCTTCTGGATGTACCGATATAGAATACGCTGCGCTGTAAACTATTTATTGAATTTTGTTATTGAATGTATAATTATTTTCAGTCACTGAGGCAGCTTTTGCGAATTTTATAGGTGCAAATATGACATAATTGTAGGTAGTTTACATTTCCCAGAAAGAATTAACGCGATTAACATGGTAACAATAATAGATTTTAATGTTAAATAAGTGTGTATATTCTATATTCTTCGGGTTCCGTACACCTGAAGTTTTCGTTCGTAGTTCAAAATATCATTATCTCTATTATAAAAGCCCACGTCACTCACTGACTCACTGACTCACTGATTCTGGAACGCTCGCACACTATGATAATTTTTAAAGAAAGAACACATAACAAAGAGTTTATCATAAAAAAGTTTCAAAAACAATATTTTCGCGAAACGTCAATGACTGAAGAAAAGTATTAAGTTTTGTTATGATTCAATCAATGTATAATACTTTACGCGCGAGCGAAGCCGCGGGCAACAGCTAGTCTTAAATAATAATGTAACTATTGAAAGGTGATTTTATAAATCGGGTATGCTGCAATGGTGAATGTAAAACGTATATGAGTTCATCTATCAGAACTCTCGAATTACTTTCTGTAGCATTGACTAACGTTTGTAAAATAATTCCAACATACACTTTTAATCAAATAAACTTGATACAGGACTAATGCAGCTATTTTAAATAGAACATCTATATTATATTTCGAGAGATACTTATCAAAAAATCTTTAAGAATTTAATGAGAAGTTATTTTTTATTGTTGAATACATTTATCTGTATCATTATTTGGTTCAAAGTGTATGTTACCGTTTTAATGCCCAGTCGTCTGATCAAGCCAAAAGGGACAAGTGTAGATATTACATAGTGAATTTATCACATACCTTTAGAATAAAGAGAACTGCTTGCCATCACGTCTCTCATATTTGATTGCCATAATGTTGATATTATTATACACTTTACTACTGTATATAATATTATATTGCTAATATATATACCTACCTACCCGTAGTAATACAATAATTGTTGGAGTAGTAAAATGTTTTGCGAGCAATTTTCTAATGAATGAATTCATTTTTGTATTTATTTATTTAACATAATAAAAATTAATAATTACCTACTTGTTGGTTTTGCTCAAATATCAAGATTTTAATTAAAGGAGTAATTTGAAATTATTTGAATATTTACAGAGATTTTTAGAATTTATTGATTGCATTTATTTATTGGGTAAAATTTTATGAAATTAATTATTGTTATACTTACAAATATTTATTATTATGAAATTTGCACGATGCATGCTTATGCAATCATAGGCGTACGTGCATATTTAAATAGTTATGAAATAGTGATGTTCCTATTTATGCATTGAGTTTTCAAAGGTCAACAAATGTGAGATATCCTAACTTAAAATATTGTTATTTATCTTGACCTTAATTTTGTCTCGCATATTGTAAGAATAATGTGGTTGTATATATTGTTACTAGCATAAGTTTTATAGTGATAATAAATGTGAAAAATATTTACTACTTCAATTTATTTTTCTCTCGCCAATACCTACAGTTAAACATTAATGTGTAAACAACTTACAGGCAATAACTAAGAAATAGGTACTGTGCCAAAATGCAAACCTTATCTTTTTTTTCTTTTGAAGGCGGATTGGACATTGGATTATTTATTAAATTATTGTAATAATAAAACATAAATTAATAACGGGTATTGTTGATTGTAATCTTAGAAAAATGTTTAACTTTGTTTTACGATAGTGGATGTGTAGCAAGTTCGATCTCCGTTGTCCCCGATCTCTATTAATTATAACGGTTTTTCGTCTTTTTTTTTGTATACAAGTATGCTCGTTTAGTGGACTAGATATAAAAGAGAAGGTTTTCCTACCTAGGTAGGTCAAGGTACTACAATATTTAATCCAACCTCGCTATAGTTTGACGTCACTGTTTTCAAGTGATGGTACTTAATTACAATAAGTGAGTAGGTATTTTAATTGTATTGATGCTTTAGCGCAGACATTAAATAACACTTGTTACTCATATTATATTTGAAGTGGTGAGACACGCTTCAATCACCAATGTTGGTCCTAACCTAAGTGCAGCGTAAAACTCTGTTTTCATTATTTAGTATTGTGCATAAGCCCGGTGGTTTGCAACGCTTTCCCGCATGGTCCCCAGTAGAAGGGAAAAGAGAAGCACTCCGGCGGTTTTAGCCGGTAAGAGTCCGGCATACCCCTCCGCCTTCCCCAGGGCGGAGGAAGTCCATGAGGATTTCCCCAGGTAAAAAAAAAGGGGCTCGTAGCTAAGAACCAGTCTTTTGATCCCGAGTTAACTCAACCAATGGTTAAATATGCTAACTAATGGTTCCAAAACGCGTTTTTCATCCATTGTTAATCTATCAAATGGTCAAATAAGTTGGAGAGTTAGAAAAATATGAATAAACGCGTTCTACCATAGTTTGAAACCATTAGTTAGCATATTTAACCATTAGTTAGCATATTTAACCATTAGTTATCATATTTAACCATTTGTTAACTCAGGATCAAAAAACTGGGCCTAAGTGTGAGCCATACGGTTTGATCGATATTCAAAGTTAAGCCGCACCTGCCGCGGTTGGTCCTGCATGGGTGAACCACATTTACCCCTCCGTGGCTCAGAAAGAAAGTTGGTCCCGTCTGGTTTGCTGGTATCAGCCTCTTATGTTACCCAATTTAATTGGTTTCGGGTAGGTCACCTAATATGCAGTCGCTTTGTGTAAAATTCGGTATTCAGCTAATTTTTCCATACCCAACATAGCTTGGGAAAAGGTGAGGAATTGGCAGAAGATGGTGAATAATCCAGTCCAAAATTAATATTACCTAAGAATGTACCACTACCTAATTAATATCACTAGGTAGGCGTAGACCTAGGTGCCTTTCTTCATCATTCTAGAAGACGAGAGCTCATTCGTCAGAAACATATAATACAGGAATCGAACCCGCATCACATTCCGCTTTTAACGAACTTCTAATTTAGTCAAGTCTAGTTTGCTCATTGAAATGATGGCTTTCGAGTACTTACCTATCTGATTAACATTATTCGTCATCAAACTACAATCTAGGACGTCGGTATAGCATAGCATGGGGCTAGAAAAAGCAAACAAATAACAATCAATTTGCTTTGTACCACGAGACAAAGTGTAAGTATGAATCGACAAACGCAAACAATGGTACTTATTACATTGCGTGTTCTCTTCTGCAATAACTTGACATTTAACTTATTATACCGGTAATGTATTGACGAATAAGTGAAATGATCCTTTCGTGCGATATGATACCCAGTTATCTGAGCTCACATGACCTCGAAATGAATATCTCTTGCACAAATAAGTCAATGCATCCCATTACTGTACGGATTGCGGTGAAATATGATCAAAACAACGGTTTGTAATAAAAATAATGTATTCATCATTACATTAATTTATACACACAGTATTAAAATAAATAGATTCACGCTTGGTGATAGTAGGTAGGTAAAGTACAATTTTTCTACCAAAAATATATTATGCTGATATCTATTTAGAACGGAGAAGCGTAAAAGAATATTAGGTATATGAGGTTGTAAATTTGTAATACCTACTTAAATATTTATGTGTGCGTTTATAAATATATTTTCATGTCTACCTACATCGTATCGATGTATACTGTACCTAAACACTTGAGTCTGAAGCTGAACACTCAGTGAATATTTTTCCTGGCATTGAAATTGAAATTTAACTCCACGCGAAAACAACGTGAGTAGGTAGGTACCTACTACCTACTACTTACCTAAATAAGCATTTATATTGGATATCGCAAAGAATCGTGTATAGTATAAATTTAAAATAGACTCATTGCCTTTAGACGAATATTATAATTATTATAACTAAATAAGTAGAGTACCTACAAAATTGGAAGGATCGACAGTGTCTTCACATCTCCGTTCTTAATGGATACCTACCGACTTATCGAAATATAATATAAATTATACAATGCCCGATCTAATCTAATATTATGACTTCACTTTAACAATACAAAATAGCTAATCTCGTTATTATACGGGCAAAGAATTTGCCTATTCAGCCTATTCCATCAATAGTATCACTCAACCGTGATTAAAAATTTACTACGATAAGTTTTTATTGCATTGATTTTTGAAAGCAATTCTTTGGCGTGTTAGGTAACAAAAAACAATTTAATCTTATACAAGTGATTGCTAATTTACAATAAAAATATTTATTTATTTAAATAAATAAAAATATGCAAATTAATTGCATTAATTGTCCGAAAGCCTAAATAGGCTTAGATAATTTTGAGGCACACAAATTTCCAGCTAAAGGTACCTAGTACAAAAGTATGCGACTGAATTTTAGAATTAGTTACTCAAGCCTTTTGTAAAAAGAAGACCAGGATAACCAACATTCGTAATAGGTAGATAACGTCCGGAATTGGGACAGTAATCAAACATACCAAAAACAAAAATTTACAGAAAAATATTATACAACAGTAAACTCTAATCATTTAATTATAAAGCCTATGTTTCTGTAACTTAGCTGCCTACCAATTATTACGAAACATAGATAAAGTACAATAATTTATCTAACTCCTATGATACCGATCTGATTGAAATACCTATGTACAACGTGGAGTATTATCGCTACAACGTAAAAAGGAACTAAACTACAATTCTAGATTTGACGTACCTCCACCGATTTTTGAATACGCGCTTCTGTAGAAATTGCAACAGAAGAGTGAATTCATCATGGCGTTAAGTGATGTCGAACTCTGGGTCCTGTACAACCCTGAGGAAACCTCCTCAATGTTCGCTTCACCAATAAACTGATGCAAATCACTCTTAGGAAAACCATCTTTATAATACTGCTTTATAGTATCATACGCATCCATAATAACTGATATGAATAAACTCAATACTACGTAAATGTATAAACTTATGAACGAATATAAGTACACTCGGCTGAACCACCAAAGCATCGGCGATTTCTTAGACATTATTGAGAATGTCGCAAACATATCATCTCCGTTTATCAATGAAAACAGACATTCGGAGGTAGTTGCTAACGATCTAAACTTCATGTGGTATGGGCCTAAGATTAACCAACCACAGAACATGAAGCCAGCATACAACAGTAAAGCACAGATCGAGAATCTGAATATTTTCGGAGCCGCTTTCTTCAACGTGAGTATTACTACATTATATGTTTTGAAAAATCCAAGATATCTCAACACTCCGAACCACACAAGTAAGTTGCCAGTGCCCAAAAATAGAGAACATACATTCCATTGATCATTTGTAAATTGATTTCGTTCAATCTGCTCTTTAATTGCTGATCCCATGACAATAAGCAAATCATTAACTATGATCATGATGTACCAGATGTTTAGGAACTCTAAGCGACCGTCTAAGCTCAGCTCTTTGTTGTATGTTCGTCTAAAGAACTGAACAGTGAGCTCTTTCAGCAACTGTGCGCGGTAAATAGCTCTACTGCACAACACAAATGACGCTCCACAAATAAGGATGACAAGAATGTTTAATATGCTTCGTAGAATTTGATCTATTTTGTTATCTGTTATGTATTCAGTGTCACCTTTGCAAGTCAGTTTGTATGGTTCTGCTTCTAAGATGAGAGACATCTGTCCATCATGATCCTCGTTATCAAAAATGACTTCAATATCAAATCTGTAACAATCTGGTGGGGTGATAGGACCTGCAGCTCTAAAGTTTATAGTTTTCAATGAGAACATCAACTTAGCTCGGACTAATGATGCAAAACTTATATTTAGACCAGCATCCTTAATAAATGATGCAGAATGAAATTTTTCATCATTTGTTTTAGTGAAGTTAATGCATGTTTCAACAATTTCTGAGTTGAATTCATAACTCTCATTGAATCCGTTAATGATGCCTTGTTTGTAGTTATATTGGCAGAATACTGGAGGAGGCTGTTTGTTGCTCTCATCATTATATGAGTATGGGCCTATAGAGTTATTTAAAACATTAGAATACCCCTCATATGCGTAGTCTAATGTGTCGTAAAATTCGTTTATTTTATAGACAGCAAGGGGCCCCGCACCTGGAGGATATGCATTTATCTCTCTTGTAGAGTCCCAACCAAGAAGAAACAGATGTGAGAAGGTGATCCGATTGTCCCAAGTGTAGTTGACATGATTATATCTGTTGTGTGCAAATAAGCATAGTTGGAAAGTTACCAGAACAATCTTTATCACCTGTACAACAAATTTATAAGGAAACTTCCGCTTGGCCTTCCATTTCTCGATCGGGTTCATGAAGAAAAATTGTAGCTTACGTCGCATTTTCTCTTCCAGTTGAGTAAGCTCGTTGAAGGCAGCCGTTGGTTGGGGGGAAAAACCTTGATGATTTTCATGGTTCATTACACTGCTTCCCGGTAACTTTCGTTCATCCTCCCCTTCGGAGCACGTCGTCTCTTCTGGCGACGTGATGCTCTCCATCGAAATTATTTCTATAATAATTTTCGTTGGTAAACAAAGGTCAGGTGATTTACATTTACACAAATAATGGGATTGTAAAAATAGCTATACCTCCGTGTTTGGAGTCCGATCCGATTTTATTTTTAAGAAAACGAAACACTATCAGGTGCTGAATTAGTCTTTATCTAATTTACTTAATAATATATCTTAGAAAATGTCTTTGTTCTAAGACGCACGAGTGTTTGTTTTCCACATCCACAACACAGATCCACATTCCACAATGACAGACAATGACAATGACAATACTGCTTGCTGCTTGACCATAGAATAATAACTAAAGTAAAAGTCATCGGTTGACATTGACACTTCAGTCAAATACAATGGCAAACCATAGACATAATAAAATAGTCTGCCTAAGACTGCCATCCTCAGATCAAGCTTGATCTGAGCTGCCATCACTGAGCCATCAATAATGCCCTAGGAGTGCCTAGTAGAATGCATTCATCTCCAGCATAGACTATTCTTGCTTAATGGTCTTCTTCTAATGTTGTAGAAATTACATCTATAATGTTGTACTACAAACATAATAGATGAATCTCAACTCAACTTAACTCCACCTATCGCGCCAACGCCAACACCTATCGCGATCCACTGCTGGACATAGGCCTCTCCCAAGAATAGATGAATGTGGCTACAGAAATGTTTATAAAAGTTATAAGTATGTGGTGTAAAAATACAATTCCATTTTATTTCTATTGTCACATAAGATTGTCGAATTACTGATTCAAAATTCTACAAAAATGCTCTCAAAGTTCAATTTATTAAATACAAAAAATATCTCTAATTTATTTAGTTTACCGCATGCAGGCATCGCATGCGGCACGCGAACATCAATCGCATCATTCGCCAAGCTCTTGCTGCCCTCAGCGTTCCGGCCGTACTCGAACCCAAAGGCCTGGCACGCGACTATGGCAAGAGACTGGACCGGATGTCTCTGTTCTCTTGGAAGATGGGTAGGCCCTTGTGGAACGATACTTTATGTCGATACTCTTGCGCCATCCCATCTTTCTAGTTCGTCGTGCTGTGCTGGCGCTGCTGCTGCAGCTGCTGGGAACCATAAAACGGCGGAAGTATAACAACCTAGTGGAAAGTTATACTTTCGAGCCGTTTCGGGTTGAAACATTGGGACCGTGGGGTTCGAGTACACACATTCTTTTCAAATACGTATCCAAGCGTCTAAGCGCTTTGTTGGCACTTCGTGTCGTGTGACCCAAGGGTTTTTACCTTGGTCAGCGGTTAGCCGTTAAAACTTTGAAATATTTATTAAAATTTAGTATAATAATTTTCGGTAGTAAATTAAAACATTGTTTTTGTTATAAATTCTTCAGTGTATTATTTTTATAATAATCATTTGACAAAAGCTTTGATTTTTACATAACAGAAGACATAGTTATACATAATTACCAATAATTATAATTTTACCCATAACCATTTAAAATGTACTCCACGGAACAGTACTCTGTAGAACATTAGTTTCGAGAACATTTTCAGCGGTCTATGGTCTTAGAATTTAAGCTGTCAAAAA
Organism: Plusia festucae; assembly: GCA_950381575.1. Taxonomy (NCBI): domain Eukaryota; kingdom Metazoa; phylum Arthropoda; class Insecta; order Lepidoptera; family Noctuidae; genus Plusia; species Plusia festucae. Next base: position 1,660,670 of record OX494444.1, on the reverse strand, counting down.
TTTCAGAATATAGTCTATGGTCAATGTCGTAGATACACATCACGATATTGGAGAAAAGTTCGAAATTTTTAATTTTATGCAGTCAAAAATAGCACAGGAAGCAATACAGAAGTTTGTTTTTACTACATAAACAAAATGGCATTAACAGTGGACAAATTGATAAACGAAGAAAGGTACAATGTGCATTTCATTATTGCATACATACGTGTTTGCCAATTTTTACAAGGGAAAGTTTCCTTTAAAAATAAAAGTATTACATTTAGATTCTAAAGAAATTTTATCGTAATCCCAATGGACATTGTGGTATAATTGTGACGTAACAGTTCATTTATAGAGCATGTATTAATATATATTATTTGGACAATACCTAATCGAATGATCATTTGTACACAAGCTGTGTATTCACTCAAATCTTTTATAAATAGTTATAGTCTGTAAAGAAAAGTGCTAGTTAATGACGCGATAAGGTATTCGGTTCAAAAGAACGCATTTTCCTTGCCTTATGCATATCAAACTGGCAGGAAGGGACTAGGGAATAATATAATGGCTTTGACCATGACATAAGAATTCATTTGAATAATATTGTAGTTTATAGCTAGGTTTATATAAAAATATGTATTGTTTTTTAAGAACTTTAGAACCAATCTGATTCAATTTGTGACTAAGAACATAATATTTTTATGTTACTACCACAGAGGTATCAGACTATCAGTGTCTATTATATGCAATCATCATTTTACATGCAACATCACACTTCATATTATTTGCAGTTAATAGTAAGAATCACAATGTTTCTTGATGAATGCTTGTTCCTTCCTTATAGGGGAAGATCTGTGCCCAGCAATGGGACATTTATTTATTATTACAATAACAATGTTTCTTGCTTGCCCATTTTGTCTATTGTAATAATTAATTCATCTTGAGAATGAGAGAATAATATCCTATGATGTGTGTTTTCAATACTATCAATCATACTAAACACTTCTGGGTTTGATGCATATAATAATATTCTTCAGTGAATACTTTTTCTCATGTAATTTTCCACAAGTGGCCCGGTTTGTTTATGTTGTTGCAAGATTAATTATTGTAATCTTAATATTGGGATTTAAGTTGTTTTTTTTTCAACTAAGTCTGACAGTCTTACCAAAACATTGAGGTTGGTAAAAGAGACTTCCAGAAAAAAAAAACACTATGACTCAACAGTCATGTTTTTTTGAGAATATTCAAAATTTGAAACACTAACTTGTGGTATTAATAAAATGTATATAATTATGATAGAGGGATAATTGATATGGTTATACAAATCTTCAGTTATATGTATTTTTTGAGTAAAAGCTTAATCCACTATTTCCTAGTGCAAGAATAAAGTCACTGGACTCAATCTGCGTTACACTTTCTGACCATTTTAACCATTTAAGCTATAAATATAATATGTAATTGATTTATTTTTATAAGTTTAAACAATCTGCTGTTAATTAATTCTAACAACAACTACTGCCAGTGTCATGAAGCAACATTTGTTTGATATTCTTTTTTTTTTTCAGATTCAGTGGTGATAATGTCATCCAGTTCCTCTTATACCTGCCATTCGGTGTGTGCCTGTTGGTATTCAGAATATTCTTGGCCCTGATATTATGGGTGGCATCAATAATATTACCAAATAAGTCCGCTGTTCGGCAAATGTTATCAACTTTGGCCTGTTGGACGTTTGGTAAGTTGTTTACAAACTGGTTTTGTTCTATGAAATAATTACCGCTGTAATGGTTTACTTTGAATTGATTAGTGTAATAAGTGAAACACTTTTAATAACTCTTTTAGTTGATGATGATAATTATAGTTTATTGTTGATGATTTTTTGTGCATCATCCAGGTTTTGTTTGAAGGCCATTCAGGTTGTTTACATCAGAACACATTGATAAATTAGAGTTATAGAATATTTATTTTTATATTAATTGGCAAGGATGATGGAGGTAACTAGAATGTTCTAGATGGGGCCCTGTTTTGCAATAGATTAGTTTTAGGTAGATATTATTTATTAAAAATAATTATTTACGCAATAAGAAGCTTTAAACACCATAAATAATTACTATTTCTGTTAAATTTTTTCTTGTAATGTTATTGTAATGTTTATTCAATATTGTTTTTATTTTCAGGTGTTTATGTGAAACTAAAGGGTACCCGTGACCCCCGTTGTAGTGTGATGGTGGCAAACTATGTGTCGTGTTTGGACTCCCTCGCTGCTTCCCATGTGCTTGGTACAATTAGTGTGAGTTAATATCTTAAATTAATATCTATACCTATACAAATAATAAAATCGTTGAAGACCAGTGTTTCAGTTTGTTTGTCTGTGCGTTTGTGCGCGATAATCTCAGAAACGAATTTAGCGATTTGAATGCATTTCTCACTGACTTAATGTGGCAAGCTTCTCATAACATTTAGTAGTTGTTTCATTAAAATCGGTTAACAAACAAAAAAACTTCGTCCATGTGAGAAAATGATAAAAATTGTTACTCCCGGAACTCCACAAGAACGGAGTCACTGGCACAGCTAGTCTTGAATAAAAAGCCAAAAATCTGTAGATTACTTTTTACATGGATTCTGATTTTATCTGTGCCAATGTCATGGAAATAAACCGCGATAGAAACCGTTCGAAAGTAGTTTTAATTCAATGTCTAATATTCGCATAAACCTCAGAAAGCAATATCTGTAGATTTTCTGTCAGTAAAAGATATAAAACCACAGTATTTTATAAGAATGTTGTTTTTGATGCAAGACATTATAAAAATAGGTAGATTGTAATAAATCAAATGTCTGCAGATTGCTTCTAATCAATTAACAATGTTTTGATTATAAACTTATTTAATGTTGTTTGTTATCAGCTCAGAAAATGGAAGGTGCCACCATTTTTTGCATCAACTCTCGGCATCAGGAACGCAGCACAGTTTGTTAGAAAGTAAGTTAAATTTTATTGAACTATTCTTTAAATTTTCGTACCTTCAAAATTTATTTTGAGATAATTTATAAGTAGTATAATTAAATACTTAACAAAAAAAAGTATCACTTAATATTTTGTGTACAGGCAACACTTCGCCGAGTGTCCCAGCAAGCCAGTGCTGTTACAACCGGAAGGTGGGCCGACAAACGGCAGAGGGCTTCTCAAGTTCACTGACTGGCCGTTCCCTGTTGGGAATAGGGTGCAGCCTGTAGCTATTAGTAAGTCCTACTTAATAACACATTTATTTTTATTTAGATGGTAATATATGTTAAAATCAATGAATCACTCAGATTAAAATTCAATTTGCTACTATAGACCATGTATAGAGGGGTACCATGTGCACGCGGAACGGGGGAGTGGAAGCGTCTTTCTCGTTATTTGGGCGCCGGTAGTTTCAACCCCCCACCCGCCGAGCATGGGACTGTCACGAACGAATTTGCCACGCTATAATACCATGATGCGGTGTGATTCAAACTTAATGGGGATTGTGAACATGACGCGAATCGTTGCGCAGTAACAAATGTATCAGCGAGGGTGTGGGGCGAGGTGCTGCGCTGTGTGTAATCAACTTCAGAACCGCCATTAAGAAGAAAGGCGGGTGCAGATACTTTTGAAAATTAGATATAAGAAGTCATTATGGCTGTCGAGCTGCTTTCAAGTGTACATCCGTCTAAATATGTTTCTTTGCGAAAATTGTTCAGTTTTATGTACCTGATTCCCTCGTTGAATATACGCACTCCTAAATTAATCCTGTTAAATCTGTGTTAAAACAGTCGAGAGCTTTTGTATGGAAAAAAGTACATCCGCGTTTCCTTATAGGTTTGAATCGAGGTTTATTAAGAGTGTGATTCCTAGGTGTGGAGCGTATGTTCACGAACGTGACGGTGCACCGCGCGGCGGTGTGGTCGCGCACGTTTCCGTGGTGGGACGCGCTGTGGTTCCTGCTCAGCCCCGTCACCGTGTACACGCTGCGCCCGCTGCCGCCGCCGCCGCCGCCGCAGGGGGGGGACGACGCCGAGCTCGCCGCTCTGCTCCGGGGGACCATCGCTGACGCTCTGCAGGTATGCTAGATTCTATGATAACTTTGTATGCGTTTTGTAGTGGATCGTTTTAAGCTCAATTCAAAGAGTTAGTCTAATAATGTTCTTTTGTGTGGATGAATACCAAATAGAGGGTAGTTGAGCGCCAAATATCGGGAGCCCCGTATCACACTTTTGTTTTTACAACTAGCAGTCAAATCTCTTATGACTTGTGGACAACAATCGGTTTATTGATGAGTTCACGTTACAAGATTTAAATGGTGTTTAAAAATACACTCCCAAGTAAAATTATTAGGTTAATTAAATACTTGGCAAATATAACTAGGAAACATCATCAAAAATTGTTTAGTACGGATCTAGTTTAAATTTTTATCATGGTGAATAATGATGTCAAAATCCGGTAAATCAAGTAAATCAATCAGTCTGCACTCAGGCAAACAAAATTTAACTCTTCAATGATAAAAGGAACTCAAATACTCCTTTAAGATGTGATGATATTAACAGGTAGAAAAGACAGACTTCAAATACGAGGAGCTCCGCATAGTCCGTCGCAGGCCTCGACCCTCTAGGAGTGCGGAGAGTGTAGCAGCAGCAGCCGGCAGCTCGGGCAGCTCAGGCAGCTCGAGCAGCTCTGCATCGCGGCTGGCCGCGCAAGTGAAGGAGGTGTTACCCGCCGTGCCCATGCCCGACATACTACGCGACCTGGGTCGGTAACACTTATTCACTTATTACTGTACTAACTGTGCCAAAGGATTTTACCCGCGGTTTATTAGATCATTTAACTTTTTTCATTATAATTGGTCCAGCCATAAAGACACACACACACACAGACATTCACACACAAATACACACACACACACACACACACACATACACACACACATACACTCACGCGCACACACACATACACACACATACACACACACACATACACACACACATACACTCACGCACACATACACATTCACACTAACACACACACACACAATCTTTCGCCTTTATAACATTAGTGGAATATAAGTATGTCATTTACTAACATATTATTTAAATAGGGTCAGCCAACCCTGTGATCAGCTTATCTATGCTATATGCAGTCAAAAAAAAGTTGATGAACATAATCAGTTGACTTAAGTTTTAGCTAATTTTTTAATGATATGATCGTGCGAACAGCTGCTACCTACTGACTTCAATTTTGCAGTGAGAGACCACATTCACAAGTTGTTCTTCACAAGGATAAAATTTTAGAAGCGACATGTTAACTTTGATTTTCTCTCTTTATTTTAACCTTATTTTGTACAAATGATCTGATATATGAACTCAAAGTAGTATCAAATATTAATTTTACTTTTATTTTATTCCCAACAGCGTTAACTCGAAGCGTGGACGTGACAATAACGAACTTCCTGGAAGGCGTGACTCCCTACACGCCGGAGACGTCGGTCAGGGCATCGCCCTCCACGTCCTCATCCCCCCCTCGGTACGTGGTCCCCGCTCCCACCGGCACCTTCCCTAAGAGTGCGAAGGAACGACAGCTCAGCTTCCAAGAACGAAAAGCTGAGATGATCGCCGAAGCCAGAAAGAGGTACATCGAAAAACACGGCCTCAATGTCGCGCTCAATAATTGTTGAACATAAAAACGGGTAATTTGGTTGTTTATGATGCTGTTACGCCGAGCAATAGATGTTTTGATCGTCGGTCACCGGTGACCTACGCGGCGCTCCAAAGCTTAAACATACAGTCAAAAGCCATAAGTTACTAGAACCTCAACTTTTGAATTTGCTCTCAGTGCTTTTCGCGGGCATCTTCTAACACCAATTTCTCCTAGTTATCCTGTGATACAGGTAAACTGAAATTGTATGCGTTCAAATAAAATAAAATGTCGGCGCAGAGTAATGCGACTGCTAACGAACAAATTGAACGTCTGAACTTATGGCGTTTGACAGTAGGTGTTAAGAATCTTTAACGCGAATTTCGTTTCAGTTGGTGCGGCAAAAAGTGCTTTATATATTTACGTGTTAAAAGTGCTTGAAATAACTCGAAACTAACCGTAAAAAAGTGCTTTTAAAAGTAGGACGCTTAAGGTTAACCTGTCAAACGCTGCTGGTGATTTTCTGACGCGAGTCTGGCGGCTAAAATTTTAATATTAAAACTAAAAGTACCTTTTCAAGTAATTTGAAATTAATTCAATAACTTTTATTAGTGTCAAAGGATAAAAGAACCTAAGTGATACCTAGAATATTTTGAGAACTTAAATTTAATGACACCAATTTAAATGTAAAATAATATATTTTTGTAGAAAGTTAAACGCACATAGTGATTAAGGTTCATGAGATTAAACATTTGTCTTAAAAAGGCTTAAGGTCTAAATCTAGTCTCGGTTTAATCACTTTGACTAAATGTCCAATTAGGCCTTTTCAGTTAGCATTTTAATAATTCCTAAAATTACGATTCTAATAATGTTTAAATCTAACTTCTTGCTAGAAATTGAGAAGGCCTGTTATATTAATGGATTTAAACTATTTTAAAAGATGATTAAACCAACCCCCTGTATTTGTCTAAAAAATATTGGTCTCTTCACTATAATGGGAAGTTTTGGTGCATTCGATAATAAACTCCAAATCGTATAGAATATGTAAAATGGCAAAAAAAGCAGTTGCTTAAATACAGTCGTCGAAAAATATTTCATTAAGTAATAATTTCAAAGGATTTACTGTTGTAATTCTTTTATTCTGTGATCTTTATTACATAAACAACTGAATTACCCAAGGACAGATGGTCACATGATATCTATGGGATTAGTAAGTTAGTTAGTGCCTAAATGTTCATTAAATAGTTAATTTTAACTGTACATCTACATTACATTTATATAAGTTTAATAAAAATAAAACTAGTGTACGTTAAAATATATTTATAGTAAAATATTACGCGGATTATTTGTAATGTAGATGTGTTTGAGTCCTTCCAAAGTGATGGCGTACTTTTTTAGTTGTATAGTTAAATATATGGTAGTCGCTACAATAATCATTATTTTGAATAAACACAATAATTGTTTGGATATAATTTTATATTTTTTGTGATTAAACATTCATTGTTGGATTTTTTTCTTTTCTTTCTATGGCAACACTTTTTCAATAGATCGTTTATTCATATTTCGTTACTGTTAAATACAATTAAGACACCAACATAGCGCAACAAATATTTAACTTTGGGGTTAGTAACTATAAAAAAAAAACATTTAAAAATTTTTTTTTTTTTAATTCGTGATTTGTCTTGGCTTCGGATAGGAAATACATGCCTCCCCCTATTTTAAAAGGCAATAAAAGTGTGATCTTGCTAAGTACTTCTAAGTTTTAAAAGTTGAAATAAAAAAAAAAAAAATTGGTGGGGAATTCATGATAATTGTAGATAATTCTCTCATATTATTGAGCTGGCCAAATTGTTAGATATTTATCATAGGCACACACTTGAACACTGAAGAGGCTTGTCAAATTTGGTGTCGGTTAGATTTCGCGTGCTAAGTTTTTACAACTACTTATTATAAATACCAGTACTATGTATCTTCTTTGTTCTACAATATCTGTATGTCTAGATTCTAATAAGCTTAGCAATAATAATAAATAAAAATTTAACGATAACATCAATTTCGACTTTATAATTTTAAAATGTGATGGTATATTTCGGTCTTTTATTTATCCTTTAAAATTACCAATTTGGAAGATTTATTTACCAACTGACTTTTAGGAATTGAAGATTTAGTAGTTTTAAAATCAAACGTATCTAGATATTTTAAAATAATTTTGTATGGCTTTGAATAGAATCACGCCTGAATGTAAATTCAAATATACGGGACTGATTCTAGTTGTGTTCTTGATGTTAGAATTAAAAACAGTTTTAGTAATAATAGTAGTGTTAAATACAATTTATATTCCTTTTTACTAACAATAGGTGGATCTTTTTTATTCTAGTAGGTAGGTACATTATGCAATATAATAGATACACGGATTGAAGCACTTATTCTATGTTTTTGTATTTTTCATTTTTGTAGGTAGGCACATATAATCCATTCTTTATTAACCTATTCCAGGCGTAGTTTTCTTCAACTTACTTCAACTCCTTGCCTTATAAGTTTAATTACTGCAATTGATATGAAATCATATATTTTTTATGATCAACACTTAAATGATTGTTCCTTATGAAACACTATGGAAAGAAGAGTTTGTAGTTTGGGCACGTTTTTAAAGGGCTTTTTAACTTCAGATCTTATTATTAATTAACAAAGAAGGTTTACATGCAGTACTTATTTGCTATTCAATGAGAGTGCTTAGAAACGTTACGATATGAAAGGAGAAAAGAACAACATGAAACACGTTTTTTTTTATATAATCAATGAAAATTGAAAAAGTTAAAGCGCTTTCAAGTTTAGTAATGGAGGGTTGTGACGTCAATCTTAGGCATAAATTGACGTCACGTATCTTCATTGTTAATTTATGTAAAAAATACGTTTAAAATATTTTTTATTACTTTTACCTATTGTGGATGTAAAGATAAAGGTCCCTTTTTCTCGATATTGCCCAAGCTGGTTCCTAACGATTATTACTAAAGAATTGAGGAAGAAAACGGTTTTATTAATGCCAGTGCAGCAAAAGTCCTGAATAGCATTAGTCCTGATTAGCAGTTCTCTGGTAACAAAAAGATAAGTAAAAATTCTTACTTTCTACTAAATTGGTATTATTTATTTGTTGTTCTCTCTGTTTTAGACTATTTAAGCTTGTATCCCATCCCAATTCCTTCCTATCGTATCTGAGTAAAAAGTTTCTAGTTTAAGACAATATTCTAGCTTTCTTTATACTGACATATTCTGATTGGGTTCCTAAATTGTCTATTATCACCATTTATTTGTCCTAATAAGTAAAATATTTACCTTTATGTAACTAAATAGTTTTCATGTAGAGAATTATATTTACATTTATTTTGTGGAGTTTAAGCAATGATAATTCTATGTCTTAATGTTCATAAGCTTAGTTTTTATAGAATGCCTCACGGCAACTTAGAAATAGTTTTGACTATTAAGTTTGTGATTAAATGACGACGATGATTATTGAATAAAGTTTTGTTTCAAATTTCGTTGTTTTGATTGCTTATTCACCTTACCGTAGCCACTCATTTGTAGATAAGTTACATAATCGCTGATTGTTGAGAATTTTAGGGTTTATTTAAACCACCCACTATATAAAAAAATACTTATGATTTAATACTGTTTTTATTGGACTTAATCGATGAATGTAAAAAAATTATAAGCGAAAACTTTGTAAACTAAATTAGTTCTTACAACGAGATCTGGTTCTGTTTAAAAAAAATCAAATATATCATACATATGAATTCAATTAGCGATCTACAACTATGGCGTCAATTAGTGTTTTGACGGTGGTCCAAGTTGACGTCGAGACGCCGCCGCTCGGCTATGTCGTCGCAACACCGCCGCTCGGCTATGTCGTCGCAACGCCGCCGCTCAACATTGTCGTCGCGACGCTGGTCAATGGAGGTGTCGACTTTCACACGAAATATAGCGTCGCGACGCCGCTTAGAATAGGCGTCCCGACGCTGCCTAGCTATGGCATAGCGACGTCGCTATAGAAAGGCGTCGCGACGCTTCCTACCGAATGTCGTTGCGACACATTAGCTAATCGACGCCGCGACGCCTTAGCTAAGCGGCGTCGCGACGCTGTTCTTCAACTATGGCGTCAATTATGGTGTTTTGACGGTGGTCCAAGTTGACATCGAGACGCCGTTCTGCTATGTCGTCGCAACGCCGCCTCTAGCTATGTCGTCGCAACGCCGTAGGCGTCCCGACGCTGCCTAGCTACGGCGTATTGACGTCGCCATAGAAAGGTGTCGCGACGCGTCCTCCCGAATCGTCGCCGCGACGCCTTACCTAAGCGGCGTCGCGACGCCTTAGGTGGTGTGAAAGTCGACAACAATGTTGAGCGGCTGTTGCTGTGATGAAAAGGGATACAAGATAATAATAAAACAAACGGGTTATTAAAAATTATTTATTGATTGAAAACATCCATGCTACACGTATCACAGTCCCAGCCTGTGTGGAGTGCGTCGCGGCGTGTTGAGGCCGGGTGTGGCGACCTCCTGCTTCACCGGCACGTCTTCTTCACGCTTCTTCCTCTCTTCTGCCATCTTATGCTCTGCTTCTTTCATCTCTTCCTCCATGCGTTGAAGATGGACAGCTGCTTCTTTGCGTTTGTCGCGGTTTGACCTGAGAGAACAATAACATAAGTGTCTAAATCTGCAATAGTCTGCAAAATCTGCAGTTATGGTATATGGCCCCTTTTCTTGTATTTGAAATATAGGTTTATTTTCCGCATGCTTCCAATACTGATTAATACTGGAATAATGAAAAAGTCATTTTTGTCGAACGTATTTATAATACCTATTTAAAGGAGTGATTTTATCATTAGCGTAGTGATCTCTGCATGAGCAGTTTTGCTCAGTAAAATACTCAGCTCAGTAAAAATGTTTATAATCTTATTGAAAAAATATCTATAATTTTAACTCTATAAAAAAGTAGAAGTTAAGTCTTTATTAGTTTACTCACTTGCCAGTCTCCTTAACACTGAAGAACATGGGTCCTAGCTCTGCAAGCCACCTTCCATCGACCGCCGTCACACAGTGCATATACTCTTTCGTGGTCATCATCAGCTCGTGGTACACCACATAGTCCGGCGAGTTGCCGAGACCGAAGAGTGCGGATGTAGGATGCAGGTGGCAAGGCATACCCGTACGGCAGTTCACGTACTCTCCTATACCTTTCAGACGGGCAGCTTGTTGGAAGTACGCTGTGAAGGTACAAAAAATAATCGTGTTTAGGAATGTGACTAAAGAGTCCCGTCATACATTCTTCACACACATGATTTGAAGCGGCGGTAGCTTAATGGTTAGGGCATCAGACTTGTGATCATCTGCTTGCCGGTTCGCATTCCCACCCATTGCACTACCGACGTCAACCCACTTGTAACAAGCAATTTAGCTTAGTACGAGGGGTTAACAAAAATACTAGTAATGTGCGATTCGGAAAAATAAAGTTTTAATTTCATTGAAAATTTTTGTTTATGAATAAGCGAAGTATCTTAATAGAGGCTTCAATCTCAAATATGTTGTACTACGTGATCATCAAATTAACTGTTTTATTTTTATATACTGACCGGAGCAGATGCACTTCCTGACGGTGTCCCAGTCGGTGCCGCAGGAGACGAGCGGCAGCCGCTGCTGCTGCAGGATGTCCTTCAGCTGCTGGCGAACCTCGCGAACTTTTCGCATCGCTTTACCGTGCACAAAGTGTTCCGTGCACCATTGACCCGAGTAGCTAAAAAATATCGAGAAAGTTACTCGCGAGTTGTTTTCAAATATTGTTTTCTTGGTGATATACCTACGTACGTCTGTATTTAATTGCGTTTCATTGAGCCGACATTTACAATGTTTTCAAACGAAATAATATCGAGAAATCAAGTGATATTTGCAACATCATAGGAGAAAATCAAGGCACATAAGCTTAAATCATTTTGATTGCCATCAATTCTTTAATTTAACAGACCATTACAAAAAGTACATCACACCCGTGGAATATTTTTTCAGAATGTTCTAGTAACCGAGTGCAAACAATAACACCCACATACAAAGACGCGTCAAGGTGAAACAGTTTTGATGTGATGAAATAAAATTATTTTTAACGTGAATACTTGCCCATGTCGGTCACAAAATTCTTTTTTATAAATCAGGGTTAAGTAGCAAACATATTTTTCCGCTTCTGAAGAGGGGAAATAAGTTTTAATTAAAGATGTAAGGAATAATATTATTAAATGTTGATTTTTCCAACTTCAGGTAACTTCTATTCAAAGAGTAAAATTGACCTTTTAAGTATGTATGAAGCAACTGACAAAATTTCTAAGTTATTCCTCGAAGAAGTTATCTGACTGGAAAATTCGGCCCTTAGAGTAGAATTCCATATTTGTGAAATTCTCGGAAACCCGTCCCTAAGGCATAGCCCTGGAAGTCCGGGACAGTCAGGACATCCAAATAACACGACAACACTTCTTTTCGTTTTATCATATCTCAGACTACACCTTTTTGTCATGATTTTTCCATCTCTTTTCGGTTCGACTGTCAAAAATCGAGGAGGTTTAAATAAAAGCTACTTACTTGTTAGACTTCCACTGATTGTACAGATGTAGTAGCGTGAGGTGATCAGACTCTGGTACTTGGAACTTCTCCTTCACGGAGTCTGCTTCTTCCTCACGACCTTGCGGCCTGTAGAATACTGATGGTACTGACAGCATTGACACTGGAACATATTAGTTGTATTTAGTATTAGAATTTTGAACTATGTTATTTTCCAGATAAGGCTGAGATTTGAGTAGTTAACAGCTCAAGATTTACTTTGAACTATGGAATGACTTTTTATTCTTCTTCACCAATTTCTGGATACAAACTTGGGAAGAAAAATAACAGCATGCCGAAAACCAATGATGCTCTACTCGGTTTTTACAAGGCTGTTCCTATATAACTATTTAAAAGCCCCATGCAATAATTACAAACAGAAAGGAAACAATTTAACCTCCGGCAGGACTCGAAACCGTGAAAACTGGTTTAACGCATCAGCTGTACCAGTTGCTTGGCCAACTAAGCTACAGGGTTCGCTGCTCGACACTTCAAATTTATTTCAAGCTAGGGTACTTACCAATAATTAGCACTTCTGCACTACATCCCATTTCCGCTGACACGATCAGCATGTGGCACTGCGGCGGGTCGAGTGGAAATTCCGCCATTTGCCGGCCCAGTGACGTCAGAGCGCCAGTACCGTCAAGAGCACCCAATATCCATAGCTGGTACATCGAGTTTAGGATGGTGTCCTAGAAACAAGAAATACCTATATTATTTTGGAACTTGTAGGTATAAGATAAAAGGTCCAATTAAACCTTTTAGACTCTTTTCCTCAGTGAATATCTTTATGGACCTTCGCCGTTGGAATGTAGCTTAAGCAACCTTTTCCGTTCACTATATCGGGTGGGGATGCAGTTGAAAACTATGATGACATTTGTCTTTTGGGTGGAAAACCCTCATAGTTGCTTGATCCCGGCAAAACATGAACTTTGGGTTAATCATGCGATCACTTCCCTTTACCCGGGATCAAGCGGGACCGCATTCTTGGACCTACTTCAGCACACAGCACATATTGGTGCTTTTAGAATCCAAAAAGTTAATTATTCTTACTTGTGGAGGGGGATCCATAAAGTGGAAAGCCAGTAGATCCTCAACGCCTAATGACTTTAGCAGCAAGACGGTGTTAGCGAGGTTGGTGCGTTGTATCTCAGGAACTGTGGACGAGAGCAGCTCGTGTTGGTACTGCCGCTGCGTGTAGAGGCAGAACGCCTTGCCGGGACCAGTTCGGCCCGCGCGGCCGGCCCTTTGTCTAGCATTGGCTTGGCTCACTGGGTAGATCTACACGAAGAAAATATTTTTTAATTGTTGATGTTATTTTCAATATTAAATATAATATTAGGTCGATGGATTGATTGGATATGGAATGCGGAGTGCCAGATGCTGTGCTCTAATTATAGGATAGGTCACTGACCAGCAGTAACACCTAATAGACCGAGTTGATTGACTGATGATTCTATTAGTACTCTATACTATTGGGAAAATGTACTGCCAACATGTGAATCCTACAGTATGCAACATATTATAATACAATAAGAGCTCGTGATTAATTACCTGTAGAGCGTCCATACCGATCCTTGGATTGTATACCTTCAGCTTGCAATAGCCACTGTCTATAACGTACATGATGCCGTCCACAGTCAGCGAGGTTTCTGTAAGGGAACAAAGTTTCAGTTTCAATCCTCTTTTGGTTGTCAGCGCAACTTGGGTGGTATTCTATGTGCAAGGACGGATTTGACCCAATATAAGATGATAACATAAATTTTCTTAAAATCAACTAAAGCAGAGTTGCTTATTCAATAGACTCCATCCATTGGAACTTTTTTAAATTTAAGAGGGTCCAGTCCTAGGCTGACTAATTTCCGAAAGCTAATTCGTTTCCAACGAATTAAGCCTTGAAAATACATCATAATCCTATCTGAAAATCGTCATATTCCTATAATATTCTTATCCATATAACAATCATTAAAGACCAAGCAAAGTATGTGGAGACAAGACATTACCAGCAATATTAGTAGCGACGATGCACTTCCTCTGTCCTGGTGGTGCGCGCTGGAATATCTTGGCCTGCAGGTCGGCTGGCAGCTGCGAGTATATCGGGAGCACTGTGAGGGGTGGAGCACTGTCCAGGTCTCCTAGACGTTCAGTTAGCACCTGGTGATACGGACAACGGTGTTAGTTGGTACATAAAAGTGTAGAGAAAAAAGTTTTTAATCATAATACGTATGTGTTTGTAGATAGGATTTATAAATAGGGTTAGAGGACCTGCCGAGCTGATTCAGAAACAGTTCCGCTAGCACGAATGCTGTCGAAAAGTATTCGTATCAAAGCGTCCTAATTTGTATGGAGACTGATGTTCCAAGTTCGTGCTAAGGTGCTCAAACAACTAAAAATAAAACACTTATCTTTTGAATAAATCTTGGCTTAATGTGTCCATCCCCAACAGTTTCAACATGCATTTTAAAGAAATTGACTCTCACCTCGCATGTAACTTCAATATCTTCTTGACCAGGCATGAAGATCAGAATGTCTCCCTCATCAGGCTGTAGATGGATTTGAAGAGCCTGCAAAGACAGTTAGATAGGTGGTAAGGAATAAGTTGTATCTTACAGTGTTGGAATTAGTTGTATCTTACAATGTTGGAATTAGTTGTATCTTACAATGTTGGAATTAGTTGTATCTTACAATGTTGGAATTAGTTGTATCTTACAATGTTGGAATTAGTTGTATCTTACAATGTTGGAATTAGTTGTATCTTACAATGTTGGAATTAGTTGTATCTTACAATGTTGGAATTAGTTGTATCTTACAATGTTGGAATTAGTTGTATCTTACAATGTTGGAATTAGTTGTATCTTACAATGTTGGAATTAGTTGTATCTTACAATGTTGGAATTAGTTGTATCTTACAATGTTGGAATTAGTTGTATCTTACAATGTTGGAATTAGTTGTATCTTACAATGTTGGAATTAGTTGTATCTTACAATGTTGGAATTAGTTGTATCTTACAATGTTGGAATTAGTTGTATCTTACAATGTTGGAATTAGTTGTATCTTACAATGTTGGAATTAGTTGTATCTTACAATGTTGGAATTAGTTGTATCTTACAATGTTGGAATTAGTTGTATCTTACAATGTTGGAATTAGTTGTATCTTACAATGTTGGAATTAGTTGTATCTTACAATGTTGGAATTAGTTGTATCTTACAATGTTGGAATTAGTTGTATCTTACAATGTTGGAATTAGTTGTATCTTACAATGTTGGAATTAGTTGTATCTTACAATGTTGGAATTAGTTGTATCTTACAATGTTGGAATTAGTTGTATCTTACAATGTTGGAATTAGTTGTATCTTACAATGTTGGAATTAGTTGTATCTTACAATGTTGGAATTAGTTGTATCTTACAATGTTGGAATTAGTTGTATCTTACAATGTTGGAATTAGTTGTATCTTACAATGTTGGAATTAGTTGTATCTTACAATGTTGGAATTAGTTGTATCTTACAATCGTATTTACCCATGTTAGTCACCAAATTTGAAAATAGCATAGAATTGAATTGTGGCAGTTGTAAATATGGCTTATACCAATAAAGTACCTACTATCAACCACTGCTGCGGCTATTATTTATAGTTTCCTGCAGCTGTGATTAATGCGTTTGCCATCATACAGCATATTATATTAAATTCATTAAATGTTGAAGGTTCTTACATAAGATATATTGTGATAAAAAAATTATGGAAACATTATGTTTGACAATTTTAATTAGTGGTCCACCTAGGTCCAGGACCCAGCCCAGGGTCATGATCCCCCATGACCCTGACCCCCCTATATCCGCCCTTGGCTAGACATAGATTAAGAAGTCGCAATAGTTTCGTACACGGTCAAACGAATCTCGACAGTAAAAATCACAAAAAAAACGTCGGGAACTAAAATAAAAATAAACCGCGATAGAATCCGTTTAAAGTAGTTTTATTTAAAAAAAAAACCTGTATATGCTATGTACTTTTTCCATACAAACGTTTCACATTCAAAATTGATCTGTATCACTCATTATACAGTTGTCAGATTCATCAGCAGATTGCATTTAGTGCAAACAGCTTCAATTATCATCCCCAGTCGCTTTCTAATCGACAACAGTGGAATGCTAATCGTTTGGTTAATGGGTTCATTTTACGGTCATGAACTTGGTATGAAACTATGTCTGTAATGTATTTAGATGATTGCTAGACCAATTTTCTAAAAAGTTTCGTTTAGTGTACGGGTTGTCACTAGGTTTTTGTAGTACCTAAGACTAGATAATAAAACTACGAGTCAGAAAATATTTTAAGTTTTTAGGTTTTATGGACTTTGTTTTCGGTGCGTTTACAGTAATGATCTCGTGTGCAAGTACTTCAGGTAAAGAGTCGACGATGACCGAACTTTACGTACCTAATCACGGAGGCTAATTAACTGCGAGTGACGCGGTAATTTTATCATACTTATCAGGTAAACTTTGGAATGTACCTACCGAAAAGAAATAGACGTCGAAATAGAAAAAATAAATGCAACAATTTTTGTGTTGTTGTTATTTATTTAATTAAAAAAAACTCTAAAACTGTTAAATGAAAACCCCTGTTAAAATAAATCTAGCAATTTACTGCACTCAAGGAAAATGCTTTAGTTTTTTAATCAAGTATATTTCTTATACTGTTAAGGACATTATTTTATACCGTATATTTTTATATGACTATCGTATTCAAGATAAAAGCTGCAGTTTTTTTTCAATAATATCAATGATACAATACCATCTCAAAATAAAAATATTTTTAGCCTTTTCAGATTCTTTCGAAACATGAAATGAAAATAGTTACTCGGCCCGCGGTTCCAAAATGCCATTGTAGAACCGGCAAGAAATACCAAAGAATCTTTTAAAATGGTATTTTACAAGTATTTTAAAATGTATTACATAAAATATATGCAACATCAACGTAAATTGCTAAAACATAGCGTAATCTATCCACTATTACACAGAACTTAATGAAAATTAAACTAAAACTTGAACTCAAGAGCACCGAAGAAAACATGTACTTCAAGTGGGGAAAATAGCATGATATTACAAAATCTGAACCAAACCATACTTCCATACTATACCAAAGTTCAATGCTCGCTTCGTGTACCGAACAAATTTAATTAGTCGAGCAATCGATAGCGCCGGCAGAGCCGCACCTCGACAAATCATTTGGGCCACCGTCGCACCATATCGAAGAATGATTGTGTACACTAATTATAGTAATTGTAACATTATTGGCCTCTCTTGCTATTATTTCACGAAGTAAAATCAATTTAAAATTTTGTTAGTTATTGTGTTGATATATATTTCATTTGACGGGCCTGTTGGTTTAGTCTAAAAACTTAAATTTTCAAAAAATTATAAATGTTTATAACCTACAGTAAAATATGTATGGGTGTAACCCTATGTGATCCATACTGTAATAACAGTGGTCGCTAAGCGCGTTCAAATTATGACCAAGATGTTAAAAAGCGACCTTAAATTAAAAAGAAAAACTATACATATATTAAAGCAAAAATCATGAGCAGTTTTAATTAATTTCCCACACTTACACGAATGATAAATAGGCAACTATCTACTCAGAGAGTCCATTTATTTCACGGGTACTACTTTGTTACGATACTATTTCGTTGATTATAAGACAATAATTGTTAGTATAGGCATTAAAGAGTCCTTAATATATACAATCTCTCATAAAACCGACAGTACATTTAGTAATACTAGGATCGTATAGTAAGGACCGAGGCTGACCTTAACGGCCGTGTCCTTCAAAAGGTCAGATGCGCAGTTATAAGTGAGGCGCATGCGTGAAAAATGCATAGAAGTAAGAATGTGCTGGGATCGTTGCACTTGGAGTGATGTAGTAGACAATAGTAATTTTTATTGTAAAACTGTGGATACACTTTAAATAGATACAAATGATTATTATTTAATAATATACCCAAGACCCACAGTTTAGCAGGCAAGGTCACAAACCACTAGACCGAAAGGACAGTAAAAAAATATTATGACGTCATGAATATTCGATTCTGAACTGCTAAACTCACAAAAAGCATAGAGAAAGAAAAGTGATTAAATAGTTAACTTAAGACATAATTCATACAAACGAGATCATATATCTCGTCCATTTATTCCACAGACACGGTTAATACCAACATATTACTATTAATTGCAAGCGAGTTTATCCGCGCATTCTTGCACCGAGCAGGAATCGAAGTGGTAACGCGGTCGGGGCCCGTAGTTCGTTGACACCGAATTAGGGTTACCAAGATATTTGGTGGTGATACTAGGAAAAAATATTGATCTAAGTATAACATCTGAATACTGTAATACACATTTGATCGATATCTAGGGTGTCCCAAACAAAACACGCTTTGGGAAGTTAGTCAGTGTTGGTAAGCGTAAATGGAGCCAGTATACTTAGACATACACTACTCAATAAAAAACCAGGTGAGATACCTGGTATTATATTTTGAACATTCAATAAAATATTGGAAATATACTTATGATTTTTCGTGTAACGAAACCATTGCGACTTTTAATTTTACCACTAACGCCATCTATTGTGGTACCCCGGTAAACAAAATCATTTTATGATGTTTGGCGATATGGTTCCTTAACAAAGGTCTAAAAGTACGGAAAAACTTTGTGCCCTGAGTCGCGCTAGAAGCATTGCTAGGTTTGTCAAAATTCAAGGTCAACAAAAGATATAGCAGAAAGTAATGAATTTTCCTTTTGTATAATAAACAAACATATTTATTGCTTTATCAAAGTACTTCATATCCCTAATATTGGCAACGTTACGACAAGATAAAAGGCGATTTGTGGCTCAACACCTACTATTAAAATACTTACTTAGATATATCTGAACATAAGGAAAGGATATGCTCATTATCTGTACGGTTAACGACCAGTTCAAATATTAATAATTATATTTGACATAAGCTCCATACAAAATATGTAAATTCTATCTCTAGTAGACAAATCCATCCATAGATAGAGTATTGGAATGGAATATAGGTCTATGTGTGTAGCAAGGATAAGAGATAAAAATATTTTGTTAAATTTTATAATAAATACCAAAAATCATGGTAACACTAAGCTGCGCGGGCGCAGACTTGTAGTGAGCGGCATTCTAACAATTCGCAACGCTCGTGATAGCTAGCTTGTGAACTATTTGCATTAGATATTTGTTTTTATTTGTATCTAAAATGATTTAACAGGATTTTCATATCTAAAACATGACATAATGGAATTATGGAAGGTTATAATATAATGAATTAGATTCTATTTAATAACGTACTGGTTAAATTTGTATTTTAGAATCGATGTTTAGCCAGTTTTTTTTTTACGTCTAAATGTGAAATTGCACAATTCGATTAAGTTGAAAAAGTCCGGTGAACCCGTGAAAGCCCGTGGCGGGCAAACTGTGGTAAAATATCTTCAACAAAAACTTGGTTGAACGTGACAATATGAATGAAACTGGAATCATATTATTATGATGGTCACACTATTACTGAATCTTTACTAATAGGTATTTAATGCTTTCTGAGGTTTATGCGAATGTTAAACATTTAAATAAAACATTTTTTTTATAAACGAACTTGTTGTCATCGTTTTGAGCTAAATTACTATAGGGTAAAACCAGGAGAGATGGGCCAGCGGGTGTGATGGACCATCGTAATTTCTACTAAACTATAAAATTTATGTAAGCTGGCAACACTTACGCTTACTTGTCAACCTGTTTGCTCTATGATTATACCGAAACTGTTCGTTGTTGCCTTGTAAAATTAATAAAATACGGATTAAAAGGTTTCGAAAGCGTGTTTTTTTTTGGGTTGTTGTTTTAAAAACGAAGGTACGTATAAGATATTGTGTTAGTGAAAAAAGAATCGATGTTTTTGTGTTAGTATGAAAATGAAATGATAAAATAACCTAAAATGTTTTGTTTATTATTTTTGCTTTTATTATGAGAAAGTAGTCAGTCTCCCAACGTAATTTAGGAGAGATGGACCATGTTATGTATGGGTGAGATGGACCAATATTAAAACATTTTTTTGCAAATTTTAAGTGGTTTTAGATTATTTGTTCCTTCTTATTTTTTAATCCATTCAATTTCTTTATATTTCTCTTCTTTTTTAGATAATATGCCTTTAAGATACAAAAGAAAAATAGAGTATGTAGAGGGGAATGGACACAAAGTGTATTGACTGATGCTTTTCAAGCTGTTTCTGAATGGGTGTCAATGAAGCAGCAAAAACATTTGGGATACCAAAAACTACATTCAAGCGTAGACTAGCAAAAACAGTGTGGAAAATTCTAAAGGAAAATTCTACTGAAACTAAAAAGACTTTAAGAGTAACACAGAAAAAGAAGGGAACTGAAAGACAAATTGCAAAGAAAGAAAACAAAGAAAACAAAAAACAGAAGAAACTAGAAATTGAAGACAGTTCTAATGAAGTTAGTGAACAAGAGATTATAACTCTACGTGAAAGTCCTAAAATCACAGAATGGGACGACAACGAATGTGCAGGCTGTGGTGAAAATTATGAGTATACCCTGAGTAAAGATGAATGGCTGCAGTGCACTATTTGTGAAGGCTGCACCGAATATCCCAATATGTGCGAACGATGCGGCGATACTGTGACTAATTGAAAATTTTGATTTGATTGTTTATATTATTTGTAATTTTAATTTTAATCTTTATTTTTGTTTTAATTTTTAAGAAGTTTTAATGATTATTTTTGTTAGGGCCATCTCTCCTTACTTGGTGGTCCGACTCCCCCGTATAGTATGGGAGAGATGGACCGAGACTACTTTAAAAAAAAAAAAAATTATTTCCAAAAAGAAGCTATGATCGTGCCATATTAGAGTTTAAAACTGTTGATTATTAATCGTTACTAAGTATAATACTACATTGTATATTATTTATTAAGAAATAAAAAAGATATTCAAGTTGGAATAAATGTGGCCCATCTCTCCTGGTTTTACCCTATAACTATTATATAATAAAATAAAACTATACTAAACTAAAACCTAACATACTAAATAAACTTATAATAAATAAAGCTATCCAACTAAATGAAAAATAGAAAACGTATTTAACCATTATCAAACAAAATTAAATTAATAATAAAACTAATTTTTAAAGGGATCTACATGTCTATTCATTTTGATTATAGTTCCCGACGTTTCAATGCCTTTGCAGGTGTCATGGTTACGGGTAGACGAGTAGACGGAAAGTCTACCGTCTGCTACTCTGTGAATTTTTATTTCAATGTAATGTTCTATGATGATATCATAAAATGTTAGAGTTCGTTTGATTGTTTGATCGCGCTAATCTCGGGAAGAACTGGTCCGATTTAAAAAATTTTTCACTGTTATAGCCATTTAAAGCCCACTATCTAGGAAGGCTATAATATATAGGCTACTTTTTGCCGCAATAAAAGACGCCCGCGAACAAAAGCTACAACAATACAAGCAATAACTTCAGTTTCTATTTCCTTACAATTACATACAATTGATTGCCAATTATGGAGTTTGATTATCATTTTTTGTAGTTCAGTTTCATTAGAGGAAGCAGGCATTACTTAAGCTGATGAATAATGTTAATTGTCTAAACGATGTATAATTCTGTTGTTATAGACTGGTTGCATTCGGTAAAACGGCGTTTGAGTCGGTTTTCTCTCAGTTTTGAGTCATCAAAATAGTTAATTCGTCTTATGATCATCATCGTATTTTATGACGTAGACGTGAATTCAGTCGGGCATAATATTTATGACTAGCCTAGCTGTGCCTCGGTTTCATTGGCTCTACTTGTCTCCAAATGTAAGTCACGTGATTTTAGGAAGCTTATAACCTTTGTCGAGATTTAAAAGGTTTATAAATAAATAAAAAATAAAAATATTTTATTTCAGACCTTTATCCATATGATGTTAGTAATACAGCACTTAAATTTTAAACATTTATTCAAATCCGACTAATAGTTTCAGAGATTAGCCGGTTCTAACAAAACAATTATTTCGCTGTATTATGGTAAATAGTAAAGATATACTTTATATACATGTACAAAGCGTGTTAGCATTAATATATATAGAAACATTCATATTCATATAATAAAAAAAAAAATATTTTGCTTGTAGTCAATAATAGTGCTAGCTCTATTGTTGTTGTTGATTAACACTAGGAATATTTCAAATTCGAATACTGGTAGCGAATACTTAATTCGAATAGTAATACTAAATAACTATAGTTATACACGTAAACAAACCTTAAATAATTTGAGCCCTCAATTGCAACTATTGAAAATCTAGGTTATTTTCACAAACAACTCTTCCGAATGGTGACAAGTAAAATAATCATTTAAGTAATTGATTGGCGGTCAACTAACGAGATAAGACACTGTCATCGATATAAAAAATGGCATAACAACAGCCCTATTGTTTCCAGCCACAGCAACGGGAATATTAATAAATCAGTCAATTCATCTCGAGATAAGGTCAAAATATGCGACACCAATTTAGTTTTAGCGATTTGAATCATTGATGTTGGACGGAGAGTTCTTGACGGGTCTATTTCCTTGTAGAGATCCATTTTATATCGCCTACATTTGAATGTCAAATGGAAATCTTAAAAATTTGGAATATAATATATAAGGTCTAAAAACAAGGTCTTATTTAAAGGATTTTTCTCAATCATACCACAATCACGATTCTTTCAAAACTGAGTGCGTTCAAATCAACGTTCAAAAAAGACTCAAATCAAAACAGCGAAGTCGTCAGCATGCATCTATAGTTCTATAACTTTTACCTATAGGGATCTAAAAGCTAAGATTGAGAATATCAATTCGTCAATCATAGTAATATTCTTTCAGATACATTTACAATTATATTCAATATGAATAATGACTGATAAAAAGGATTAATACGAAAAAAATCAACCAACTTTATCTCTCATGAAATCAATAAACATTTTCATTCTAATCATCAATTTTAGCGCTTTTAAGTTTAGGAGTAGTGTAGTGTGACGTCACGCCTATGTAAAATAGTAACTTGACGTTTCCATTCACTATAACTTCGTTATTGATTACAAGACAAAAGAAATTTTTTCTAATCGATCTGACGGGCATGAAAAAAAATGTCATCATCCCTATTTGAAAGTTTCTACCCTACGTTTAATAAAATACCACATAGTGACCAAAGTTCAACTATTGACTGGGGTCATGCCTACCAATTAGTAATGTAGGATGGTGTAGTTACGGTATATGTCAGCTAAAGGTGTGGCCACTCTAATGATAATTACAGTTGCCATTGGATAAATATCCTTCGAAGTGTAAACAATGGTCAGCCTGTAAATGTCTATTAGGTTGGAGCATTATGCATGATTATATGATTGTCATTGGACGATAGATCTTTGAATGAAAGATCGATGATAATTTTACTAATTTCTATTTCTTGTTACTCCATAAATCGTTCCCCTGAAAGGCCTCCTAAACCTAATTCTAAATAATTCTCATGTAAAACGCTTCAATAAATGTTAAAACTGTTTGTCTGAAAAAAAAATCTCAATTATTCATCCTTTATTTGGACCTAACTTGAGTAAAAGGAATCATTGAAAACGGTTCACATTTATCGACCAACTCTTTTTTTTTGTTTAAACGAAAAACTAGAACCTCCTTATTAGCTTATTATCCTTCTTTTATTCTGCTGTAAAGACATCCAAACTTACCTGTTTAACAGCGCCATCTACATAATCCTCGCAGACGTTTTTCGCGAAGAAGGTCTCGACGGGGAAGGTCCGTCCTGGTATGGTGAAGGTAGGCACGTTGCCGAAGAACGTGGAGAACTTCGTGGAGTCCATGGTGGCTGACGTCACGATCAGCTTCAAGTCCGAGCGACGGGCCACTACCTGCAGAAGAAATAAATGGGTTTAATTTATAGAAAGGAATTGGACGAATTTTGAAGAGCAACTTAAGAGTTACAGACTGGTATTCTGTTTTGTAAATGTGTTGTTATTATTTTTGAATCATAGACGTAGATAACACGATTTTTGTAATAAAATTTTAAAATAAAAACATTTTTATTTCTTGTGAAACTAAAACAGGCGCTTTAGAAACGTCAACTTTAAAACTAAATGACTAGTTGCACGGTTCCAAAGTGTCATTTCAATAGAGAAGAAACAGCAAGAAACTCCATAGCTTACTCTTTTATAGTAATTTGATAAGATGAAGAAGTGTACGTGTGCATGTACGTGCTTGGGTAAAAAAAAAAATCTTATTTTGTTCATAATTAGGATAAATTTAGAAACGTTTCGGATAATTGAGTTTCGTTGATCCTATATTATCAAGTTTCAAAATATCTACATGGGATACTTTTGTTTTAATTTGATATTTATATTTTACATATTTGGTTACAAAACAAGAGCAACGACCATGGAAATAAGTGTCAATTACCCGCCCAAGTATTAATTACTGATCGATAGGTTGTAAACAAAAATCCTGCAACTTTTTGTTGAAATAACTCAATCAAAACATAATTACATTGTCAGTTACCAAATACACAATAATTATGTATAATTATTGGAATTCTGAAAGTCACTCAAAATAACCAAACTGAAGTAGACGATTAATTATTATCGACGTTCGATAATTTCATGGTCTGTTGAATGCGCGCGCGCAGACTTGCGCAACACAATACATTCTAGCAAAAAAAACTATACAATATTTCAGTGAGTTATTTGTGGACTTATTGTTACATTGGTTAGAAAAAAATGTATTATAATAAGATAATTGTGAACGTTGACAGATCACGACACAAGGTCTGTTTCTTGGAAATGTTTAAATAACTACATTTTTTAGCTCAACTTTATAAAAAGGACAGTGGTTTTAAAGAAAATAATCTGTTAGTCACTTAAAATACCCAACTTTAATCATTCTCAAGGCTTAAGATTAATCTAAAGGAGGGAAGTTAAACTTATAAGATATATTTTGAACAGTCATTTTATATGCGATGAATTCTTTAGATTCAGAGCTATTTTCCAAGCTTGAATATACCTCCAACTCTTCGGCAAAGATCGCTGCAGCCTCCACTTATTTTTAAGAACTTCCACAATCGAAAACAGAAAGTTGTTCCTAACATTACGTCAACACAATCAATCATGTATTGAATGAGCAAAGATGCTGGATCAAGACTTGATCCAGCATCTTTGCTAAATCTTTGCATTAAACTACAAAATTACCAGTCTCTTGCATCCTATCCACTTCAAACATCTTCTCTACAATAGCGATGTACTTAATTAGGGTCAAATTAGGTAGAGCAGTTCATGAACTCCACATATGACCTGACGTGTCCTTTGCAGAGGTCACAACGAAAAAAAGCCAATTACTTAGTTATTAAGGTGTAAGGTTTCGTATCAATATTATATCATGTCGCGTTCATTATAACGAAATTGAAACCAATCGATTGTAAGGTCCTACTTCATTAAAGCTTTAGAAAATCAAATGCTTGATTAATAAAGGTATTTGCGAGGAGATCAACAAACATACTTTGTGGAGGAGCATTATTTTAAAATTGATCAGATTTTCTATTACTTGTGATCTGACTTCTATCTCCGTAACCATTAAAGAAAATAAATTGTTTAGATAGGTTTTAGTTTTTTTTTTCCGTTTTTTGTGGATATTATTCTGGTACCCAGGATCACGCATATTTTTATAAATTCTGTAACCTTTATAGTTTCAGAACAAAAATATTTTTATTACTAAAGATTCTAACAAGTAAGTTTAAATTCACAGATAGCTGTAACAAATTTCCATCTCAATTTGGATGGAACATAAAGATTACCCGATCCCTCGGGAACCCAGCATGAATGACGTCAGCTTTTAAACTTAGTCTGTGGGAAGATCTAAATATAGGCACTAGCCGCCGTCTAGACTAGACAATGTAGTTATGGCGAGAGGAATTGAGAGGGTCCTATCTAAATGAGGTTTCTCTTGATTTGTTTCTGATGAGTTTTGAAAACTACGGAGATTATATACTACCTATTTTTCCGCCGTATATGAGCCTACAGCATGATTTTAACGAGCCTTTAGCATTAACGAGTAATCGTGGTGATCGATGCTCGGTCCTTCTTTATATGAGAAAAGACCTATGTTCACCAGACGGTCTGGTATTATTATTAGCAACTGCAAAAACACTATTACCATCTGGCTGGTAGAGACTCAACAAGTTCAAAGAAACTATTAATCACTATTTTTTATTTACTTTATATTAAATTGTAAGTTTTAAAAAAGCAGTTTTAGGACAACCATTGCTATTTTTAAGATCAAATTATCGTGTGTGAAAACCTGAGGATTTTTATAGCAGTTTTATTTATTTATTTAAAACTATGGGAGACTAACTAAAACAAACAGAGAAAGATGGTAAATTGTAAACAGGTAGCCAATTACAAGTCTCCACGAATAACAAACGCAATAAATATATAGTTGTTATATCTCCTGAAATCGATGAACTTATCTCGAAGTTTGAGGTTCGTTTAGACAACTAATCCAAACTTGTGAAGTTGGTGTCGTAAATCTTAAGTAAGTTATTTAGGGACTTAGGATTTAGTTAAAGTTTTCAGACAGCTTGACAGTAAACTGTTTAGTATATAGTTTGCCTTTTAAATGCGTGGGACGTCAAAAAGATATTGGAAATCCGTGCAAACACAAAAATGTTACGTTATTCAAAAGTATTTACGTTTTTTTTCTATTGTTTTGTTTGTATTATTTTTTCTCCTTACGTAATTTAAACATAAACTTTATCAAAGCATTCGTTTCTTTATAACTAAATTCCAATGATTATGCAACGTTTCGTTTGCGTAAATCGCTGACGGCATAGAATCACGAGATTCACGTCTCCATTTGTGAAACGTTTAGTATTTTTTATCTTTAAACGAAACTTATTTATTAACAGCAAGAAATTCCTTTAATTAATCTACTAGCCCTCAAATACTGAAACGCAAATTAATTTCAAGATGTTCTTAAATATCTGTCTGTCACTACTTCACACTTTGAATTGACAGAGACAGCATGAGACTAAACGGCGCGGCGGCGGCTACGAACTGATTGACGTTACAGTCGGCCATAATACGACCAAAACAATAGTCCAGACAAAACAAAGTTTAATCTTGAATTTTCATATAATTTGCTGGAGTTTATGTTACAATTGCCCTTTTCTTGCTTTGTCTTGCTCTGTTTCTTCTCCCATCTCTAGGGTACCAGTCTGTTATGATGTTGCTCCACTTCTCTTGTGTACCGCGCAGCATGTGCTCAGTCCATCTCCACTTCAAACTATCTATTCTTCTACTGGTACCCTAGAGATGGGAGAAGGAACAGAGGAAGACAAAGCAAGAGATGGGAAGATGAACTAAAACTGACGGCAGGCCCAAAATAGAGAAAGGTTGCTAGAGACAGAGTACAATGGAAATTGTTAGAGGAGGCCTTTGCCAAGAGAGATATTTTATAACTAAAGAGACAACCACAATACAAAGAAAGAAGAAAGGAGTTCAGGATAAGAGAGGCTAATTATTGTTATATTATTATGTTACAATTGCATCGCTCTCATAATCGTGTGGATCTTTTGCAAGAAACAAAGAAGTTGCATAAACAAAGGAAGGCCTAAGCCCAGTTGGTTATGTACACACGGCTACACATTAAGCTATACTATTCCAGTATACGCTGATCTCGCATTGTATAAGATTTCCGTACACTGCAAGGTCAGCAAAAACTGGAACTGTATAGCTTGATATGTAGCCATGTGTACAAGGCTGAAAATGATGATGACACATCCATAGACAATATAACACTACATCGTTATAATACTGTCCTAGTTTCCACCTAAGGGTTTGTTGCCGTTACTTGTAACAAGAGAGCTATTTAGAAATGGTGTTAACACGCTGTTATCGATATTAGCACTTAAAGTAAATTGCAATACACATCGTGTAGTACCTACTAAACTTCTGAGCAGTTATTTGTGGAAGTGAAACAGTCTAAGCCGTGACGTCATCATTATCTTGATATCCGTTAGCAGTAAATACCATGGCTCGGTATAAAACACGTCATCTAGTATAGAATAGCGATCTAGCCATGGACAGTAAATCTTTCAGAAATAGCTCCCAGCTTTCTCTAGATAATAAAACCCGAACATAACTGCGATAGCGATTAAAATAGCTGCTGGTAGCTGCAAGAAAATTAAGAAGTTCCACGAATGAAGATGGTTTGCAATGGCTGTATCAAAAAGACTTGGGACGGTGAAGTCGTTTTATGTAATCGGTGACATAGCTTGCCCCCTTAGCCAAGTGTCATTGCTACAAGCGTTAACGCCGAAAGAATCGTTCAAATGTATGGAAGTGACAAGTCAAAGTCACGTGACTTATCGAAAAGAAATGTCATTTCCATACATTTAATATCATCTAAGCGATTTTTATCATCGTTAATGCTTTTAGAAATGTCAGTTAGCTAAGAGAGCTGATTACTGTTAAGTTTTCACACCACTAAATACTGATTTTACATAAAGTTAAGGATATATATTAAAGTGTTAATGGTATATACAATTTAACCAACTACAAAGCTTAAGGTAACACATTTTTACTAGATTTTGCCCACGTCTAGGTGTGGAAATGTATTGAAATATTGCGTAACGATATAGCTTATTTCATTTATCTCACTTATATGAGAATATAACATGAACATATGTAGGTATGCAATATTAATCTTCAATTCTTTTAAACGAGTAGTTTCATGTTTTTTATTTTGATGACGCAAGATGTAAATAGTTTCTTTATTTATATGAAACAGTACTACTGTACGTCCCTACTCTATGGCATTATAACTACAAGTGGCCAAGCCCCCGGTCACGTGATATTTCAAATTTAATTCAGCGGTTCGAAGTGCGAATGACGCGCACGCATTGGCGGATTCAAACTTGCGTTCGAGACGACTGCCAGTAGGATGACGACGTTTTACGACGACATGTACCTATTAAAAAAAAAAAATATTTATTATAACAAAATTTTACACGTTTTCTAAGTGATGTATGCTGTTGATTTTAAATTAAGTTCAGTGTTTTATAAGACATAAATAATTTAATTTCTCAAACTGTGATTAAATAAGATTATTGTGAGGTCTTTTGTTAAATTTCATTTGTTTTAAGACGCAAGATTTCTTGAGCTACACCACCTATTCTTCCTGGCGTCATTAACATCCAGAAAGCTAAGATCTTACAGCTCAAAGATTTGCGTCAGCTTCACAATCAACTAAAATTTTCCTTTCAAACACTGATATAAATCAACAGGCTAGCTTGCAAATATTTTGATGAATTGCTCAATTTGACGCATACTGTTTGATATTACGTCAATTTGATCAAGATAAGTAATCTTGGCTCTTTCTTGAGCGTCACAGATGAAAATGATGCTTATCTGACTCATTTGTGATAGTTAAATGCACACATGTAGAACCATTAATTAATTAGTTTGATACTAGCTGTTTTCCGCGACTCTGCTCGCGGTCCCTAATCCTCCTAGTAAAAAAAGCATATCATATAGGTAGCATTCTAATGGAAAAATAATATTTGAAATCTTTTCTGTATTTTACAACATAAGTTTTTAACGAAACTTATGTTTCGTTAAAAACTTATGTTAACTCTTTGTTATAACTGATACTTATAACAAAGAGTAAAGATTTGAAAAATTGAAACTAACTGTGGTTGTTTAGATACGGTTTACACACAATTTGAATAACTTAACAACGATTAAATAAATCAATTTGGCAATTTTTGATACACGAAAACTGAAAAATGCTAGTATGTTTTAGCCCAACTTGTGTGAGGCCTATTTTCAGCAGGGATTTAAATTTTTCAATTTTAGATAAAACTATGAATAAAAACAATAACTGACACACATTTGATATTCTTTAAAAAAAATTGTTACTTGGTAAGTTAATAAAAATAACCTCCAACAAAAATACAATATTATGGTCACACTACTAGTTTGCTGGCCAATTGAATTTAGACTTTCAGAAGAATCTACTGGTAATTTAAAGTATGTTTTAAAAGTCATTAGACAAAGAGTTAAGACTTTCCCGACTGTTGTTTTTCGTACAGATATAGTTAGGGGCGTGTTTATGACGTATAACAATTAAACCAAATGGCCATCGTTTTTCACGAGGTTAATTAATTTCGGTGACTTAAATATACTCTTTATACGATGAAGGAAGCTTTTATTGTGATTAAAAACATGAAAATTGCTCAACTTTTAGGTATTTACTACACGAATGAAACATTTATTTTGTTAGGTTTTTACTACAGTGGTTTATGTTCCCCGAGTATTTATTTTAAGATTTTTTTTTTTTCCGTAAAACAGAGATTTATTACCTTTTCTATTTTAGGAAAATTGTGGTGTAAATATTCCAAGTATGAGAGGAAAAAATATCATTAATTGCGACGTTTATTTTGTAAAAAACAATTGAATGTTATAAAAAGAAATGGCAACTACAAAATCACGAGTTTTCAGTTGGACGTTAATAACTTATAGTAAAACGATATAGCATTGATACTTGACATTGTAACGAGAAGCAGAACTATTTATTAATACGAAATGGTACAAAAACAGTATGGTTACGATGTTCTATTTTTATTGCGAGCACGTGAACTTGTGTATACGTAATTACGTATATAAGTACTAACAGTGTATGGTTACGTAAGATAACTGCATTGATGAGTAATTTATATAAATCCCAAAAGTACGGAAAACCGTTTTTATATGATAAGAAATGAGTACCCAATATTTAAAAAGACCATCCGAATTCAATTCCATATATCTTTTGTATTATATATTCAAAACTCATTTGAAACTAATCTATATATATAAAAATGAAACCCGTTTTCCGTTGTCACGACATAGCATGAAAACAACTTGACCGATTTGGCTGATTTTGATCTTGGAATGTTTGTGGAAGTCCAGGGAAGGTTTAAGAGGTGTAAAACATAAATAATAAGTAAAAAAAGGTAATTCCCGAGTTTAGGAACAGTTTTTCCTAAACTCGGGAATTACTTTAATTAATTTACTTTTGACAGAACGAAGTCTGTCCGGGCAGCTAGTAAATATTAAAATAATAGTAAGCAAATGATAATAAGGGTATACTATTTATTTGTTAGAAGTATCATGCGGGTATTCACACATGCATAACTATGCATTTTAAACACGGTCTTAACAAAGTACATTGGTCATGTGGTTTAGTAAAAAAAAACTGTCTACCTACGTAGACACAAATTTATACGTCACGTATATTGAGGTAACACGCGAAAACAGCGTGTCTTGTGAACTCGACCTTAAATGACGCTTTGAAATTTGAATTCCTGAAAAGTTATTAGGAGAAATGCCAGTTATTACTGGCATTTCTCCTAATAACCTGATGACAGCTGTAACAAAAAAACATAGACCACATTGTGGTCTATGTTTTTTTGTTACAGCTGTCATCAGTAATCCGATACATTTCGATTTTACGTCAATCATTATCGTATTTGAAATAAAACATACCTCAGAAAACAACATAATCGATTCTGTTAATTATTAATTATTCGTGCTTTACTAAGGGAGAGTGAATTAAAAAAATCATTTTCATCTAGTAGTCTACGTAAAAACACTGTGAGCCGCCCACGACCGATATCGGCGACTGTTTTTTGTAGCTGAATAATAGAACTAGGTATACTACTGATAGCAAAAAAAGGGATTGGTTAAAAAATAATATATGAACCTGGTTTTTTGTGCTCTAAAAAATCTCTAAATCACAAGGAGTCAAGCAAAAACACGTCATGTACCGCGGGCTACTCTCATTTCATAAAGTAGTACAAGTTTTAACGTGGGTGGGTAAGAGTTAGCTTTCCCCATATTTACGACTATAATAACAGGCTGACATCACATAAACCACCACCTTGTTAGAAGTTCTGCCTTACTGACGTCAAAGTACTCGTTAAGAACAAAAATAGCAAATGGATAAGGAAAATACTTTTTATTGGGTAACATGAAAATTACGAAATTCTTTGCTTCATTATAAAGTAGGACCAATTTGTTATTTCTTGAAGGAAGTCGTAAGGCTTTATGGTTAGGAAAAGTTTTATATTTCTGAAACGTTTCGTCAGCATGAATAAGATTAAAGGGTTCTTTGAGATATTTTCTTTTTCAAGTGTAGGTAAATAATACATTTTTACGTTGATTTATATGACCCAAAGTAGGTCGTTAAATTATACATACATTATTTTTTTTAAAACGGAGCCCGCACTAAGGAATTTATTCCTTGTGTCGCGGGGTTTTGACAAACATTTAAATCACATGCACGAAGAACACCCAGACTTGGAACAAGCATTTGTGGATCACACAAATGCTTGTCTCATGCGGGGATCGAACCCGCAGCACGTCGCGCACAGTGGTCATTAGCG
Source organism: Plusia festucae (assembly GCA_950381575.1). Taxonomy (NCBI): domain Eukaryota; kingdom Metazoa; phylum Arthropoda; class Insecta; order Lepidoptera; family Noctuidae; genus Plusia; species Plusia festucae. Next base: position 1,627,886 of record OX494444.1, on the reverse strand, counting down.
TGGTGACCTATATAACACTCGGCTATCCGTGCAGTCGAAAATAGTTTTATCATTCAGTTTAAAAAAATTATGGTAAAAGTCCGATGCATCTTATAGCTCTTGCCCGCGGTCCAGAACGCGCTGTAATGCGATGTAATGTCAACGGGCATCTATCATCACATCGTATAATCGCGTGACCCTCAATACGACATTCAAGAGAACACAGTATGTTTAAGTGCACGGTCGCTCAATCATTTTCGTCAGAAACACATATCGCACGAGCGATGGCAATGGGGTCGCTACTGTCGCTTAATGTCTATCTGGCAATTTCGACCAATCGCCGGCCAGTAGCTTGTCTCTCATTGGTGGAGAATGACAGATAAACCTTATGTGACACTAGCGACCCTAGCGGATTTTTGATGCTAGTCATTGGACGGCGCTTTAGACTTTTCTTGATATCCAAGTGTTGCGATACACTATATACAACTAAGTATCATCCAAATAGCTTTAGCCCTTAAAGCGTTACAGATAAACGGAGAGTCAGAGAGACAGCGTTGCTTTGACATTTGTATTATTAGTATAGATCTAGAAAATAGTACGGTGTTGAAGGAATTATACTTATAGTATCTAAGCCGATGTTTTAAATAATCGATTGCAGTATAATTCAAAGTGACTGCATTGCTCTTTAACGCACCACCCACGGGATATTGTATCTAGTTTGGAGAAAGTAGTCCAAGTGTCTGGTTGTTGACCGATATCTGTTCAGGATTAACTTGATTTAAAGTGCTGTGTCGACTTTAATGATATGCAAAATAGTGTCTGTTATTAAGTTTCCTTTATTTTCTCAAGAAAACATGTTTAGATTTTAGATGCGAAATCGTTTACTCCAGAAATTGATAAGATAAGATACATATCAAATCAAAAAACTGGTGCCAATAAATCAGATGTTTTGAATTTTATTTTACAACAAAATCAGATTTTATTAATATAAAAACGTAATAATTCATAGTGAAAAGCTAATGTATCATTACAATTACAAAAAATCATTGCAAAAAAATACGAGGCAGAAATAGTGAGCTTCTACTTTTACTATTTATTTCGTAATCTGTAAGACGCTGTTCTATGAAACTCGAATGGCCCACGAAATGGTCCATTTGTATGTGAACAGATCTTTGCCGTAAACCATTGGCAGGATCATAACATTATTTCATTTGTTAGCGCCTGCTTTTTCAGGAATTATATATAAATTACAGGATACCTATAAAACATTATCGTCAGACTAATAAATAAAATCTATGTTCACAATTTTTTTAATATCTCATTTTGACACATTGCGTGATCTTCCTTTCACATGTTCTATCAATAAATACGTCATGGTGAGAATTTGATTACAAGAGTTAAAAAAGGTTCATGATTTAGCTTCGGGATGTCTTCAAAACAAAACAACATCACGCAACTGCGACTTTGGATAATTGAGTGGGAATCAGGAAGTTAGCGGTACCTTTAAGCTGTAATTGGGTATCATTTCACGGGAGCAGACTTGATATATAGCGGCTACGCCTTGTAATTGACGTTGTGAATTATTGTGTTCCGGACTTTGTTTATGCTTGATAAATAGTTTGAGTGTAGTCGGATTAAACTGGTTTAATAAAATAAATGTTTAGGCTTACTAAACCTTTGCAAATAACATGAGATGTAATAAAAATGCTCTAATGATATCTTCAAATGGATCATAATTTTGTTTAGTTCGATGTCTGATTAAAGACTGATTAATGATCAATTTCATTGTAAATCTTTTTTGCCCTACACAATGATAAGTAGATAAGTACCTATTACTTATAATGGTGCCACATCACTATGTTCAAGAACAATTACTGATATATATTCTCCAAAATATTTACCGAATAATATGACTGAAGGAGATACTTACTCTAATAAAATACTGTCCTTAGTATTGCCAAAGGCCAAAGATATTTCAATAAGTTTACTCACGTGTATAACACATTTATTTACACGTGTTGACGAACGTGCTTTCACGACGTATTGGAAAATAGGAGGTGCTCAATAAATGGTTCAACGCTGACATATAAATGATTGCTTCATACAATGTTATAGACAGACTTTGTTAAAAATAACTCAATCCTTGTTTATTTGTTTTAGATAGTAAAACAATTGAATGCGATATTTTATGTGGCGTAGATCATTCGCTAAATCAGCCATTTTATTCGTTGTTTATTCTTTGCAGTATATATACTCATACGGTACATGCCAAAATTATATCACATTAAACGTAAGGTCTGTTCATCTATACTTGTCACAAATAGTAAACAAACCGACGTCAATTACAAATCACGATGTTTCTCAAAAATCACACAATGTATGTTACCACAATTAGTTTACAATTCTGAATAGATCACACAAAGTTTCCCATCACTAATTTTATTGACATTTCTTACATACGCCATATTTGTTTACATGTTTGGACAAGTATAGATGAACAGACTATAAAAGCTTATTAAAATTTCATATCATAATTTCATGCCATACTTCTTCTTCTTCCTACCCTTATCCCATTCATATGGGGTCGGCGCAATGCGTATTTTCCTTCCATTCCTCTCTATTACTCTTCATTGCGGCATCCACTCCTTTCTTTCTCATATTATCTTTCACACAATGCACCCATCTCTTTTTCGGTGTCCCTCTGCTTATATACCCATCCACAGTCATACTTATAAATTTGATTCCATTGAACATAAATACCTACTTGCCACCAAAGATGACATGTTGTAGAGCCCAAAAATAGAATTCAACGATTTGTGCTCGATAAGTCAGGCTGCGTATTTTTGCCGGGACTCCTTTATTATATTACATTGTGTATCTAGGTTCCATTCTTTTTTAATCTTACTTGCAATTTTGGTCGCACATGACTAGTATGTTTTTTAACCCCTCGTGATACGCTAAATGCTTGTGTTACGAGTGGGTTCACGTCGGTAACGCAATGATCGCAAGTCCGATGCCTTAGCTATTAGGCTGCCGCCACATTATATAAATGCTGCTTTTTCTGATCTTTCTCTTCTCCTTCAATTAGGAACAATCCATAATTAGAAACGAGCGTATTATGTTTTGCGAATCTTCAAACAATAATTGTGTCTTCAAGTCTTGTATTTGATTCAGACGCAGGTGTTCCTGACGTCATCTAACGTCAACGGAAGCAGTTCCTCAAATAAGAAACAATGAAACCGATTACTATAAAAGGTGGAAGAAGTTTGGTTCTATATGCGACGGTCATATAGATATTAGAATTTATCCGATGACTAATTCTACCTGCACTGATTTAAAGTACGGCATCGACGATCAAAACTCATAAAAGTTTCGTTTTATGTGGCCTAGTGCCATTCTTTATAAAATGGCATAATATGTTTGTTTGGTTTCATAAATAGGTCATATCAGCCCGAAACAGGCAAGTCAAGTCTAGATCAGAAATCTTTTAGTTGAAGAGAAGAGAAAGAAATCTGTTTGTTTATTTATTAATAAAGGCTCCTTCCACCTTAAAGGCGAACAAAATAAAAATATAAACTAAAGAAAATAGGGTCATAGAACTCGTTCATATCTATATTACTACAAAAAATCATAGCTCTAGTTCATAAACCACGGTAAACACAGTCGAGAGCGTTTGTATGGAAAGAAGTTCACTGCGTTTCCTTATGGCAAATCCAAATACAATCCCACGATAGAGAATGTCCAACTCAAATGGCTTACCCTTGATGTGACAGTGTCAAGGCGACTTTATGTAAGTACCGACATCGACGAGTAATAGTGGCATTGCATATACAAGGTAATGCTATGTATTTATGCCAATATATGATTACATGAGCCTATGGATGTTTCGGTACAATTGCCGACATAGGCTGTCTTATTTTTAGAAGTAGTTACCGATAATTTTGTTTAAGAAGATTGCAATTATCCCAGATGTCAATAAACATGAGACAGATCCAAAAATATTTATTCCTAACTGTTTGCTAGTGTTATGGTCCGGTGTAACAAACTGTGATGTGCTATTGTTCGTATCCAAAGAAATGAGAGTAGGTTCAGATTTTATTCAAAGACAATTTTTCCGATGATATAGGATGGTGTTATCTAATTATTCTTCTTAGCGTGTCGATCAATGGCAATATGATGTTTATATTTGGTCAGACCAGTACTCGGCCACGGAGACCGCATTGTCGGTGGCGTTGTAAAGATCTTCGCGTCTGCAGGTGTTGGGACACGCTGGGCAGTTCATTAAGTGGGCCATGTTATCTAATATACTGCTATCATTTTTCCTTTAGTTTGAAGGGTAAATACAATGATTAGGTATTTGAAAATGGAAATTTTCGGAGTCTTTACTAGGAAAAACGATAATTTATAACGAGTCAGTGCAGCTTGTAAACGACAAGTGTAAGGACAAAATGGAACTGAAAACATTCTGGTTCTCCCAAAGCCAAAATCATTCACATTCACCATTTAAGGAAGTTATTGGAAACATACCAAAATACATTAAGGGACCAATTCGTTTCTTTTTTAATACAGATTGTAATACTTCCGAATCGTATGAAATTGTAATAACCTTAGTTAAAAATAATGAAGGTTGAAGTATCGATCAGGTAACTTGGCGAAGTAAAGTTTAAGATACGAAGTTAGCAGATAAAGGAGCTTTATTACTGAAATTAAAACCTCAAGGGCTTTAAGTTTGAATGGTTATATTGAAAGTTACATTTTGAAAATCGGATTTTCAAACTTTGGAAATCAGTCGAGTTTCAAGAGGTTTATGGAATTCATTTGTTGTTTTTGGGTTGTAGTCGGGTGATCGAAAAAAAATCATGTGACTAAACTGCATTAAAATATGTGTCTTATAAGACTTGTGTAATCATTGTAAATTGTAGAGTAATGTATTTTATCTTTATAAATAACTGACTGCCACTATTTACTACTTCTCCTAACTAATCGGGTCTGCTGCTAGAGATTTCCGAGAAATAAGCAGTACCTTTGTACATATTTTGTTTCATTATTTTATTTCTGTATGATTTTGTGCGGGTATAAACCGATAATTGAAATTATGAATGATGTTCTTCACTTTCCTGTCGAGATCAGAAGATAAATAATAGGTAGATAAGTTGATTAGCTCCAAATACTAAAACAATTATTCGGCGATTTCAAACTATTTTAAGCGTATCTAGCAGATCAAAGCGAATTGTCAAAGGTTATCCGTCAAAAGAAAATTATGAATTAACCTTTAACCTGTCACGTAGAAGAAGAACAATTTATTATCTTTTGTAACTCTGCAACGCAATTTTAGATTTTGTGCGGGAATATTTTTGTACGGAATCATCTCACATTAGCCATTATGTTATTATCCGTGAACGGTCTAAAACAACAAAAAAAACGAAACCGGTAACAGTATTTTATAAAAATGTATTTATTTCCTAAAGAGCCAAGCGAAATAGAGATACCCAATTGAACACCTTCATGTCCCTATAGTTGAACCTTTAATAATACTAAAATTAAATAATCAGCAAGCTTGTTAGTCCAAAAAAAGAGAGATACAAAACCTACCTCGTAACCTTAAACATAAATAAATAAATTCTTCCGTCTTCAAATGTTTCCATTTATACTACTATCATTAATCACTAGATTATTGTTTACAAGACACCCGAAACGATCAAGAATATACTTCCGCGTACAAAATAACGGTGTAATTAACCATTTGCCCTTGGCAAGGGACCACGCAACGGATTAGTTGATACTTTAAATGTCGTTAAAGATACATCCAAAGGTTCAAAATTAATATATCTGATTATTATAGAACTCATGTTGCCACCATATATTTTATTAGGAGGATAGGAGCTAAGTACAAATAAAGTCTACAGACAAATCATTAAATTATGATGTTACCTATCATGTTAAGTTCAATTTCATGATAGGTAACATCATAATTTTCATTTGAAAGTCATTATGAAAAGAAAAATAAAAACAATATGGACATTTCACGATTATTGTACGATTTACATAATATTAAACAATGATGAACCCAGAAACAAATAGATTATTACAACAAATCAATTTTATATAATAAATAACGATTGACCCTAAAACGATACGCTTTCCATCAAATATAAATTATAATACGGAAAAGTTGACGTAACAGTAAATGTTTATAAATTATGATCCGAGGAAACTGGGAGCAATCAATTTACATAATAATAAACGATAAAATGGCGGAACTCTCGCGGTGGTCCGATGCTTAACTGTCGTGTAAAAGGACTTAGATTAGCGTAAGACAGGAATCTACTAAAGGAATTTTAGTCTAGGCTTTCATTTTTGTTATTCATATAAACTAATACCTATCTATCACATACCTAAAACATTGTAAACGAACGTCGTTAATTGTATTTCCGAAAGCACCTTATAATATCGGCCTTATATGTCCCATTGCTGGGCACAGGCCTCTTCTCATTAAAGGGAACGAAATAGAGAAGTCAAAGCACCTTATTTGTGCTATATTATTAATAGCTTTTGCTCGCTTGGGCGTCCGTTACCGCGGCAAATTAAATAATTAGCCTATAGCCTTCCGCAATAAGAGGGCTATCTAACAGTGAAATAATTTTTCAAATCGGTCTAGGAGTTCCTGACATTAGCGCGTTCAAACAAACAAACAAACTCTTTAACTTTATAAGTATAGATATAGATTACATGTGGGAGTAACTAACCAGACTATACTAACCTTTGTAAAATTACTACGCAGCTAACGAAATACAATAGTTTACTTTATTTCTGCTACAAGTCAAATCAGTACACATCACAATACGTATCCAACGTGACATGTATTGAAATCCAAGTACCAAGGGTACAAGCGCGCAAAATTATATTGCAGACGCTTGCAAATCGAAATTGTATCGAGTTCTCGATTCAATATTGATTTGTTTGAAATAGTATTTGAAAAATTCTATTCAAAACTAAATTATGTTTTTATTGTAGTGTAAATACTGAATGAGTTTCAATCGATTTATCAATGCCACAGAAGTCTACCAAGTCAGACAACCATGATCATACGAGAGGCACAATAATTTAGCGTTTTATATGATTCAAAGTTCAATGACAAGTGTCATTTATTAATGTAGGTACTTTACTTAAATTCAAACAGTAATTAAATTAATATCATTGATTTAAACATTATGTCTGTATTTCACTCGCAGGAAACATAAAGGGTTATAAGTATAGGGTGATGCGAAACATACCAATCTTTCTTTTTTCCTAAAAGCTTACTAGCAATGTGTGTCGCACATTACTAGAATTATTGTTACTCCTCGTGCTAAGCTAAACGTTTGTCTAAAGAGTGGGTTCACGTTGGTTGTGCAATGGGTGAGATTCAAATCGGCAACCACAGAAACACAATTCCGCTGCTCTACGCATAAGCTTCCGGCGCTTAAAAAAACTCTGTAAGAGAGTTGGCCTATCGTTCCTGTATGAAAATAAGCTTTCTGCCCTTCATGAATCAATTCACCTCCTATAAAATCCTTTTTTGCGTTGAACATCCATCATCAGCTGATGTTATGGCAAATAGATAAAAACGTTAAGTTCCTCCGACATTGTGATAAAAAATCCATTGAATGGTTTCAGGTCATCGCTGATAAATCGATTCATAATCTTTTGTCTACACATACTATGTCAAGGCTCCGTCCTGATTTCTATAAATGATAATGTTTACTTTTATGGCATATGGGGCGAGGCCGTCAATTTAGCGAAGTCTATGTCTTGTGATACTAACATGGAAAAGGCGTTACTTGGGACATGTTTTCAGAGAGACGGATATTTTTGGTGAAGGAGTATATAAGTAGATACTGCTAGATAGAAGACTACTTACTACTTACAAGCTGTTCAGAGGTCTTTGAAACATCTTCAATGGTATACAATCTATACGGACTTTATGTTTTAGGCTCGATGTTAGTATATTTGAGTTAATTCTTTATACAAAAAACAAATCTTTCCTCTTTATAATATTAGTATAGATGGGAAATATCAAAAACAAAACATTTCTTTTCACAGACTGATGATGTCATCTCGACATATACGAGACATATACTAACAGCTCACAATCGCAGGAATCTGGCTTGAGAAAATAATAGTGTCTGTGTAGCCATAACATCATCGTACAGTAAGAATTCGCATCGCAGCTATTCCCAGAAGAATAGTATATAAATATGTGCTGTAGAATGTAGATGCAGGTGTGATTTACTAAACCTATTTTTTGTTTATATGACAGACGGATCGATGACCTGAAGAAGGTAGCTGGGTCCAACTGGATGCGGAAGGCGGAGGGCCATGTGTTCTAGCGCAACTTGGGAGAGGCCTATGTCCAGCAGTGGACCGCGATAACTGCATTGATCTTTTGTTTAATATAAAAAAGTGATCCCACGAATCCGGCCAAAGCGGACACGTGCCCTCGGCGTTAGGTTTTCACCCCGATACAAAAAAAAAGAAACAAAAGACTTCACGATTCAATTTTAACCTTAAATGTAACGTGCTGCATTGCAGTAGGCACAACTGCCATTAGTCCAACGAAATCAACATAAAATTCACTGCTGTTTTATGATTGACCGCTTTTAACGATTACTACCTAGAATAAAGTGGACTGGCGTTTCAATTGTAATGTTTGTTCTGTTGACCTACTGTGGTGACATTAAAACGGTGACAGTACGATTAGCCTGTTTCTGATGAAGTGCTTTTAAAGATATATTGTTGATGGAGCTGTGTTAAATTGCATGGAAAGTAGCTCGCTATTAGTTGGTTACTCGCTTTTATTACGATGAATTTTTATACTACAGAAAAATAAATCTAGGTCTTTGAAATAAGTCCAGATGATTCCTAAAATTTAAAGTGCTTTAATATGGTAGACTAGCTGTTGCCCGTGAGTCTTCCGGCGTAGATATCGGTAATAACCAAATTAAGTAGCCTTCTTCGTTATCTCCTTTCTTGAAATTCAAGTTTTCTTCATACGAACTTTCATCAAAATCAGCTTAGCTGTTTAGTCGTAAAAGCGTTGCAGTCAGAGTTGCTTTTGCATTTATAATTTTAGTTCCTATGGATAGGGTGCAATAGGAGGCGATTGCTAGTTCTGAAGTGTAATTAATTTATAGATTTATGGAGTACATTCAAAAGTAGGTCAACTTTTGTTATGCCAGAGCTGCGTTGGGAATACGCAAGTAATCCCGCGATTCTGGCTGAGGCAATGATGGGACCGGGAATTTTTAGTCGGTTAAAGTTCGACATATTCCCATGCCGCCGTGCCCTCGGCGTGGAGAAGTCATAAGCTTTTCACTCAGCAAAAAAACAAATTCAACTTTTGTTAAAAGCCGAGATGGAAAGAGTTCCTTTGATTCCTTCATTTACCTCATGTAACACATCTCGGCAAAATTGGTTGGGTCCGGAGTCTACCATATCTTTCTCTTCTTTTAAAAAAACGACGCCCGCACTAAGGAGTTTGTCCTTGTGTCGCGGGGGTTTCACAAACATTCAAAACACATGCACAAAGAACACCCAGACTTGGAACAAGCATTTGTGGATCACACAAATACTTGTCCCATGCGGAGATCGAACCCGCAGCACGTCGCGCACAGTGGTAATTAGCGTGGTGACCTATACCACTCGGCTATCCGTGCAGTCATACATATCTAATCTATAGATACTAATATTGTAAAGGGAAAAGATTTGCATGATTGTAACGAAAAAACACAAAAATCACTGCACCGATTTTCAAAATCTTTCGTTATTTGAATGTTACCTTATCTCTGAGTAACATAGTCTAAACGTATTTATCAGAAGAAAAATAAGGGATCGTGCGAATCCAGGACGGGCTAGTGAACAATAAATCAATAGGCAAGTAGTACAGCCAGTAGTGAGAGTAGTATTCTGTGTCCATATACAGGCATTTGAATCCATTTAAATAAGAATTCGAATCATGTGGGTTCCGTAAGAACATTTTGTAACGTACCGGTGCAACGGTACACTAAGAAAGAACGTCAAGAATTCTGTAAAGGACAAGTCAATATAACTGGCTTTTACATGCATGATAGCATGTATGTTTTATTAGATTATCTAATTATTTTTGTTTATATGTACTAAACTGTAAAGTGAGGCTTTTTGGTAACCAAGGTAATTCAATATTAAATAAATAAACTTATTTTATAGCGCATTGCTATAAACAATTTCGCGCGTCAAAATATTTTAATGGTAAAGGCCGATTCAAACTTAATAGCGGCTGTGAAGTTAGTTACACAACAATATCTTGTATCGCAAGATACATCGGCCGAAGAGTACAAGTATCAGGTACACAGTAAACGATATTTTAAATCGTAGCATCTATATCTAGGTTACCTACAGTCTAGATCTCTGCCAAATGAGTCAGGTGTCTCCAGTAGGACATATGACCCGTCGCGCCGCGGCTGGCGGAGCGGCGTGCGCCGGCGCCGATATCAGGCGCCGCCGTCACCACGTGCGTGACCACATGCCATGTGCTCAGTATATCTCGTTAGTTTTGTTTGGTGCTTAGGATAAGGATAATGAGTAAGTTCCGAATTTGGATATGAATTAATCTGATGAGCCTTGCAGAAGACCGAAAGATAACTGTGGGCTTGAATAACCTTTAGTAGTGGGTGAGGAATGAAGACGTAATTTTTTGTGAAGAAGCTAGCCCTATAGGTAAAAAAAACAATTGACGCGAGGTTAATTTCGAGATCAACGTTTGCTCGGTTTTTAATTTTACTAAGCCTTTGGTGATGGTCTTTAAAAAAATGAATCTAAAGTAAGATGAAAGTGAAGTTTACAAACAAGAAATGTTAAGCGACTTTTAACAAGGCAGCAATAAAAAGCATAATTATTATAGTTTTCCTTATAGTTGTGATCGGTAGGTGTCACCGACAGTTAATCACGGTCTTCCCAGCCATCATCATCATCATTAACTTTATTACCTCCATAAGACATCAGTTATGCGTTTATGAGCCTTTTCAAGTATCCAATAGTCATTTATAATTAATAGCCGTATTCAATCAAAATGGTTATATAATTGCGATACTTCTAATTCTTTTACATATGAGCAAAGTTGATAGTATTTTTGATTTTTTTTTTATTTTGGGAAACCAACAGATAACAATACTTATTATAGGTACATAATAAAGATATAACATAATCCAAAGCAGTTTCCTCAGATAACTTACACAAAGAGCATTTTGAGACAAGACTGTGATTGGCCACATGTTTTACGGGAACGGGACTCTAACGCGGGTGACTTCGCCGGGCACAGCTAATTTATAATATTAATTCTTCAAAGAAGGCAGGGCTTGAGAACAAGCGGTGTCGTACCGGTGTGACGGCTGGTACGATGGCTGTTAATAAGCCAGATATTTGAAAATGAAGATGATAAAACAATGATTGAATCTTTGACTTTTATTTATTTAAAGCCTCCAAATTACACCATGATTTACGTTCCCAAGTTTCGTCGCTTGCATTACCAAAAGGCGACATAAAGAATTTCGAATATTGATCAACTTTTATCAAAGATACCTTTGATACTTTAAATATTTTTAAAGACCCATCTACACCTTGTTAATGTTTGACCAGGTATGTGGTATGAGTCAGTCTCGCCTTCTGTGTATGCGGTCACGCATGTGGTCACATGCGTGGGCACCTGCAGGTGGAGATTGATATCACATCAGGGTATTTACACCCAGTTCCACTTCGTAAGTTCCATCAGTGAGAGTTTAGGAGCAGAAAGTAGAATGTAGACGAGGTCTTAGTTTGGGTTTTTTGGGAAGGTTCTGAAACTAAAATTAAAGTGAGTTTGGGGAAATTTTGAGGCTCAGATCTATATTACGGGTTGCGACCCAAAATTGCAATGGCGTTGGAAACGGTGTATGCTCACGATTAGATGAGTGTTTTGCTTGTTTGTATTCTTACTTTTTTTGTCAAGAATACCAAAATTTGATGTAATTGGATCATCCTTCCCTACCCTAATGTTTTACTTTCTAGTCCTTTAAACTGCCATCAGCCGATCAACTGCAATTATTAATTGATCCTTAAAATCTCTAAATGTTTTTCATTTGATCATTAAATTCTATAAAGATGTTATCCTCTGCCCTTGTTGAGTTACCTGATGAACATTTATAAAAGCAAAACAAGGCGACTTGTGAATAAAAATAAGTATGTAACTTATTATTTATGAGGAAAATCAGTAGTGACGCAAGTTACCCTCAGCAGGATTATATAAATTACTCAATTTATATAAAACTTGTAGAGACGTAGGGTTTTTAGATTTCTAAGTTAATTATTAAATAAGAAATACAAAATAAGTACATTGCAAACGTTCTGATATCACCCCATGGAACTACATGTAAGGATGAAAGAATTCTAAATGTCCGTCCTAATATACTACTTACACATATAATAACTAAAACTCATGACAAATATTCCAGTCAAATTATCAGTATTCCAGTCAAAGTAGCCCATGTGATATGATTAGATAAATAATTCTGCAAAAATTTCAAGCTCCACAGTCTTTCGTGAAGTCCAATGGTACTATATTGTATTCCCAATTGGTACCACATTCCTGTGTGACGTCACATTTATTACTGTCATAGATTATTATGTAAAAAAGAAGTCGCACAAGGTCCTTACGTAAAGGCCGTTACTTGAGCACGTGTGCTGCAATGTGGAGCGAGCTTCGTGTTACACTGAACATGTCAATTCTAATAAATACCTTCTGCGCCAGTGTTGAAAGGTGATAAATTTCCATCAAGATCAAAGTAGGCGACAAAAGAGCACAACGAATGGTACGAAAAAATATTCTTTTGGTATCTCCAAATTGTGATCCCGTGACACAGTATCGAGTGGCAAAATAATTTGCATGTTTCCGCCTGAGAACAGCGGTAAGGTGCAAATTATTTTGCGATGGGTTGACACTTTTAGGAGCAAATAAATCAATAAATTAAGCAAGGTCCCATCTCTGAAATTTACTACAGAACTTTAAAACGATATTGAAGAGGTCTAAACAAGTTGATTTCAAAAGAGAATGTTGGTTTCACAGGGTTACGGGTGTGGTACGTGCGGCGAGTATCGACCCAACTTCACCTTACTGAGCAAGTATACAATTCGACTTCAATTTTAAGCATTATTGCTAGCTTGGTTTATGCCTGTTTAGAAGAATGTTATCGTGTGTATTTACAGTATCACAAATTGGGCAAATTTTTAATATGTGGTTGTTATTAAGTGCACGTGTATAGAAGCGTGCTCGCCAGAGACTTCACGTTTCATCAAACCAGTCAATTGTTACAGCGTTCATTATCGATTTGTAGGGTTGTGTCAGAGAAAATTTTTAGGAATATATTTTATGTTAAATTGCGATTTGTTACGAAATCTTACAGTATATAATATTATAAGCATTGTTTTAACTCATCAATATTATTAATATTCCAAATTATTTTATTGGTAGAAAGTTTATTTAAGAATTCAGTATATTTTTCGCTTTTGAGTGGTTATAGGTATGGGTTTATGAAGTCGATGTTTTTTTTTGTTTATATTCATACCTATACTTAGATTTAACAAAAAAATGGATTGTTAAACTTTACCTGAGTTAAATCGCGTGGCATTACCGAAAGCACATAAACCATTAGTAACAAATTACTTGACTGCCAAGGTTATATCGTTTAACACGCTCAACGATCATGCGACAACCCTAGCGTGGCAATTCTGTTGGAATTTGATTCATGTTACGAAGACATTATGGTTAATTTAGAGCGAATGCGATGAATCTCATTTCAGCGAGCATTATTTATTTATTTACTCTTTATTGTACATTCTCCAACATAGGATATGTAAAATGAGAACAGTGTGAACAGATGGTACAAAGCATTGTATGTTTTATGACGTAAACTTTTTATAAGGAAGGAGCTGTAGAATATTTTCAGGAGTCGTGTAGCAGTAGCGTTAGTAGGTATACCTTGTATATTATAGTGGAACATTAATTAGCCGAGTCCAGTTTTATTTACTAGTAACGTGGGCCACACATTACTGTATAGTATTCTTGTTACACCCTCGTGGTAAGCTAAATGTGTGCTTGTGTTACGAGTGGGTTCACGTCGATAGTGCAATGTTTCGGATTCATCGAACCCGCGGCCAAATGATTTCAAGTTCGATGCCCTAGCCATTAGTGCATTATTGGTTACCGCCACTTTCATCCAGATTGATTGTTTTTTTTTTAAACGTATTTGCAAATCCATATTGAGGAAAATTACATTGTTCCTGAAAAGTTTTTCACAGTCTCAAAAAGGAATAGGTACAATGAATAGTACCTATACAGGCCAAAAAGATTCTGATTTTCAGGAGATTTGTTTACTCAGAATCAGAATCTATACGCAAGCTGTACAAGCATAAAGTGCTAATTATAAACATCACTCTCAATATCCTTACAGTTTTCCTCAAAAGTTAGACCGCATGTTTTCCAAACTTTGAGCTACTATTTCATATCACAAAGTCCAGCACACAAACATCAATATTTCGAAATAATTCCTGAGGAAGTTTGTGAATGAATTTCAGAAACCGAATAAAAACAATAAGTGTTGTGTAGCCATAAAACTTATCGGACATTGGCTTTCGATAAGCGTCGCCTTGTGAGTGGTACAGTCGTCTAGAAAACGTTAATATACAATTAGTGTAGCCATGTCTGGCTAAATATACAAGTATACATCTTTAGCGGTGATTTGTATCGTGTTGGAGTAAATACATTCTGGATTAGATCGTGTTTCGATGAGATTGGATAAATAAATTAAAATGTAATTGACAGCTACATCTATTGTCTTAAAACCTTCAGTCGTAAAGAATTTAACTAGACGATGTTCTTATGATGATGTATTGTGACTAACGAAGAGAAAAACTGATAACTTCAGACATATGTAGCAAACCAATTAAATGTTATATTAGATTACACGACCTGATAATAAAAACCCCACTTAGGGTTCCGTACAATTACTATATTTTTTCATGTTTTAATTTGAAATGTACAGTTTTCAGACTTTTCCCTGTACTTGAAGTATATAACGATATTACTCCCCACTTTTTAAAGTTCCAGGTCAACAGAAAGTACCCTATAAATATTGATACTCTTGAGAGTGTCGAAATTAAGTTTTTTTGCGGTATAAAGACCGTATCTTCTTTTAACTTAGAAGATTGATTTTTTCACAGCACCAAGGGACTGTAGGTTGTAGATTTAAACGTAAGTATGGTTTTAATTTTAACTTGATACCTAGACGCGTTCCCGAGTAAAGGGTCTTGACAGTAAGACAGGCAGATGGACGTACGGACGGACAACAAAGTGATCCAATAAGGGTATCGTGTTTTAAGGTATATACCATAAAAATGGATTTCAGGTTAAAACCATTCTGGGATATTGTTTGACAATATAATTTCGTCTACGATTGTACAAGTTCTCCATGTTATTGAGGTCGATTACAATGCATAAACCTTAATAGGTATTGGAGCATTTAATATTGTCGTAGGTTATATTGAACGGTTAAATTATTGCCTTCTTGTACCTTGCTCTTAACTCGTTAATACCGATAATAGAGGAAAGTTGAAGTCTTGTCATCGAAATTCAACTATTTGAGAGTAGATAGATTAGTATGTTGACAAAAACATTTTTGAGCAGATAATAAACGTTAAGCCGCGGTTTGTCCGTGGATGGGTGACTATTTATAAACATATGTGCAGCAGAAAGCAATTGGTCCGGACTGTCATACAGTGATCTTTGACATTTGTTAAGTCCTTTTAGTTCTGACAACCAGACTTACTATGGGATACTGTATTACCCATAGATCAATTGTCAAGGTCAGATAGGCAGTCGCTTCATGTGAAATACTAAAATACGGCATTCAGCTAAATTCGGTAAGACTGGAAGACCCCAATAGTTTGGGACAAGGCTAGACAAATGATGACCTGGTTTTTAAAGGAGATTCGCCAAAACAATATCTAGTTACAAAACAAAAGGAATTGGATCTTCAAAGCTTAGGATATACGTTTTTGTTGACTAAGCGTCTGTAGAGTTGCTTTAGCCCACATTAAGCTGGGGTCCTGTGGTTTAATTTAGGTTAGCTTCGGCGGTAGATACCTGTTAAGCTTTCAATTAATGTCTTTACCGAAAAAGGGTCGATAGTTATCTCACAAAATAAACAGTACTGTTTTATTGAATAAAAGTTTTTATAGAGAAAGACAATTAAATAACGGCTTAAGTTAAAAAAACTGTTCATATTATTATGTTTAACGCATTCACAGCCCAAATTTTCATGAAGATCGTATATTTGAGAAGTCCCACAAAAATTTAAAAATGTAATTTAATAATTAAAACATTACCGGTCAATAAATGTCCCGCTGCTGGGTACAGGCCTGTTCCCATATAGGGAAGGATGAGATGATAAAAAATAATGTATTAAATATATTTATTTATGATCGCTATTAATAATTGAGCTACTTTTTATTTTAATAAATTGTGCATTTTGTTAAAAGTTAATCGTATAATATAACGTCATGAAAGGGCCGACCATTCACACGATTTATAATATGTTCTTTTATTGTATTCATATATTTATTGGCTTTATGTCCTCGTAGCGGTCGTGACTCTTCGTCACGCGATGGCGGTCCTTTTTTTTAAATGTTTTAAATTTCCTACTAATTATTTAATAATAATTGTTTGACTCGACGACGACTTAATATTGCAGTATTGCAATAATTAATACAATTATAATAGGTACTTGCGTGTTATTAATTTCATAATTACGATTTATTTCTCGCGTGTGTTATTTTACGTTAATGTAACACATTCGAAACTTATATTACGCAAATAAATAAAAATATAACCTTCAACTTGAAAGGAGGATGCACAAAATCGTCCCCACCCACCAACAGATTTTAAATGTATCTCAGTTTACACGTCTTGGCAGCCAGATTATTTTTTACTATGACGACATTTGCCGTAGGTATGGGGTATTCATTCTAATTGAATTTGAAATCATTTTATTTTTTAATGTATGTTTTTCAATTTACTCTAAAAAGAAAATTATTTTTACAATTAATGGAAGTATTATCTGCAGAAACACAATTTAAAATAAGTAACATTACATTTTCTGCCACTTAATATACAAAATAAGTGTATTCTTTGATAGTTTAGTGAGAAAAACAATAACTAAAAGAATATAATAAACAGTGCCTACTAAAAAACATTGTAAAACAACAGAAGTTTTGGCGCATACGCAGAATTTCAGGTAAGAAGCCGTTATCGCCGTCGCTGCGCTCGCGCACCTCAGTCTTGACTAGTTCATTTCGCTGTGTTTACGTTGTTCACCTGTCTTTGTGTTTGTTACGATTATGTTTTGACCCCTGCTTGTTTATTGGACCATCTGATTGCTTTTCGTTAGACCCTGGCACGTTTACTGGACTGTGATTTACCAACATAGAGATTGGACGCCGATGTGTTATGTATCCAAGATCTGTTTTGCAACAGAGGCGACACATTTTGCAAAATACTTTGATTCAAAGTGGTCCGGAGTTAGTTGCTTATATAAATTTTTTTTTTTTTTTTCATGAACCCCATTGTTTTAGTTGAAAAAAAATATTATTAGTCTTTTCATTGGTCGTCATAAGAATATTAAAACAAATCCCAAGTCTGTTGGTAGGTGGGGACAGTGCCCCTACAATTTTGTGCATCCCCCTTTACAACAAACATTAAATTCGTATTAAAGACACGCGACCTTGCATGTTGAAATGAAAAGCTCAACTAAGCATTTACGGTTTTAAAAATAGAACGTTAGTTTATCATCTAATAAAATATACCCACCTCGAATATTTTACACACACAGATGCATTTATAGTGAGTGAGTGCATTAAGTATGAACATAATTTATTATGGATATTGACTTGGATTAGGTGTTAAAATAGAATAAGTTTGTAGCGCGCACGCAGTTTTAATTATAATGAAGCGCTGACTTATACGTTTGAGGAGAAATTCTTTACGCAAATCTTGCTTAAATACCTAATAAGAATTTTATGTTAGCGTAATGACGCATTCGAAAACTTTTAATATTTATCAGGAGCTTTCAGTGTTTATTATTGTGTCGTAAGAATTATAAAAACTTTTCGAAAACGAAAGAATATTGAAAAAGTGTAACATATGCGTACACTAAGACTTTTACGACTGTTCACTACTAAACTGTGTTGTTAGCACAAATAATAATATTATTTAATTTAACACACTGAAGTCATGTCTTGATAATATTTAATTAGCTCCAATTGAATATGTCCCCGAAGTGTGTCAACGATATTACAAAGTGAAGTGTATCTTGAATTCAAGAGAATAAAGTACGATATCTTGTAACATTAAGAGCATTCTGTACACATTAAAAACATAGTTTATTTGCCAATACGTTGCAAATTAATCGATTAAAAGTCGGCTTTAATCGAGTTATTTGCCAAGTATTAACTGGTGACCGTCTGAAAATATATCAAGGCTATCAGGCGCTTTTTTAATGCATAATGTTTTTTTCATGATCAATGCTCATTCCTTCTCTATATGGGAAGAGGCCTGTGCCCAGCAGTGGGACGTTTATAGGCCGGTATTATAATGTTTTTTTTTCAGACGAAATAATATTCTTCTTCTTCTTTAAGTGCTATGCCATGAAGGTCAGCTACCAGCTGCTGGATATCTCTATCTTTTGCAAGGCGAAACAGTAGATAATATTCTACATCCTTAACAAATCCAGCATGCATAGGTTTATTTGTCAAACATGGTTCTCCTCAAGCATGTGCGATGAGCAGCTTAAGACCTCTGCTATTGGAGACTGGTACTTATTTTATGAGTATTATTATTATTTACCAATGATTTGTGATGGTTAGATATTAAAATATGATACTTCTACCCATTGAAGCAATAGAATTTAAATCGCGTTAAATGAAGCCTATATTTTTTTATCAATTTGATTGTCATATATTACACGCTGAAATAGATAATACTCAATAGGGGAATTATTGAAAATAAAACGTATAATACCGGCCTATAAATGCTCCACTGCTCGACACAGACCTGTTTTCATTATTTAGAGAAGGAATGAAAATCGATAACTATGCGAGCTCATTGCGGGTTGGCGATTTCAGATTCTAATTTTTGGAATCCAAGTTTCCTCACGATGTTTTTCCTACACCGTTTGTCAATGGTATCTTAGAAATAAAGTACATATAACTTTGAAAAAGTCACATGTACTTGCTTGGGTTCGAACCTGCAACCATATGAATACGAATCCGGTCATTAAACCGCTAGGCTAGTATAGTAAAAAAATTAATAAAAAATTAAACAATTCACGCTTATTTCCTTTAACATCAAACATTTATATGATCATGTAAATGACGTTAATACACAAATCGTGCCAAACAGTTGGCAATAAAGTATTTATTATACCGAAACAAGTGGTGTCCTTGACATCATCTAAATATTGAATGTGGGACGATGAACTGAACGTATGGACATGACCTACTGTCATGAAGCATAGAAAAATAAATCTTAAAAAGAATGTTATTTCTGATTACGCATTTTCTTAGTTTTTATGACTTGTATTGACGAAGACTGGAGGGTTATAAAAAAGTATGTACAGTACAGTAACCTAATAAAAAATGAATAACGTTGTTCTGGAGCTTTTTATATTCGTAATAAACGTCGATGTAATATCAAAGATATGGAAATTCGATTATTGGGCTATTATTTATTCATTACAGCCCATAGGCTGACATCATGCTTGAAGGAATTTTCTGCCAGTTAACTTTTTGCTACGCAATGCGTACTCACGGTTTATCAGATAGAAAAAATCGGGTATATCCAGGGTGTCAGCTACCGTCATACCAAATTTTATCATAATTGATCCAGTCGTTTGAGTGTAAAGTGGTAAGAAACAATGGGATTTGAAAAGTAACTATTTTAATTAGTTGTGTCACAGTTATTTTAATTAGTTGTGTCACAGTTATTTGGGCTATAATACAGGCACATCACAAAGTAAGCAACTTAATTATTATTGGCATATTTAACACTTTGCAAATGAAAAGGTAGATTATAAAATACATAATTAAAAATTTAAAAGCGGCAGATTTCAAACATTTTAAAATAAAATGTCACCTTTAAAGATTGTAATGTCAAATAAAAAGGCGAAGTCGATAGTTATAAGACATAGAAGCCACCTACGACTTTGTCTGCATGTAAATGTGAAATGTCAAACTGTCAACAACATCCGTTTAGTGATAGACGAGTAATAAACATTCGTACACTCTCTCACATCTTATATG
The DNA here is from genome assembly GCA_950381575.1 of Plusia festucae. Classification (NCBI taxonomy): domain Eukaryota; kingdom Metazoa; phylum Arthropoda; class Insecta; order Lepidoptera; family Noctuidae; genus Plusia; species Plusia festucae. The sequence goes on along the minus strand of OX494444.1, from coordinate 1,607,507 downwards.
TATATTTAAAATTGAGAAGTTTTTTGTTTAGAAATACTGGTTCGATTTGAAAAAAAAATAAAGTTAAAAACAAACCGACTACGTAAAAAAGGCATCTCAAAAGGATGAAGCTAGTCCAATAGAAATTCAGGTTCAGTAGTTTAGATGCAACAGTGGAACATACATACATAAGTACATAGACTGTCAAAAACATGACCCTTCCTTTCGGCTTCACCGTAGTCGGGAAAAAATTATTTCAGTGTTTTTGTCCCGAATGCCGACGTATTTGTATTTTATATTTAAGTAGATTATTTAACCAACCGCTAAGTAATAATGATTTGTTACTAACGTGACACTCATTTATATGAAGAACCAGGCTGTCATACACACAGAGTTCTTTTAACTAGACTCCGAGCTCCGGAGATTAGCGTGTTAGAACAAATTCTATCGCCATTTTGTATCTACCTATAGATGATTATTTAAGTACATTCAGCACAACATAAGTAGCAGCATCTTTATATTCATATACATAAGGGTGAATATCTCTATTGTATTGTCACTACATATGGGCAGTACCGTACAAAATAAATCACAGCTGTCAAATTATGTTTATCATAATTTATTAAAAGTTATTGCACATGTTTCTCACGTTTTTCTCGTTACAAAGTATGAGTAAGCGTTTTATGTTGCAGTTCATTGAACCCGTAGTGACGAGACAATGAAAGGTTTGTTTTATATGCGTTTTTTTATTACTCACATATTTGATGCGTCAGTGAGTGCGCGTGCGCGGAAATTGGGATTTGTTTTCAGTTTTCCGCTCTAATTCAGGAATTATACTGTTTACAAACAGAGTACAATTACACCATTGGTTTTTTTTAATTTTAATAGTTATTAAAAATTCTGTCACAATCTTACAGCTTATAGATATTCCATTTCGATTTTTGTACTGCGGAGGCGCTAGCAAAAACTAGTTGTTTTAGCTCATGACTTCGCCCGCGTGGTCTTCGGTATTCGGCAAAAAGTAGCCTATAGCTTTCTTCAATGAAAGTGCTATCTAACAATGAAATAAATTTTCAAATCGGACAAGTATTTCCTGAGATTAGCGCGTTCAACCAAACAAACAAACTGAATAGCTTTATAATATTAAGTATAGATACATAGAGGGTGATAACATTTTTTTCTAATACCTTCTTTCGATTACTAGGTTTGCTCTCAACATTATCATGTGCCTCTAGTTATTACTGATATAAGTACATGTATTACAGCAACAGAGTCGCAATAGGAAGTGCATAAAATAGCTTTGTTATCGCGAACTGTTGCAAATACAACTGCCTTCCGTTCTCTGATATACTCGCGTCGTACTCATTAGGACTGTGCTTATGAATGGGTACTTGTATGCGGAATTGTGTCAATAGAGTTTAGATAATAAGGACGGTATAAAGACTTTTGTGTTCGGTGTCATTAGATTATTCTTTAAGAATATAATTGTTATTTATAAATGCAGTTGACAATAATAAACTGCGTTTAGTCCCAGTGACCCTATGAAGGGCGTTTTTTAAAACGCTGTTATTTTTATGGTTCCGTAACATTGCTATAAGGAATACTGACACCCTAAGCGATATTTTTACCCTTACAAACATTTGTTAAGTTTTAAGACCTTTTGTTAAAAGACCTCATCGTTTACTAGAAGTTCGTAACAGAAAAACGTAGCAATCAATTTATTTAAAATAATTTTATAATTTTTTATCAGTAAAAATAATATTAATTACTCTCAATTAAATATAAACCTAACCTAAAATCTTAAATAGAACCCGTATTTTTTTTATAAATTATATATCGTTAGCACAGACGACAATATTGCTTCCGTGATGCCATTGACCAGCAGAATAGACATAGAGGTGCATGTGTGCTATGCACCTACTGTATGTAATCGTACAATATAGTACACTATGACAGTGCATGTACGACATGTACTTACGTGCTTTCTTAGTTTCCGCGTTAAAGCATCGTTGCACACAATACGTGATGCCAGTGTTGTGTTGACAAATTACAATTTATTCCGTTTCGGGTAATTATAGTTTCACGGTCGGACGTCGACTCATGTTTTGTGGACTTTACTTCGTCTGCTTACGTATATAACGCTCTTGAGGATCATGATGCATAGCTTTTAAGTTACAAGAACTTTTAGGTTAGGTACAGACCCTAAATAAAATGTTTTTAATATTTATTGACTATCTTATAGAAAACTTCGAGAAGGAATATCAACGATATCGTTTACAATATGTAACAGAAAAAACGCAATACTTTTTTAAGGATCAAAGGATTAAGTGTAGGTACTGAACTGCCAATTTTTTATAAGCAGACTCTGTATACGTGCTGTTTGCCTGCATGCGACCACGCCAGTGTAACCCGGCCGAAACGTCACAAAAGCAAGGCGATAGTTAAAAAGCCAATTTTTCCGCGATTTGGGGCTGGTCCGATAGTAAAAGTTGTTCACAAGATCTATTATTCTGTTAAAAGTTTTATATCACTACGAGATTTATCAAAAAAGGGCGCTACTCGTATGCATATGAAATTGAGATGGAGAGATTATTTGAAAGATGATATGGAAAAGAAAGGAGCGAATGCTGAGGTGAAGAGTCGAATGGAAGAAAACACAGCCTACCCTCAATAGTCGGAGAAAAGGACAAGGAGATCAGAAAGAGTCTTCTTTCTGATCTCCTTGTCGTTTTCTCTCGACTACGAGACTTGTCGGGTCTTTCGGAACAACCTTACTGCCTATGCATATTCTTAGATAAGCGTTATATGCTAGACTGAGGCAAGAGCACCTACCTATAGTCTTAAAATAATCTCTTAGCTTTCATCTAAAGAGTAAAGAAAGTACAAGCAAAAATAGATGGATTAGAGAACAAACAGATACATTGATTAGCCTAAATGGCCTGTCAACTGAAATAATTATATTCGCTAAAACAATTTAAATAGCATATAACACGTACGCTACGTGCGTATCTGGATCGTCGCCAGTTGTATCCGACAGACATTTTTAAACTGCACTTGGATTTGCAGATATTTTAATTCAGTGCGTACGAAACTTAAGTTATGAGATAAGATTGGCCCAGGTTGAACAAAAAAGATAGGCCTGTGGCTAGCAGTGGAATCTTGAGAATTGTAGAGTTACTGAGTTATTCAATAGGTAAGCACATTTTTAGGTTAAATGGAAGGACTTTGGGAGGTCTTGCTCAGAAATGGGACAGTATAGGCTATTAAAACACATTAACTTAAATTAACATACAAAACACATTTTCTATTATATTTCCTTGATTAAAAAAGGTTTTTCTTGAAATACTGTCACCACTAATTGTGACGATTGTTAAGTGAAACTATTAAGTACGTATTGACAGTTTGAAAGTGATTAGTGACAGTGTGATGGTGATTAAGCGAGTGTGATGGTGATTAAGTGGGTATGATGGTGATTAAGTGTCACCGTCTGCACCGGTGAATGAGAACAGAAGACAGACAGCGAACTACGTGAATATTATAAGATTTTAATTGTCACACTATAGGGCACAGGCTTTTTTCATATGGAAAAGGAGTATTGATTTCAATCTTTGAAGTCTACGTTTTCTTTCGGTTTTTTCCTTCACCGATAAAATTGATCCCGTAGAATAATAAAGAAAGAACTTAAGAGTTTCAAAAAGTCACATTGGTACTTGCCTGCAATGGGTTTGAACCTGCATCCTTGTGCACAAATCTGTTCATTGAACCGCTACTCCACCACGACATTAGGTACAAGGCCAACTTCACATAATATATATTTATCCTAAGATTCCAAGCGTAATGTACGCACTTTTCACATAAAAACTGCGTTGCCACATACTTGCATCGTAAGAGAAGTGTAAACACTACAAATCTTAAGACCTGGCAGACTGCCACGCGGCGCCTTGGCCGCTACTTGTACAAATAATATTAAAACTTTATGTTTTTGTTACAACTGCCAAACTAAAGAGCACGCACTTCGGACCAGACACACACTAGGCTACAATAAGATGCATTGAGAATTTGTGACCATGTCTGCCTGTGATGTCATAAATGGGTAATACGTCACATAAATAAATTTAGGAGTCATGTACACACGGAAAAATTGAAAGTTATGCAGAACACACCAACAAACAAATTTGTATGTAAACAAGAGGAATACTTATAATCCCTATTACGTTTATTTGTATGTGTGTTATTGACTAACTTTCTGGCGTACCCAGCAATATATTCTATTTCAGTTTTACGTTTGAAAATAAGTTACATAAAGTATAAACTACGAGAGGGAGAAGTGATTAAAAAAATAAGACTATTAGTATTATTTACTTTCTACTTAATGCAACAAAATCTACCATTAACTTACAAACCATCAGTACAGATCTTAACGTACAATGTCACTTGCACAGTTTATCTATTTCTGTCATAGACTGGTCTGGCTATTTTAAACGGCACCGACTAGTTACTGCCTTACAAGGAGACGAGAAACTTGAACGAGCCAATGAATGCGCTATAAATGGAGACTGGGCTTAGATCTAACAAGTAACATGGTTGTTCGTGACTTTACTGCTCCACGATAAATAAGCTTTTATGATTGTGTGAAAGTTGATATGGCTAGTAAGGGTGTTTCGTATGAGGTGGCAGATAAAGAAGTAAGGAGAAGAAAGATGCTGCGCCGCTCCCAAATAAAACTGGGACTATAATACAATAAATAAATGTGTACAACATCACATACATTGCACCGAATCCAAAGTAGTTAAAGCACATGTAATGTGTAATGGGATCGAGGACAACGAAGGAACCACAAACAGCCAGACAATTTCATTTACATTGGGTCACTGTAGATAAAATTATCTGGGTGTTTGTTCGGGGATCGAACCCGGGACCTCAGAGCTGGCGACACCTTGTGTCCACCGGTGTGTACGCCACTCGACCACGGAGGTCGTCAAACTAAGGCCCGAGGGTGATGAGTATATATAAGCTTTTACAAGAGTACTAACTGTGGCCCGCAGTTTAACATGAGATCTATCATATTCTTCTGTCTCATTCATTCAACCATTTGTAACCGAAGTTCCATACGAGATAAAAAAAAAATATGCCTTGTTCTGACAATAACGAATACAAGAAATAAGGATTATTTACACAATTTGGTGCAGTAGTTTTTAAGTTATGCGCGTAAATATATTTCGGCGATGAACTTTTATTTGTTTGAATTTTAATTAAAGCAAATTAAATCTTAGGCCATTGATAAAGATGAGATCACTTGTGAGAGCGAATCAATGGAGCCCAAACTAGGTTCTATTACGGTGTTTTATTACATTTATGCTAAGGACAGTGGATACCTTTCTGATTCTTCATCATTCTAAAGTGCAAAAAAAAAATAAAAAAATATAACCCTGTATTTTTTTGTATTTTTAACCTATTTTAAAATGTAATCATTTGACTCAATTCCCGATTTCATATATTCACTCACGGGAAGTAAGTCAAAGGAAACTTACATTAGACAATTTATTTATTTCAAAATTCCAGTCGCATACGTCATAGGCAATTATAGAGTTATTTTACATTTATAATATTAGTGGAGATATCGCACGCCAGACAATCTAATAATCTACAATTTTAATTGAAGGTAAAACAGACTTTAATTAGGGCAATCATGTCACGTCTGAATAGTTAATGGGTATTTAAATGGCAATGAAAGAAATAAATTGGAATTTATTACTTTCACGCCTATATTGTTATTGAAAACGAGTATTGGCTGAATGCTATTAATAAGACATAACTGCGAATAAGAAAAAAACATAAACATGTGGAATATTTTAAACAAAATTAAAAACATGATTTAGAAATAGCGAAATTTTTGCACAAATAGATTTCCTAAAGCGTTTGTTGGCATTACAATACACTTCTGAAAATTCACCAATCACTATTCAATGCAGATCCTACAAGTTTTAAAATTCTCTAAGACCTAAGTAATAAGTAACTCGGCTAATATTTTTGTTAGAAAGTTGATAGGAGCTGCATCATAATATTTGTTCCAAGACAATCTAATTTAGCACTATTTGACAAACAACTTACGAGTAATTATCTAATGTAGTCACATATATCTTTCCCCGGGTTACATTGTAACGTAAGTAGAATAAATGGGAGCTAATGAAATATTAATCAAATAACACACGTTTTTGTCGACAAGCTTTGTTTGTTTATTATTATGTTCACATTGTTTTTTTTTAAACTATATCATTCTGTTATTGCGTGATTTGTGCTTTTTATACCTTTTTGTACTAAAACATGACGGGCAATTCGTGTGCTTATTTCACAGAACTATTTAATACGTTCTTATAAGCATCCACAGATCTACACATCGTTGTACAATTGTCAAAGGTATCTTTGTGGTACTGAAATGTATAAATTCTCAGTTTCTATGAATAAGTTTATACGTCAACTAAGCACTACAAACGTTTTTAAAAAGGTGCAATACATCAAACTGAAACGTCTAAGCACCACTCTATCTAATATTAGATTATCTTTTCCACTTTCTCTCACGGTTGAAAAGGTATGATGACGTCACACCACCCGATTTGGTGCAAGTCTGTTGGCAGATGTTTGAAGTGAGTGTGAGTCATTTAGATGTCATCTTAGCTCATATGGTGTTAGAACTTGAGTATATTCAGATGTAGGATTATACTAGTAACTATTAAAAATAATTATATTTGTGTTCAGCCCCCTTAGATAAGATAATTTTTACAAGCGTTAACGATGATAGAAATCGCTTAAATGTAAGGAAATGAGATATCTTTTCGATTAGTCATGTGACTAAGTCTTGTTACTTACATACATTGAACCTGGTCTAAGGGGGCTGGTTGTTTTAACGGTGATGTTTATGGTCCAATTGTAAGTGGTACCTAAATTATTTTCTAGAGAATCGCTTTGTTTTCTTGAATCGTGCATTAAAGTACCAATGCATAATTAAAAATTACAGGCGAACTTAACTATTTATTAGCGAAAATATTTATTGAAAAAACACCTAGGTACTAGATCACATTACAGCAAATGAATTGATTTGATTTTATAATTATTTTCTGTTTTATTTTTCTTTATAAATAATTAAATACTTCATCTACCGTTGCAGCATTTCAATCTAACTTTACCTAAAGTTTATAAATGTAACGTTTTGACCCATAGGATGTGTGGCAAAGAAAAGACAGTCGACCTTTAGTTACTCAAATAGGAAACATCACATACTAAATCACTAAATATACCGCGTAAACTTATCAGACGTTAACTAGACTAAAACTAATAAATATTTACATTAGTTCCTCGTTCCAATATAGTTACAGTTCAACGAACTTATGACCTTCTATTTAGTTTAACTATTTAACTTCCGTTGTTCCCAATAAACTAAAACCAATACATCTTATTTAGTATCTAATAAATATTTTTACTACTTTGTGTATAGTATAGGCATGGCTTGGTTTTATAGACTATTGAACAGGGTCAAACTACCAAAGTGAATTTCAAAGTATCAAACTGATTGAAGTTTTAGTATGTGGCCATAAATGAGTCTAATGTTATTTATTTAATTGACTGATCAAAGGTCAAAGGTCAAGAGCGACCGTAAATTATCTAGCGATAGGACATGAAAGTCATTAAACAAAACTGTAACAATAAATTATATGTCAGGCTTTAGATTGTGAATAATAATATAGTGAACTGATAATGCCAGTCATTTTAGTGTTGGTAGTATATTTATTTATGACCTAACTGCCGCGAAGCACCAAAGGAGGTATTTTATTATATTATCCATGATACGAAGGGTTTTCACATAATATTTTGTGCTGTAAGTATTAGGTATTTATCGAAACCTTGGTAGTATCATAATAACGGCCTCTAAATGTCCCACTGCTGGGCATAGGCCTTTTCCCATATAGAGAAGGAATTGAGGGTTGGTGATTTCAAATTCCATTTTTGTTGGAATCCACGTTGTTTTCCTTCTCCGTTACTCAATGATGTCGTAGAATGATTAAGAAAGTACATATAACTTTGAAAAAGTCACATTGATACTTGCCCGGGTTCGAACCTGCAACCATGTACATTCAAATCTGGTCATTGAACTGGTAGGCCACCAGAACATGAAACGAAGGGTTTTCACATAATATTTTGTCTTATTAGTATTATGTCTTTATAGAAACCTTAGAAGTATGATAAAAGTAAATTTTACTAATCTATAGGAAACCTGATCGGATAATTTTGTGCTGCTGTTTTTGTTATCTAAGTACAAGAAAATATGTAATTTGTAAATTTGATAAAGCTCGGATTTTTACAAAAACCCGACATTATCTTCGAAGATTCGTACAAAAATGTTAATGATAATAACATTATTTGAATTATCTATATGAAATCCTATTTAGTTGAAAAAGATAAGGACAAACAACAGTATAATTGCCTTATTGTTTTTAAAAGATAACTGGACACAGAAACTTTGGAAAATGTAGGACGAAACAAACAAACAAACGAATATGAGAGTACAATACATGTAGGTTTAAAATAAATGCATATACTACAATTACAAGTGCATATCTATTATGTTTATAACAAAAACATCTTTATTCTCGTATATCGCTTCACACTTATGTCATACCAGCAAACGTTTTACATAATTCTAAGTACATACTATCAACAAGCACTTGAATGCCACTTGTTCAAAAAGATAAAGAAACGACCTTATTACATAGAGTTTAGGTTCAAAATAATAGATTTGTTTATGAATAACATTACTGTCGTCCGTTATCAATGAAAATAATATAAATATTTGACCCTCTGTGTTATTAATTGTGGATATAAATAGAATTATGATAATAAACCCGTTTTGTTCGTTATACGTTTGTTTGAAATGATTGTTGATATGTATGGAATTATAGCATAAAGTTGTTATGTGCACTGTGTTTTGACATCTCGCGTTAGTTAATATACATTGCGTTCAAGGTATTTTCTATATGGAATAAAAAAATTGCGTCAACAGTGTCTTCTGTTTAGCCGGCAGAAGGCGAAAGACACTGTTGAAAATTAGCCATTGAATGCTTTGCATCTCTTCCAACGCCAAAGATGTCATGTTCACCGCCGGCTACCTTGCGCTATTGACGCATACCAGTTCCATGAGAAGGACACTTTGGAGCCGTGCACTAGAATCATTAGATTAGTGTATAACGTTTCTTGAGCGCCTTCGTGAGCTTTATAAGAAATAAAAAGTTTTTGATTTTGAAAAGATGCATCATCTTTGAAAAATGAAAAATGTAAGGGCGACAGTACAATGTACATTAGCTCGGCAAATGTTCTGCTGGTGAAAAATTAAAAGCTGGATATTGAAAATAAGTTTTATTATATAGTGCATGAGATTTACCTTTCAAAATAAGACACATTAAAACAGACGGCAAAGTAATTGGCTATTAATTTTGTATTTATTATTTAAATTTTCTGAGAGAAGGAAGTTTAGCGCTATTGTTCGTCGAACAAAAGTTTCGTCGCTCTATTGTTTGTCGAGAATAAAATCAGCAGCCCTAACATTTATCGGGATGTTCTGTTCCACCACTGATGGTCGATTAATTGTATTGCGGCCCTAGCATTTGACGTGTATTGGTGGTTGCAACTATAATATAGATTCAGACAAAAATAACTTAAGATCAAAACCTGCCAAGTAATGTTTTTTTCTGAGCAATTTCCAACATTGTTTTTCATTATTAGTAGGTACTCAAGTTAATTGGTCTCAGAAGATTTATTGTCTAGCATTCGACAAATAAGATAATGCGTATCCGAACATGATACAAACATGTTATAAATCAAGAAGTGTTTTTGTGTTGCGATCAACAAGCCAATTTGTTAAGTTCTAGAACTAAACTAACTACATGCATATTTTATCACGCAAACAATTATAGATAATTATAATTACTTTGTGCTTTCTCTTGATTTTAGCGTTTGTACTCTAGTTACCTTGTATTTTTTTGTTGTAGGGAAAGCGTAAGACTTCAACCCACGCCGAAGGCACTTTCAGCCAAAAACACCTCGGTCTCGACCGTGCTATAAACAAAGCCTGAGGAGCATATTCTGAGCAATGTTGTTCTTATTATTTTTTCATTTTAATGCGTCAGGAGTGCCGCGAATAAATCCTTTTTTTTTGTTTCTTTATTTATTTCTTATGCATTCCCAGCGTTATCTGACGTACGTATATGTGACGTATGGGACAGAGAAATGGTTAAAAGAAAATATTTCAGAATTAATAATATTTATTATGAAAAAAAAATTAACTGAAATTATTGCTATTTGTCGTTTCAGTGCGAACGTGTTTTACTTCGATTCTCGATGATAATGATTTTTTTTGTTTTTAGTAGTAGTCTACCTGTTCTATTTCCAAAACGGATGTTTACGAAACTTGTTTGCTGATCAATTTCTAGGTCACGAAGGTTTTAAATCATATCCTTACCTTGAAATCGACATATCCCTTCAAAAATATCTAAACAATGCCAACTGCGTACGATACAAGCAGATACAATAATGAAATGTGTATGCTCTGCAAATATGCAGGGACATTGCCAAGCGTCGCGACACAGTTCCTTCAGATATTATTGAACCTAGGTCATAGTGCTTACGTAGATTAACACGATCCTAGATTTTGGGGTGTGTCAAGATCCAGTATTCAGACGGCATGTCTAACGGTAGCATATAAATTATTCTTTACTAATTTCAATTACAAGTCTTATCGGTGTATTGGCCACAATATGGCGGGCTTGCTCGAACAGGATCCTAATTATTCATCATCATCATCATATCAGCCATAAGACGTCCACTGCTGAACATAGGCCTCCCCCAATGACCTCCAGATTGGCCGGTCGGAAGCGACCTGCATCCAGCGGCTTCCTGCGACCTTTATCAGGTCATCTGCCCACCTTGTGGGTGGACGTCCTACGCTGCGCTTGCCGGTACGTGGCTTCCATTCGAGAACCTTTCTGCCCCATCGGCCGTCAGTTCTACGCACTATGTGCCCCGCCCACTGCCACTTCAGCTTGCTAATCCGTTGGGCTATGTCGGTGACTTTTGTTCTTTTGCGTATCTCCTCATTTCTGATTCGATCCCGCAAAGAAACACCGAGCATAGCCCTTTCCATAGCACGCTGGGTGACCTTGAGCTTTCTTATGAGGCCCATAGTGAGAGGCCACGTTTCTGTTCCGTATGTCATCACTGGTAACACACACTGGTTGTAGACTTTCGTCTTTAAGCACTGAGGTATTTTGGACGAGAAGACGTTGTGTAGTTTCCCGAACGCTGCCCAGCCGAGTTGGATTCGACGATTGACCTCCTTCTCGAAACTGGACCTACCCAACTGGATCGCTTGTTCCAGGTAGACATATTTGTCAACAGTTTCGAGAGTAGAGCTCCCGACTGATATTGGGTAGGGCGCAACATGGCCGTTCGACATGACCTTCGTTTTGTCCATGTTCATCCGGAGCCCTACCTGTTGGGAGACTCTGTTGAGGCCTTCGAGCATTGTGCCTAAGTCTTCCAGCGATTCTGCCATGACCACAATATCGTCGGCAAACCGAAGGTGAGTGATGTACTCGCCGTTAATATTGATGCCGAATCCTTTCCATTCCAGGAGCTTGAAAGCGTCTTCCAATGCAGCGGTGAACAGTTTCGGAGATATGACGTCTCCCTGTCTTACGCCTCGCTGCAGAGGAATCGCTCTCGTGCTCTGCTCCTGTACTCGGACCGACATAGTGGCGTTTTTGTACAAACACTTCAGCACCTCGATGTACCGATAGTCTATATGGCACCGCTGGAGAGACTGTAGCACTGCCCAGGTCTCGATCGAATCAAAGGCCTTCTCATAGTCCACGAACGCCAAGCATAGTGGCAAGTTATACTCCTCGGTCTTCTGTATAACTTGCCGCAGCGTATGGATGTGGTCTATGGTACTAAAGCCTTTTCGGAAACCGGCTTGTTCGGGAGGCTGGAAGTCATCGAACCTACGCGCGAGACGATTCGTGATGACCCGCGAAAACAGCTTGTAGACATGGCTCAGAAGCGAGATGGGTCTATAATTCTTCAAGGAGGTGTTATCTCCTTTCTTAAAGAACAACACCACCGCACTTCTGTTCCATGCCTCCGGCGTAATTCCTTCGAGTAAGACGGAGTTAAAGAGCCTCTGAAGGACTTTTAGTACCGGTGATCCACCCGCATTCAGAAGCTCTGATGTGATTCCGTCGTCACCTGGCGCCTTGTTGTTCCTAAGCCGTTTGAGGGCCATCCTAATCTCGTATAGGCTGATGTCCGGGATATCTTCGGTATAGTGTCGGGTCAGCTTAGCTCTAGGATCTGCGGCTAAGCTATCAACAGGTTTTGTGACCGACGTATATAACTGCCCATAAAACTTCTCGATCTCCCTCAAAACTTCGGCTTTTGACGACGTTATACTGCCGTCCTCCGTCTTCAGCTTCGTCAGCTGGCTTTGCCCAATAGACATATCTCTTGCAAACACTTTGGAGCCTTGGTTCCGCTCTATCGCCTCTTTAATACTGTGTGTATTAAAGTTGCGGATGTCGTGTCGCAAGGATTTCCATACCCGTCTATTGAGCTGCCGATATGCCTTAGCGTCGACGGAGGTCTGCAGTGCCATGGAACGTCGTTCTGCCATGAGGTTGAGGGTGTGGTCGGTGAGCTTTTGCGGCCTGTCTTTCCGACGGGGTCGGAAAAATTTCGACCCGACCGCTTGGACAGTTTCTACGAACCTGTTGTTTATCTCGTCCACTGACTCGCAGTTCTCCAGGCATTCGAAGCGATTTGACAACTCGAGCTGAAAGCTCCCGGGGCTACAGATATGAGCATTTGAGGGTCGGAGCGTAGATTTCATCAAGCGGGACCTTTCCAGCTTGACGTTAATATTCAATGTGCCTCTGACCATTCGGTGATCGCTGCCGGTTTTAACCCTGTTGATCACGGAGACATCATTGAATATTCGTCGCTTTGTGGTCATGATGAAATCTATCTCATTTCTCGTGGAACCATCGGGACTCATCCAGGTCCACTTCCTGTGAGGCGGCTTCTGAAAGAAGGAGTTCATCACGAAGAGTTCCTCCTTCTCCAGAAAAAATAATCCTAATTATTACGCTGTTTTATTTTTGTTTTTTTTTTTTTTTAAAAGTATATAATTTACGTCTCGCGATGGTTATAAGTTGATGTTTAAACTGGAATTCCTTATTTAAACATCGTTGCAAACTTACGTATTAAATTTTAATTACGTAAAAAATCTTCCTGATTTTTATCTAAATGAAAAAACAACGGTATCTTTTGACTTTCTGAAAGTATAAATCGACTTACTCTGAAGTGTGACCTTGAATCCACGTCCCATATATTAAAACCTTAAGACTTGCGTAAACAGATAAAGTGAAGTAACACCTAATGGCTTTAATGGGACTAGTTAAGTATTAAGACGCAGCCTTGGGGTGGTATAAAATGGCATGCATTAGCTAAAAGGCTGAGTGGAATTTAGTTTAGGTGGAGCTAATTGAAAACGGTCTGAGTAACTAACACATTTTGTAGGAGAGACGGTGAGATTGTTTTAATGGCTGTCAAAGCAGCATACTGAATAAAAAGATAAGTCTAAGACAAAGCCATATTGAAGAGGGCTTTTATAAAACCTTTGCAAGTGATTTTATTTAAGGAGTGAATTCATAATTATTTAAATTTGAAGTTATAAATGTGACTTCAAAAATATTTTTCAAGATCACTTGGGTTACAGAGTCAAGTCTGGAGTCCTTAATCATGACTTGGCCATGCTTACCGAAATTTGAGCTCCATTTTGATTTGATCATTTATGAGATATCGGATCGGCTTTATATTATTACTCGACAAATGAATGAAAAAATGGTCATACCACATTCTCTACAACAAGGTATAAGAAAGTTTTTTTAGAAACTGGCGTAAGCTTGTAAAATCTCACGTAGCAAACAGAATGCAGGTTGAGACTTGTCACAGTATTATGACTTCAATTAAATACGAGTTTCCGTTAGCTGGTGCCAGACTATCTGGCATCCACGAAGCGTACGAGATAAATAGCAATATTACCGTGCCTTTCCTATGTTTAGTTTGTTTCGTTATAATTTAATATTAATTTAGTTCATACGCACGTAAATTGGAAATTCTCGACAAGTGACCTTTTATTCAGACAAGGATATTCTTAAGGTCAGTAGTTCTTGGTCCTTGTAGCAGTACCCTTCACTATTACTCGATACGCTTATTTTACGATACAGATTCATACAAGTGCATAAAACAGGTATTTACGTCATCTGGGAAAACGTACCTAATACACTTTGGAAAAAAACTAATTTATACAAACAATAAAAGAACTTTTAAGCGTTATTTCTGCCATATGGATGAACTTACATTGCCCGAAGAAAGTTCAATAAATGGCTAAAAGGACTAAAATAGGATTTCAGTTATTAAAAATATTGTTTATACAAGGTACAATAAACAAATATTTAAGACGTTGGATACTACCACTACATACATACTGCACAAAAATAATGATAAGTACCTAATTTATCTTTAAACAAGTAATGAGGAAGACCGGGTAAACAATAGCACTGCCAACATCAATTTAATAATCTGGCTGACAAATCACAATATCATCAAATTATTTCCGTGTTCACGTTCTTTCAGGAAGTGAAGCCAAACCTTGATGCAGTGCTAGACGAAACTGCGCCCAATAGAGGGCAATGAACTCGTCTGAACTTATGCAATTAGGTATGTGTTAACTGCTAAAAAGATAGGTATTTTTTATTAAGATTGATATAAGAGATTTACTTTTTTCCTACTATTTATAATAAACTTTTTTGGATTTAATGCAGAGGAAACATTTCTTATTGAAGTTCCTAGAGGACGAATCTGGAAATCCCAAAGTAGTATATTCAAGACTGTTTTTTACCATGTCTAATTGTCTACCCATAAGTTAATGACAGGTATAGACATAAAAAGTAAATGAACTAAGCTCCTACACGTACATATCGGCCTATAAATGTCCCACTACTGGGCACAGGCCTCTTCCCATATAGGGAAGGAATGAGCATTGATCACCACGCTTGCTCATTGCGGGTTGGCGATTTCAGATTAAAATTTTTGGAATCCAGGTTTCCTCACAATGTTTTCCTTCACCGTTTATCAATGGTGTCTTAGAATAATTAAGAAAATACATATAACTTTAAATTTACATATAGCTCCTACACATGCAACAATAAAATCCCTTGTTTGCAGTTAAACTGTAAGCTTTTTATAAAATTGCAATAATGAAAGGCTGTTGACCTTTCCTTTACTGTTAGCTAAAAACTAGAACATTCTCAAACTGTATCCTCTTATCGAGTGTTAGGACAATAATACGCTCATTTCTTGACAAATATTCCTTTCATCAATTAATGCGCATTACTAAATACTATATTGTTAGTGGTTATCTATTGGGATACGGAAAATTCCCGTCTATTGATAATATTGAGCATTTAGGGTTAGGACGAGATACTGAGTTTCTAGACAGTTCTTCAACATCATAATTAATAATTTTAAAAGGACTACGTATTTTTCACTTTCGTATTTATTGATTTCGTCATTGTCACTCGTTGTTGGTTGAGACAGGCCAAGATTAAAGTCTTCAATAGTTTTAATTTAATTGTTAATTTAATACAATAATTATATTTTGGGGTTTTACTGAATTTTTACAATATTATTGAATAATGAACATACACCTAACCGAATCTACCTATTATTGTATGCCTAAAAGGCGGGATATAGCCGATCAATATACCTCATTAAATCTGTATCTGCACCTACCTGTGATCCACAATAAATAGTATGATGGATGGCTTGAATACTAATCACACTTATAAGAACACATTCGTTCAAGGGAGTTTCTCCATTGGCCCACTTTATCGGAAAATCAACAAAATCTGAATGGAAAAAGTATTAGGTAGTACGTTCCACTAAGTACATACTATAACTTAGAGAACATTTGTATGTTCTGTCGGGGTCTTTCCGGAACGTTAAGTAAATTTCCGTATTCATCATAGGTTTCCAGAAGCACAATCATGTATGATAATGATATTGGATTACGAAGTCACCCATTATAACACAAATCAGTATGTACATTAATTAGTGTAACAATTAATTATAATGAAGACAATATTGACGCTTACGGTTAACTATTTCTTTTGTCATACAATGCGGACTTTGGACAGATCAAAACCCGTCCAAATTTAAAATGGGAAATAATAAAGGTTCCGAAAAACAAATTAATCTCCAGCGATCTGTGGCCGACTATTATTCTAATTAACTAGCGTTATAATGAATTACCGACAAAAAAACCCAAAACATACCGAAAAGAAAAATTATATTTAACAAACAAATAAGAGCACGTTAAAATTACATATCTCCTAAAATAAAATTGAACTTTGAAATACAAAACTAAACTTCTGAATAAAATACTCAACCTCCGACAAAATTACTAAGTTACCGACAACAGAGCTTTAGTCAAAATATTCACATTTTTACGACTTGCATGATCTATTTTAATTTCTATTGTTGGTTATAAAATATATTTTTTACCTCTCAGTATTTATGAAAATACCTAAACTGTTCGGCCTGCGCGATCGATTCGATCGATTTCCATGCTCTCAATTTCCTGAATTATTACTAAACTTGTCTATTAAATGTAAATGTAAATTATTGTCCTACTTGCCTATTGCAGATAGGTTTAAGTGTCAAATTCGACTCAGTAGGTTAGGTTAGGTTAGGTTAGAACTGCGCCGGCCAGTACTCGACGACTGGCTCGGGAGGAGGCATGGCTCCCTGTCGTTCAGGGTGGTGCAGGTGCTGTCGGGGCATGGCTGCTTCGGCAAGTACCTGTGCCGCATAGGCAGGGAGCCGGACGCTCGGTGCCACCACTGCGTCCATTGCGGGGAGGACACGGCGCAACACACGCTCGCCGAGTGTGTGGCTTGGGAGGAGCAGCGCCGTGTCCTCACGAGCGAAGTAGGAGGCGATCTGTCGCTGCCGGCCGTGGTGCGGAGGATGGTCGGTAGCGCAGAGTCGTGGGACGCGGTGGTGTCCTTCTGCGAGGACGTGATGTCGCAGAAGGAGACTGCGGAACGGGAGAGGGAGATCTCCACTCCCTTCCCCGGCCGCAGAAAGCGCACCGGGCGCGGAAGAAGGGCGGACAACGCCCTCTTCCGCCCCCCATGAACGGGTCCAGGGGCGACGGACTTGGGGAAGTCCTCGTCCCCATCGACCGGACCCGAGGCGGCGGCGCGCGCGGGTGTCGGCGCGCGCCTCTGAGGCGGTGCGCGGGGTAGTCGAACGCCTCACTACCTCGCGCACGAGACGAGGCCCGGACTGACCGGGCCAGCACTAGTGGGGGGCTGCGGACGAATTCGGATTCCCGCGGCCCCCCGCGCACGTGCGTGGAGGAGACACCGGGGGGTTTTAGCCGGTAGGAGTCCGGCACGCCCCTCCGCCTCTCCCCAGGCGGAGGATGTCCATGAGGATTTCCCCCCGTAAAAAAAAAAAAAAAAAAAAAAAAAAAAAAAAAAAAAAAAAAAAGGTTAGAACTGCGACCCCCCCGAAGCCAGAAGCGACTCGCTATGTTTTTACTTTTCCATTACAGATAGGTTAGGGGGTTTACAATAATTCATCTTTAAATATCATAAAAAGGTATTATTACAAGTACATTTTAATATTTTTTATTAGTTTCTGTATAACACATTCATTATAACGTTGTAGTTAAATTAGCACCACAGTCTATGAAATGTGAAAGGTAATTTATGAATTAATAGTAGGCAAGTAAAGATAAAAATGCCAAAACATAATTTTCAGTAGAATTAGCAGTTTAGTATCTGATTCGGTCGTTTCGTCATTTTTATTCGGATGAAAGTAGTCGGAAAGTAAGTATTTTAGGCAGTAAGAATTCTTATTTTTTTGTCGGAGCTTTTATTACTACCCATTTAGAATAATTAGAAATGGGTAACTACAGATATAACTATAGGTAAGAAGTATGAAAAAATATTCGGTAAAAGAAAAACTGGGCGTATTGCATCGGACGAATTCATAATCTGGACTTCCTGATAGTCTAAAATTTCAAACCTGATAATCTAAAAGTAATGATAATTAATTGTTCCTTATTTGTATGAGTTTAAAAATTGGTTTTGCCGTAGGTACATTGAACACTCACTTACCTAGTTTTATTTATAGAAATCATACTTTATATAAATTTTATATAAAGTTTGACGAAACTCATAAATGCATATCAATCATGAGAGATATTGCATTATATTATGTAATTAATGACTAAAATATTAGGATTAAAGCCAAATGTTTTCACACTTACATCTCGCCAAATGCTGCATGCTAAGAGGCCTATATTGTTTTATATTAGGCACAGTTTCATACATTCGATACAACGTTCTTCTGTTTAGTGCAAATGTCACATATTTAGGTAAGACTAAAAATACTATATCTTGTTCTAATAATATCAATGTTGTTACTTCGTTATCGACACTTAATACACAAATAATTATACTGACCCCTAATCTATCAACAATATTTCGAGTTCCGACAATTGATAACCAAGGAGGCAAAACAAAAAGGTCACCCATGGATAACCTAACGATAGCCCATAAAAACCAGGTCGGTATCACAAAAATAACTAAATCGATACTGTCCAAGATATCTAGTACAACGTAACATGATAGATGCGAGCGTAAACATAAACAACTAGTGGGCGGACCATTACGTAACACCGTACGTCAAAACCCTGACAGACCGATAGATAAAACCATATAAAAAAGCAATTATAAACTTAATTTACATCTCATAAAGCACGATTCGCTTTGACCGTAATTTAGTGACAAAATTGTGAGTCGCGCCAGAGATTCCCACGTGCGAAACCATGAACATATCGATACTATGCACGTATCGAATGGTAGCGATAATAATTATGCAATTCAATTATAGCGAAGTTGGATAGGCTCTCGTAATTGTTACGTTGGTGATATAAATGATCGATAGACAATGAGCCATACCATTGCGATTGTCGATGAAAATTGATTTAGGGCAATCAATAACAGAAAAAAATATGTTGCGATATCAATGTGCGTAAATTTCACTTTTTTTATAAACTCACTCATGGGTAAGTAAGACATACTCTTTGTATTGAAAGAGCTGATCAAAGGTTAGATACAGAATCCAACTTTCTCCTTCACTGACGCAAATAATGAATCAAGAGGCAACGAATTGCGCGGGATGAGTATCGCTGCTTCATTAAGATTGGATTGCGATGGCCTGTTGATAATGACGCCAGAAGAAATATAATGCAAACTATATTACAAATGGAACCAAATAAAATAATTTAGGCTTTTACATATAAGTAGTAATGTTGGATTAGTTTTGCTATATAATTGTTAGATGTCTATGATTTTCTAGAGTGGATGGTTTATTGACAACACTAGAAGAACGAACCTAACCAGTATGTACAAATGAGGTAGGTTACGTCACAGGAATAATTGAATGTCAAAATTGTGAACAAAATTTTTGAACGGTGTAATTTTGAAGCTTATTATAAAATCTATGGCAGAATGTTCATGGTCCAAGTCCATGGTCTAAATCTTGTAAGTTCTAAAAGCATTTATTGTGTATTTTATTTGTAACAGACGTAAAAAGGAATAGGTCTGATTTCACTCTTTCAGTTGATAATAATATTATCTGGCCTAAAATAGACAAATCACTTACCATATATAAGGTAAAGGGATACAATCAGTAATAAGTCACTCACCAGGGAGCATTTGGCATCTGAATTGCGTACGACGAGACACATGACAGTCATAGCAATGCTAATAGAAATTATTTTAGTACGTTTTATTGTGAGTGGTGCAGATGAGCCGTATCAATATGAGAGACATGTACTTAGGACCGTGCATCATCGTCTATGGCAAAGAAAGCACCTTAAAACCAAAGAGGTAAGGTCGATTCTTCATTGTTGTTACCACTACAGCAATACTGGTAGACAGAATTGGTCTACATTTCTTTCCGTGGCTTCCCATGTGCTAAGACATTGTGTTTCGTACACATATTGTCTTTTCACGTTCATATCGTTAACACATTTTAGTATACGAATGTACTGAATATTATTTACTGTGTGAAATTTCATCAACTACATTTTCAACAGCTGTGTGATGTTTTTATAGTCAACATGCATTTTTTTTCCATTAGTATAATTATATCATTGTTACGTAGCATGGCTCTACAATTATTTAAATTATACAACTTTAACTTTTCTACGGAAGTACAGACATAAGCAGTTTGTTTATTTTGATGAATAGTAGATGTATTGAGGCCAAATTTAAATTGCATGACAAACACTTATCGTGTCATTTGTGGGAAAATCAATAACGACAAAAAAAGTACTTAATGAGTTTGTTGGCATGCGAGGAAGTGATTATGTCTGCACACTTGGTTCAGAGGAAATAAATAGTTTTTTATTGTGCTATAGTCAAAAATTTACATAGGTGCATATCCATATTGAGATAACTCCCTCACTCACATATTTGTACCTGCTTATTGCCTGTTTTTTTTTCAGTGAGCAAAGTCCAAAGTAAAATTGTGTATAAAATCTTAGATATGCTATCAGAAGTCAGGGCTTATGTAGCCTGATTGAAAGTAATTAAAAGACACGCTTTATTTGTTAAACTTGTAATATACAACAATAAGATAAGTATCAGGTTTTAGTTTTAAACTCATCTACATTTTTTATGTTCCACCCAAGCTGAAAATAACTGCACGTTTCAGTTCATATTTATATATACAAGTTGAAAAAAAAAAATTCAAACATTGGTTTTTTACCGAATTTTTGACCCCTATAGCTCCTATTAAAGTTCCAACAATTTTTTTACCTCTATCAACGTCAAAAAGGTACCTAAGTTTAAAAATAAGCGAATTTTAATAAAAATTGCTCCGTACAAACGACCTTCACCGTTGTTTATCGTATATCACATTTTCATCCTTGAAAAGCAAATACTTTACAGCGGAAAAATACACAGTTTTATCAGGAACGGTCCACAATAAGACTGCCGTGTTGACGATTTTTATCAAGTTATTAAATTTACAAGATAGCTAGCCCCACAATAAAATACTTTCACATAATCTTAGTACGCGGAAACTGGATTTTTTTCTTCCTTTTCCGTCTTTCTACTTCCTAAATTGCTGTAAGAGTTCTTTACGTAAACTTTCATGAGATCAACTTATCAGTTGCGCTAGTATTAATGAGAACGTTTCTCTTTGAAGAGTTTTATTTTATTTGTTCCAAGATTAAAATGCTGCATAGACTGGTGACGGAACCCGATTATTAAAGTTGTACCAAGAACTCAAAATTTAGGTATTAAAAAATAAACGTTTGAAACAAACCACCTTGAAATGAATACGGGGCATTGGCATTTTCTTTATCAATTGCAGATACTCTATATCTCTCATAACGCAGCACATAAGCGTACAAATCACGTGATAAAACTTAACGTAGGTTTTGTCCAATAATTTAAAAACTGTTTATTAATTAGAACCCCTATTGAGCACATTCAATAAAATATTCAGTAATTAATAAGCCACCTATTATCATTCATACCAATGAAAATGCAGGGGACCTGGCAATGCCTGTAGGTATCCGTGGAAATCCAATCCCTTAATTGGCTTTATGTTTTCTATCCTTACTGATTTAATTATTTTATTAAATCCTTATTGATTTTTCAAACTTTGTATTGCTGTTGGTTTTCCAACGATTTATCTTTGATGGATTCGTTCTGCAAAAGATAGAGGAGTGTAGAAAATAAGCTAGCTTGATACCTAGTACGTGGGGCCTATCCTAGGCGCTAAACTGCGCTACCAACCTAGTCGGAAGACGTTTATTGAAAAGAAGAAAAAAAGAAAGAAATTGTTCAAAATTCAAAATCATTTATTCAAATTAGGCTACCATGTAGCACTTTTTGAATGTCATCAACAAAGACAGCACCCTGATTCGCCCACCTCACCGCTTCTTAAGTGCTCTAGCCGGGGAGAGAGAAACGGCGCAACAAACTCCCCAGCAGACCATTATTCCATAATAAGACTAGTATTTGTCTTGTTCGCGACTTTACAGCCTTTAAGACTATTAGCGCTATTTACACGTGTGCGACTGACCTACTTGATTGTAATTGTTATTTCTCGGTATGCTGACAATAGCATTAGCATTCTATAAATAGTCTATGAAGATCACCTGGTTACATTTAGTGCACTATTGCAGTTTAAGTAGTCGTAATTGGTCGGATTATAATCTGACTGATCAAGTTTTTGAAAGACATTATGTAATCAGTGGTCAAACAGTAAGTTACGCAATTAAGCTGTGATCAGTTAATTTACTTAATATTAATAACTAAACGTATATAGTAATTAATTGATCAGCGTTTCAGAATTTGGCGAAAATTAACTTAGAACCATATAATAGATAATTTTTTTCATTTACTCCTTTTATAATACTATCCAGCGGCCCACCCCGGCTTCGCAAATGTTTATACTTTTACATAATATGTACATATACATCATACCTATGTATATAAAACCTTCTTCTTGAATTATACCGCTGCTTAGTTAAAAAGATCTAAGCGTACAGACAGCACGAGCGACTTTGTTTTATACTATAAAAAGATAAGAATTTAAAGAATTCCGATGATTAAAATCCGGTACGTCTAGTGATAGGTTCTAGTATATTTATTATCTACCTGATGTCGTAATATTAAAAGGCTTAAGATATAACAGGAATTCATAGTTACTGCTCTATCTACATCAAGTTTTATCTAATTAAGTCATTATCATTGAAAACAATAGTAGATAGACTAGAGAATTCCAATAACTGTGTGATAAACCTGTCTAATGGCTAGATTGTTTTAATTATTGAGTAAAGGAAAATTAAATTATGAAAAGAGGTTCTTTAAATTCAAATTCAAATTCAAATTCAAATCATTTATTGCGTTCATGTGTTACAAAGTTGTTATAAGTGGGTTCTAGTTCAAACATGAAACCCGGTAAGAGCACAGCAACATTTACAATAAATATTATACATACATTAACCATTACATTATACATTTTAACATTATGACTTTAAATACAATTTTTCCTTATCTTCAATAATATATTTAACTAGGTACATACTTATTTATTATAATAGAGATTATTAACATAATAAATTAAGGATTCCTTCAAATAAGTGATGGAGCTCAAAGAGGGCGCGACAAGAGAGCGAGAGGCCATAACTGATCTGCCAATCCGCCCACGAGGAACAAGAGGTAGAAGGGCTCAATTGGCTCTCTTTCTAGATTATATTCTTTTTTCCTCTTTAGATAAATGCAGAGGGTTTCGATAATTTCCGAATAATTGCTAAGAAAAGCAATAATGCTAGTCTGTAATATATAACGTCCAACATAAGAATCAAATACGTATCAATCAAAATATATCTACGCTTGCTTATTAAATGCTAATTTCTGAGCAACTTACGAGCGTTCATTTCGCGAGGTCTGACAACGTCGCATAACCAGTCGCTTCATGATTATAAAAAAAAAGTATTTCTGTTTTAGCCAGACCGTAATATAGGTCCTGATTTCATATAATTTTTTTTTACTTAAGTAAGAAGGCGAGACTGCTTTAGAGACAGCAAAATTAAGTAAATACACTGTAGCATACTCTAACAACGTAGGATAATATGTTTTTTGCTGCGGAACAAACAAGAGCTGAAGTGAAACGCAAAATATTTACTATTTGTTTATCCTCGTTGGGCTTGTTGAGGAAGGCCATGGTTTTTTGTTTTATTTGTGAGCTCGATGCGACGTTAACGTATCAAGTAGGTATCACATAATCATATCATGCTTCAATAGATAAATTAATTGCGTAATTTGTTATTGTATCTAGTACATAAAATATTACTTTAATATAATGCTTTTAATATAAGTGCTTGTTAGAGTTGACATTTTTAGTTCAGAAGAAAGGTCGAAACAAGGTCAATCAGGCGTCCGCCACTTGCTTAAAGCTACGAGTTCTATGGAACAGATTAGCGTATCGCCCACGGTACTACCGACAGGGTGCACTCACCCGTCTGAACGCTCGTACTGCACGTTTATCACACTAACTTATTAATACAATTGTAATGCCAAAACTTAGAGACCTAGAATACTTCGGATTACCTAAGTGAGTAAAATGTACGTGAGACCTCACTTATTGTGCAACTACCTAGATGTTAACATGACTAACAAATACGTCAACAAAAAAACCTTATTTATGTCAATGAATTAAAATGTTCAATGAGGATCAAAGTCCGAAGTTAGAAGGATAATGTGTATTTAGCAGGGTTTTATTTTTACCTTAAAGACAGCCTAACGGGATTGTTATTAGGATTAATAGGTCACTGTTTCTGTAAACTCAACATAATTGTAAAGCAATTGCTATTTGTTTATTCAGCGTATTACAAAAATCCTGTCCGACCCTTTAGAGTATTATTCGGTATCGTACTGCGAACACATACGTAGCCATTAAATAGATTGGAGATAATTTTTTCCCCAGTGAAAAAAATTAAATAAAAATAAAATCTGATCCAAGGCAACAGCAACACTGACCGCTCCTGAAAGTTCTCGTACCTACTACCTACGGTTTTGGGCCAAAGAAGCCGCTTTTGCGAGGCGTTTTATGAACTGTACCACTAATACGCTTTTATTAGATCGGACAGGGGTTTCGTTTCATATTGTATAGGAAGAGTTCTCTGAATCTTTGGTTGCATATTTATTTTCAAAGTAATTCTTAACCTACTTAAAACACACAGGTCCTAGATCAGCTGAAAAGGGACTTACTTACTTACTTAGATAAACATAGGTACCATTATTCCGAGCTCACGATTTTTCAGTGCAAGTACAAACCATCTCGGTTTGCTTGCTTGGCTTAGACAAGTCTAATAATAGCCAAGGCTGTATGCAACGTACGACGAAACCTATTGTATCGTGATTCTGGTCACTGATGATGACGTCAGTACGAAAGCGGGTTTTTTTTAAACCAGGAATTTGAAGCTAATGATATTCTGAATTCCGAAATAGCGAGTCAGGCCATGGTAATATGGGAGTCACTTAAATATTATGAGAAACACTCATTAAAATTAAAAAAATATATATGGGTGATACTTGCCGGTTTGTATTAATGACCTGAAATGAAGATATCCAAGAACTTAACACCAAAATAATGCTGATACGCAAATTAGCTTCGAGAAGAGCTACAGATAGATAATTATTATTCGTGCCTGCTTTGCACTTTAAATTGATAAAAACAGCATCAGACTTAACGGGGACTTAATGGTTGACGTTTCAGTATAGAACATCAGTGGTATGTAAAAAAAGAATCTATCTTCAGTAAGCAGTTGAAAAAAACAAATTGGATATAGTTTTCTGTTTCAAAGGCTATATAGAATGTTCCATGAGATTTATATTATGCTGATTTCCCACCTACATGCCAAGACAGAAAACTAATTACTGTACTGACAGTATTATTTTATCTCGGCGTGTGCGGTCAGACAGTACCAGTACCTACTGCACTGTCCACTTTTATCCCCTCGTGTGAAATCGGCATTACATCCAGGAGAAATTCCGTGTGCTTTGTCAAGGAAGACGTCACAAAACACAAGAATAGCTATACGATTTCTCAAAAGCAATTTAGATATTTCAGCTAAAAAGAACAAAAGTTGCAATTACACAGCAAGTGAAGTTAAAGTTACTTTTAAAAAATCGTGCTAAAATTAATGACTTATGTACATAATTGTAGACTAACAATTTTATGTGTAAAAAGCCATATTACAAACACGTTTGTACAGAAACGTATGGTTGTTTATCCAATTAGCGTGCGTCAAAGATTAGCACATGGGTATGCTCTATGCATACAATACGTAGGAATCTAGGAGTACTTACGTCAGACGATAATGATCACATTGAATAATTAGCAGAAAGGTATAAGATATAAGTTGAGTTGGTCAAGTTTGAAAGTATTTTTTTTTTACCGAATCCGAATTCTGTTTATACTAATCAAAGGACGAAGTATGAATTTTGAACGATAGAAGAAGATAGGTACCAACTTATACGATTTACTCTTTACGAAAAGTTATTGGTCAGATTCTATGACCCATATTGGTTGCACAAATGCTAAATCCATAAAGAAGTAGCGAAAAGGAGGATCAACCTAACTAATGCGCTATTTTAATGAAGAATTGCTTCATTGAGTACTGCATTAGTATGCGAAGTTTTCTAAGAAGTTAGTGCTATTTAGAAAAGCAGTTAAGGTATTTAGAGCCGTTACTAGGAAATACTGGAGTAAATAATTCTGATAACTACTTGTGTTCGGATTTTGCAGGATAGCCTATAGCTACTTACAAATAAAAGTGAAATCTGTAAGCCTCTATCAAAATATCAGCGTTCCGACACTCCATGTCGTAGCATTATGCTGAGATAGGAGCCTTTTTGGTCTCGTACAGGTTTCATACGTATTTTATAGCTGTATATTTTTTATATATATTTTTTTTATTTTTAATATCTTGGGACAGCTCACACGCGGCCATCTGATCCCAAACTAGGCAGAGCCTGTACTATGGGAACCAGACAACTGATAAACATTCTTATAAATTTATAAAAACATACATATTATAGATAAATTACACCCAGACACAGAACAAATGATCATGCTCATCACACAAACATTTATCCTGGGTGGGAATCGAACCCACGACCTCCGGCTTAGCAGTCAGGGTCACTAACCACTAGACCAACAGGCCAGTCAAATATGTGTTTACCTGTGCCAAGTTCCAAATAAAACATTTTTCTTTTTTCTCTTTCTTTCTATATGCTCAACAAAGAGTTCAAAATGAAGAGAATAATAAAGACGCAGATCAAACGTCTTCCTTTCGCGAGGAAGTGTTATAATAGGCAAAATTTCTTCGCCATTAAAATACCATTAAAAGTTACTGAATTCCATGGTTTTAAGCAGTTTTTAGTGGCAACTAAAGATAATACCACCTATCTTGGTGGTGGACCTGGCGCCTGTGCAGACATAGAGGATACTGCGGCGCATGCGCGTGAGGCACAAAGCCGGAGGTGGCTCGCGGCCTTAGCGGGTACGACCAGATCTAAACATTCTCGCATGCGCACTTGTAGCATTCGATACGGATTTTGTTTTGCATGTGACTTTATATGAATACTTACTTGTATTCGTAAATTAATATTCGAGCTGATATTGCGAAGATCCATGATTTTTGGAGTAAGTTCTGGAAGACGCCGAAATCCGACTGACTGATTCTCACTTGGAAAAGCTAGAAGAACTTTGTTGATAAAATTCCAAATCGGCCCGGTAATTCCTGAGATTAGCGCCTTCAACCAAGCAAACAAACTCTTCAGATTTATAATATTTTAGTATAGTATAGATAAAATAATCCAGTTTTAACATGTTTCACCAACAAACCAGTCCAATATTCGGCCTTGACGTGTTTATGCAATTTAATGGTAATATTATGGCCCGGGATAATATACTGAGTCACGTATCAGCAATTCTTATTGAAACCGATGCAAAAAATAATAAAGTGTGTTATTTTAAATACCGAGTTGTAGCGTAATGTTAAATAATTGGCTAGACGGCCGTGTTAGGGAATTCTAAGTTGTTTTGATATGATTTTACTTTGTTTTATGTTATGGCTCATGGCTGGAGTTTTTGTATTCTGGGTTTTTATATAAACAGACTATTGTTTTCTGAGGTTTACGCGAATATTAGACATTGAAATAAAACTACTTTTAAAACGGAATCTATTGCGGTTTATTTTAGTTCCAGACGTCCCAAGTTCCAACACCTTTGCAGGTGTCATTATGGATATTGCCTACATACCAATGATGCTATAATATGATCTTTGCTTACTAAAATTCGATCCCTAAACTCTACTGTATATCTTTTTGAATCCAAATGTAAGTAATTGGAATAAAAGTAATTGGAAATATTATAAACAGTGGCAACGTACAAATATCTGTAGCATCTCGTTAAAAAATCTACATCGCGATAGAGACAAAGATTATTAACAAAAATGATGCCAAAAAGTTTCCAGTTTTTTCTTAACGAGAATCTATAACTTCGCTTTATATAACAAGGAAATAAATTTAAAGAATGCGAAAAGTAAAAGTATAATCTATATTTTATTCTTTCCCTAGATTAAAGAGAAACTCGCCTAGATAAGCTTATCCAACTAGTTGGATGGTTCTACATCGACGTACGTGGTTCAGTGACCTCGATAAATAAATACCATAAAACGGTAAGTAACCGTAAGACCCAGATGCTTGATTACACTACATATTTTCGCAGTGCGCAGCACTTTGAACAATCACATTAACTGATTTACGATTACATTCTTGTGATGAGAGTACTGAAGGTGTTAAAGTTATTTAAATGATTAAGATTTTGAACCATATCTTAATCTTTAAGTTTATGGAACATTTTGCGGACCTCACGATCAAGTTTAGCGTCAAGTCTGTAGCGGACCTGAACCGGCATCCGGTAAACTTAATGAAGAATGGTATGGGTGTGCATGACACCAGCACACCCATAGTCATACACCATCAAGCCGCTTCACTTAATAGCCGCTTATACTTGAGGTAGGTATTGTACAAAAAAAATGTCCTTCATAGTCTTAGAATTATTCGGTTCCGATACATGTAAAGAAATCTTCTTAACGTAACAATCCTAAAATCAATGATCTTAAAAAAACAACATTTCATAAATATACGCTAAGTATACCTTCCATGTAACCAGCTCATAAAATATCCTTAATTAACAAGAAAAGGACATCTATATTTACTCAGGAACGGTACACAAGGACGTATCGTGTGATTACAACCTTGGAACGTTTGGTCTCCGAGGGATTTAACTGAGAACACAAATACAAATTACTTTCAATGTCAGGAAACGTAAACACCTCGGTAATTAAAAAAAAAGGAATTCCTGGTAATTCAAGATGGACTTATGTCTCTTAGAAAAACAAGATGGATCTAAATATGGTAACTAGGATCAAGAATCAAGGTAAGTGGTGATAGGCAGATGAGGGTGGCATAAGGAAATGGAGTTCTGTGATCAGTAGTGGGTTTTACAATATGGATGCTAATGATATGTATCATGGTCTATATTATGGTTATAGTTACATCGTTTAAGACAAACTCGTTCGGTGATTCATAGTGGTGAAAGAGTCACAAGAAATATTGTTATGTTTTGGTAGGAGTTCCAAAGATTACTCTTGTAGGTACACCAAGTTACGGAAATACATTATCAATAACGGTTACAATGAAAGAAAACTTCTGTAAATTCGAATCAGAAATCGGAATTGGTGGTTTAAGTTTCTGTCACAAAGAATTTATTAATGGGTGTAAAAAGATGAAATCTTTTAGTCCTTCAGTTGCATACATGTAAAAACGTATTTGACTAGTTTTTTCTTTATACAAACAATGTTAATTTACAAAGATGAAGCGTTTAAGCTTCGGGAGTTGACAAAAATTGTGGGAGACCTTTCTTCAACAGTGGAAAATTTTGTCACGTTCCCTTGAAGGCGACAAAATTTCCCATTCACTTTATCTTCGTTGTTTTCTGCTTATGAGGGGAAAGAAAACACAACTACGTGTATAATATTGAGTCGTTATCTAACTGGAAAACACATCCCTAACATAAGGTTTGAAAATGTACAAGACATTCTTATACAGGATATTTTTTTTTGGAGTGCGTATATTCAAAGAGGTAATCAGGTGCATAAAACTGAACAGCTTTTTCCAAGGAACATAGGTCGAAATCTTAAAATTGAAAATCATTTTTTCATACAAACAAGTCACGTGACCTGTCACTTTGTATGAAAATTTCATTTTCAATTTTGAGATTTTGACCTATGCTCCTTGGGAAAAGTTGTTCAGTTTTATGCACCTGATTACCTCCTAGATTATACGCACTCCATAAAAATTAATCTTGTATAGCAGCAGGCATCCTTATTAGGTTCATGCTACTTGATCAAATGTAAATATCGATTATCACTAGGCAGGAGGTCAACATGGAAAACGTTTCTCAGTACGGTTGGTATGTGACCTGTCTTGACACAGATAAAAAATGCGAACTTTGTGCTTGATACAATTATAGTACAAGAATTAGTAGAATAATGATAGACTTATCAATAATTAGTTTATTTGTGCGCATATATTCAATTAGTCTACGTTGTGGTCTCATAATTGTTTAAGATTATTTTTATCTGTAAATGTAAGTAAGTATATTTAATTGTATGGTTGACCGGTCGTCACACAATAATATTTACTGCTTTAATCACAAAAGCGCTGTCAATTTCTTTGCTAAATTAGCAAAATTTCATTTGGATAACAACTCAATGATTTTCATTTGAACATTGTATTTAGCTTGCTGCCATATAGGAGAATGCTTAGTGATCTAAATTTTTTGATGTTTAGGTATGTACTACTCTACCAGTTATCATTTTGCTATGTAGGTATCCTTTGACCTAACAAAAAGATCACAGAAGGAAAAAAGTTTAGTTATTCCATTAACTTATTACTTTTAAAATATAACAAAATACATAATTCAGGCGTGTAAATCAATGTGTATATGAGCTGCGAAATGATTTCCCAAAGGGATGGTGTAGGCAGCCTGTGGCTGTCGATAAAAATGATATACGATACTTTGGAGAAAGAACTTTGGATAAATGGCTCGGATAATAAGCATTCTTTATGATATACGCTTTGATGGAGAATTGCGATAAAATGTTAGAACAATTTTAACCTACTTCAGCGGGAGAAGGTTATCAATTTGATTATGAATATGTTTTCTAAAAAAGCTACCGAAATTGCGGAATTTGTACTTTCCTGCAATTATTAATAGTTTATGTAATCAACGATAAATGTAACAAAACATTTCTTCATCGAATTTAAATCAATTTATCCTATCTCATAAATAAATTCTGTAACTTTAAACAGGGAAAGTGCTGGCAGCCTGTGCAGGTGCGAATGTCAGAATTCTGAAGTTTAGTATCCGTAATATCCTTTAAAGAGACCAGCTATCTGCGTGGTGGATATTTCAGACCATGATTATATGAGAGTACACAGTTGTATCCATGTTAACTTTTAAACTATCGCGTTGCATGATTATAATATAATTACGTCACGCGAACACATGCATTTACCTTTTAAAACTTAAAGTTTCGGCCGGGTTGCACTGGCCATGGTCGCAAGCACTGCTTACCACGGATCAATGCATGTGTAACGTAATTATTGCTCCATGTTGCATAGTCCAATAGGACTGGGCAGAAAAGGATAGAAAAGATTTATTTTCCTACTAACTTCTGCCCGCGACTTTGTCTACGTGGACTACAGAATTTAGTCCAAAAAGAACTGGAATAAAATTTTCACCCGTGTAGTCCCGCTTGCGCTATAAAAGAGAAAAAATAAAAAAATACCAAATTTCAAAAATGTCCGCCCACGGCTTAGCTTGTAAACAATTTTAAATTTTCCCGGGAACTACTTAAGGAATTGGGATAAAAGGTAGCCTATGTTCTTTTCCATGTCTAAGGCAACATGCAAGCCGTTTCATCCAAAACGGCTTGCATGTTGCCAAATTTCATCCAAATCCGTTCAGCCATTTTTGCGTGATTGAGTAACAAACATCCAAACATCCACACTTTCACATTTATCATATTTTTTGTTTAGCGGCTATTCTGGGACTTTGCAGCCCCAGTATCACTGCGACCGTTATCATATTAGTAGGATTGTTTAATCCAGATGATTCACCGTTTTTATCAACCAATCTTGTTTATCTTCATTCTGAGAACTGTTTATTAGAAAAACGAGTACACAGCATCTTTTTATCTTTAACGTTTAAATCTAGGTGAGTCTTAATACGATGATTGATCTGTTTTAAATCTTAGGCATGTTATGGAAGTTTCAAGATATATATTTTCTAAAAAAAAAATGTACCAAACAGTAGGTATAACTGTTTGTCGCTAAGACATTATTATTGTTAAAAAAAAACGTTTTTATAAATATCGAAGTAGATGTAAAACGATTAAAAGGTTGTTCTAGAGTGCAATTAACATCAAGAAAATAATATGAAGATATAAATAGATTGTGACAAACGGACAGTCAAGGCTGTTCCGTTTATTGCGTTGTCTATAAATAAATGATTAATTTACATTCAAGTAGAAAATAACACCTAGATTTATTATCTATAGTTCTTTAGAAAAATAATAAAAATTATTTATCAATATTTGTATGGAAAGAGAGAGTTATCCTTTATAATATAATAATAGCGGCCTATAAATGCCCACTGCTGGGCACAGGCCTCTTCCCATATAGAGAAGGAATTAACATTGATCACCACGCTTATTCGCTTATTAGTTATCCTTTGATCCATAATAAAAATCAAGTGTATATAAAAGAAGAAACCAAGGTCGAAGAGCTGATGTGAAATGACTTATACAAAGATGTACTACGACTTAAGTGGTGGGTATTTTCAAAGACGCACAAAGCACCTACTCTATTTTAATGAATCAAGTCATCAAAACCTGTATTAGTCAGAGTCAGTCACACAGAAAACAATTATCTATAGTAAAGTAATAACCACTTACGCTAACTACATTCACACATCACTGACTAAGAATTTTATTATGTTATGTGTTTTATTTAAGCAAATTCTTTAATTAACACTCAAGTGAAGTGTTTGTAAGGGATAGTGAAATTGTCAGTGGATTACCACTTATAAGAAAGCTAACTAAAGAAAAAGTAGTAAAACTTATTGCTTTCTGAGGTTTACGCGAATATTAGACATTGAAATAAAACTACTTTAAACGGATTCTATCGCGGTTTATTTTAATTTTAGTTAGACACCTGCAAGGTGTTGAAACGTTTGGAACTAAAATCAAAATAAACCGCGATAGAATCCGTTTAAAGTAGTAACACTTGTTTTATTTTCAAAAGCTTTGATATTTACCCAACTAAAATGTACTTCTAGTTCTCATTAGAAAATTATGTTAGCAATCTATCAATCTATCTAATCAAGCCTAAGAAGGGCCTAATTAATGGCTAGGGCGTCGGCCATCTCATGTGGTTGCGGATTCGAATCCACCCATTACACTACCGACGTGAACCCACTTACTTACGAGGGGTTAACAAGAACTAACTACTAAAGTGCAACCCACATTGCTATATATAGGAATGAAAGATTCAAAGATTCTGTCTTTTCTCCTATTTTTATTGCACTAGATAGTACTTTACTAGTATTTTATGATTTGCGTAAGTGCATGAAGAGTTTAGAACAATAAGTCATAAAGATAAAATAATTTTAAACATGATGTTCTAGCATAAAAGCAGTTATTTTTTTTTTAAACTGTCTCTGTAACGACAAATTCGATTCTTATTGATCGAACAATGGGTAATTTGTTTTGATTGCGATTTTGATGTTAGAATTTATTATTATGTCATTGCTTAGTTTTTATTACATGTAAATTACCCGATTATATCTGAAAGTAGATGTTTCTAATTCCGAAACGTCTTTGTTGTCCATTAATTTCAGTGCACATGTTATATTATTATGTGGAAAACGTTAAATTTGAATCAACATTTATAAAAATAATTTAGCCTCAAGAACGCTTTTGTACCTACACAAAGCTATACCTAGGATTTATTAATTAATGATTAATACCATTTATTTTTCTGTAAATTACCTACTAAATGATGAGTCCATTTCAAATTCAGCTCAGGCGTTCAGTGTCTACAGTCAAGACTTCTTCTAAATTGTTTTACAAAACAGGCTAAGGGACTATCAATCTTCTTATATTGAATTTATTTTCTTGTCGAAAGCCAATAACATTCGGACGTTTAAAAATGTAACAAAAGTGGATTTTAGAAAATCATAAGTTATGTAACTATGCCTACAAATATATACACACATTTATGTCTTTGTAAAAAATATTAGTTCATTAAAAACTCGGAAACAAAAAACGTATTTATACTTTATTAAAATTACTTATCGAAAACATTTTTCTGTTTAATAAAAAAGTTTTTTTTGTATGTATTTCTATTTTATAAAACAAAGTAGGTCAAACTTTACTTACTTTGCAAGAACCATTATTATGATTCAACTCCTCAAAAACTAACATAAAACCAGACATACTTTACTGAACACTATAAAAAATTCAAAGAACACAATTAGGCTGCACAAACAACAAACAAATACCTAGTTATATACATGTAGACATTTCAAAAAGGTCAATACGACTACCTGTGCAGTCTACAAAAGAATCTATCTCCACGAGATAGTATGTTAAAAATTAATCTCTAATATTAAATATTAAGGTCTATATTTATATGAACCGAATTTGAAAGGGATTCGTTCAATAGACTGTGCTACGTGACCGAACGCATGGAGGGAGCTACGCATTTAGTACCATAATTTTTGGCATGAAAAACACATTGAAGGATAACAGTAACATTTGTTATATTTTATGAAAACCTGTTATTAGAGCATCTCAATTACGTAGGAGGTATATCTATTGTACGATGTTGATATAAGTTTCATCACCTATAAAATTAATTAGTTTCAACATATGGTGTAATAATAAAAAAAGTTCAAACAAAGCTTTGTTTATTAATATTCGAAAATTCTAGAACATACATACATATTAGTGGAAAACTTTGTTTATATCAAAACAACGTTACAGAGGATTCGTGTGGGATAAGTATGTATCATGTATTCTCTAATGAGACTTTGTAAGTTAATAATCTTGATACAAGTCAAATTTTTATTATAAAAACCTTAACAGAACAGACCGTTGTACATGACTCATCTGAATAATTCGGAACGCAACACGTTTTCCTCTTTACG
Source organism: Plusia festucae (assembly GCA_950381575.1). Taxonomy (NCBI): domain Eukaryota; kingdom Metazoa; phylum Arthropoda; class Insecta; order Lepidoptera; family Noctuidae; genus Plusia; species Plusia festucae. Next base: position 1,572,473 of record OX494444.1, on the reverse strand, counting down.
GTATCGTGGTGATGTCGAAATCGTGAGATGGATAGCTACGTGTATACATATAGTTAGCTATATGACCAATTGTATGCAATCGTGGTTGTAATAGATTCCTTAAATATACTAGACACAAGCTTGCATATGCAGTTTGTGGAAAGGGGGCATACTATTACAGAGACAGAGGCAGAGGTCCAGTAGTGGGTATAAAGATATGCAAGGGGCTGAGTTCATTTATTTATTTATTTAATAATTTACCTACAATTGATACAGTTTGAAAAGAACAGCTTGAAATTTGGGCTCTACATATTTCAAATCACCTTATTTTTAGATGGTAGGTACTTATAGTGATCTTTTATCTGTGTATCTATTTTATTTTCCAAGCTTTGTTGGGTTGGGCTTTCAGACTTACCTGAGTCAGCTGAATTCCGTATTTTGTATGAAACAGTGACAATGATATGATATTTATTATTAGAAACAGATTAATTACTCTGAATATTTACCTCGCAAATGTGTTTGACAAATCATATTTACGGCGCAAAAAGTTAAGGAGTATGATAAATGAGTTAGTGAATTAGTTAGTAGTTATCAATAGGTTTGCCATATGGAATTTAATAAGTATGCAATAATATCAAAGTTTTTATCTTCACATTTATATTTATAATCTAGATACAGCTTGATTGGAAAACACGGAACACGTGCATAAAAGATATGATTTAAAAACAATGCGTAGGATTATAAACAATCAGATAATGCTTCTGGAAGCTTCTACAATTTCCATAATAACAAATTGGATCTCGCCAGTTTATACTCATCAAGCTGTTAAAGTTATAGAGCGTGCTAAAGCATATGTATACATACATAATACATACTCGAAAATCTATATATAAGTACTCGTGGTATTAAAACCGAAGAGAAGGACTGCCTCGTTGGTCTAGTGGTCGTAAGCGCGACTGCTGTGCACGAGGTCTCGGGTTCGATTCCCGGGTCGAGCGAAAAATATTTACTGAGTTTAGCTCTCAGAGTCAGGAATTGTGGCAGTGTTTAAACCCCCGTGCCTCAGAAAGCACGTTAAGCCGTTGGTTCTGCGCCTGATCTCTCTCCGGTCGCGTCGGTCAACACTCAACCGTCCCATCGGACTATGAGAGTGAAGGAACAGAGAGTGCACCTGTGTTTGCACACACACTTGTGCACTATAATGTCTCCTGCGTACATAGCTGATCTCACTTGAGATTGGCCACTAAGGCCGAAATTCGGTCTGGAGATTATTAGTAAAACCGAAATTTTTTGATACAATAGGGTCACTTAAATATTTATCATAATTTCCTCTCCCAAGTTGCGCCACAATAACCGGACCTCCGTCTTCCGCAACGGAACTTCTGGGAACTGGGGGCCTAGCTATGGTGCGCAATCATGGGGTATGGTATGATCTTTATTAATCATTTACAATTATCAAAAACATAAACAATGCCCTACAAGGTTTTTGTCTAGTCACCACGCTGGACAAGCGGGTTGGTGACCAATGAGACTTCATATCTACCTCGTTTTTTATACACCTACATTTATTATTGTGACATCCTATGCGTGAAATATAGTTTCTTATTAAGTCAGATCCACATGCCTATTGATGCAGGCCATTTTCTGCGAATGCAGTCTGGATTGTCTCAAGGGGACGTCGAGCTTAATCAGTTTCTCGGTACAGAATTTAATTAGGACACGTTAATGTGAATACAGTCGGAAACAATGGAATTAGTATGGCCCCTTTTCTAAATGAATTTATGCTCCATTTACTGACGTATTTAGAACAACAGACAGCAACCACTTCCTACTTACTTCCTACAACTTCCTAGAATATGGAGAACTGTGTTACTGTATGAAGATAATCCCCAGCCGTGCGAATTCGCTCTCCATTTGTAAAAATATAATGCACCTACTTCTTGATACGTCTTCACCATCCCATAGTTGACTGGTAGAGAATGTTTCAGACATCAAGAGTACCGCTTGAACATTGTAAGTGTATAAAGTATAAGTAAATAAAAATTAAAATATGTAAGTAATTCGGTACAGTCAATTTTCTATTACAAAATTAGAGCTCTATTATTTTGTAATTTTCGTGAGTGGGTGCTTGGTCATCTAATGACTTAATTATTACTGTAACTGTGAATTACTGTGTGAAACAATGGTTAATTATACCCTTTGCTATTATTGGTAAAGTCTAGTAAATAAATAAAATGTAAATTACATTTGTAGAACAACAGCTGGTACACACAATTTTGAATAAGGTAATTAAACTTTCAGACCACAATGAAAATTACGATGTATCGGAATTTCAAATAGCGTCAAATGAGGCTTTAATTTAGGATTAAACTCTGGAATTGGAGAGGATATTGGCAAATTGGTTAATGCTCAATAAAGACTTGTTTTATGTCAGTTAATTGCTTTTGCGGTTATAAAATTCATTAACTTAAACCTATTGGAACTCTACTTATAAACAAGTATTACCGATAAAAGTGTGATTAAATAACATTCTTACACGTGCTTTGTTTTAGGTGATATTATAGGTTATTTAGTCCAGTTTCTATATTAAACAATATCAGGTCCTCGATTCTGGTATGTAAATTGGATCACTTTATAGTGCTTCTAACTTTTTGTGACAATGTATTTGACACCATTAGTCGCGAACGAAATACTCTAGGGAAAATGTTCTAGCGTTTGAACATAGGAGATTAAAAAAAATAAATAACAAATAGTAGGTACACATGACTGGATTACAATGAAATTAAAAGATTAAATCAGGAATGTGGGGAATTACAACAATCAATCAAAAACTGTGTAACACTCTGATAAAACAAATAGATAATACTATTACAATTAATTTTCCGATAGCTACATAGACAGCTGTACAAAACAGAAAAGAAAATTAATTACACAAGTTATGTCTCGTAGAAAAATCTCCTATGAGGAGCACAGATTGAATGCATAAATTATTGGGAAAATAATGAGGAGATAATTAAATTTAATGACGTGCTACATTTTCTTTCGGGGTTGAGCATGAGGACATGACGCATGTAACAGACTAAAAACACCCCTGTCCCGGTTCTGTCTTAGAGCTGATATCTGAAAGTCAGAAAATTTCTCAAATTTCTGACGTCAGAAAACTTTTATTCGTGGAATAAAATTACATCTGACAGTTTTTGTTTTTAAATATGTACATTGTTATAATATATTATGTAAAAAAATCGATATTTATTTAAATATAAGCTATAGACGGGGAATAAAAATTTGGTAAGATCCAGCCTAAGCCTAAAAGCCTAAAGCGATCCGCTTTAATGCTTTTCCTGCTCGTCTTCAGCGGGATGACGTGTTAACTGCTCGTCAATTAAAGCTAGTTTTTTTTATAGCACTATTAGGAACCATTTTTCTAATAAATACTTAAGGTTGTAATCCGATAAGGGATACGACGCAACTGGTTTGTGCGCAGAACCCTATGACGAGGAATAGTCTGTAATTTTCCTAGAATTTGAAGGGAAACCAATACGCAGTGCATCTGTGACTCATTTTAACTGGAAAATGCATTGTATATCTATAATACTTTAGGACATAATGTATATGTTTGTGGATGTTTATCTATTTGTCACCCATTTACACGAGTATCTACTATGTTCATTTAAGCGGAATCTTTTAAATTAACATTATAATTATGAATTTCGGTGTAGAATGTGTATTAGAAATGGTGGACCATCTGCTGTGTTGCCCCAGATGCATTTAGCACAACAGCAAAAATATTGTAACAAGCTGACCAGAGAACAATCGTATTGCCTATGTTTAGGCTGATCAGATCTAATGATAGTCATCAACAAGTAAAACCATTTATTCAATTTAGGGCCTCGAACCCCCAATAGATACGCATAGCCGAGTGGTATAAGTCACCACGCTAATTACCACTGTGCGCGACGTGCTGCGGGTTCGATCCCCGCATGAGACAAGCATTTGTGTGATCCACAAATGCTTGTTCCAAGTCTGGGTGTTCATTGTGCATGTGATTTGAATGTTTGTGAAACCCCCGCGACACAAGGATGAAAATCCATAGTGCGGGCGTCGTTATTTATAAAAAAAAAAAAAATACTGGAAGGCTAATGAACTTTAATACGTTCTTAAATGTTTATTTGTCGCTACTTTACACCTTAAAGTGACAGAAACAGCATGAAACTTAATGTCTCGCTCCAAAATGGTTTCAAACGTTTCAGTTATTGGCTGTAAGTAGCACATGATGATGGTCGGAATAATAAGCTATCAAAAATATAAGACCAGTTTTTATCGCTGGTCTAATGGGATATTCATCAAGGATACACGTAAGTCGGTGTTTTTATATAAAGTACAATGGATAATCAATAAGATAAGATAGTCTCAATAGACTACATTTGAGATCAACTGCTGTCATCTCACGCTTTGAATGAAAACAAATAGATTTAGTTTTAGTTCTTCTGGAAAAAATGGAACGATAAACTCTCAAACACGTGATTCATGCAATTAGTTAAAGCGAGTAATATTTTCCCACGAATAATATCGATCAGTGTTGTAAAATAAATTAATTCAACTTAAACTTACATATTAAACGCTTAAATATAAATTTATCTGAATTACGTTAATAAATTAAATCCAAATAGAAAGAAGGGGAAATTTGAACGCTCGGGCAGTTTCCTTCTTTCTATTTGGATTTAATTTACAAGATATTGTGACGTATGAATGCAGTCACGTTTATTTTTCAATTTCATTTAAATTTATTATCTTAAAAGTCAACATTATTTGGCGCAACTTACGTTTCACATATTTAAAGAAAGTTATCAATCAAGGTCACAAAGTTACGATTATCTTAATAACTGTAGCCACTCGTACTGATATCACAGTAAATAACGATTATAATATATGAGCCGCCTTAGGTAATTCGCATCACGTTTATCAATCATGATTGATATCAAAGTCTGAACAAGTACACTCAGAGTAACTTTCCTCGTATTTCGAAGGGGATTTGTTCAACGGATTAGTTGAAGACATATTGCCTTGTTTGATAAATCTTATTTTTATCTAACAAGGCAACGTTAAATATTCTTAAGGCACGTGAAAATGCAGTAAAAAGTATAACGTGCAAGAGAGTATAAAATCTTATCACGATGTGCATTATCAGGTGATTAAAATATACGATAAAAGTATGACTTTTCATGTGTAAAGTGACTATGAGTTCGTGAGTCCGATATTATATTATGAAGTTTACTTTTGCATCTCCGATTGTGTGTCAGAGAATGCCAAATGCCAAGGCATAAAACCCGCTTGTATAAATAAAGTTTTTTAATAAACAAAAGTATAGACCTTTTATTTGTATTTATGCACTAAGAAATCCTTGAAATCTGCAAATAATGTTTACTACAGCGTCTTTTTGTTTCACACGTTTATATTCTTTATTGTGTTGACCCAAGTTTGTGTATTGACCCATCGCGCATTGCGGGACAGCAAATGTAAACACAGACTGTAGACAGACATTCGCAATATTGTGTAAGTAACATCTTGTTCTTGGCCATTTATTTACCCTCAAATCATAATTTGAAATTACATACCGAGAAAACTAAGAATAGTGCATTCTGTGGGATTTATTAATAATTCTAAATGTAAAAGATTTTCTGTATACTTTTAATTACAATTTGATTTGTTTATCTATATAGATAACATACACTACAAGAATAATACGCACACATATACATTTTGTGGATAAAAGTTCAGCTATTTCAGCAATTCACAGACGTCTTTGAGCTCACAAATATACATAACTAGCTGTTTCCCGCAGCTCCGCCCGCGGTCTAATTTTTTTCATGTAATTGAGAATTTTCTTTACTATAAACCTCACGGAGCCCGAGACCTTTCCAACGAATGCAAAACCGTGGAAATCGGTTCGTGCGTTCTGGAGTTATAGCGTCAGGAAGGAAAACCCGACTTATTTTTATATAGTAGATGTGTTGGGTGTGCTTTATATTCAAGACAGAAACTTAGATACAAGTGAAGACTTAAGGACCAGTATCTCCAAAATTATGTTTTCTTACATTTGTTACTGATGAATATAATGTCTGCAAAAGGCAGCGAATGAATTGTAATTACCGATACAAAGATAACGAAACTGTTCTTAATAGCAGTCTTCGAGTTGCAATACAAGTCATAACAATTATGAAATATTACCCGTTCGATCTTTCACTGTCATGTCTTCGTTTCAGCATGGCAGAACATTATGTACGGTCAAGCACAATAGCATCTATGAATCTCGAATATCTATCTTATTGCTTTGAAATAAAGTTGCTGTCAATTTAAAAGTGGATCTGCTGTGTGGTGGATTGTTCATTTCGGTTTTGTGAACAGATGTTAGTGTCGAGCACATTCTAATTATATTTGGATGTAGAGAATAAATTTGAGAAAATTGAGTATGTGGCTTGTATTTTTGAAGACTATTTCATCTGTAACGAGTGTGACGATTTCGTTGGCAATACATTTTGTAATACCAAGAGCATGTAATGTAGAAAATATTTCATTTTGAGAAAGATTTCTGTGACACTGTAGTCAGTATAACATTATATTACCAACATTTACTAGAATTTCTTTTCATTGTTTTTTCACTAGTACCACTGTTGTTATACATATTTTTAAACGAATAATTTATCTAGTCTTAGGTCAGTACCTAAGACTAGATATAAAGATATATGCAGAACGGTACAAAACAATACGTACCGTTTTAAATTACCCATGTGACAATGGAATTAAAAAATAAATATTCAATTACGTTTAATTTATTAAGGTATCACGGTCAATGAGACGGTGACACGTGGAAAGGTAAACCTTTCCTTTTCCTTCTTAAAATAATTTGAAGAAACTTATAAATAACAATATTCCTATACAAGGAACCCTTATCCATAAACTTGAATAACAACTTTCCAATGTTTGCCTTGTTCGACTCATTAATTTACTCAAATTCAACTATTTAGTTATAAGTATATGCTAAATACATATAACAGTGTTGTCACGTTCATTTGTGATTACTAGCAAATAAGTATTAAATTATTTTATCTGACGATTGAAACAAATGTTTGTATACAGAGAAAATAACAATGGAGAGAGTACCTACGCTGACTCAATTTTGAATTTTGACAACGCTACAAATGTGAAAATTTGTGTTTTTTTGTAGCCTCTTAACATTAAAATGATTAAACTTATCTATATTAATAATTTCGTTCAGGGGTACGGTAGACTCGATCGAAACCATATATGAATAACAAAACATAAAAAAATATTGATTTCGAGTCGACAACATATATCCGCAAAATTCTGATTATGGAGAATTTCGTTAAATTCTAATGGCACTGACAAACAAACCCGTGATTACAGTGCTGACAAGGCGTATGACAGTTGCATGATAGTTGGTGTTAAATGAAAGAGGAGAGGTATGAGTTTTGTATAAAAACCTCCTTTACTGCTTAGTTAATTTGTTCTCTAATTTTAAAATTTAATTGTTTTTCTTTCAATGATGTAAGAAAACATTTGCTCTGATGAAAATATATTTACTTATTATTGGTACAAGATGGTGTTATTTCACATAAAAAGCTAGGCCTCACGATTACTTAACAGTTGGGTCCAGAATCGTTTCGGGACGCGTTGGAATTTTGGAAATAATAGTTCAAGAATATTTATTTCGCTTTTTTCACGTTCCGTTGCATACTAGCTCTTATATACGCCTCGCCAATCAACACGTCGCGTGCGTCGCGCCAAAGAAGCATCCATCACAAAGAACTGTGGCTCATTTGACTGTGTAAAACGAAACGTCTTGCCGGAAACATTGAGTGAATCTTAACAAAACTTAAAACTTTTCTTCAGTCGTTGTTGTTTCGCGAAAATATTAATATCATTTGTGTGTAAAAAATAAAAATTATGTGTGTGAAAACTATGGCAGTTTTTATTTACTATATTTATTAAACACAATGAACGAAGCTATAGGAATCTATGGCTTGCTTACATTTAATATTCCTTGAAAACCGATGACTACAGAAATATTTACCTACATTGTGTATCATGAGTCACATTTCAACCGAGCGGAGCCGGGTTTTCATCTAGTTGGATAATAATTTTACTCCTAGATTAATGGTGTCGTTTAAAACCTAGATTCAGTCAATAAGAATGGTAACATTATGTACACGCGAGGACCTACATAACACCGCGTGGCTGAGTATTGGGGGCTTACTCTTGATTTTAATTCCAATCGATCGACATTGGAATTTTAATGTTTCGTACTCTTGAGTTCGATGCTAGCGCCACATTGGTTTTAAATTGCGTGTCTATTTTGGGGAACTAAGTGGAATCGGGATCGGGCTTGGCGTGCGCTAAACGGCACTCTTGAGTGTATTTTGACAGCTGCAAATTGCGTCAGTATTGTGTTGGGATTGTTTGTGGATTGTGATTTTTCCAATAACAAAAGTGTAACTTTTTAGAAATTGTTTTGCGTTTTAAGCGATTTTTAATAAGTAATAAGTGTTTAATATGGCAAGATTAGCAGTTATATACAGTATTTTAGGTAATTCGCATAAAAAAACAATTAAAACAAAGACGAGATGAGCGTCGGATGATGCGGTATACGGACAAAGCGTTTTCTATGAATTAAGACGAAATTAAAGCGAATTATAGGGTGAGCAAGGAATTGTTTGAGGAAATTTACGAAAACGACAAAACACAAATATTTCACTTAATTAACATCTAATAAAGTAAAACATTACTCTATAATACGGTAATAAAGTATATAGGTATGATAGTATATTTACTTACCACTTGTAGAAACTTTGTTATTAACTGAGTAACAATTATTTCTTACTTAAAAGTTACCAAACGCGAACAATATCTTTACAAACTATACTACTATACTATTCTAAACAAACTTGCGTTTCGAATTCATTTCTATCCACTTGACTTTATTTTTGAAATTGGAGAACCTCTGCGCCGGGTTTTTTTTTTTCAAGTAGTGTAGGCAACGATCATAACGCATGAAGCCACAGTCATGGTAAATTTTATGATTTTAATCATTTTCTTACAGCCAAATGAATTTAACACGAAAATATTAATAAATGAACATCTATTTATGTCATATTTATTTATTAGCCTTGTTTTTTTAAGAATAAAGCAGTTAAAAGTCATATTTACAGTTTATCGTAATGAGTTGAACACCACTATTGCGGCTCTTAACGTAGCTAACTTCACGTGTAACAAAATAATCGCGGCGCAATCCCAATTTCAATCCAATGTTGACAATATTGTTTTCAAGAGTACCGAATCACGTGACTGCAAAATTAACATTGGAATTGTATTGGCTCTAGATTGGAATTGATATTAGTTTCAAGAGTTAGCCCCCTGGTCCGAAAAATCTGACTTTGGCATTGATTGTCACGCAAAGAAGATTTATTTTTTATTCTTTCGTTCCCATTACATAATTAGATAATAGTTTATAATAGATCGATACCTCTTTATTTTACAGCTAGAGTTGGGTATCATCATTCAGTAATGCTCTCTATTTGTAGACACTAAACTCAATTTGACGATGAACTTAATTTAACGCTAGACGATAATACAATTATATTTTAAGCAGCTACAGCAGTTGGTGCATCGTCTATATTTGTAACACAGTTGTGTCAACTACTACAGTTTGCACTAGTATAATAATATAATACAATTCTTTAGGTAACATAATAATATGAGTACCTTTACAGGATTATTTTTTATGAAGTGAGTAGGTATATTATACGAGGTAATCAGGTGCATAAAACTGAACTACTTTCCTCAAGGAACATGGGCAGAAATCTTCAAATTTAAAATGAGTTTTTTATACAATGACAGGTCACGTGACTTATGTTTAAACGAAAAGTTGATTTTAAATTTTAAGATTTCTACCTATGTTCCTTAGGAAAAGATTTTCAGTTTTATACACCTGATACACCTCGTAGAATTTACGCACTCCATAAAAATAATCCTGTATTTATCATGGGTTTTGTATTCATGAGTTACTTATTCATCAACTTAGGTAGGTAGCAAGGTAGAACTTTACAACTAAAGCAGGAATTTTTACAGTGAATCATTTTAGCAAATAGTCCACTTCTCAAGTATCACTGAATTTCAATCGTCTGATCTTGACTTACACTTAAAGGTAAGTACTTCATCTTAGTAACGTATCGATGGATGGCAAAAAAAAATTGGCGGAAGCGTTGTAAAGGTCTTCACGTGTGCTGTGATGGGACGCTAGTCAGTTCAATAAATGAGACAAAAACTGAAAATAAACTACTCAACTGCAGCAAAGTAATTGTGTTCTAATCTAAAATCTAAAATATTTTTATTTCAAGTAGGCCTTTCCAGGCACTTCCGAAACGTAAAATGACGCTAGTTGCGCGGTTCCAAAATGTCATTCCTATGGAGAAGAACCGGCAAGAAATTCCATAGGCTTGATAGCAATACCACATCCGGTCAAAATTTAACACATATAATTTAATTGATAATATTTTAACACATTTGTGTAGCAGTTCAAGTACGTGCTGAATACAATGTGTCGTTTGCGTGACGTGCGCAGTGGGCATGTATGTGATAATTTGTTACGTTGACATCGTTAGTAAGCACGTTAGTTATATTATCACCGTCTTTTGATCAGCAGATATATACAGTATGCTTTGGAAGTTTAAATATAATTGTCACGATTTGATAAATTCTAGTTTATCTAATTCTAGTTCAAATATTGATATAGAATGACAGCCGAATTGAAAAACGATACAAGTTTACGCATATATATTTGTTTAATGAAACCTCGCAAAAAAAGTAATTTAGCATAAATCAAAATATAGTACTCCTGGGAGCAATACTTTAATTTAAGGAGCTACCTTATTACACAAACAAGAAGCTTATATCAGTACCTAGTAGGACTTGAGCAATTGTCTGTGAAAATTGTAATAAAAGCACCTTTTTTTAATAAAAAAAAATATTCAATTATTATATTAATGTCTTTTTTACATGCGTTTGTAAACGAAATATAAAAGAGACATTAAAGATTCAATAAGAAGAATAAAATCAACATTAAATACATATAAATCACAGATCGTTCAGATGAGTATAATGATCAAGTACTATGCACTTTGTTTATGTAAAGGCCAGACGTCTTAAGGTCGGCTGCTTCGCTTCCTGTCAAGTCGGAAACTGGTACATACGGGAGATAAATGTACCTACAATATACATGTGTTCCTGTTAATATTCTTTTTTAAGAAATGTAGGAACAGGTCGTTTCCTATATTAGTATTCGTATTAGTATACCTACTTAAGGATTAAGTAAAGATAAAGATAGGAAGAGATATGCGGAGCTGACTACCAACCTTCACTAGTTGGAGAGGCACTTTAAGAAGAAGAATACTTAAGGACGTATTACTAAATATCTAATAAATATTTTTATTTATTTTATTTATTTATTATTATAGTACAACACCATCCTTACAGGTAAGCACCCAATGCGACAATGTTGGCATACATATGTATGTACTAGCTTCTGCCCGCAACTTCGTCTGCGTGGACTTCAGAATTGAGTCCAAAAAGAAATGAAAAATGTTCTAAAATTTTCACCCGTGTTATAGCTTGCGCTGTAATACAGAAAAATACCAAATTTATAAGCTGTCTGCCCACGGCTTAGCTCGTAAACAATTTTAAATTTTCCCTCGGGAACTACTAAGGAATCGGGATCGAAGGTAGCCTATGTTCTTTTCCATGTAAGGCAAAGGCAGTCCAAAGGCAACATGCATGCCAAATTTCATCCAAATCCGTTAAGCCGTTTTTGCGTGATTGAGTAACAAACATCCAAACATCTAAACATCCCATCATCTACACTTTCACATTTATAATATTAGTAGGATAAAACAGACGCTGTTTGTATGATGCATAGATGTTTTAAACTGCGCAAAGTATTTTTATGAACTTTACAACAAGAAATATAGTGACTAAGTATTCGGCCATTAGACATAATCTGTGACAATTAAGCATTTACCAATATTAAGAGGTTTTACTCCCTAATACAACCAGTATTCCCTTACAGTATGATCAAAGTGACAGGACGAGACAATCTGTCTACCTTACCCGCTCAGCCAGTAACAGAATGATTTGAGAGTAAGTTCAAATAACTTCCCGTCTCACTGAGTTTCGTAAATGACGATTCAGATTGTGAAGCCGGTTTGATCCCACTCAATCAGGTTTCCTAAGACACGGCTATCGTACGCAATCTTTGCTAGTCTGATATACCGACAGGGGATTTGTAGTTGATTGCGTAATGAATTAGTACCGTAGAGCGGCTCTATGTGTTGTGATACCTAAAAATCAATTGTAAGCGTGAGTCGTGAACTATTTTATTGATAAAACATACTTGCTGACGCCATAAAACAGTATATTAAATAATTTTATTATGACATCAGCTTTTAAGTGGCAGAAAAAAATGGTTTTAAGTTTCGGAGAGTCAAGTAATACATAGTTCAGGACAACTTTTGTTAAGAAATTAATTAATTAATTGCTACTTCACTTTGGGGTGGAAAGTCTAAGGGGTGGGACAGAATTGTAGTGACTGAAAAAACCCTTGATCAGTCATTAGGTGCCGAAGGTCAAGGCATCCTGGTCAGATCCAGCTGCGTTGTATGATTTCTTGTCGGTCTTGAATGAATTTATAAAAATATTAGACGTATGACTTGATTAGGATAAAATAATCAGATCTCTAATTTAAATATCATCATGATAATATAGACCTTACGTCATATAATATCAGTTTGATATTACTTGAATAATTTAAAATGATTAGTCATTTTATAAGTCCTATGCGACCTTCCATATTTTTTGTGGGCGATAATGACGAATCTAGCAAAGGTTTTTTGCTTATTACCACGAACAAGTTTTTATTTAATTTGTCATCTGAATGATCTGATAGGAAACGTGGCGCTTAAGACCACACATGTAGTAGAGGCTTCAATGACTTAAGGAGGAAACTGGCCAAGTGACTAGGCTTGTGATAAAATGTACCTTCATCATAACTATTACAGATATTCATCCATCGTTATAGAACTTCTAGGAACAAAGTTCTGTTCCCTATTACCATAATTGCTCCAATCTTATAGTAATGTTAACACACAAACACATGAATTTTAATAAAAACACCATGTATCAGTATTTGCCTAACTTGTTTGCGAAATTCATCTGCAAAAAATATCAGGTTTTTTGCATTGTCTAAATATGATTTGCAAAAGTAAACAAACGAGAACTAATTAACCCAAAAACCAACCATCACAAATTGATATGTTTCTTTATATAATCATTGAATCGTTTTTCTTATTCTGAGAGCGAAATTTCTAACACAGGTCAGAAATTAATTTAGATCATAAAAAATATGTTAACTTCAAAATAAACGAGTGCAACATGATGATGAAGTAGGAATAATTCAAGAAATAAGTGAGTAATTTATTAAAGTGTGTGTAAACATTTCTACGTAACAATGTCAAAAATATACCTTTTAAATGTCAAGTGAATGACAATTAGAGTTAAGTACCCACACGTATAAGAAAATTGGCTGAATTAGGAACCGAAAATTGTCTGAAATAGAAATTCAACTGTATGGTTTTCTTTTATTATCAGTGTTTACAATTCTGCAGTAATTAATCAACCTTGTTACAACCTACACACAATCCATTTTCAAAGAAGCAATCCCAATCCCAATAGGTCCTGCCCTACACAATACTTTTTTACCAGCTTATAGCAGAATAATCCCAACACATAATCAACGCAACCGGACGAGATCATCGAACCTACCTCAAGCGAATCATCCTAACTCGTGACCTCCAGACTAATAGCTCAGTAAACACCATTCAATGTCAGACTACCAATGTTATATAGGCAGCTAGTACCAGACACCGAAACCCTTCATTATCAAATGATCGGAAATAATAAAGAGAATTATAAATAAGCTTTACGGACGATTTAGATTCGTGAAGGACAATCGCCATTGGATTGAGTCGATCCTATTCTGACGTACAACAATGGTGAAGGTGATTCATGATTCATGAGACCTACTATGATTGGGAAAGTTGATGTTACAACCGACGCGAACATTCCTTGCCGTCTGACAACTGGGCCGTTCGAGAAAATGCTGATCGGATGATCAAATTATGAACTGTAGGTTTTATATACTTCATTTGTACCTAACGTAGAATTATCATGTGAATTATGTTTTTCATTAGATGTTCGTTTTTAAGGTATACTTGCTGAACATCGGGTTCACAAGATGAGTTTCGTAAAAGTACAAAATTGCTTTTTTACGGGTTTCGTTGCACAAGAGACAAATTCAAGTCTAGACTGAACATAAATCGTGTTCTTCCAGACAACCAGACTAAAGATAAACCAATGACAGAAAGCATACAAGTATTAAATTTCTTTGATTAAAAAAAGTACAAACAGGAATATCTGCGCCAGACATTGGCCATTTGACGGTTTTCATCGGCCATCTTTCTATGAGTACCTATAAAAACATTGAAAGTTCTCGTTCAAAATAAAAATAAATGTAAATGGAATGTTTTGTTCGCGTGTGCCCAAATTGTATAGCAAAATCTCCCCTCGTATTCTCATGTTTCATCACAATGCGTGAATACAATCAAGTTCATTACATCTCAAGGTCACTCCACAACGTCGGTTATTTGAATAACTTTAAATAAATTATGTTCGACTTTCCTTTATTTATAAAAAAAGCAACAATTGATTGTTTTTACATTGAGCTGTCATATTCGTCAACACTTAATTGAAAGTCACTCATTATGTGGTTTTTGTTGCAGTTAATAACTGTAGCAAGTTAGTTACTTTTTACACATTCTTGGAGAAAAATGAAAATAAGTCTGAAACATGTAGGTATCTAATACATTGGTATATTCATGAACGAAATATGTATCGTGTTTATAAGGCTTTAACTCTATTAAAACCGCAAACTATTAATCACAAATAAATTCCATTCAACCTAAAACTACGTCTTTGGACCAATTTGCATTCTGAATATTGAATGATTTTATTAGGATATTGAACCGTGTATAAATTGAATTATGCCCTTCGTAAGCCGTTTATTTGTCAAAGGCTTTAATTCAAATTGGAAGTGAAATGAAACCATTATTTTGTTCAATAGGTATTGGAAACTCTATAGGATTAGGACCTTTCTATTCCATATTCATTACTGTTAAGTTGAATTTCAAACGACTAAGTAATTTTATTTTTCAGCTGATAGGTAGGTACACGGACGTCCTTTGTAAATCATAAAACTCGAATGCATGTAAATTCATGTATTAATTTATAGTCAACCTTGAAGGATCGACCGCTGCTGTTGCTATGTTGGAATACGATTAAGTTGCAAATAAAAATAAAAGTTCAGTAAGTCTTAAGTACATCCATTTTTGTACATCAAATAAAGAGCACTAATCAAACACACAACAAAAATCTCACATCAAGTCTATCTATCAATTTTCATTTATCCAGGGCCATTGACTTGGCCCTGGACTTTGGTGGAGATTGGAAGATGATATACGCACAAGGGCAAGATCACGACGACAAGTTGGACGCAGAAGGAATTCATGGCTCCCCAACATCCGGGAGTGGACAGGAATTCGAATATAAGTTCATATGCGCATATGAACTGTTCCACCTCGCAAGAAATAGAGATAGATTCCAAAATCTGGAAGCCGAAGTTCATTAATTGGAGTGTCACTTAAAGAAGAAGAAGATAGATGCACCCGACACGACACAAGATTACCGGATTATAAGTGTGATAACCTAGTAATTCAGCTAGAAAAATCAGACACAAACAAAAAAATCAGGGTGTACTGGAGGAAGTCTTAACTCTTAAGATGACCTTCTTGGTCCTTCTTTTATTGCGCAGTAAATCTAAGGATGATTCTCGTCATTATCCTTTCGACTTAAAATCACAACGTTTCGAAGCTTCTGGACTCTTAAGGAGATACGAACTAAAGACGCATAAAATTTATCATTTTATTGCATTCGAGGGGTCTTTAAGACAGGTTTTGGTGCAAAATATGACGTATTTCCTTCGGTCAATAACATCAACAGGTTTTTTTCTCATGATTAAGTGTTATAGTAGTGTTTAGTACATTTTAAATCTACGTGAACATTCTGTCTTTGATGTCAACACGTGTCGGATGAAATCACTCATTCAGAAAAGATGAAAAATAGGTCAGGGTTGTATTTAACAGCTTTTGAATAAAATAACATAAAAGATCGTGTATTCTTAAAAAAACCGGTTCTTTTGCTAAGAAATACGAAAAGAAGCATGAATGAATACACTAGATTTATGGGAACTCAGTTTCTTATACATGAACGTCACTATAAAACACTCAATTATATTTCAAGGAAATTAGTGAATCAATTTCGTAAGTGTAACATTTAGATAATTTTAATTCACAGAATGTAGAGGCTTAGAAATTGTCATTAGTGTCATAAAGGACATTGACACTTATATATCTACGTTCTACGATATGAATTTTGAAGACGACATTAAATAGTAATCAACATATATAAAAAAACTTGAAACAGGTTAAAAACTCGTGCCAGACAAACCTGCTTTTCGAGATAAGAGAAGATCCCAAGCATACACACACGAAAATGTGCGTTATACATAAATTGTCATTGTTGTGAGCAACAGTTGTCATTGTACTAAAGATACCGAACAAAACGATAACGTTTAAAATAACTGTTGCTGTATAGCTCTTGTTAGAAAGTTCAGCAGACTGTGTAGACGACGTCCCGTGATGAGCCAATCGAGGTTATTTAGGTCAAGGTCAGGTTGGAGGACAAGATCTCAGTATAGACGGAGGGTATCGTGGCGAATCCATACAATTTCGCTGGTTGTTCAGATTAAGAGTGTTTATTGTGCCATCAGATTGAGGTTTTTGTTTTCAGGATCAGTTCCTTAATGTTTATGATTGAGTAGTTCCCCTCTTGTGAGCTTTTTGCGGAAATACAAAAGAACTGAATTGAAGTTCCTGCGTCAAAATTGGGACTTTTCATCTTCTAAAGCCTTTCCACTTTACTTAGCTGATCCATGTCAACATAGACTCGACATTTAAAATTATAATTAGTTTCGAAACTTCTATTGCATAATTTGAAACACATTAAAGCTCACATTCTCACGCCATGACGAACTCATGAATAAGATTTCCGGTGGCATGAAAACTAGATTTACCAAGTCACAATGCTCTTATCGAATGACATTGGGCAAACTCATGTGCTCACTATGAATACAAATTTATTTTTTATACAATCAAAATGTTTTTATTTCTAGTAAACTTAAAAAAGGCCCTTTAGAAACGTTAACTTTAAAACTAAATGACTCTAGGTGCGCGATATGGAATAGGTCAACATACGTTAAGTAAACACTTAAGAGGACCGTAAAGACCAGGTTAAAACTAGACCTATTTGATTACTCATCTATTAATCATAGTTATTTATTACCAAAGACAACTTTCTACTCGAAGGTAGATCGATCTACATTGAAAGAGTTAAAATATGAAATCGTGTCATTAACTTGCTTTAAAGTCACGCTTGCGATAAGCATTGATTAGGTAGATAGAGAGCGTGAGTAACATTGAAAGTGCTTGAATATCAATGTAGTTAAAATGTTCATAAACATTACAATAACAATAAAGAAGGCATATGCCTACACAAGGAGTCTGCCTGGACTGGGTCCCAGCCGGAATCGAGCAGAGAATGCGCGAGTTATCCCACGACTCCGGCTAAGGCAAAGACGGGACCGGGGTGTTTTCAGTCGGTGAAAGTCCGACATACGCCCAAGTCGCACCCTCGGCGTGGGTTGAAAGCATAAGCTTTTCACCCCGAAAAAAAAAAACAAAAAACAAGGAGTCATTCCAGACACGTGCGATTAAATCAATTTATCCACAGAATCAAGTCAACATGAGAAACACGTAATTGGAAATAACGTCATCGTCATATTTTGGGAACAACATACAAAGTTAATTTGCTAAGGAATTTCGTTTGAATCCCTAGAAGGGCAAAGAGCCTAAATATAACAAGAGGTTTTCGCTACACAAAGTCGTAATGCCGAGGGTGAGCTTATTTATAGACATAAATTCTTCGAAACCGTTACTGAGTTTCAGAAATAGAAATTTCTTTTTGCTAAGATTTATTAAGAGACTGTGTTTCTTTGAGGGACTTAACAAAGAATGTCGCCACGTGCCTGGTAATTGAGAAATCTTTTTATTGTTAAAAAATATGGTAAAAAGCGGTAAATTCTCAATAAATTATTTTCAAGAGAGTTATTTTCAGTCTATTTAAAATCTTTTAAAATTTGTTTGGGATATCCTATACAATAATACATATAATAACACGTAATACAATATTTTGACATTTACTACCATCAACATAAAAAACAATAAAAAACGTTATTCGTCTAACCTTTCAAGCAATTAATAGCTTTTCTATTTATCTGCATATAACCTGATCCATAGCTTAAATAAAGCGATAAAACTTTTATAACGATAAGAAGCATTCATAAATGTGACTGAAAGTGGTTCCGAACAAAAATTTTGGGAAAGCCTCAGATTTCTATACAGAAGTTCTGTTTCGGGTCATAGAAGCCTTGGTATTGGAATTGTAGATTACAGTTTAGTACACATTTTTGTTTATCTAGAACGTTTCGGAGAAAGGCCTAGATTGGATTATTCCTTCCTTCGAATGGAAAAACAAATGCAAATAAGAATAACAGTAAATTTAGTCTTTTGTATGTTAACATTGACGTAAACGGATTTAAATTAAGGAAAACCCTAAAGTCAAAGGTTTCTGTTAATGTTTTGTTTAAAATCATTAAAACCTTTCCTTTACGATG
The DNA here is from genome assembly GCA_950381575.1 of Plusia festucae. Taxonomy (NCBI): domain Eukaryota; kingdom Metazoa; phylum Arthropoda; class Insecta; order Lepidoptera; family Noctuidae; genus Plusia; species Plusia festucae. The sequence continues at coordinate 1,553,521 of OX494444.1, read as the reverse complement.
TGGTGCCAGTGTGCCAGTGACGTTTTTAAATGACTAATTCGAGATAGTTTCTGTATTTCGGCAACTTAATTCTACTCGTAAAATGTTTGTAAACAATTTGAGAGCGTGCGTACGTGTCTCAACGCATGTTGTAGGGATCGTGTTAGAGGCCGAATGCGGTAATAGGTGTTGTCACAACTGCTAGTAACAATGATCCAACGGTTAAAATTGACTGTTTGATGAGTTGACTTAACTCTAAGATTTTGAAAAATTCCCAAGGGATAAAGTTGACAATATTAAACATATCTATATTAGTTAGTTCTAGTTCTAGTATCTAAAATTATATCTAGCTTTGATGTCACGGTATCGTAATTAGATTTATAAAAGAGAATAAGCTAGTAACCGGACTCGATAATACTTAATTTATTTATATACTTAATAAATTCCTGACTGATAATACATTGGTAATCATGTGAATATCCTAAACTATCTCTGCAATGCGATAACGAGTTACTCAATTAAATAACAGTTATTTTAGACCGATAGTGTAAAAATAAAGTGAAAAATTTGTACCTGCCGGTTGGCGCCGGTATGTCGCGGGGAGGGGGGGGAGGGGGCGGGCCGCGGGGCGCGGGGCCTGTCACAACTAGCGAGTGAGGTCAAGCCGGTGCATCCCCGAGGGATGGGATTACTGTTATTTGTAACATGTTTTTCGATACTCGATTATGTATTGTAATATAGTACGTAGTGTTTGGTTTGTTAAGTATGTAATTAGATTGGAGAGTTCACAATTCTTTGAGCCAAGTAATAATTCAGAATTCTTATGTTTATGGGTGAAATATTTATTAACCTTTAAGAGAAGGATCGAAGACAACGGCATAATCATTATGTTTTCAACATTCAGAAGCCAAATCATATTAACTGAAAGATAATTAGTACTAACGCCATTAATAACTAGAAATATTTTACAGATTGTGAGTAATTGTGACTCATTAAGCTCAATTATATCATGATTTAAAACAATTGAGCTTACTTTCAAATCGATCAAATGATAAAACATACTAAGTCTAAAATATTAATGTAAGTTGGATAGTAAACTAGCGATCTTATAAACGCCTTTGCTAGAATTTCACGATTCTATTCTCTTATTGTGATTCATGAGATTTTTCTAGACGTTTTTTAACCGTTTCCGGTAATTGGCAAGACAAACGCGAGAGTATTATCAAAACATTCTGGCGCCAACTAATGTTAATGATTTTCTAAGCATTGCGAAAGTAAATCAATTAATTTCGATTATTCTATTCACTCTCTCGTATTGTCTATGTCATTCAGCGATAAATATTTTATACGGAAATAACTATTTTACAGAAACATTCGAGCACAATAAAAGTCTTAAAATGGTAAAATGTTTCCTTGTTTAAATAATACCATGCTTATGGAATTTCATAAAACATAAAAGTGCACCGAAGCGCATTTAGTAGTTAACAATAGCTGCACTAAAACAACAATGAATACTACAAAACATGCGTGTTATCGCACAATACCCAACACTAGTGAGGTCAGAAAGACCGGAGGGGCTCGCCCCGCGTGCCTCCCCCCGCCGGTCCTATAAAACCACTCCCCCACGCGCGCGCCGCGTCTATCGTTTCTGCGCCACCGTATAGCTCGGTCCTACAACGACCGCAATACCACGCGCTAAATAAATTGTGAAAGTGTTGCTTATAAAACGTGATTTCTCGAGTGAGAGTACATTGCCGCGCCTAAGAACCAAGAAGACGCGACGCCTTCGCAACTACATAATAAGTGTCGGTGGGGGAATTGTCTCGTGCATTTGAGCGTGGAGAGGGGTTCAATGGAAGCGAGGTTCGTGACCTGCCGGAGTTTCCAGCAGATCAAGCCGCCTGAGAAGAGCCTAGCGCCGTCTCCGCCGACGGTGAAGGGGCTCCTGTCTCGTTTTGGGAGTCAGGCACAGGCTTTGTTCGCGCCAAAGAAACCCCGTTTCGGTTCGTCAGTCGCTATTCACAAACTTCGCGAAACCAAGTGGTTCAAACATGATGAACAAAACATATTGTGCGCCGTCCTCGAGACAGGATTCATCCTCGAGGTGCGAGCGGAGGACCCGCTGCCCCCGGACTCAGTCCTGTCCCCAGACTATCATATGTATGCAGTCGCCATGTGGAAGAAGGGTAAAGGTGTGTACCATATGTTTTGTGTTATATTCATTACGATAATTTGTTATCAGTTCGATTGTAGAACAAGAAAGGAATTTTAAGTTCGTCATAAACGTCCGCGATATTCATCGTAATTAGGGCGCGTTGATAACGTTCGCTTCGTGTGTGCCTCGCAGCGAGACTAAATAAAGTTGGCACAGTTCACCCACGGTCACACGTAATAAGACGAATTCACAATAGCGTTTGTAAATAATTCATGTGCATGCACGATTCGCTTTAATGAGATCAACATGTATTGTTGATGCGTTTAAAGCTCGTATAACTATCAGCGATTCTTTAAGTACAAGTTTCGAAAGGGCAAAGGCCTTGAGGAACATGCAGTATGAATAATATGAAGCGTCAATGGAATTTGGGTAGGTTGTACTCGACAAGCTAACAGGTTTTTAATGAATGAATGTGTTCTTCCGACAGAAAAAACAAAGAACCCGGAACAGATAGACGTGTATACAGTACAACAAAAAGGTGTGAGAAAACGTGTCGTGAAGACAACACTAGGTGCCTTCTGGAAGAAAGACTCCGTGATACGCATCAACAATGTGGACGATAAACAGGAGACTCCGAACAGTGAAAAGGATATCAGAGCCAAGGTAACAATCACTAAGAACTTTCGGAAGTCCACGTTTCCAATTCCAATATTTACTAAAACACGTTCGCGTTTGCTAAATATTCCCCCACTTCGGTCTAACTCTACCAGACTAATTTCACATCGATCACGATATCTAAAAAATATTTGAAAGTAACATACAGGTAATTATGTGTAACTGATATTAAGTATAATCAAACAAGAAATATCATTAAAGTGATACAAGTGACAACGAAACACGGCCTTCACTGATCCACAATATATTTAACAGCAAGGCTGAAGTTTCATATAAGTTTTGTAATGCAAAGTTGCTAAAATCGAACAGACTAATTTTAAAAGATTACAACATCATACTAGTAGCAGAGTCAAAGTGTTCAAACAATTGTAATCATTTAATCACAGCTTGATAACATGACTTGTTAAACAATTATTGTACTCAGTAAACGACCTCGATTTTATGCAAATTCAAAGTCTTTGGCCGTTATACAAACATCACATTACCTAATACAGCATCTCTGTTATCTTATAACCTGTTTTATCTAATTCGTTTTCACTTCCTCACATAATCTCGTTTAGATTAGTTTTATGCATGATAATTCCAACCTTTAATGGTTTATCAACAAACTCGATCGAACTTAGACGTTCTTCCTTCAATACCGTAGGCTTGCGTCAGAATTGGAAACCTCTCGTTTCAGATAGCGAAAGCCTCAAGAGGTCTTTCGTTTATTGGAAACTGTGGGCACAAATGAACAGTGGAACAGCTACTAAGGAGCTTCTACTGATTGCAGCTGGATATGGCAACTAAGTCAAGGTTCGAGAGGAACTGGCACAATACCCTGCACTTCGTCCACTGGTGCAGATATGGAGAAACTCCGCAAGAGGCTCGCATGAGACAGGTAAATTGCACACGATACTAAACGTAGTCGCAAAGAGTTCTAGAAACCGATAAACGCGACTCACGATTTCGCGCGTTAAGTTACCGTTTCCCCTTTTATAAACTAAGCGCTTCATTACATACCATTTCACGTTTTTATATTTGGTTCAAGAATGTTATTGATTGTATATTATTCTGTAATGCATGCGAGTGCATGGCCGCAAGTGGAAAGTAAGTCTGCCCTTACAACGTTCCGTTATTTGATACACGTTTTAACGGCTGTATTACTTCACCCCAGTACATTTTTATGTTCAGTCAAGCATCGTAAAAATGCTTCTTTATTCAGCTTCATGTGTATGTCTATGTTGAATAAGTTTGTATAATGAACTGAATGAGCATCGGAGTCAATGGCACATCAAGACTGGCGATCATCCATCATGCATGGGGCATAAAATGGGTCCGGAAAGTAAAAACAGAGATCGCACAACGAAGAAATTTTGTTACAGATCAGCTTAACGACGTCGAAAACACCTATGATTATCATCTTTTGATGGTAATCGTTGAGGCGCTTTGGACACTTACAGCTGGCAAGAATAAAAATACCGGTGAGGTTTTAAATTTGTAAGATTGTAAAATGTGTAGGATTCGGTGTGCCTTATATGTCTTAGTTCTAACTGATTGATACCTGTGCGTAGTCACGTAAGGCGAGGATTCATAACAGAGATGATTCAAACACGAACGTAATAGTCCCATTGTATACATCACTCGATAATCTAATCTAGACAATACGTCAACGGTGTAAAGTTGTAATTCCCTAACTGAAATGCGCGTTGCGAATTGTCAATCGGCCGGTTAAAATCGTTTATACTTTTGGCCGATTAAGTTTGCGGTCATGCGTGCTTTTACTCAAATTATTATGATTATAATCTTATTGGGCAATTAGACGATTAGCGAGATAATTGAATAGTCGTACGCGTTGAAACGTGCACATGATTTTACTATGATTGAGTTTGATTGGTTGATACTACGTCATTTTATAGCATTACCTAACTAGTAGCAAGGTTGAGTATTTTTTTATGTGTAAACCTTAATAAAATACTTGAATTTAAATACACATAAAATGTTTAGGATGTTAATGAACATAAAACATTGACACTTGTTAAAACAAATGATATCACACAATTACTGTGCAACGATAATTTAATATGTTACGATTTGTGACATGATATAACTTTATATAAAATACTGTTATTTACCATTAAGTTACACTTTCATTTCGATTATATATCAATATCGATACAAGTAAACAAAGAACATGATATAACTATATTCAAATAACAGTTTATGTTTTTATGTAATATTTATTAAAATTGCTTATATCCGCATTAATTCTAATATTCTACTGTTTGATATTGCCTACATATATCAGAATACTATATTCGATATTATAATATTTCTAAGGACATCATTCATTGGATTTAATCGTTAATACTTGTATTAACGTTTTTAGAACAAATATAGTTTATTTACCTTATTTTTCAGGAATTCCCGAAAATTTGTTTATTTTAAATTATAACAAAATCCACAAACCACATTTAATACCAAGCTTCTCTAATTTAAATATTCTACTATGTTCAATTAAGTACGCCTCCAATTAGTCATTACAACGCACGACAGTGGAAGGGAAAAAGCAATCCTAATCGTATGTTAATAAAAGGAAATAGTCTATTGAAGTGATTGCGAGTGAACAACACCGATTTCAAACATCAGCCAATCAAAATCAATGCAAATAACAAAGAAAAACAAAATCTAATCGATAAGAATCTTACGAATACCATAGATTAAAAAGTGAGTCAAACATAATGATATAATATATATGGTCAACGGTCGTCTCAAAACTGCGCGACAAAAGTGTCGTAATGTTAAACAATTGATCAGGTATGAACCGGTTACATCTGCTTTGTATCAATGGATAATTACCGAAGAACGTACAATCGTTCAGCTATAGGAGTAAATGGCATTGAAAATTTGCTATCATTTACATTACAATTCAAAGAATGTTCGGTACTTAGTGGACAATCAGTTCGAAAAAGTATTAGTATTTTTGAGCGGATATATCTTACAATAAGCAGTATAAAAATGAGCATGTGTGATCGATAAAATGTTTGATCACATGTGTCCTTAGACCGCGGGGGGCACAGAAAGTCATCTCGTTTCAACCTCAAATGTAAATACAATCTTATGCGCACTATTTTAAAGTAACTTTTTAGTTGTTCAATTCATTGAGTAGTTTAGTATCACATTGCTTTCTTTAGTTATCAAGCGTTGTCATTGACAAACTCGAACTGACCTTTCTGCACATTTTATACATAGATAACATTTTATGGGCTCTTTAATAAGTCACGAAACGGATATAAATAAGTGATAAAAGAATAATTCTAAAGATAAATCCGAGTAGAAAAATCCTGTATCTCGTTCTTAAGAGTCCAAATATTCTAACATCATTTTAGTTGTGTTAGGCCCCATTTTTTGTGAAGTTCTTTTGTATGTTCGCAAACTGCTTTCCTTGTTCTTGTTGTTGTTCAAAATTGTAAATAAACTTGGAATGTCTTTGTTTTGTAAGAAACTAACGCGCGGTAATGTCTCAACTAAAACTCGTTGTCCTTACTTCGAGTCTTCTGTATGTTAATGAGCTCAATCTATTTGTTCCAGATTAGCGAGTCGTTCAAGTGGGGTAACGTCGGCATGAACATGGGCGTAATGCTCGTCAGTCAGAACTACGCCAGGGAGAAGGCCAAGTCGGTCTGAGTATCAGCCACCAGCGGCTCCCGCTCCGCTGGTAAATACTCCTGCTACGCCTGCTTCTGGCCAGCCCTCAAGAAAATCGACAACGTCTAACTGAATTTAGTTCTGGAACGTTACTGAATTGAAAGAGTTTCAATTTAGAAAAGATCGTTACTATTGGACTGTTTGAATTTGGAATTGCATTTCTGATTTAAATTTAGAATTAGTCGCCGAATTGAATATATTTCAATTTGGAATCACGTTTCTGGGTTGAAAAACCTTTCAGTTCGGAATTATATTCCTGAAGAGATCGGATAATTTATAAAAATGGGTTTATATTTTTAGAATGTTCCTTCTTATGAATTTCATTAAGTGTATTCTTTTTATTTCGTTGTCTATCCTGCCAGTATTTACTTGACAACTTAGTATTACTGTCTTTCTTTGGATTTTCATAAATTCTAGGGGCATCTTTCACAAACTGTACTATTGTTTATTATCTTTGGACCAAATTCGAGTTACAACAAACTAGTGTCCGACCGAAATTTCGGTTTCGGTTTCGGTTTCGGCCAGTTTCGGCCAAAAAATCAAGTTTCGGCCCGAGTTTCGGTTTCGGCCAAAAACGGCCGAACCTTTCGGCCACGCCGAAACTTACAACATCGCCCCTTCGGGTCGCGCTCGGCTAACGATTTGGTTATATGATTAACAATTTGATTATTTTGATTATCTAATTATATTTGAATTAGCCATTCGAGGCTAACTGATTGTGATATTTGTGAGTATATATATATATATATTTTTTTTTAATAAAAACGACGCCCGCACTAAGGAATTTAATCCTTGTGCCGCGGGGGATTCACAAACATTCAAATCACATGCACAAAGAACACCCAGACTTGGAACAAGTATCTATGGATCACACAAATGCTTGATAGAATGTGAGTGCGGCATTTTCCCTCAAACCATGGCCCACTTATTGAACTGCCCAGCGTGTCCCAACACCTGCACACGCGACGATCTTTACAACGCCACCGACAATGCTGTCTGCGTGGCCGAGTACTGGTCTGACAAAATATAATCATCATATTGCCATTGATCGACACGCTAAGAAGAAGACAAATGCTTGTCCAATGCGGGAATCTAACCCGCAGCACGTCGCGCACAGTGGTAATTAGCGTGGTGCCCTATACCACTCGGCTATCAGTGCAGTTAAAATGTAAGTAACTGAAAATAAATATACATAATATATGAGCATCATATTTTAATAATAAATTTGTTTTATTTTATACGACCATTAAAAAATCGCTAACCACCATTAAAAAAAGAAAAAAAAATACACTATTTGTAACACAAATGTTACAAATAGTGTATTTTTTTTTCTTTATAGGGTAGTTAAATTTTCAAACAGAACCTCTGTAACTGTGCTGAAATTTCATTGTGATAAATCTTTGAAAGTAGAAACTTGTAATTTTAGGTTGGCGAGATATTAATTTTAGAAAAAAACGGGCTTACTAACATTTTTTCGACATTTTAAGGACTTTTTTTTAAGGTTCGGTTTCGGTTTCGGTTTCGGCCGAAACTACAATGAAACCGAACCTTCGGTTTCGGTTTCGGTTTCGGCAAAAAAACATGTTTCGGTCGGTCACTACAACAAACGTAAACATTTTATCTCATCAATCATGTTATGAATAATTAAAAGTATAAAATGTAGTTATGCGTAAATGTAGTTCTCAATAAATCTGGTTACCGCCTAAATACATAAATAAATTGTTTGAGAGGTATTTGTGAAAGCGGCCCTCTATAGCTTTAATTCGAATTTATACAAAATCTATGATAAACATTCCTGTTATAAAAGCAAAAAGACGCCCCTCGGCTCATATGTTATAACTATATGCTAATATTAAACTTTTAAATGGTTAATCTTCGCATCTTTTTGAGAGTGGCATACCTAGTCTTATGTATGAGTTAAATGCATCACTCCTTCTGATTTATATAAGACTGTTTTATTTTTTCCAATTTGGAATACGATTTCGTTCAAGATCGCTCAATGTGAATTGAATTAGTCAAAAGAAGTATTGTTACGTTGTTCAACCCTGTTAGCAGGGTTGCTACTTTTAATGTATTGTTTAAACTCAATAGTTTATGCGCCCTAATTAATGTTAATTGTGATAGATCGCCTCTGAATCTGAGGTGCTTTGATTCCCTAGCAGTGTTATTGAGTGTTTCGTTTATGAAATGTTTAGTAGCAGCTGTAGGGTATAGTGCCTGGTGAAGTGTGATAGGCTCGGCTCCTATTACCTGGGCCTGAATACCTGCCTACCCTCTGGGTATAAGGCGAGAGTATATGAGACATATGTCGACTGTTGTGAGAGTTGTACTCGTGTATGTTTAAACGTTCTATTTATAATGAAGCATTTTTATGAATAAATGATTACTTTATATTTTTTTTTTTGATTTTGTGTTAACCTTTTGAGTTATGATAACCACAATAAATAAGAAGTGGTAATAAGCGGTTCATGTCAGAGAAAAGCAGAGAACTAGTGGAAAAGAAAATGCTTAATATTAAATATTGTTGTAGATATGGTAATTAATATTTTTTCTTATTACTTTTAATATTGTCAGAAGATAGATGAAATAAGATCAAATTAAAGCAGCAAAAAATCTGAGTGGAAGAATAAACCAAACTGTCAATGATCTTGTTATTTAAAACATGAATAATCGGAAAATATTTTCTGAAGATTTTATGTTATTTTGTTTTGTACATCAATTACAGGGCCATCATAAAGGCCTAGCCTAATCATTGTCTTGCACGAATCTAACTTGTCGTAAAATTGTCGTAGTAAAAATTACATTACGTTTAGCAGGGTTGTTAAACTACAGTTTAAGGTCAAAAGTTCAGACATTGATCCGTTATAACCCTTTTACTGCCTACCATTCACCGATAAAAATGTCGAGGTCAAACCATTATTAATTGACCTTTTCCACTATCATAATTATATTATTTATAGGTTAAAGTATTAATAAGTGCTTTTAAAGAGTCATTTCGAAACTTGGCACTGTGTTTTAGAGGATTGTGAATGGTCAAGGAATATATATCTAAAATTAGATGGGAAACGACACTAGAGATATCTAACACTTACATTATTTTTTACTGGCAGACTTTCCCAAGGATCATTTCAAGACAAGATCAGGTTTTATTACGAATGATTTGTATGTATGCCAACAATATTAAGGGCCTATTTCACCATCGTCAGATAACTTTTTTCGATGATTAAAATTGACGTTTGACAGTTTATGTATGAAACAACTGTCAATATTTCAAAATTATTCCTCGATTAAAGTTATCTGATGATGGTGAAATAGGCCCTAAGATGATTATTGAAATGTGATAACTTATTTCAGTGATTTGGTTAAAAAAGAGTTTCAAAAACAAAATACGAACGGCTGAATTTTATTTTTATCATTGTTTCGGAATAAATGAAAACATACACTCGCTCCGTCAGGCAACCGGTGGATGCAATTGGCGAGTTGTCTGTCAAAATGGGGGTCTAAGGGGGAGGCCTATGTTCAGCAGTGGACATCTCAGGCTGATGATGATGACTCATACCACCGAGTTAATATTTATGAGTCATCAAAATAAAAGCACGGAAAAAAATTACAACCCAACTTATAACTTCAAAAACTTGAACGGAGGTTACAATCAGTCTTGTTAAAGCTTATGACAAGAGATACACTAAGCTGATCATAGGACTGAGTAGGAAAAGAATGCGCATCCTAGTTCGAGCCCTCACTGGACGCTGTTGCCTAAACAGGCACTTGTCCACTATGGGACTGTCCGAAACAAGAACGTGCAGAATGTGCCAGGAGTCAGACGAAACTCCGCTTCACGTCTACACCTGGGCAAACATATCCTTGGCCCACAGGATGTAAAACATATCGACCCCCAAAAGCTACTGCGATACCTAGTGGATGTAGGACTTGGTGGCGAACTGTAAAGATAACAGCGGCGATCACAATAGATCGATGACGGTCGCAGTGATACTGGGGCTGCACAGTCCTAGAATAGCCGCAAAACAAAATAAAAAAAATAAAATACAATGAGTCTATCGCCAAGGCTGATACGAGTACTATAAAAAAGTGTTATTAAAAAAGTGTTATTATATAAGTTAATTTAAAGGTAGCACGTGGCTCATAGGTATACATACGTACATTGTTAAACGGACTATATTCAAATGACAATTAACAAGAGAAAAATCCAAGCGATGCCAAGAATATTCACGCATGTTTATATCGACGAATATAGACGTGGACTTTGGGATAAGATGTGGATGTCATATAAATAAAAGTTGCTTTGTCATTTGATTCCTGTATTATACCGGATAGTAACCATTTACTTTAGGGTAGGTACAGGCACTTTTTTTATGGAGATAGAGCGAGCATTGTGGAAAACGTCACTAAAAATGTATGGCTATAATAACTCTACCGTATCTAAGACAGGAGGATAATTAGGAAAGTATAATAAAGTGCTATATTATCACCAAGAAACAGATTTTTGGGAGAACATACCAATTTGACCATGTGACCATGAAAAGTGGAGAAAAATGACAAAGAGTCGGAAAGAGAGAAAGAATCTATATAATAGTATTTTGAAGATCAAATTGTATTGATTACTTTGGAATTATTAGGCAGGCCTGTTCAATAGGGTTACTTATATCTTTTTAAAAGTATCTTTTCAATAGTATGATGACCTTAAAGACATCTGGGTACCACTATTGTATGTTGAGTATTTTTGAAAGAATAATAAAATACTTAGCGACAGTAGCAAAAGGGTCAACAAAACAAAATGTCAATATGCATAATGCATTTGACGTTAGATTAGATAAAGGATTAGATAGTAGACTGTCGCATGAAAACATGACGCAATTGAATATCATTGAAATGGTTCTTTCTAGAATTTTAGGTAGATTTTAAGTTTAGTGTTACTTCTTCCAATCATCTGCATGAATCATAAAAAAGGCTTATTAAGGAGGAAATCTGATGATGATACACAAAGTTTTGCATGCCCAAAATGAGGGTGAAGTATGTCCTGTGCTATAGTAAATGTAAGATTTTGTCACCATGTTTCAAGCAAATAAATGATTATTTAAAGAAATTGAGATTAGATGTGATTTATACGTGAACTAAAATAAATAAAACTTGAAGAAGCACTTGACTCCTGCCTAAAGTACTGGCCTATCTTAGCTTAACACAGACGTGCGTGGAAGAGGAAGGTCTTTAACTACAGTAGGACGAAACGGGATTAGATTAGTAATTATCGGAACTACAATTTTCCAAAAATAAACAAGTTTGACCAAACATGAGGAGTTTTCTTTCTTCTAGAATGAAGAAATTGGTTATTTTTTATTCATTGATGAATCATGAATGAAAAACAACCAATTTCTTCATTCTCAAAACTCTGAATATTACATCATAAAAGTCGCTTTAAGTATAGTTCGTTTCCTGGAGTTAGAGCAAACGAGTCCTTCATGGAGACTGCGAATCGGCAAACGTAGTATGGGACGCCCCCCAGCCAGATAGACCGATGACCTGAAGAAGATAGCTGGGTCGGACTGGATGCGGAAGTCGGAGGACCGGGTGTTGTGGCGCAACTTGGGAGAGGCCTATGTCCAGCAGTGGACCGCGATAGGCTGAGTTAATAGTTTTTTTTTTTAAGATTACTTTCAATGTGTGTCGCACATTACTAGTAATCTCGTTAACCCCTCGTGCTAAGCTAAGATGCTTGTGTTACGAGTGGGTTCACGTCGGTAGTGTAATGGATGGGATTCGAACCCGCAACCACATGATCGCAAGTCCGACGCCCTAGCCATTAGGCTACCGCCGCTTCGAAATGATGATTCCATAATCATGTGACATACGACTGGATGAGACTAGGTGCGCTTGCTTTTAAGGCAAAGATGTACTGCAGTATTTTTATTATGGACATTATTTTTTATTATACCTAACCTAATAATTATTACCTTTCTGTTTGAATACACTGTTGTGCCCGTATTAAAATGACCTTTGTATCGGAATTTAAGAGTTATCAATACAAATGCATAAATAAACACTGCATAGAGACTGGTATGCAGTAGATTATAGTTTTAACGATAAGAAGTTAGTTGTTGGGGTAAATATCATCAGGAATAACTAAGCTTATTTTCAATTTAATTCTAGCAGCAATTTTTTTATGTTCAGAATTTAGAAAGAAGAACAATTACACCATAAAATAATCACTTGTCTACGAGGGTTAGTGTTTTTTAAATCCAAATCTAGAGTCTAATATTAACATAATAGAATAATAAGTCGATGCGGGAAAGCTGTTTAAGTGTATTCCAGAAGACTTCGGAAACCAATCCATTTCCTTTTAAATAATGTTTCGTAATAAAGAAGGATTCGCAGAAATCATTATAGAACTTAAATCATTAAAGAACTTAAACAAATGAATGCAAGAATAGAGTTTATACGCTACACCTAGCGTAGTGCTAGTTGGCGGGAAAACCGATCTGCTATCCGGAAAATCAAATAACATTGATAAATCATTTTGTACGCCAGATTAAGTCACATTCATGACCTTAACCTTGACAAGTGACCTTAATACTAAATGAAGGATATGAGATAAATATCCGACGGTTTCAGATTAAGTACTTGACATAATTATGTTACCTTGGCAGTAATTTTGATACGATTCGTGTGTCACAGAAATTGTGTAATGCAACGTAATTAACCTTCATTTAAAATTAAAGCTTTAATATTAATTGATGCATTTATCCACATAACCTATATGCAGTATCATATGACATGTGTAAATTACATTCAGGGTAGACAAGTACCTATGTACACCCATTGTACCTGCTATGTATTTTGATTTTCTGTAAATATATTTTGGTGTACAATAGTAACAAGAGTTAGTATGTATTATTATTATGGCAGGTACTCTGCGTCGTGATTCCTCGACTCTGGTTAGTACGTTTGGGACGGAGACGAATCCAATAAATCAAGGATCAAGAAAAACGGTCCACCTATTCTCGACTTATAAGTTGTAACAAACCCGACTTTGTTTTATGTACAGGTACAAATACAATTGTTGAGTTGAAAACCACAGCACGAGAGTCAGAGTAGCCCGAGTAGGAAGAGGCCTGTGCCCAGCAGTGGGACGTTTATAGACCGGTATTATTATTATGCAGTATCCTATTTCAAAAAGGGCATTCAATAATGGTTGCACTACGCCATTCAATATCATTCCAATTAATGCGCGAATAGCGTAATTATGTAACATAACACACCTTTAATTACGTAACGTATGCTTAGTATGATAATTAATATGTGACGCATTACTTAACATCTATTATCTTAGAACTAATTGACCTTGCAGTTAATTGTTCTAGTAATTGCCACGCGTATTGATCTATTTAAATATGCCATAGATTCTTAACGATGGTTACGGCACGGTAATACTATCTATACAGTATTGTAACTCGGCCGCAAAATAGAAATAAAAGCCTACAGCCGCGCGGTACGTAAACATGCGTTAGGGCTGCCCGTCTCCAGCAATTTAATTACATTTGCCTACTTTCTGTTTCTTCTATTTAGTTTTGTGATTGTAAATATCCTTTTTATATAAATAAATGAAACACTTTGTATATTGAATAGGAAGTGTTCAATAAAAATGCGTGTTGTTTTTTTATTGGTAGATTTAATAAAAAAAAACATGTTTTTGTTTGAAAAACAAATCGGGCTTATAAATTTGCGACCGAAAAATATTTGCGCCGCGACTGAGTCGTACGAAATGCCTTATTGTTAATTTTAAAGTATAATAAATCCGCATTCTTATATAAAGCTTAATTAAAAATTGTTTTGGGAAACATGGACAAGGTGGAGAAAATGGAATATCCTTTACTTGGTACTTTTTTCGTGACATAAAAGGAAATACTTATCCATGAAAAAGACACACATTATGTACCTACCTACCTACTAGTAAGTAAAATTATTTTATAGTCTTACCTTTCAGAGTTTCCAGGTAATTTAAAAAAACTTATGTCTGGATGCGTTATTGACGAATTCATACAACCAAAAACAGCACAATATTTCCTACTCGTCATATTAACTGATTTTTGGAGAAAAAATCGCGCGGTTATTGTTAAAAAAACAACACACCATCCGTTCGACACTGCGGTACAGCCGTGACTGTCGGCGTAGCGAGCGCACTCCGAGATCGAGGCGCGTTGGTATAGCTCGCGTTTCGTCCGTTTGTATGAAGTTGGAATACTGTATAGTATAGTATTACCGTGGTTACGGTACTGATATTTTTGTTTTAAAGCATGCTTATCAGTATATGTAACATGACGTATTTACATACTTGACTGAATGTAATAATATTGTAAATAATAAAAATTTACGCAATGGGAATTACGCGAACGTTCAGAAATACTTCTTCTTATGTCTCACGATTCAATTAGATTACATCAACTGTGGTTGCGAGCTAACTGGAGATGAGGTGTCGACTTTTAAACGACCCCAATAACACAAGTACCCTACTATTGCTGGCAGGCTCGTTCGTGACACTCCCTTGACCCGCGCGGGTAGCGGGGGACGTTTCTAACCAAAGCCGCCCAAGTAACGCCCACGTGTTGCGCGAACGTGTAAAAACACCCGCGGTCTTACATGTCTGGTCACTTCCAAACGAACAATTCTTCTTTTAAATGTCCGGTTTATAATGAAAAAAATATTTGACACGTATGTATTGTTTTATTTTTCGAAATATCGTATATCTACGAATACGAATATCCAAGATAGGTACAGAGTATTTAAGTTAAGGAGTGGGGTTCACCACGTCAGTTGTAGCTACTATTTTCGCCGATGTATGACGTCACAAGCCTCACTCCTGAACTTAACGCATCTTATCTTTGTCAAATTTTACTGTTTTGAAAAAAGCAAAAATATGTATCTAATATTTCTTTACCATCTAACTTAGGGTCTATACTTTTCGTTCCTAATAAATACCCCTTTTGCCAGGCTACAGGCTATAACCTTTTATTAATGCCGTTTTAACTTTTAAACTATCGCGTAGCAAGATCATAATAAAATTTACGTTTCGGCCGCGTAACACTGGCCGTGATCGCGCGCAGACTGAAAACTGACGAAACGTCAAGCCTTAAAGGTAAATACATGAGTTCGCGTTAATTCCCGTGACGTAAGTTTAACTTAAGTCTAGGCTGACCTCTCTGAGCAGTCCGAACAGCATGTCGGTGGAGAGCGAGCGCTCGTGCGCCTCGTCCATGATGATGGCGCAGTAGTTGTCGAGGTCGGGCTCCCGCAGCCCCTCGCGCAGCAGGATGCCGTCCGTCATGTACTTGATCACCGTGCTGCCCGACGTGCAGTCCTCGAAGCGGATCGCGTAGCCCACCTCGTCACCTAGCAGCAGGTCAAGGATACGGAGATCTTATTTGAAGTCAATATATTATTTTAAATTAAGTTTGAACCTCGCATAAAAAGCTCGCACATAGCTAGTAATATTTTTAAGAAAAAAAAATTGCCACAATAACCGGCGCCCACGCGGGCGGAGCCGCGAGCATAAGGGATGTTATTAGGGGCCATTATCACAGATTACTAAATAGTTACTTCGTAACAGATACATCACTCCCATACAAAAGCGTAAATACCTACGCTATAATAGCCTACAAAATCATAACCAGCTGTGCAGAAATGTACCATAATTACGCACAAAAAGAATTGAGATTGCTTTGCCCGCCGCGCGAACCACGTGCGAGCGCCTCATTGAGCGAATGTGCTAGGGTTGTACGTATGATGATAATGGTAATTAAACGAATGTTGTAGAAAAACAATTATTTTTTATTTGTTGATCAAATGTGTTTTAGTTTAATTAATAAAATGATATTTTTTCCTTCCCTGGATTCCCGATTATTAATTTTTTTTGTCGAAAATATCCGAAACCGCGTAAATAATTTTAATAAATAATCAAAAGGGAAAGGGGATAACGTGTTGTTACGTGTAGGGTTTAGAATGACTGTATCTCTTTCGACTTACAATACTTTTAAGTAAAAATCAGTTAAATGGAAGATGGATGTTTTAATAACAACGTTCTACCCGTTGACTCCCAGAACACAAAAAATATTTGGCGACCTAGGATTCTTTAACTATGATCTACGTTTTGTTTGGACTTAGGGAATAACCCCCCTTATGTATAAACAGGATTTTAAAACTTATTCTCAAAAATAGATTTTTTATTATTGGTGCCTATAATTGAATGAATTTAATATCTATACTGTTTCCATTCGTTTATTTTATTTTTGACAGCTCGAGTGCTGAGTCAAATAGTGATGGCTTGATGCGTTATCGAATCGATTTTTTTTAACAAACCATTTTATTTGTGAACAAGTTTTTATCGATTTAATACATATTTTATTCGTATTTTATTTTTTGCTCCATGCATTGTTTAATAGACATTTAGGGATATTTAAGTTACTTGATTTTATAATTATATTAAAATAAACCGTTTACTTATGTTAAGTTAATATTCTTATCACTTCTGTCGGCAATAGTAATGTTGTTAAAAACAAATTATGAAACGGCAACACTGGGCAGACAGGGGACGCGCGACGCCATTTTGTTGTCTTGTCAGTCACAACGAGACGCTCGTGCCCGTGCTAGTGACTGCATTCTCCGTTCGCTAAATATTAATTCACATTTTTCATACGTCGAGTTGAGTATTTATATTCCTCCGTATTGTTTTACCCGTGAATTCCTACATTTGGTTGAATTGAGAACATCGTACCTGCCTTCATTACTTTCAAAATGCCTAAAGGAAAGGTGCTTAAAGGACAAACAAGGGAGTTTGTGTTGCGACTTCATGAGTACTTTGAAAAGGAAAGCCGTAATGGTGGACCTCTTATACCAGTGACTCAAATCAGAGACCGTGTTTCAGCAGCATTATGTATTACTGCTCCAACAGTTTCAAAAATAATTAAAGAAGGCTATGGCAGTAGTGGCATGGAACAAAACAAGCCATCTACACCTAAGAAAAAACGTCAGCCCTTTAAAGTGACAGCAATTGACAGTTTTGATGGTGATGCTATTCGTCGTCATATATACGATTATTACCAAAGAAAAGAGATTCCTACTTTACATAAACTGGTTCTATCTCTGAAAAATAGTGGCTTGTTCCGTGGTCAAAAGTCTTCTTTGGCGAAGGTATTGAATGGGATTGGATTCCAATACAAAAAATGTGACAAAAGAAAAATATTAATGGAACGCAATGATGTTGCTTTGCATCGATGCGAATTTTTAAGACAGCGAAAAAAATAGAGGACTGGTCGAATGTTGTTTTACCGATGAAACTTGGCTCAATGCAAATCACACGGTATCAAAAACTTGGACTGACAACACTGCTAGCTTCTCTTCCGCAGTGCCAATGGGAAAAGGCGAAAGACTAATAATTTGTCATGCAGGAACCGCAAAAGGATTTGTGCAAGATGCTCTGTTAGCTTTTAAATCCTTCAAAACAGGGGATTACCATGAGGAAATGAATTCCGAAGTATATGAGGAATGGTTTCGGGAAATGTTATCGTCACTCGAAGAGCCATCAATAATATTTATAGATAATATCACTCTCGGCAAATTAACAAAATGCCAACGCAAGCCAATAAAAAAATTTAAATAATAAACTGGCTCCGTAACAATGACGAGGAGATGGACGAGTCCCTATTAAAAGTAGAGTTACTTAAAATATTAAAAACAAAGAAGCAGCCTAAACGATACCTACATTATAGATGAAATGGCTGCAGAAAATGGGCACACCGTCCTTAGAATTCCTCCTT
The DNA here is from genome assembly GCA_950381575.1 of Plusia festucae. NCBI lineage: Eukaryota > Metazoa > Arthropoda > Insecta > Lepidoptera > Noctuidae > Plusia > Plusia festucae. The sequence continues at coordinate 1,535,200 of OX494444.1, read as the reverse complement.
ATCATTGCCAGTATAATGCCATAGAGCTAATATGGGCGCAAGTGAAAGGATATGCTGCTAGAAAGAATACAACTCCTCCTTTCACCGCAAAAAAAATGCTGGAGTTACATAAAAATGCGTCTGAAAATGTGACGCCTCATAACTCGAGTGTCGTAGAAAAAACGAAAAAAGAAATAATGTCTGATTGGGATCGCGATGTCGCATTTGACAACTTACCCATACAAACATTCATAATTAATGTTACTGGGGACACGAGTGACGACGACGCCGATTCCGACGAAACAGACGATTCTATATAAATAAAAATATTATAAAATTACCTTTAAGTTGTTTTAATTATTTAATCCTTAAAGTACTATGAATTCCAACATTATTTAACTGTTTATTACAAGTAGGTACCAAACGTTTATTTTCGTTGTAATCATTGCAATTATTTTAAATTAAAGTCTTATTTAAAAGTCACTACAATACGTATACCTTTACTCATATTCATTAATTTGCAGCAAATACATTCGATCCTAATAATAGGTACTATATAACGACTGTTTTCGTTAGCATTTTAATGTATTTTTATTTCAAAAATGATTACGATTAAAAATATCATCACGATTATTACATAAAATTAATTCGATTCAAAACCGTTTTTGTTATCTGTGGTCATTCGTTACGAATGGCACAACTCTAAGTGGGCGTTACCCGTCAAGAATATATCTATTTCAAAATATTGTTCTACAGTAATGTCGTACTTTATAGGCGTGAACTGTCAAAAAGAAAATAAACGAATGGACAACCTATAATTATTATTATTACATATCCAGTGAAAAATAGATTTAAGTTTGATCTTACGGTAAAACGTCACTTATTAAGACATTAAGCAATGCTGCTGTAAAAAGAATCAAAACCTAATTCTAATACTAACATGGCAACTAATATTTGTACATAATCAAATGCTAAAAAGTGTTTCTAACATTGATAAAGAAAAGAACTAAGATGCACAGTCATGTATCAAATCGGGTTTCGGCATTTTGATACTCAGCGCAGTAACCATGACGAGCGAGCACTCGGGCAGGCGTGCGGCAGCCCACTGTCAGTTGAGCCGCCGGCGGTACACGAAGCGGTAGGCAAATAACGCGTGGCCTTGAGCGAGTGACGGACGCCTGCCATTATGTTTTTAATAAATATCTTGGGACAATCTCACACACGGTCATCTGATCCCAAACTGGGCAGAGCCTGTACTATGGTAACCAGACAACTGATAAACATACTTATATATTTCTAAATACATACATATTATAGATAAATGTTGGCCTGAAGTACAAATTTAACGCTAAACTCGTAAGTACTCACCCAGCTTCGTATTCATTTCATCAGAGACTCGCTTAGCAACGGACATGGCAGCCACACGCCGGGGCTGAGTGCAGCCGATCATGCCGAGCCGGCTGAAGCCCTCTTCGTGCAAGTACTGCGTTAACTGGGTTGTCTTACCACTGCCAGTCTCACCTGGGAAATATTAAACATATGTATGTGTACACGTTATATGTTTTTTTCTTCTTGTGTTAACTCACACACGGTCATCTGATTCCAAACTAGGCAAACAAAAGAAAAAAGTATGCTCATCACACAAATATTTGTCGTGGGTGGGAATTATTTAGGGTTACTTATTGAAACATGTCGCGGGTTCGAGTCCTGACGGAGGTCCAAATTTTCCGAGTTTCCTATAGATTTAGTAAATAAAATTGCATTATGCACACTGATGAACTGAAAAGATTCCGAAACTCGAAGGATTTATATAAAATCATGCAATGCAATTAAGACATCATTATTTTAGCTGTCAAAAGTTAAATAAATGGCTGGAAAGACAATAATAACTACAACAAATAATAAGGGTCTCTACACAAGTACACACACTGACTTAGTAGTGACTTACCAACAATAATAACGACACTGTTCTCCCGTATAACTTGTAGAAGCTCCTCTCTTACAGCAAATACGGGCAAGTAGCGTCTCTGCTCGCCTATCGTTAATTTCTTCACGAAGTCCGACTTCGATTCCACTTCCTTTGGCTCTGAATAATAGAAAAGGATATAAATTAAACATTAATGTAAAACAGCCGACTTCAACTGCAGGACAGTACAAAATATGTAACTTCGGTTTGATATTCCTAGTTTTTTCTTTTCAACTTCTTTATTTGAATCCTAATATTGAATTTATTTTGATGAAATGGATATGGTACCACCTTGAAGTACACCCAATCAATGAAAACAATATTTTTTGAAGTCAATCACAATTACCGGAGATATATAGCATAACAAACATACAAAACGAAACAATTAGTATAATTGAGAACCTCCTCGTTTTGCAGTCGGTTAAAAGTAGCAAGTACTTCCACTTATTTGCCTAATTCCTAAGCTCCATAATAAATCTAATAAGGGATTTCCAGAACTCGATTATCTTTTGATGTGCCATTTTAGTTAGTTTTCGCGTCGTATAGCTAATTATCCGTTAAATAGAACAGTAGAGGAAAAATCAAAGTTTATTGTATATACCAAAAAAACGTATTGTAGGTACTACAACAATTTCTATGAGAACTTACCGTTATCCAAATGTTCAGCGTATTTATAGGCGTCTTTAGTTGGTCCATCTTCCATTTCTTCTTCTTTTTTCTGTATACCCATGATGTTACCTGAAATCGAAAACATTTGTATTATTTGTTCTAAAATTTCTGTTAGTTTTTGGTTATCTAAGATATTGCGACCTGCGGTAAAAGAAACCATCGTGAGAAAATTGAACCCCAAAAATATTGAACTAAATTGTCCTCCCTTATGCATGGTGAACAATGTTTGTTCCGTCTCTTAATGAAGACAGGTATTTGCCCAGAAGTGGGAATCTGCAGTGGTAATTAATAAGTCTGTTTATTAAAACCCCTCTCTTAATTATACATAACAAACAGACTCTTCTTTATTATTATATTAAATACAGATTTAACAGTTTTTTTTCCTGTTTTTACGGATCATAAAAATGCATACCAATTTTAGTTCCTTCCAGTTTCCAGTGCTTCTTCTGCGCCTTCCTGCGTTCCTTTTGCTCTCTAAACGCCTTAACAAGTGCAGAGCCTTTGCGGGCGTTCATAGCCATGTCAGATGTAGGGTCTTTTACCTTGAAGCAAAATTATAAATAATTTAAATAGAAAAAGAAACCAGGGGCCTTATTCCCGACTGCATAGAGTTCTGTTTCAATCGGATAGAGATCAAGTTTGTACTCAAGAACCCGACACTAGCGCCGGATCGTGCAGCGGCACGAGTTATAACTAAACTGGATCGAGAATAACCTAAGAGAAAAGCCGTCAGAAAACGTTGGAAGACATACTAAATACCCTAAAATTTAATAAACTAAAGACATTTAGAACTTAATGATTACGCAGTCATATATTTTCAGCGAACGTAGCTTATAACACTGGATTTCGTTGTTCGATTCAGTTTGGTTCGAGAGTACCAATTCATGATTGAATTGAGAACCGAATCAAGTTCGAAACAAAATCAAAACAGATTCAAACCAGTTTCGTTATTGAGCCTGCAGTAAAATGATAGTAACTGGATAAAAAGGGAACAATTTACTTTCGCTTTCAATATGATTTGCTACAGAAAAAAATATAAAAAGAAATAGATTTATTATTTTTTAAATAATTTAAGACATACCTAAATACGATTTCCACCAAAGGAATTGCAGCATCTTTTAACGAAAATAAACTGTCCACACTGTAGATTAAGGTCTATATTAGCTTGTAAATTGTGGCATGTATAGCAAGCATATAAATGAGGAATACTTACAGGTATGACAGGCTCCGGTTGTTTTGTGAACACGATGCGCCCATCAAGGAACGGCGGCACTATGTTGTGGACCAACAAATGCACGCGGTCTACATTCTCCTGTCAAATAGAAAATTATAATGTGTTTATTGCAATTTCCCTTTATACCAGACTTGGAACAGCATCCTAGGTAATACCGTTTAACTAAAACGTTTAAATTCAACCTTATCCACTTGGCATAAAGATGTTTTACCAAGCAGCGGTCAAAAATAATAATTTTTGACGAAATATTTTTGGAATGACAATAGGAAATGACTGCATTTTTGAGGATGGATTTGAGACACAGCATTTTGGGTTTTTTCTTTATCAATGAACATCAAAACAGTTTTTAATCAGTAACAAACGAAAAGTAACAAATGTCCATACCTCATCCAAGTCATTGTTAACATTGATAGCATGTACGACACCGCTGGTCAGCATTCTGTTTCGCTCCCACAGCTCGTTGTCCTTGTCTATCTGCTGTCGCTGCGCCGACACCTTGCGGTTGCGACGTTTTTCTATCTGTTCTTCCTTGCGGGCTACGTATTCCGCTGATGTGCCCGCAAATGGATCAGATTCATCGGCTTCACCTGGACATTAATTTATTTTTCTTTGATTTTTTTTTTTAATTTTATATTATTATATTTATTAGGTGTAACCCCTTGAGCTAAGCTAAGATGCTTGTGTTACGAGTGAGTTCACGTCGATAGTGTAATGGGTGGTATTCAAACCCGCAACCAAATTATCGCAAGTCCGACGCCCATTAGGCTGCCGCCGCCTTAAAGAAAATATCCTGCTATGACAATTTTTTTACCTTCTCCCATATTGTACCAAGCTCTGTCCAGTTTCTTTTCAGCTTCCTCCCAATCTGGATCCTCAATGTCGACTCCACGTCTCGAACTAGCAAATCTGTTAATTGAAATAAAGCAGAATTTTATATTCAATTTTCTTGGATGACAAGTAGTCACACAATCTTACTAAAATAATTTTTCATAAATATTATTATATGCGTCATTAATATAATTTTATTTTTTTAACGACTCTCGCACTAAGATATTTAATCCTTGTGTCGCGGGGGTTTCACAAACATTCAAATCACATGCACAAAGAACACCCAGACTTATTACACAAATGCTGGTTCCATGCGGTATCGAACTCGCAACACGTCGCGCACAGTGGTAATTAGCGTGGTGACCTATACCAGTCGCCTATCCATGCAGTCTATAAACACACAACACTTCTTACAAAAGATATTGTAATAAAATCACCTCTGGACAGGGTGTACAACAAAGATAAAGATACTCATCAACATTTTTATTTCAAGTACATCTTTAAGCTAGTAGTTATTTTGAATATGTTGTATGATTCTGGTTGCATGTGTGAATTCAAGAGTGTTATTTCATTACAAACACATTTCAAAATAGATTGAGTAGTTGTACTTTTTACAGATTTTTACTAGACATCACTATTTTCTTACATTTGGTTGTTACATTTTAACCAATGAGTATTTCGGTATGCACATAATGTTATGTCAGACTTACTTATGTGGTGAAGCTCTAGGCGTATTCTCATAAGGTCTTCCCTTATAATCCCTTAGTGGTTTACCACTTCTCTCACTTCTTTGTGAACGGTCAGCTCCGTATTCACGAGTCAACGGTGTGGGGAAGTCCCAACTAGATTTACGGAGTGGTGCTTTTGGGTCATCATCATCTTCGTCCCACGGCGTCTTGTCAGTTGGTTTAAGGACTTTCAGACTGAAATTCATAAGATACAGAATTATTGTCCAGTTTAATTACACCAAGTTAGAGTGAATACAATGTTATGATAGTTATAAAAATATTCTGATTATTTGTGTATATTATTTATACATTGTAAAACAAAATTGTCTAAAAATATTAAGCATACTTTGGGGTCCTGGGCTCATCCTTAAATCTTGGCTCATAGTAACTCCTTCTGGAACTATCTCCTCGTCTGTCACTGTCACGATCCCCTCTTCTATCAGAGTCCCTGTCTTTCCTTCTATCCCTATCTTTATCTCTATCTCTTCGGTCATCCCTCCTATCATCTCTTCTCCGGTCTCTGTCACGATCTCTCCGGTCATAACGGTGGCGATAGTAACGATCATCCTCATCATCTTTTGATCTGGTTTTCTTTTCTTCTTGTGTTGAATTGTGAACACCTTTTTCTTTAGCTTCCTTTTCTCGTCTGAAAGAGGATTGGCATTAATTAGGTATGTATTACTTATAAGAAGATAATCATAGCTGTAATCACAGATGAGATGTTGAAGGTCAATAACTTTTGAAACTTAGTAAGTGATTAACTGTGAGCAACACCTACTTGCATAATTAAAGATACTTGGAACTAAGAACAAAATATCAAAAAGCAAATTTTTATATCACATTTATGATTACAATAATCAATTTCACACTATTATAAAACTTAAAGTCTAATACAATTTAAAGTTTTGAATAAATGTCAAAAACCAAGTTTGGAATAACAGTGCAACAAGTAAAACAAACTTTCTCACTTCTGTAATCTCTCTAGCATTCGTTCCCGCGCTTGTTCTGATATCCCACCAGTATATGTCGGAGTTTCTTCATTATGTTTCCTGTATTTACGCTCTTTAGAGCTACTGGCTTCTGATTTACTGTTGTCAACATCGTCATCATTATTCTCATCTTGAAACGATATAAGTCGATTCTGCTTACGCTTGGCAGCAGCCAGCTTATCAAGACCAAGTAAAGAAGGCTTTGCGAACTGAAACTCGCCAGGATTCTCCTTCTTTTTTATAATAAGACCGCCAGGAGCATCACCCGCTGTTCCCTCCAAACGATGCAAGTTTTCATCTTCTTCTGCCATCTTAAGTACACTTAGGTGCCACTTACACTTATTTGCTAAGTAGAACTACTTATTTATGTCAGTTTTATTATTTATAAGAGGTTATTCAAAGTAAAATAAGTTTCAAAAACATTGCGCTTACTTGTGAAGACAATAAGTGACATTAGAATGACAGGACAGATGACACTGGACAGATGTTGCTTGACATTGACAGTTACGGACAGAACTGCCATGTTTAAAATGCTGCGTTTCGTTTCGCTATTGCTTAGCGTTTTAGCATTTTTGTTTGACTAATCAGTGTTTAAAGGTTGTTGCTGAAAATTATTGTCGTAATTACTGACATTACTAACTCCTATTAAATAACATAAATGAATTATTGTAGATACAGATATATATCAGGTAGCAGTATAAAAATATATTTTACAGCGCAAATGTATAAAATGTGTGATAAAACGTGTCCTAAGTTTATTTAAACTTTCCCATTTATTTTGTACCAACATACCTATTTATCGTAATACAAAAAACACGTAGGTACTAGCAAATAGGTAATCTTTTTACCGTACAAGAACATTCCTCACAATGCAATGTTTATTTAGACTGCCTCTTTCGACCATACAGTATTCACAAGCAACGGTACGTTACTCCGAGATCAGAAACATGAGGCGAGACTTTTGGCCATTGAATATTTTATAAACCATTAAAAATACTCCAGGGACGCATTATCAGTCTGTTTTAGTGAGGTAGAGTCAATTTCATCGTCATTCAGTACTGTATAAAGAGAACAAAAATAGAAACAGGAAGGTACGTAACTTATTATTTATTGTACCTATTTGAAGGTAAAAGTATTCAGTTTTATGTCACTGTCTCTTTGGCAATATTTTTTTTTTTTTCTCGTAGCGAGAAAAAGTCTTTTGATAATCGTAGGTAGGTTCTAGATAAATATATTTTTTTCTACTTTGTTGCTAGTTGCTTTCTTATTATTAGTGTGATACAATCATGGCCAAAGTAGTATTTGAATGAAGTGCTTTTAAATGAAAATAAGAGATAAATTATGAAACGTTTATTTGCAAACTTTATATTATACGTGACGACATTACTAACGAAGTCATGAAGCACCCAACCCAGTTATGAGGATAATGTTCTCTTAGAATGTTCCTGATTGCAAACTCGTACAAAGTTCAGGTTCACTCTGACTTCGCATATTCAATGCCTCACATTATAGATACGAACATATGCCAGACGATAGACAGGGGCCTTATTCACTAAGTCCAAACAGATAACTAACGTGCATTTACGTGTAAGGTTAAGAGAATCGGTATCTATCTTTTTCAATTGACTTGACTGCACGGATAGCCGAGTGGTATAGGTCACCATGCTAATTACGACTGTGTGCCACGTGCTGCGGGCTTGATCCCCGCATGGGACAAGTATTTTGTGTGATCCACAAATTTAATGCTTGTTAAAATTCCAAGTCTGGGTGTTCTTTGTGCATGTGATTTGAATGTTTGTGAAACCCCCGCGACACAAGGATTAAATTCCTTAGTGCGTCGTTATTTTTTAAAGAGAGAAAAAGAAAAAAACTATACCTTAATTTAAAAAATCTTTTAAATGGTCTCACAGACACAGACACAGAATACAAAAAAGATTTGACAATCCAGGGTAGTTGAACTGTAATTTGCGTTATGGCCACGTTATGTTTTGTTTGGACGAGAATAACCCCCAAGCTTTAACACAGAGAGTTTTGGCTAGAGTTTTGGCTATATTGTATTCATGGATGAATGGGTAAATTGTTAATAGTCTGTCATGTACATAATGTGATGTGTGATGCAACGCTGGCATTTGAAAGAATACAATAGCGGACTGCTTGATTCATTTCGGGGTCGTATCTAACTGCCAAAGATGACCTTCAATTTCCGTACTGGAAAGTATGAGGTTGTACATCAGTTCAGTAATGGGCAGTTTGGAGTAGTGTAGGTACACTGAACTACAATGGGGTTGCTTTCTATTAAATTGAAGTTAAAATGTCCCTAGTTGATGAACGCACATTCTGTTGACCTATTCTGTATCTAAATCGATATCAATGTAAACTGTGTGTTCTGTTTTTTTTTAGTTAGGTACTTACAATTCACTACCAAATGTATCGACGAGTAATGTTGATTGAAACATTGACAACCGGTGTAATTTATGCTAATCCTAGTAGTAATGTAATTGAATCCAAACCATCACCGGAGTTTTTGGAGACATCAGCTAGGTTTTGAACTTTCAGAGACTCCATTCGCACCCACAATAAAAACAAATGTGAAGGATGGGTACAAAAATGTTTCAGCTCTCGTAGGTGTAGAAGATAATCAAATGTGAAGGGCAGTGACCGGCAATGTAACCTTAATTGTAATAGGCACTAAAAGTCAATTTTCACGGTCACTAATCTGTTTACCAAGTAATCAAAGAATCGTGAATCTTTATTGTAACCGCCCATAAGGACTGTCCGTAAACTTTTACAAGCTAATAATTGACAAATAAAAACCTGTTAAACATACCTACGTACAGTATTAGTTGCAAATTGTTCTCACATAAGTATAAATCTTTCAATTTGTTCCATCAACGAAAATAGACCAGTTTGTGATCATCTCTTGTGGTACTTGGACGTGTGTGTGCCAAGCTGAAAAATACGAGTATTGGCGCGAAACGAAACTTACTGGCGCGCGTGTTTTTTTTTTATTGTTTAGTATCGGAATTGGTTTCATTCATCCATAATTGCGTTTGGACGTCCCTTTGATCAAAATGTGTTGTTTAAAGCTATGTGAAGCGAGGTGAAGGACAATACAGGGGTAATAAATTATACGGGTGACAAGTTTATTTTAAAGTCTATCTGGTTTTTCTGCTAGAAATATTTTTGTGAAGTTATGGCCGATGTGGAAAATACCGAGGTGAAAGAGGTGATTAAGGAAGAAGGTATGTTTATTTTGATACTGAAAAAAGATTTTACCCTAAGATTTTACCACATTTATATCTGACAAATCTTAATAAGATAACAAAAAGAGGCAGTAATTAGGTATATTAACTGTCTCAATGCTGAGGCCAGGAAGAAATCCTTTTGTCAAAATTATTGAAATGCCGACGCGATACTAGGTACTTACCTAGTTAATAGATGCGACATGTGGGCAATAAATGATGTAATGGGCGGACGAAGAAGATTTTTGAATTACACTATTTTAAATTAAGTAGGTAACTGGAAGAAAGCTCTCTCATTAGGGATTTTTATTGCCTTGTGGCAACGAGCCATATCTATATAACAAACAAAATGTTATCTACTAATTACATCATACAAATCTCAACCGAGTTCAAAGACTTCTAGGATAGAACAGCAGGTCGCTACCCTTTGAGCAAAACCAACTATTTTGCCTGTTTTCAAATTGAATATTCAAACCCAAAACCAGCCCAAAACTAATTAATAAACAATTGAGCACTAATGATGACGAATGTTTGAATACAAAATCCCGGTACAAACATTCAAATTTAATTAGAAAATAATCATAGTTGATTACGGAACTCCATTAATTAAATATAATAATTTATTTGAATACTGTAATTTGATTTATGTTAATTATAATAAATTATGTACTTACCTATCAACTCTTCATGAAGTGTAAAATGCCATAATGTAGTAAACCAAATTGTTTTGTAGTGGACAGTACGCTACAAAGCCGTGGCCCTCGGCAAAGGTAGAGGCGTTTCGTCCAAGTTTGAAAACAAACTCATTCACTCATAATCTCACATAAAAAAAAATAACAATGATGTCTCTTTTCATTGTTTTTTTTAAGCAGCTATACAGGTTACAAAGCATGAATTAATCTTGACTTAGGTATTATCAAGCAAAGTCGCTCCTGATGTGTGTACGCTTGCATCCTTAAAATACGCAAAGGACAGTTTCCAGCAATAGTGATTATAGAAGAAGGTTTTGGGTATAATTATAGGCATTTATTATTGTGCTATCCTTGCGAAGAAGGGACTGGCAGAGGAATATGGCTTTTCTTTTGCTCAGCTTGTGCCTTGCCTCTTTTTGTGAAAGCGCAGGGTGGGCAAAAAGCCAACCATAACTTCTGAGTAACTCTTTTAAAGTAGGGTTTAAGATGGTTAAGGTTTTGTGGATTTCATTTCAAACCAACTGTTCATCAATAGATTTTCCTATTGATGGAACTAGTAAATTTAAGCGAAATGTATCCGTTGATGTTAGAAACCGAAAAGTTTATCAGCAACTGGATACGTTTATAGCCTACGAGATTATATGACAACTTTTAACAAACATTAGGCCATTGTACTCCACTTTTTACGTTCCGTTCTAAGTTAAAGAGCCCAATTTAGTGTACCTTTTCTGTGTCCTTTTTCGAGTTCATTTCAAAGACAGTGAGTTTTAAAAGCTCTGTCAGAGAGCAAAAGTCAATAAATCAGGAATAAATTTCCAGAAAATAACTGCAGCATATAGATTTCTAGTTTTTGTATCTGAAACTATAATAATAGAGTTATGGAAAGAGGATTGGATTTATTGAGTTTCTCGCCGGTTCTTCTCCATAGGAATCACATTTTGGAACCGCGCAACTAGAGTTATTTAACGTTTTGAAAGTACCTGAAAAGGTCTACACTAAATAAAAATATTTTGAAAGTTGGACATAGTTTCTGCCCTGCCGGTTTACCCGCGTAATAGTTCCCGTCCCCGTAAAAATATTTTTTTATTCAATTTTTCATTGATTTAAGTATTTATTCAGCTGTTCGGGACGGAGACGAATCCAACAAAATATAGAATCTTGAAAATCGGTCCACCCGTTCTAGAGTCTTAAGTGTTGTAACAAACCCGACTTTGTTTTATACATTACTAGCTTCTGCTCGCGACTTCGTCTGCTTCGACTTCAGAATTGGGTCAAAAAAGAAATGAAAAATGGAATAAAATTTTCACCTGTGTTATAGCTTGCGCTGTAATAGAGAAAGATACCAAATTTATAAGGTCTGCCCACCGCTTAGCTCGTAAACAATTTTCAATTTTCCTTCAGGAACTACTTAAGGAATCGGGATAAAAGGTAGCCTATGTTTTTTTCCATGTCAAAGGCTACATGCATGCCAAAATTCATCCAAATCTGTTCAGCCTTTTTTGCGTGATTGAGTAACAAACATTCAAGCATGTAAACATCCAAACATTCACACTTTCACATTTATAATATTAGTAGGATTAAAGTTAAATATATACTTGCAGTAGCAGCTGTGCCCTTCGACTTCGCTCGCGTGTTTCACCTTCATGAGTTTTTCATGTTCGCGGTTGTTTTGTTTACGACCCTGAAAATTAGAAGACTTGGCTTTATACATAAAACGCCACACGATGAACGTTGAGCCCAAATATTAAGCAAAAAAACATTTATTTGTATATAAATCTGTTTTCAAATCGTTAAGAGATTTGTTTTTTATTTTTTTGGGGCGTACATTACGTGGTGATACTTTTGTCTTGTGATGATAAATACAAATATTTTATTAGGCGTTTGACAATTAAATGGAAAGTTTTAACAAAGGACATCAGATACAGAAATGTCATGTAGGTATATTCATTTATTTATTATAAAGGATACATAATATAGATATATATACGTCATGTAACAGAATAGCTCAATATCTCATATGGGGATATTGTACTTATAATTTTGAACTACATTTACTATGGGATCAATCCCAAAATTGCGAAACAGAATTCATAGGTACCTACACTTTGTCGAGATATGCGCTCATAAATGTATGGGGCATTCGTTTTTAAATTTCAGTATTAGGCCCTTTAAAGATACTTATGATAAGAAAAGGGATGAATTAAAATATAATCCCAAAAACAAATATAATATAATTATTATGTATTAATGCTAATTTTGTCTCTTTTGTCAATAATCTTTGTCTTACTTCTATGTTTTTTTCCTCATTAATATGTGGACAATGTTGTGGATTACATGTTTGTAATATTAAATTAAGGACTTATTGTACATAGCTTTTAACATGTAACTATTTTAATAGTCCCTTACAAATAAAATAAAATGTAGAGCAGCTACAATTTTATGTGTTTGGCACCCATGTAATAGATAAGTACTTATTGAAGCTTCTCGAGTGTAAAATTACGTTCGTAAACAAATACTAAAAATCATTTCGTTTTATGCGCTACTTAACTTTGTTATATATATAAACAATGTGCCTAGGGTTTTTAAGATAATTTAATTCGCATTATTTTTTATTACAGACTAGCTTTTGTTCGGGGCTCCGCCCACGTATGCGTCGGATACCGCAGCAAATTATGAGCCTATACCCTTCCTCAATAAGTGGGCTTTCTTACAGTGAAAGAATTTTTCAAATCGGCTCAGTAGTTCCTGAGATTAACGCGTTCAAACAAACTCTTCAGCTTTATAATAAAAGTTTTTTATAATTTCTCTTTAAATAGCTTCATGTGCAAATAGAAAAAAGTTGGTTGAGAATAAATGCAAACATCCTATAACAATTTAAAGAGATAAGAACTGCCTATCTGGATAATCAGAAGTAAGTTAAAAGTCCAGTTCAAAAAAAACTATCAGATCAGCTGTTGCCAAGTCTCGCAATTGAGTAAAATAAAAACATTCAGTCACATTTCGTCAACGTTCCTTTGAAGTGCTGTTTATTTTCCTTTTAAACACTTCAAAGAGTTTGATATGGTACAAACTATTAGGTTATGTTACGCTTGGGTTATGTCTCTTATAATTATGTGTATTTATTTGAATAAGAATTAGACGTAGCAAATAAAATGTTTGCTGATCTAACAATTTTACGTGCGCCAGCTTATCATAATATAATATAGCGATCTTTCGAATTTAAGGACTGGTGAAATAATCGTTTTTTATTAGGTTTCAGATATAAACAATGTTTTTGTTGAAATAAATAAATATCTTGGGACAAATCACACACGGCCGTCTGATCCCAAACTAGACAGAGCCTGTACTATGGTAACCAGACAACTGATAAACATACCATATTTATACATATTATATAGATAAATTACACCCAGACACAGAACAAATGATCGTGCTCATCACACAAAGATTTGTCCTGGTTGGGAATCGAACTTACGACCTCCGGCTTAGCAGTCAGGGTAACTATCCATTAGACCCACAGGCCCGTCCGAAAATCTTGTATTATTTTGTGATGGTTACAGATTCGGGTTTGATCTTTGGACTGACCAATGAAAATTTCTGTCCGTTGTTACATAATATAAAATGCGTAATACTAGCTTAATAATAAAAGCTTTTAAAACACTTTGTCCATTGATAATTCACTTATTTGGCATTTCACATAAATTTTAATGTATGGGGTTTTGTTTCGTAGGGGGGTGAGAGGCGGCGCAGGGAATGGAGGACGTCCACGTCCCCCTCCCAAGAAGCCTCACACACCTGCCCTACGCAAATAACAATGGCTCCCTGCAGCCACAGAGCGAGGATCTTGCAGGGCAACCTCCATCATGCAGCAGCTGCGACTGCGGTGGTGGAGTGTTGCTTTGCCAAACAAAACATAGACCTCGCTCTGATCCAAGAACCTTGGATATCCAACGGCAACATCCAGGGGCTCGGGGCCGCCGGTAAAATTCTTTTTAATAATGGTGGCTTTAGACCCAGGGCGTGCATTGTTCATAACAAAAATATTGACCTTTTACCTGTTCCAGAGATTTGCAATGACGACCTGGTCGCAGGATACATTAATCTCAAAGGGTGGAGTGGGGCCAGAGTAATTGTCTGCTCAGCCTACCTTCCCGGGGATAAGCCCAACCCAACTGAAGATCTGGTGAAAGTTGTGGCCTACGCACAAAGACACAACGCTGACCTGCTTGTGGGTTGTGATGCCAACGCCCATCACTCGTCGTGGGGGAGCACCGACATCAACAAAAGGGGTGAGTTACTTTATGACTTCCTTCTATCAAATAATCTGCATACACTTAATTTAGGATGTATACCGACCTTTGTAACGTGTAACAGACAAGAAGTTCTTGACATTACCTTCGCAACTAGTGCCTTAGCCAGGCATGTCATTAACTGGCAGGTAAGTAGTGAAAATTCTATGTCAGATCATCGACACATTCGATTTAACCTGGAGGCATCGCTCCAAAGACGAATCGAAACCTACAGGGATCCAAGAGTCACTGACTGGGACCACTATAGGGACCGGTTAAAAACAAACCTTGATGCGATCCCAAAAAACATCAGAACTGTGGAGGGTTTGGAGCTAGCAGTGGAGGTTGTCACAGTAGGAATAACCAAAGCCTACGAAGACAGCTGCCCTGTAAAGACCAAAGCAACTACGAGTAAAGTCTCATGGTGGAACTCTAGGCTGCAAAAGCTAAGGGAAAAAACCAGGAGACTCTTCAATAGAGCTAAAAAATCCCAAGAATGGGACGTGTACAAGCAGGCTCTAACCAAATACAACACTGAAATCAGGAAAGCAAAGAGAGCATCATGGAGGAAGCTATGCGAGGATGTGGAAAGTCTTCCTCGAGCAGCAAGACTCCAAAAAATTATCTCCAAAGCTCCTGACAGGGAAATTGGGCTTCTGAAAAGACCCGACGGAACTTTCACTTCATGTGAGAACGACACATTGGAGCTGCTCGCAGCCACCCACTTTCCTGGATCGGTGAGTAACAATTGCTCGCCTACTACACGAGGCACCCCGCACAGGCCGAACAATGACGACTGGCGAAGGGCAGCTATAATCATAAAACCCAACCAGGTAAAGTGGGCCATCAGCTCCTTTAAACCATACAAAGCCTGTGGCGAGGACAATATATTCCCTGCTCAATTGCAGGAGGGGGTGGAAATCCTCACTCCACATCTGGTTAAAGTCTTCAGAGCCAGTCTGGCCTGGGGGCATATACCAGAACGATGGACCACAGTAAAAGTCATATTCATTCCAAAGGCTGGCAGAAAGGACTACGCTTTGCCCAAGTCCTTTAGGCCAATAAGCCTCTCATCCTTCCTTATGAAGGTAATGGAAAAGGTTATTGACATTTATATTAGGGACGTAACTTTAAAAACGAAACCTATTCACCATACACAGCATGCCTACCGCAGAGGTAAGTCTACGGAAACAGCCCTGATCAGCCTAATTGACAGGGTTGAAAAGGCACTGGAAGACAAAGAAATAGCGCTCTGCGCATTTCTAGACATAGAGGGAGCGTTTGACAACACTCCCACTTCACTTCTGGTCGAAGGTATGGCTGCAAAAAGCCTTAACCAAACGACCACGAGATGGGTGGAGTCAATGCTCTCCAGCAGGAGAGCTAAGGTATCTCTGCTTCAAACCACTATGGAAGTTATAACCACCAGAGGATGCCCGCAGGGAGGCGTGCTTTCGCCCCTTCTCTGGACTCTGGCGGTTGACCAACTGCTCTATAAAATGGCCGACCTTAACATTGACACACAGGGATACGCTGACGACCTTGTTGTTATAATAAGGGGTTTCTGCCAGAGCACAGTATCTTCCATTATGCAAAGGGCGCTAAACACCATAGGTGGGTGGTGCAAAAGAAACAATTTATCAGCTAACCCTGACAAAACTGTTATTATTCCTTTTACCAGGCGTAGACAGCTGAATAAGCTAGTCAAACCCTCTCTAAATGGAAAAGAGCTTGAGTTTTCCACAGAAGTTAAATATCTGGGCGTCACTATTGACCAGAAGCTAACATGGAATACTCACCTTAACAACATCATACAAAAGGCAAAAATTGCCTTAGGCTCCTGTAGCCGTATGATGGGCAACAACTGGGGCCTTAGTCCCAGAGCTGTCTTATGGCTGTATACCACCATTGTGAGGCCGACTATATCGTACGCCTCTGTGGTTTGGCATCACAAAGCCAATCAAAAGACAGTAATTAACAAATTAAGTAGTCTGCAAAGACTAGCCTGTCTCATGGCAACTGGGGCAATGTCCACCACACCTGGGGCGGCCCTGAACGCTCTACTATGCCTAACGCCCCTAAGTATGCATATTGCTAAGGAGGCGGGGGCAAGTGCTTACAGGATTAACGCTCAGGGGGGTTTCAATTGCATATCCCAGAGAATGAGAACAGTACTGGAGGACGTAAGAAGCACACCAGCTCTCTGCATGACTTCAGATATCATGGTTCCAAGCTGTAGCTTCCAAAAGAACTACAAAGTGGAAATACCGCACAGGGAGGACTGGTTGGACAAACAAGTCACCTGTGAAACTGGTAGCCTAATATGGTTTACTGATGGGTCCAAAATGGGCACTGACGTAGGCTTTGGCGTATATGGAGAGCAGCCAAAGTTCCGGCTATCTCAAAGCCTGGGCAAATTTGCATCCATTTTTCAAGCAGAGGTTTACGCCATTATCGAATGTGCGGAAGCAAACCTACGAAAAAAATTATGCCAACCACATAATTTACATTAACTCAGACAGTCAGGCAGCGCTGAAGGCCTTAGACTCCAACTTAATAACCTCAAAGTTGGTAGCAGACTGCATGAGTCGCCTAAATACTCTAGGAGAACGAAACAGAGTAACGCTTAGGTGGGTTCCGGGTCACGCGGGAGTCGTGGGCAATGAAAATGCCGACGAACTCGCTAGAGCGGGATCGGGAAAAACGCTATATGGTCCAGAACCTTTTTGTGGCATTCCGAAAAGTCTCGCCCGAATGACCCTGGAGAACATCTATTTGAACAAATCCTGTAAGGCATGGTCAGACATGCCAGGACTGACTCACTCCAAAACTCTTGTTAAAGCCTATGACAAGAGATACACTAAGCTGATCATAGGACTGAGTAGGAAAAGAATGCGCATTCTAGTTAGAGCCCTCACTGGACACTGTTGTCTAAACAGACACATGTCCACTATGGGACTGTCCGAAACAAGAACGTGCAGAATGTGCCAGGAGTCAGACGAAACTCCGCTTCATATTCTGACGGACTGTGGACCTTTAATGCACAAGCGCAGCTTACACCTGGGCAAACATATCCTTGGCCCACAGGACGTAAAAGATATCGCCCCCCAAAAGCTACTGCGATACCTGGTGGACGTAGGACTTAGTGGCGAACTGTAAAGATAGCAGCGGCGATCACAATAGATCGATAACGGTCGCAGTGATACTGGGGCTGCAAAGTCCCAGAATAGCCGCTAAACAAAAAAAAAAAAAAAAAAAAAAATGGGGTTTTCACCACTTTACATTCTGTAGACTTCTTAAAGCATTAGTCTACCTTGAATGAACGTATCCCTTCCACAGATTAATATTATGAGTACAAGTACCCCTACCCACTATCCGGTACTTCTTCCTGTTCTTTGCTTACTCACAGGAAGCATTTCCAACCAGCTCAAAAAGCATTTCAAACGCTCCTCTAAGCTTACATACACGATTTGACGACACACAATGTTACCTGTAGGTATGTGGTATATTAACAAGACTCTAAAATTACAGTACCTACAGCACGTGGGACCTCACCATCTGGCATCTTTCAAACCCTTAATTAACATGGAAATGTGGAAACTTGTAGCCTCGTAATTAATTAATCGTGTTATTCAATGGTAAATTTATCGTGTAGAGTGTGTGTGTGATACCTATGTAACTTTTAATTCCGATTCTTACTTCGGAACACCTATAATTACGATCGTACTAATAAGGTATTTTTTTGTTTGACCTTGTATTTGGTCATTCTACGTGCAAGTATCAAGAAAAGGAGCCGTGTAAAACTAAAAGATATTATGATATAATATCTTGGGAGAATTCACACCCGACCATCTGATCTAAACTAGATAGAACATGTATTATGGAACACACAACTGATAAAAATACTGCTACCGGTGCTGCGGTAAAGAGTGGCGTGGTGGGGTTTTTCATCACACAAACATTATTCCTGTGTGGGAACTGAACCCACGAACTCTGGTTTAGTAATCCGGGTTACTTTTTTTTTTTTTTTTTTTTATTTTGTTTAGCGGCTATTCTGGGACTTTGCAGCCCCAGTATCACTGCGACCGTTATCGATCTATTGTGATCGCCGCTGCTATCTTTACAGTTCGCCACTAAGTCCTACGTCCACCAGGTATCGCAGTAGCTTTTGGGGGGCGATATCTTTTACGTCCTGTGGGCCAAGGATATGTTTGCCCAGGTGTAAGCTACGCTTGTGCATTAAAGGTCCACAGTCCGTCAGAATATGAAGCGGAGTTTCGTCTGACTCCTGGCACATTCTGCACGTTCTTGTTTCGGACAGTCCCATAGTGGACATGTGTCTGTTTAGACAACAGTGTCCAGTGAGGGCTCTAACTAGAATGCGCATTCTTTTCCTACTCAGTCCTATGATCAGCTTAGTGTATCTCTTGTCATAGGCTTTAACAAGAGTTTTGGAGTGAGTCAGTCCTGGCATGTCTGACCATGCCTTACAGGATTTGTTCAAATAGATGTTCTCCAGGGTCATTCGGGCGAGACTTTTCGGAATGCCACAAAAAGGTTCTGGACCATATAGCGTTTTTCCCGATCCCGCTCTAGCGAGTTCGTCGGCATTTTCATTGCCCACGACTCCCGCGTGACCCGGAACCCACCTAAGCGTTACTCTGTTTCGTTCTCCTAGAGTATTTAGGCGACTCATGCAGTCTGCTACCAACTTTGAGGTTATTAAGTTGGAGTCTAAGGCCTTCAGCGCTGCCTGACTGTCTGAGTTAATGTAAATTATGTGGTTGGCATAATTTTTTCGTAGGTTTGCTTCCGCACATTCGATAATGGCGTAAACCTCTGCTTGAAAAATGGATGCAAATTTGCCCAGGCTTTGAGATAGCCGGAACTTTGGCTGCTCTCCATATACGCCAAAGCCTACGTCAGTGCCCATTTTGGACCCATCAGTAAACCATATTAGGCTACCAGTTTCACAGGTGACTTGTTTGTCCAACCAGTCCTCCCTGTGCGGTATTTCCACTTTGTAGTTCTTTTGGAAGCTACAGCTTGGAACCATGATATCTGAAGTCATGCAGAGAGCTGGTGTGCTTCTTACGTCCTCCAGTACTGTTCTCATTCTCTGGGATATGCAATTGAAACCCCCCTGAGCGTTAATCCTGTAAGCACTTGCCCCCGCCTCCTTAGCAATATGCATACTTAGGGGCGTTAGGCATAGTAGAGCGTTCAGGGCCGCCCCAGGTGTGGTGGACATTGCCCCAGTTGCCATGAGACAGGCTAGTCTTTGCAGACTACTTAATTTGTTAATTACTGTCTTTTGATTGGCTTTGTGATGCCAAACCACAGAGGCGTACGATATAGTCGGCCTCACAATGGTGGTATACAGCCATAAGACAGCTCTGGGACTAAGGCCCCAGTTGTTGCCCATCATACGGCTACAGGAGCCTAAGGCAATTTTTGCCTTTTGTATGATGTTGTTAAGGTGAGTATTCCATGTTAGCTTCTGGTCAATAGTGACGCCCAGATATTTAACTTCTGTGGAAAACTCAAGCTCTTTTCCATTTAGAGAGGGTTTGACTAGCTTATTCAGCTGTCTACGCCTGGTAAAAGGAATAATAACAGTTTTGTCAGGGTTAGCTGATAAATTGTTTCTTTTGCACCACCCACCTATGGTGTTTAGCGCCCTTTGCATAATGGAAGATACTGTGCTCTGGCAGAAACCCCTTATTATAACAACAAGGTCGTCAGCGTATCCCTGTGTGTCAATGTTAAGGTCGGCCATTTTATAGAGCAGTTGGTCAACCGCCAGAGTCCAGAGAAGGGGCGAAAGCACGCCTCCCTGCGGGCATCCTCTGGTGGTTATAACTTCCATAGTGGTTTGAAGCAGAGATACCTTAGCTCTCCTGCTGGAGAGCATTGACTCCACCCATCTCGTGGTCGTTTGGTCAAGGCTTTTTGCAGCCATACCTTCGACCAGAAGTGAAGTGGGAGTGTTGTCAAACGCTCCCTCTATGTCTAGAAATGCGCAGAGCGCTATTTCTTTGTCTTCCAGTGCCTTTTCAACCCTGTCAATTAGGCTGATCAGGGCTGTTTCCGTAGACTTACCTCTGCGGTAGGCATGCTGTGTATGGTGAATAGGTTTCGTTTTTAAAGTTACGTCCCTAATATAAATGTCAATAACCTTTTCCATTACCTTCATAAGGAAGGATGAGAGGCTTATTGGCCTAAAGGACTTGGGCAAAGCGTAGTCCTTTCTGCCAGCCTTTGGAATGAATATGACTTTTACTGTGGTCCATCGTTCTGGTATATGCCCCCAGGCCAGACTGGCTCTGAAGACTTTAACCAGATGTGGAGTGAGGATTTCCACCCCCTCCTGCAATTGAGCAGGGAATATATTGTCCTCGCCACAGGCTTTGTATGGTTTAAAGGAGCTGATGGCCCACTTTACCTGGTTGGGTTTTACGATTATAGCTGCCCTTCGCCAGTCGTCATTGTTCGGCCTGTGCGGGGTGCCTCGTGTAGTAGGCGAGCAATTGCTACTCACCGATCCAGGAAAGTGGGTGGCTGCGAGCAGCTCCAATGTGTCGTTCTCACATGAAGTGAAAGTTCCGTCGGGTCTTTTCAGAAGCCCAATTTCCCTGTCAGGAGCTTTGGAGATAATTTTTTGGAGTCTTGCTGCTCGAGGAAGACTTTCCACATCCTCGCATAGCTTCCTCCATGATGCTCTCTTTGCTTTCCTGATTTCAGTGTTGTATTTGGTTAGAGCCTGCTTGTACACGTCCCATTCTTGGGATTTTTTAGCTCTATTGAAGAGTCTCCTGGTTTTTTCCCTTAGCTTTTGCAGCCTAGAGTTCCACCATGAGACTTTACTCGTAGTTGCTTTGGTCTTTACAGGGCAGCTGTCTTCGTAGGCTTTGGTTATTCCTACTGTGACAACCTCCACTGCTAGCTCCAAACCCTCCACAGTTCTGATGTTTTTTGGGATCGCATCAAGGTTTGTTTTTAACCGGTCCCTATAGTGGTCCCAGTCAGTGACTCTTGGATCCCTGTAGGTTTCGATTCGTCTTTGGAGCGATGCCTCCAGGTTAAATCGAATGTGTCGATGATCTGACATAGAATTTTCACTACTTACCTGCCAGTTAATGACATGCCTGGCTAAGGCACTAGTTGCGAAGGTAATGTCAAGAACTTCTTGTCTGTTACACGTTACAAAGGTCGGTATACATCCTAAATTAAGTGTATGCAGATTATTTGATAGAAGGAAGTCATAAAGTAACTCACCCCTTTTGTTGATGTCGGTGCTCCCCCACGACGAGTGATGGGCGTTGGCATCACAACCCACAAGCAGGTCAGCGTTGTGTCTTTGTGCGTAGGCCACAACTTTCACCAGATCTTCAGTTGGGTTGGGCTTATCCCCGGGAAGGTAGGCTGAGCAGACAATTACTCTGGCCCCACTCCACCCTTTGAGATTAATGTATCCTGCGACCAGGTCGTCATTGCAAATCTCTGGAACAGGTAAAAGGTCAATATTTTTGTTATGAACAATGCACGCCCTGGGTCTAAAGCCACCATTATTAAAAAGAATTTTACCGGCGGCCCCGAGCCCCTGGATGTTGCCGTTGGATATCCAAGGTTCTTGGATCAGAGCGAGGTCTATGTTTTGTTTGGCAAAGCAACACTCCACCACCGCAGTCGCAGCTGCTGCATGATGGAGGTTGCCCTGCAAGATCCTCGCTCTGTGGCTGCAGGGAGCCATTGTTATTTGCGTAGGGCAGGTGTGTGAGGCTTCTTGGGAGGGGGACGTGGACGTCCTCCATTCCCTGCGCCGCCTCTCACCCCCCTACGACTAATGTTGCCCCTCGTGGCTCCACCCCGGCCTTTGGTCGACCGCAGCGGAGGCCTTTGGTGCGAGGGCCCCGCAAGGCTCCTCGTCGCCTCTTGCACTCCGGCAGATGTCGACGGCCGTGGTGTTTCCACGCTGGGCTTCTCCACGGTAGAGCCCCCCTTGATCTTAAAGACTATGCCCTTAAAACCAAGGCCAGCCCTACCGTTGTTTGCACGGAGAGTCTCCGCCGACGGGTCGTCGAGCGAGAAGGTTACCAGGGTACCTCCTGCCTCGACCCGCTTATGGAGAACTCGCCATAGCCCCGGGTTGAGACCTTCATTCTGCACATCCAGCAGCAGCAAAGCCTTTTCGACCGTTGCCACCTCACTGATGGGCAAGAATGTGGTCCCCACCTGTGGCCTGGGCAGTTCACTCTCGGGTATAGTCGAGAGCTCCGCCTCAGGCCACGGTTTGATTTGTTTGACCTCCCCCACAAGCCAGTCGTGACCGTCCTGGTTTTCACAGGTCACCAGGACCCATCCTGCCTTGAAGGAGAAGCCAACAAATCTTGGTCGCGGGCCCCCCTTCTTCCCGGCCATCTTGAGCATGGACTCGAGAAGGGCACTATGCAGAAGCCGCATCTGTTCCTCACTCATGGGGTCCGAGTTACGGACACCCACTCGCACGGCGCCAGCTACGGCACTGTACTGCGCCTTAGGGGGGGGTACCGTGGGGTCCAGCCTGGAGGTTTTCCTTGGCTGTTCCCTCGGAGATTCCTCCTCCGAACGCAGGCGTTTTTTCGCCTTCGGATCCGGAGGAGGATTGTCGACTGGGATTTGGTCCCAGGGCTTCTTGCATAGGGCAAGGGCTTGTTCAGCACCCATATCCGCCGCCATCAGCCGCCGGAACCTCTTCCTGGCCGCGCCACTAAGCCTGACTCGCTTAGTGACCTGAGAGGTCTTCTCCGACTCTGTTTGTGGTACAGCATTTGAGCCCCCCACAGACAGGTTCGATAGACACTCTGAAATTTTGGAGCAGGGCGATCTGGAGGTCAATAAAGGCTCTCCGTCAGGCCCGTCCAACTGTTCCTTTTCAGGAGTTTTGGGTGAACTTATTTTTTCTTTATCCATAAGATTCCCACGAGTAGCTAGGGAAATAGACGGTCACCCCCGACAGAGCCCCGCATGTCGGGGGAAGAGCTAAATACATACCCGAATCGCTCTGGTCTCGGGCAGGCACCGTTAAAGACTGAGCTCCCTCTCAGCCACGCATTCCTCGGCACGGTTCGCATGACACCTTGAATTAGGGGGAAATTCTCCCTAGGAGGGGAAGGAGTGCAAAAGCAAAGCAGGATTGGGGAAGGAGAGGGGACTAAGGGGAACATGGGATGCGTCTGACTATTTCTGTTACGTCTGTTTCATAGGGAACCAGACCAAAAACGGGCAGCAACCACGAGAAGGATAACAGTCAGGCTTGCCTTGAGGATCTACACGACCAGCGCTCTCCCTCAAGGCCAACACCAAAGCAGCGGCCGGGACAGACCGTGCCATGAGCGAATTGGCAGCGTTACATGCAAAGCAAAATTACTATAAAATAATAAACTAAAATAACACGCCCCTTCGCTCGCCCAAAAAGTTACTTACCTCTAGACCATTATTAAGTTCCTTCCTTTTGAAGTCGGTTCAAACCACTGTTCAAACTTCCAACACATTTTCTAAGTTTTCTATGAAACCTGTTAAATTGACGTGATCATAAGCATGTCCACTTCACAAATAACAGCAGCTAAAAGCTTAATTCGTGGAACCTTATATTAAACCCTTTCCATTAGAAACAAACGGAACGAAAGTAAACTAATTTTGAAGACAACCTTTTGTAAATTAATGAATTTTGGGAATTTAGAGTTTTTTCGGAATTAAGAGATTTGAGGTGATTTGGAGGGGACGCTAAAATTATTTAAAGCCCTCCATTTAACTTGCAATTAAATGGTTTGTAATACAATTTATACAAGCGTTAACGATGGTAAAAATCATTTTTTAGTCATTATGTGTATGGAAGTGATAAGTCTAAGTCACGTGAATTATCGAAAACAAATATAATTTCCATATATTTAATGTCATTTAAGCGATTTCTATCATCGTTAACGTTCGTAGAAATATACCTTGGTTAGGGGTTAGGTTGATAGGTTTAAAATTTGACCATCGTAAGTAAGATTGCGTAACAAGTTAAATAACTCATCAGAGATTTTGATTTGTTTTTTATTAATAGATTTGATTAACAGAGTGTAAGTTGATGTCACGGCGTAATTTGGTCGCTATGGGGAAGCTTACGCAGATTTATATGATTTTGGCTACAATCCAGATGTCACCATCATCTATTGATAAAGCACTCGATGATATTTTAATTATATGAGCTATTAATACCTAATAACCACTTATTGGCATCTTGAAATCATTAAACCTATTCAGATATCCAAGAGAGTAATCACAAAGAAAAGTGAGAGCTTGGGTTTAAAAAAAAAATGGTTCTAGTTGTCTAATTATAGGCCCAGTTTTTTGATCCCAAGTTAACTCCATCAATGGTTAAATATGCTAACTATTTTTTTCAAAACGCGTTTTTTCATCAATTGTTAGGCTATCAAATGATCAAATTAGATGTAGAGTTAATAATTTTAACCATTTGTTAGAATAAAAACTTATAAATAAACGCGTTCTACCGAAGTTTGAACCATTAGTTAGCAAATTTAACCATTAGTTGAGTTAACTCGGGATCAAAAAACTGGGCCTAAGACTATTAAATTATGCGTCAGAAAATCTCGATCGTTAGAAGTATTTGCGTATGATTTTATAGCTAAACAGGCTTGTTCGTTAAATATTATGTAAACATTCGAATTTTTTTTTAGCATAGAAACGAACGTTGTTCTGCCATATTAACATATCTGGAGAGGCCAACCCTATCATTCATTTTATTTATATTAAGTTTACGGAAACGGGGACAACTTATAAAAGGTGAGCTCTTGGCGAGCTTCAAAAGCGATACAAGATATTGTCATCTCTTTCTCACCCACTGCTTATGTGAACATGCATCTCACACGAAATGCCATGTATCTCGTTTCAGACTCTTGAAGACTTGTCGACCGTAGTGTATATTATGTAATATAGGATGTATTTGTCACATGGGACTAAGGTTTGTGTAATCCAAGTATATTTATTCTGAGGATTGCCGCGGTAAAGCTATTGCATGTGTGTGGCATTTTATAGATATGATAGATACCTATACACCTATATACTTTCTCACAAACAGCTGCTTACGTATTCTTCCGATTTAGCAGCTCGTCTCGATCCGTGCGACCTTCGTACAGTCGTACCGTACACGTTAAGCGAACGCTCGGCCGAGCTACATGGTAGGCGGAGTGGGGGGGTGTTAGGTTTTTTCGTTACGGAATTTCTTGATTCGGTCGCAGCGCTCAAAGCCCGCGGTAAAAGCTATGCAATAGCTTAAAAATGTTAATATTTTCTTTTAGATATTCCCTCGAAGCAGGTTGGAAGATGACAAAATGTATGAAGATGTTAAAGTTTTATATATTTTCTATAATCTCACGATCATAAACCGCTTCCTTTTAACTGCGTCATGGTCTATCAAAATCGTAAATCGGTGGATAAATCATTTATAGAATTTTAGTGGGCGGAAGCAATTACCTTGAAGAAATTTCCACTGTGGTGTATACGGTGATGGTATCTGCGAAATTATAAATTTCAAACCACAAACGTAAGCTGACTCAATTTGGGGTACTCTTACCCTTTTATAATATACAGGATATTTTTTTATGGAGTGCGTATATTCTACGAGGTAATCAGGAGCATAAAACTGAAAAGCTTTCCCCAAGGAGCGTAGGTCGAAATCTTAAAATTTAAAATGAATTATTCATACTAGTGACAGGTCACGTGACTTGTTTGTACGAAGAAATCATTTTCAATATTAAGAGTTCGACCTATGTTCCTTGGGAGAAGTTGTTCAGTTTTATGCACCTAATTACCTCATTGAATATACGGACTCCATAAAAAATAATCCTATAGACAATATTGCTGATCTATCTAGAAACCCTAAAAAGATAGAAGTTTTTCTTCTTGGTAAGAAAACCATAACACACCTTCTTCCACATCAGGTTTTTTACTAGCAAGCCCAAGATGGATGTGAAGTTCTGAAACTTATAGTGGGTGTCAAAATTATTGGCATTGGATTACGATGATGATGGTCCGTGCATGCCAATTGTTATCCTTGGAGAACACTGGCACCCATCCAATTTCATGAAAAGGGAATTTGATGTAATTTTATTCAAAATTTATATTCTGGTGGCAGCCAAAAATAGGTAACCCCCTATCTAACGTCACTTGTTAGAGACAGCTGGACGTTATTAATTTTAGTACCTACCTACGTTTTATAAAACAGAAGGTGCTGGAAACCTGGATCTGGCGACTGCTGTTATCTTGCATCAACTCTCCTAATTAAACTAAAAGATCAATTGACGTTTTCAGTGATGTTTATAACACATCTAAGGAGTAACAAACCAACACTACGTGCTGATTGTGGAAAGCAGCATCACAATACCTTAAATAGAGTCAGGACAGAAAAAAACTTGTATTTGATAATCTTTTGTACTTTCTTGAATATTTTTTCTTAAGGTAGATTATCGGAAAACGCAGTGATTGGTACAGGTCCAGGACCATGTGTAGGTACAGGTCGATTCAAACATAATGGCAGCTGTGAACAAGAGGCGAGTCATCGCTGAGCAATGACTCATTCATCCCAGCGATGGTTTAGGCTATACTATACCATTTAGTGGGTTTTTCTATATCACTGCATTTTGTACATAAAGTTTACACACACTTAGTGACTAGTCTACAACGAGACTACCAATCATTGTCATTTCAGCTAGTCTATTTTTAATTATTCACAATCAAACAATATTCGCATCTAAAGTAATTAACTCAATACCAAAAATTCACAATCACAAGTGTCACAATGGAAGATTTACGCAGCTGGGAGAACTATTCCGTTTCTCCAGTTCACCAATAAAATCCCATATCGTGACATTTTTGTGTACAAATAACATGGTGTACGTTACAAGAATAACAGCGTTCCAAGTTCAAATCGCGGTGACATTTGGCGCAGCGCCAGCGCAGGCGTGCCGGTAGCCCCACCGTGATACTGTTAATGCGAACGGTAAAACTTTTATATCATCGTTGATAAAAAATTAAAAATACTGTTTGGTCATCGATTGATTTATTTCAAGTTTAAAGTTTTTGATGAACTGAAATTGCTAAGACAAATAATGCAAGAAAATTCTTTATAGGTTCTCTGCATTTCACCGAACAATTCCCATAGTATTTTTTCAGCTTACTATAAGGTATTTGCTATAATTCGTTGATATATTTGGAATAATTCGTGAAAGTGCAAATAGTATCTATTCTCAATAGTTGTTTATAAACAATTTATTAATAATATATTTTTAATCAATTTTACTTGATAATGTCTACTAAGTTCCTTATTTTTATTTAAGTAGTTTGTTAATTTTATTTTAATAGTAAGTTTTAAGTTAAGTAATTGTTAATTAAACTGGCACAAAAATACATATTTAATACATATACGTAGTCTCTCTAATAGTGCAAGAAGAATATAAATTAAAATAAAAGCGTTTACAAGTTACTACAAAGCATCATAGTTTATTTCTCAAAATCTTGTAAACTATTCTTTATGAATATAAAATCATACTATACCTTTTTTTTTTTTTTGGCGGGGTCAAACGCTATTGCTTTCAACCCACGCTGAGGGCACAGCGTGGGGAATTATGTCGGACTTGCACCGACTAAAAACACCCCGGTCCCGTCCTTGCCTTTGCTGGAGCCACGGGATCACTTACGCAAGCTCTGCGCAACTCCAGCAGGCATCATACTATCCCTAGCGATCTCAAGTCAATTTATTTATGTGAGCATCAAGTGCTGAGATTGACAGACAGACAAATCGCAAGTGAAAGGGCATGGTATTCCCTAAGCTACGTTATACCGTTGACATCTCGTATCGTATCGTATAATTATACCGTGTCAAGATACCGATGTCACCTAGTCTTTATTGGAAATATCGTTACATTAGATTCAGCTTCATAAATTTTTAAAGCCACGATTTGTATAATCGTGTGTATGAATTCAAGTAATATTATATTAATATTGAGTTAGGTTCATATTCAATTTCTGTAGTGTAGGTAGTTGTGCAATATTATGATGTGCTTTTATTTATACTGACTTGGGTTTCTAGCACCCATAATTTGTTGTCATTAAAAAAATGAGTTTTGTCTACTTTTAAAAACCTTTGCAGGTGTCATGGTCACGGCTAAACATCTCACCGTGGTCATGACAACTGCAAAGACTAATATTCGCGTAAACCTCAGAAAGCAAAAAGCATTTTTTTTTTTTTGGCCATCTGCTTTTAATTATGGCTATCAACAACTACTGCCAGTGCTTTAACTTTTGTCGTCATTTAAAACGTTATCTGGCGCATTGATTCTAGTTCATTTTAATTCAAGGAAATTGCAACTAAATTGCACGGCACACGCTGAATCATGCTAAAATGCACAAGAGGCTACTGGCCACAGCTTCATTGTTAAAGGACTGCACCCATTCACTTCATGAATTGAAGAATTGTAGCATCAATGATCGTTACTACCGTCCGTTTCCTTGTTAACTCAGTGTGAAATTGTTTTATGATTCGAGCGAGCATTGGGTGTGAATGTCAAGTCGTTGGCCAATTGTCTGAGTAATGGTATGGAAATACACCCGCTAGGAATACACGCGTGAACGCTGCGTTTTCTAAAACGTTGGAAATGTCTAACGATTACCGTTGACTTTAGTAATTATTGTTTGGCAGTAAGTGGTCCTAGGTTTCAAAATAGACGTCTTTATAGGTTGTCGGAAGAGACTGTTGGAGGTGAAGTTTAGCTTGATTACGGATGTATGTCTAGTATGCTGTAGGTGTTTGACTGAAAATGATGACCATCAATTTAGTAGTAATTTTGAAAGGACATAAAGAAAACCATGACCAAATAATATAAAGTAATAAGTAAAATATGGATTCTAGCTTGTGATTCTAATACCTAATACACAAAGCTCCAATCTTCAGAAAAAAAAATACATAAAACTAGTGGAAATTACGGAAGTCAATTTATCATTAGATGATTCACAAGTAGGCTTAAAAAGTATGAAGAAACCTGGAAAAATCGAAGCTTGTTGATGTATAAAAATATAAATTTTACGAATTTAGTTCCTCACTTTAGGATACAATGAGACGTTAATAGAAAACATACGGCATTGTAAATGGTACAGACACGTTACGGCACATATTTCCGTGTAGACACAATGTTTGTTTGTTTACGTATACACTACACACGTGTTAAATTTGTTAGACTATGTAAGTGCGCTTAGAAGTTAAGCGTGAGTGTTATAAAATTAATATAGAACGTTACGTAATGGACTCATTTTATGATATTAGAGTAAAACCTTGTTGAAAATTTTACGCTCAATATCTGTTCTCTTTATGGAAAATTAGGATATTTATTTTGTGTGTTACACTTAAGAAAAGTATGTCAAACTGCTAAGGTCAGTGGTAGATATTTGGTTGGGCGTACTTTTCAAATCTAACCAAATGAGCCATTCCGAAAAAAAGGATCGAGAGGAAATGTTTGATAAAATAACTGTTCGTCTACAATTTAGTAGTAGTAGTTTTATTTCAACGTCTACATATTTTCAACTAATACCCACTAACTACTTAAACCCAGTAAGTCATGAGTGGGTAATGTGGGTAAAAAAAATCGAAAGAAAAAACCCTAAAAACGAAATCGTCGTCTTAAAAAACAGATTTGTTTTCACGATTTCGAGTTAGTTTACATCTAGTTTGTTATCACAACACAATATGATCGGCCTTCGATTCCGAACCTTCATTCACGAAGACCCAATCTAACAAGTCGGGTAATAAAAGTAACGCCGCGATTCTGGACCCACTGTTGTCCTTTGTGTTTTCATTGCAATCGAGGCACGAGTAAAAAGATTTGATCATTTATACCGGATAGTTGCAGAGCTTGTTATGTAGGGTAGGGTTTATGAATGCGGGTTTCAATCTCCTACTATATATCTTTACAAATTAATGCGCGCTTGTGATTATTTTGATCACAAAGGATAACGAAGTTACTAGGTAGTCATTTAATCAAAATTTTTAATTTCCATGAAGATGTTTGATTGATTGAATGGACAAATACGTAACTACAGTACGATTATTATTCCTTTTGATATGGAATCCTATAAACTCCAACGTGGGGACTGTCGCCGCTCCGTTCGAACTTGGGCGGTGGGAAATTCGTTCATGATATTCCCATCATCCACTTGGGTGGAGAAGAACGTTACTAACCAATGAGTGAGTCGAATGGTGATCTCGTTGGTAACTCCCGTCCCGCGCGCACTTCTTATCACCCCCGCTGTCTTACGTACCTCGTGACCTGGAAACCACAGGAGTGTGAGGCGTTTATCCAGTTTTATGCTGAAGATGCAGATGGAACTTGCTCGAAGATTTCAACAGCAAAAGTACATAATCAAAATCAGAAATTCAATACTGATGAACGGAGTTCGCGACAGAACTGTGTGGCATCGAAGTGATTCAAAAGTATGTGATTGTAAATTATACCAAACATTTTCCACTAGTACAGTTGGCTTAAATTCGTGATCAGTTTTGACTCCAAAAGTTATAAACTCAATCACCTACTTTGCTGTTGACTGTATGTATTTTAGTTTTATGTTCAGGATTACAGGTCACGTGATTTAGGTTTATATGAAAAGATGATTTTCAATTTTAAGATTTCGACTTATGTTTCTTAGGAAAATTTGTTCAGTTTTTTGCACCTGATGACCTCGTTGAATATACGCAGTCCTTTTAAATTAAATCCTGTATAAATTGAAAAATACCTTAGGCAAATTACTAATTACTAATGCGGGTGAAACTGCGAGGCACAGCTAGTAGCCTACCTTTTAACGCTGTAAGTACGTATTTAATTTATTTTCCTTTTATGTTTCCTTAATAACAGAGTCCTTCGCTATTTTTCGATTTAAAAATAAACTCTTTGTTCCACCTGTTCTTTATAATTGAAAACTGTTTTTTTGCGATTATTTTTCAACTAAATCCCACTTCGTTACATAATTAATTCAAAGCTTTTATTTTTGTTAGCGTATTTTCGCGTGGAAAAATGTGACAAAGCCGTGTTTACATCTTCGTGATCTAATGGCATAAGGATGGTGACATTGTGGAAAATGAGGCGACTTATTGTGACTTATATGTTTGGGTTTCATTTAAATGTCAGGATAGAAAAGCGGCTGCTTATAGGTCAAATTGTTATGAAAAAAGAACGAAAGTTTAAGGATGTTTTCTGTAACATTATTAGATTTTTATTTGTTCTAACACCATGCCATTATTTACGCACTTTTAAATATGTATGTAGGAATACATGCTTTGAATGCTAGAGGGACGAATTTCTTTTTTTTTTTACAGTTTACTAGCAAAGTGTGTACACATTACAAGTATTCTATTTAATTCCCAGTTTCTGAAAGGCTGGTAAACCTCACCTGTTATCCGATCACCTGATCTCGACTGTGTTAGGTCAAACAAAAGATTAACATCCAATCACTCAACAAAAGAGGTTCTGTTCGCGTTATTTTTACTAACAAAATAAAGGGAAAGAGTTTGTTTGTTTAACCGCGCAATTCTCTAGACGGCTTTTGATAGGACGTTAACTGGCAAATAGCTGGTGCTATAAAGCATTATATAGGCTTTTATTTTTTTAAAGGTTTAGAGTTTCCCGCAATAAAATAAAGAAAATATTTGTTTATATCTAATATTCTTGTGTTGCAATGCTTCTATCTGTTGATTCAGTTTTAGAAAAACTACTATCAAAGTCACAAACTGTGTACAATGTTTCGCTTTTCGACGACGGTCTGGGTGTTTGTGGTACCTTCTTTGTCTCTGATTCCATAACCCAAGCGCTTTAGCTACTTACTTTGGATTCGGAGCGATGTTGTGTTAGTAGGTATGTGATGTTGTCCACATTTATTTATTTAGGTATATTTAATAACACACGTCTTACTAACTACTTACACAACGGAAACCATCTTCCAAAAATAAATGTAGATAGAACAGTCTATGAATAAAATGATGTGGGCAGTAAGATAGAAATAGAATGACAAATAATAATTAAAATGGTGGGCACCAGAAGCTTTTCATTTCAAACTGCAAAATGGTAAATTATTTTCAGGAAGCTTTTCAGTGAACACTCATCCACTTGCTTAATCGGCTCACGCAACTTTCCGCCTTTATTACACCGGACAACAAAATTACTCACTTTCCTGTACTATAAGTATTTAAGTCCATATTGAAAGTTATATTTTAAATGTATTGAGAAAATAGAGATGTCGTTGTTTTTGTGTTGGTATCTTTTTAGCTTGGGAATTCAATTCTATTTATAGGAATATTACACAGTCTTTTTCCCATATAGAGTAGGAATCCAAGTTTCCTCACGATGCTTTCCTTCACCGTTTGTACATTGTCTTAGAATTATTAAGAAGTCACATTGGTAGTTGCCTGGGTTCGAACCTGTAACCATGTGTATACGAATCTGGTAATTCAACAACTAAGCCACCACGACATTTTACTAAAATTTATCTAAAAAAAATATGCATTGCCTTACTTATTGCCACGTGGCCTATTCTTTAGCACGTGTACTTATACTGATTCATAGAAAACCGCACTATAATTTATGATCGCATTATTTTCTCGATAGATGAACGAGTGCTTACCAGTTATCTGTACTTATAATAAATCTGTAGAAGTGAAAATTCTGTACATTTAAAGTATTAAAAAAATAAATGGCGGGGCGTGTTACTAGACCGACACCGAACCCAAAAAGGTGATTAAAAAAAATTTTGTCTGTCTGTCTGTCTGTCTGTCTGTTTGTTCAGGCATCACGCAAAAACTACCGGTTCGATTACGATGAAACTTGGTATAATTGTTCCTTAATATCCTGGGCACCACACTGGGTAGTTTTTATCCCGGAAAAGTATATACCTGATGCAGAACCGCAACAGACCAGCTAAACTATAAGAGTTACAAAAATGGTACCATAGCAAAAATTGTTCCACGTGATAAGCATTTTCTGCTGAGAGAATAAATTTGAAGATCTGGAACACCTGTTGTAGAACTCCAAGAGCCCGGCTACACCATAACACATATAGGAATGGCGTCTTAGCAAGAGTTGTTCAGCCTGATGAGCACTCTGTTGACGTATAAAAATTGAAGATCTGGAACACCTGTTGTCGAACTCCAAGAGCCCGGCTACACTATAACACATATAGGAATGACGTCTTAGCAAGAGTTGTTCAGCCTGATGAGCACTCTCTGTTGACGTATAAAAATTCAAGATCTGGAACACCTGTTGTCGAACTCCAAGAGCCCGGCTACACCATAACACATATAGGAATGACGTCTTAGCAAAAGTTGTTCGGTCTGATGGGCATTTCCTGTTCACTTATAAAATTCGAAGATTTTAAACATCTGACCTGGAAATCAAAGCTATCACTAATTACACTGTATAATTATAAAATAGCATAAACTTCACGCGGTCAAGGCGGTAACAGTTTAGGACTGATTTTCGATGACAATGGTCTATCTGTATACAACATGTAACAAAACCCCTGTTAGATCCAATTATGGCGTATTCGTGGTACAGTTCATGAACCGTCTCGCATAGGCGGCTTCTTTGACACAAAGCTACGGGTAGTAAGTACATGAACTTTGAGGAGCGGTCAGTGTTGCTGTTGCCTTGGATCAGTTTTTATTTTGATTTAATTATTTTCAATTAGGAAAAAAAATAATCTCCAATCCATTTAATAGCTACGTATATGTGTTCGCAGTACGATACCGAATAATACCGAGTCTAAGGGATCGGACAGGGTTTTTGTTACATGTTGTTGTTGTTGTATAAATAAAAAGACAAGGCCTGACTGACTGACTGACTGACTCATCAACGCCCAGCCCAAACCCTTGAACCTGGATAGCTGAAATTTTGCACAGAGGTTTCCTATTTAATGTAAACAAGGAATAAGGAAGGATTTTTCGAAATTCAACCCCTAAGGGTGTTAAATAGGGGATGAAAGTTAATATGGAAATTTCGTATACGGGCTTTTCGATAGAAATAAATAAAGACGTATTTCAGCAATTTTGAAAATCTACCCCTAAGAGGGTAAAATAGGGGTTGGAAGTTTGTAGGTATATGAATTGTGTAGTTTTCATAGATAGCCACATTAAATTTCATAGGATTATGAGTTAGAAATAAATAAGACGTATTTCCGAGATTTTAGAAATCTACCCTCTAAGGGGGTGCAATAGGAGTTTGAAGTTTTTTTACGATATTCGTCATTTTCAAAGAGAGATACATAAGATTTGGTATTCGGGTTTTTGGTAAGAAATAAATGAAACATATTTTTGCGATTTTAGATATCTACGCCTTAAGATGGTGAAATAGGGGTTGCAAGGTATTATTTTTATGGTACCTTCGTTGCTTCTGATTCCATAACACAATCCTGCTACTTACTTTGAATTCGGAGGAATGTATGTGACTCTTCTTCGTCTTTTCGTGTTAATGATTCTCAAGTTTTGTCTGACCAAAAATTTGCCACCATTTTAAAAGTTTATCCAAACTCAATGTATGTGATGTTTTCCACATTATCTTATTATTTATTATCTTGACGCCATAATATTTTATGAAAAATATAATTTATGCGCCTTACTTTGAAAATCACAGAATACATCCATCTATCCTTTACTACTCTTAACTTTACGCGCGAGCGAAGCCGCGGGCAACAGCTATTGATAATAAATCTTTTCAATGGTTTATCTTAACATTTATCATATTGACTGGTGTTTGAGAGGTTATAATGTTCGGCTATTTGGTATAAAAATTACCGTTTTATATTATTCGGCCTGTAACTAGCGTTACAAAAAGCCTATTTTTATTTTAGATTATTTATTAAAAAAAAATATAATAAAAAATCTAAAATAAAACTGTAGCAGATTAAATGTACACAATTTGAAAAAAAAAATCAATAGGAATGATCGTCTCATTGTTACTTTCAAAGCCAAAAACAACCTTCAACCCTAAAAATCAGTAATAAAGTTTAGCATTTAGCTTGGCACGAGGGGTTAACCAGAATGCTAGTTATGTGCGACTCACATTTTTAGTAAGCGTTAAATAAAATAACGATCTAGAGTTTGGCTGTAGATAAAAATTATATACTTAAATTTATTGAAATTATTACGATTAACCTATACAAGTGTAAGGTTATCAGCCTGCAGGGGTGAACGCTCTTATACATTGTTTTTAAAAATAAGCTACAGAAAAGATAGTACATAATCACCAACACGTACCTACCTTCATGTAGTACAACAAAATATACTAACAACACATAATAACGATAATAATACTACAATGATTACAATCACTTAACTTTTAATTACTTTGAATAATATTGTAATAAGCGAGGCGCGTGAGTTGACAGGACAATAATACTGTAATATCGCATACAAATTTAAAACATATTTTTGTGTAAAATAAAAACACAAATATTAATAATAATGCCTAAATATGACGACCTCCGTGGTCGAGTGGCGTACACACCGGTTTTCAAGGTGTCGCTGGCTCTGAGGTCCCGGGTTCGATCCCCGGACGGGTCAATGTAGAAAAACACTTTTCTACATTGTCTCGGGTCTGGGTGTTTGTGGTACCTTCGTTGTCTCTGATTCCATAACACAAGTGCTTTAGGGGTCGTTCTCAAAAAAGTGGCACCGATCGATTTAATTTATCAATTTTTAAAAATGTTTCAAATATTGAGTTTTTTTTTACAGAAATCTATTGGCAGCGTTTGTATTAGGTTGAATTGATGAAAGGGAAGCAGATTTACAGAAAATTGAATGAGATACAGCCTTTCAAAAATATGGCTTCACAGGTTAAAGAAACATTGTACAGGTTTATGAGAAAACATTACCAAATTATAGAGAAAGAAACAAAAAAACAGTGTAATCATGCAAAATCAATGTTTATTATTTAATTAACTGCAAACAATAACAGTTCTGATGGAAAATAACAGCTTCTATAACGAAAAAAAAAAACAAAAAATTGAAAAGGAAAACCTTCGTCTTAAAATCTAATTAATGAACTTTTAATCAGTCTGTAACAATCAGCTGACAATATGTAATATTAATATACTTACTATATCGCTATTACATATTGTCAGCTTCTAAATTATAATAATAATATTTTGGATCTTGTATGAATAGAGTTCCTAAGCCAATCACACAAAAATAATCAATCACATAATAATCGTAGTAAATGATTGTGATTATGATTATGAATTTGAAATGAATTCAACGAGGCGATAATTCGCAGGCCCTTCATCTAATATATTTTCCAAGAAGTACTTCTTTGGAGTTCCGGAGGTAATTCTATTTCAGACAGAGCTGAAAATGGTGTAGATCTATTAGAACACTTACTACTTCTTCTTCTTCTGTCTAGCACTCTAGTCTTATCCCAAGCCATGTTGACTTCGGCTGCCAGACTTACAAAATAGGTCAAACCGTAACCATGATCCTACTTCCTACTAATATTTTAAATTTGAAAGTGTGAACGTTTGAATGTTTAGATGTTTGGATGTTTGTAACTCAATCAGCAAAAACGGCTGATCGGATTTGGATGAAATTTGGCATGCAAGTAGTCTTTGACATGGAAAAGAATATAAGCTACCTTTTATCCCGATTCCTTAATTAGTTCCCGAGGGAAAATTGAAAATTGTTTACGAGCAAAGCTCCGGGCAGACAGCTTTGAAATTTTGTATTTTTCTCTATTACAGCGCAACACGGGTGAACATGTTATTCTATATTTTATTACTTTCACATTTTTCATTTCTTTTTGGACCTAATTCTGAAGTCCATGTATACGAAGTCGCGGGTAGAAGTTATAAATGAATAAATAGCTAAAAGGTATCCAAATAGCAATATATATAACCTAATTTAACTTTTTTACTGTTAACGTAAACATGCAGTAGATATACTAAGTATTTCACACCTAATTATTTCGATTATTGTTAAAAAAAATGCATTTGACAAAAAATATATAGGTAAAATATCTTTAACCTGTTAACAATCTCTTTAACCTGTGCATTTTCAACAGGGTAAAGAGAGTCTGGTTAATGAAAAAACCTAAGTAATCATTAAATAACAACAAAACGGTTAGGCTGTTTAAAAAATAATTTACAGAATCATATATAGTTACCTATTGACACATTTTAAGACAAAACATAACGAAGCAGTTTACACACAAACAAAAAAAAATAGGTCAGGTTGTAGACAACATACCCGTTACAAAATCCGATTGTGATATCTCGATGTAATTCCTAAGAAAACTGCGCAATATTCATCGCGTCTTTCTTTGACAGTGGTTAGCCAGATAGTGTCGGCTCAATTTGCACGGGGGTGAGGTGTTGCAAACATAATAGTGATCGGGTAATGGACGGTAATGTGCAACGGCAGATTGTGGAGAAAAATTCTCTGGACACAATTTAAACACGGATATCTTTAAAACTATTAACATTCAGAGCTTATAGTTTAAATCACCTTATAACAATGATATAAAGAACTGTATTTGATTTTATTTGAACGCTTATTTATAGTATTTATTTTTTTATTTCACCTCAAAGTCAGACATATCGTGTTTGGACACGACAAGTTACTGAGAAAACGACATTACAATATTATTTTTTAGTAACTGGATGATATTAAACTTCTTAATTAACAAAAAGAGACTTTTTACGTGGAGGCCGAGTAACGGCCTCCACGTAAAAAGTCTCTTTTTGTATATTAATGTGAAGAAATATATAAGTCACCTTAAAAAAAATACACTTATAGTCTAAAAACGGCCCGACAGGTTACGGTGCCACTTTTTTGAGAACGACCCTTAGCTACTTAAATTGGATTCTGAGCAATGTATGTGATGTTGTCCACATTTATTAAATATTTATGAACAAGTATAATAATTGCAATAAAACTAAGCTCTACCTATGCGAGGTTTTATAAACAGCGCCCAAATGTTGTAAGAAATAGAAATACAAATACAAGCTAAGCCTTCATAATATAATTATGTAAGGTAAAGATACATCATGTTAATTTTAGTTTTAAACAATGTTTCTCAGTGAGTGAATTATGTATGTATACATTTCATGAGTAATAAAGTTATTCTATCCTTAGATACCCGAGTTTTACAAAATAGACAAAGTACTGGACAGTATAATATATCCCACTACTGGGCACGCGTCTCATTTCTTATCAAGAAAGAGCGAGCATTGATCACCACGCTTACACATTGCGGGTTGGCGATTTCTGAGTCCAATTTTTGGTTTTATAATTTTCCGCACGATGTGCTCCTTCTCCGATCTTCATTGACGTCTTAGAAAAATTACGATAGTACACATAACTTTGAAATAGTCACATTGGCACTTGCCTTTATGGGTACGGACCAGTAACTGTGTACAATATCTATCTTTACCACAGATTAAATAATAGTAACTACTTAACCTATAGAAACTATGTATTTTGAAATATATGTTTTCCAATTGGTTGTATATTTTCTAATTGTTTGTAGGCAGACGCTACTCCATTATTAAACATTAAACCCTCAAAATAAATGAGACAAGCAACTACTTTGAGATTTACGAAATGCTTCAGGCTGCAATCTCAGCTTAAGCTTTGCGACGTACCGGCAATAGAACCTTTACAGATTTCATTACTGTATAAAAATACGAACGTATTAGATTGCGTACAATATTCCAGCGAGTTATTCTCTGAGGCTTATTAATATCGACATGTAGGTAGACTAATTTAGTCTCATAGAAGATTTATTATATTTCCAAGATTAATCTCGTCGATTGAGATGCCCCTACGTATGTAAGAAAAAATGTAAATGCCATAATAAGTAATGTTATGGTTATTATATCTATAACAATAAAAATGAATCACCGAAATGTATGTACGCGCATAGCTCCCAAACGACTTCACCAAATTGAATAATTATTTTGTTTTGTGTACGTTTTTGTCAGGATGAGGTTTGTTTAACAGTAAATCTATTATATATATTTTTTATCTCTCAAAATGAAAAGTGTGCAAGGGAGTGAGACTGTGATAGCTCACATGTTTCACGGGAACGGGATCTACCAACGCGAGTGACGCCGCGGGCCACAGCTAGTTTATAATATTGATAATTATTACAGTATACTATACTAATTACTGAATGCAATTTGTACAG
This sequence comes from Plusia festucae, assembly GCA_950381575.1. Lineage (NCBI taxonomy): Eukaryota > Metazoa > Arthropoda > Insecta > Lepidoptera > Noctuidae > Plusia > Plusia festucae. The sequence continues at coordinate 1,495,328 of OX494444.1, read as the reverse complement.
TATATTGTGAAACTTTATTGTATTTTACAAACAAAATGTTCCATTTAGATCGATTCTCATTGAGGAATTATTTTAAGACTGTATAAAATTGGATTTTAAAATAACAAGATGTTAATCAAACATACATCCAGTTACATGGATGATCATTTTATCACCAGCATTATCAAATCCATTTGGAATAATTAAAGTTTCCATTATCTATTACCATATGTTCGAAATTAAAACCTTTGACATCAACTACCATTTTCGGAACACGAAAGATTGCCTAATAGTTTATTGAAGGATAAAGAGTGTCATTGACATTTGGTAAATGTTCTGAATCTTTCTGGGGAGAGATCAATGTAATCCCACCCTTTTTTATCATTGGAGAATGTCCTTTGGAAAAACAGAACACGTAGAAACGTAAGTGGTCGTTTAGGCCTGATATTTCTTTTCGATTGTTTAGGGACCGGATTAATGTATTGGTTATATTTTATAGTTATAACTGTAACTGAATTGTGATTCTGACTGTAATACAATCTGCAAACAGCAAAAACTCTGATGAGAAAAAAACTAGTCGGGCGATCCCGAGAATGCGCTTGAGTAAACCGTTGAATCCTTAAATAATTGAGAAAAAAAACATCTCAGCTATCAAATATTATGTGTCAAATCTACAAGAAACACACTAGCAGTTCTAGTCTCTCAACCACTATATTACTAGAGCAACTAGCCTTTCCCATCTGTCTCATACATAAAAAAGAGAGAGTCAGTTGTCATCACTTGTTAAATATCCGTCATCATGAAATTTTGGATACTATCAACCCTACAGAAATCGCATGACCCTAGAAGCATTCCAAAGCTATATATTACATAGACCTAGAATGACAATAAATTCCACAGTTCTCTACAATGTAAATTCCAACAAACTCGTCTATTATATTTAACGGGAAGCTTGTTACGTACACAATAATTATATTGTGCGTGTGACGAACGAACAGCTGGGATTCTAAATATGACTGTTTATTTGTATTGGCTGTTACGTCTCTATATTGTTTCTGGATATAGAACTAATGGTGGTTATCAAGTTTATGTGATACGCGATTTGTAATACCAATCAATCGCCCACGTGCAACTACGTACACCTAAATATATGCTGTTCGATATAGATCTCTCATTGTACCATTTTTAACACTGCCATTTTGATAGAAGCTATTTATTAGATTTCTGCCATATAGTATGACGTTTTTACACACCATATTTTCTTCCTGGAGTGGATTTGAAAAATATTTTGATAGAAAATAAATATTATTTAAATATTAAACGGTTAACTCACGCACATTCTCGGGATCGCTCGACTAGTTTCAGACTGATTAAATAGAATTCCTCAATCATGAGCTGACGCGGCGACGGCGGTGTCGCAAACTGAACAGAAATAATAAACTGTGTTTAATCTTTATTTAATTATGAATTTGTCCACCGGAAGTTATCATACAAAAAAGAAAATATGTGGGATTCTACGAGTCATTGTCAGTTTTGGTCCGGAATCACCACCTGCTGAGTGTAGGTCTCCCAGTTTTTCTTCCAGCTTCTGACTAAAAACTGTATTAAGTATAGCATACATTTCATCGTAGTTTCTGAACAAAATAAGCTAATAATGCAAATTCTGAAGCTATGAACCGAATACCTGTAAACATAACCTACATTATCGTCCAAACTAAGGTTCATACATATTAGATCGGATATTACTTAATTACTGATGATTAGAATCATGCCTCGTCGTACCCCCATTATATAATAAGAACAAATACACAGAATTAATTGCTTTAAGTACAAAGGGGCCACATAAGAGAGTCGTTAATCTGAATAATTCTATTGTGGCCTGCCTTAAAGGGAGCAAAATAAATAATGGAACCAATATATAGCTGCTATGAAATAACGCTTACCGTGTCGTGACGACGCGATGTGAATATGAATCTTCATTTGTTTTGATACAATTAATTGCAAAATCCTAATAGTAAGGTCTACCGCTGGATGTTGGAAACGGTTGATTACGAAAATGAACCATACTTCCTTAATATAAAGGCGATATTCATTATTAAAATGATGTACGGTTCTAGTAGCTTTGAATTTTATTATCGAATGTATGTGATACTCACGATGTTCAGGTAAGCGACGAAGAAAGTTTAAAGATAGATGAACCACAAAAACTTTTTATCAGAAGACACCGCATGAGACGAAAACTATAAAAATAGACAATTAAAACCATCAGTTAAGGAGATCTAAATCGAGTTTGTACTGAGCCCAAATTTCAGTTTCTTATGTATTCATTAAAAAGCGCAAGATCATGCGTTATCCTACCTATACAATTATCGTACCTATGAAAATGGAAATAAAACCTTTTTGTTAGGATCTTCAATTATTCTTCGTACCATTTGAGGTCACAGCGGCGATCAAAGCCTTGGGTAACTCTAGTACAATCATATTAAGCTTAGTTAAAGAGGTTAACAAGTTTGAACCGCTGTACTTGGTAACTATTCGAAGATTAGACTGTATTTTATCGATGTATTTAAGCAATTATGACGCGAGATTGAATAAAAAGTTGTCAATTTGTTGAAAAAAAATATCTGGGTATCTTAACCATCTCTTCATTACGAGCTCCAAATAACTTTCAACCAATAGGAATTAAATAAAAGTTGTTTTTCTGCTCCTTTTATTTTTGAGTGAGTCTTGTAATCCTGCATGCGATGTATTTCTACGTAAAACATGAACATAATCATTTTTATCATCATTATCTGTGTAGCCTTTTCCCAAGCTGTTGGGGTCGGCTTCCAGTCTTACCGGATTTAGCTATCTAACTAATTACCTATGGGCGTGATAGAACATATTACCTATTATTGTAGTTTGTGATTCGGTCTAAAACTCAAAAAGATGTGTTAAAGAAAATAAACGTGTATAAGTGACACTCGTAAATTTTTATTCACAAATAAAAGAACTTTACGCAACAGTAAATTGTTCTAAATAACTCCTAACTAATATTGCTTATCTAATATTTATATCCGAAAATATTGTTGACGTCATAATATCTTATAAATCGATGAACGCTGCATGCACGAAAAAGGGTCACGTTCTACCTGAGCCGAGCGTGCAAGCGAGAGCGCAGAACAAGTGATAGAGACGCACGATCAGCCTAAGCGTTCGGCTTGTGACGCAGCTATCGCATTTGTGTGATCCACAAATGCTTGTTCCAAGACTGGGTGTTCTTTGTGCATGTGATTTGAATGTTTGTGAAACCCCCACGACACAAGGATTAATTTCCTTAGTGCGGGCGTCGTTTTCTTAAAGTTTTTCTTATAACGATAACGTTTAAATTATTACTGTCTGTAATTCGTAAACCGACCTTACAGGCATCCAATTTCTTTTTCATATTAAAACAATACGAGTATTTAGGATTTATTTAGTAATTTTCGGTGCCTTTAGGGGTTATCCGTGTTAAACAGTGTCCCCCGTGAATAGCCCCGTACGTGTCGCTTCTCACGTAGATTGTCTCGTAGGACGTTTATATGTACGTCATAGCATTAAATCTTTTTGATCGTCTTATATTAATGTAATTTAACAGCTAATTTAATGTGTTACCTATTTGTATGGTAAATAGGCACATAAACTGTGTTTTAAAATTTACAAAATATTACCGTCTAAATCATGACTCTTTTTTATCTGAGATTAGGTTGTCTATTGTTTTAACTATTAAAAGGATATATTGCTGGATATATTTTGCGTGTAAAATAATAAAAGTTACATAATCACATTACTTACTTTGACAGGCCTGTTGGTCTAGTGGTCAGTGACCCTGACTGCTAAGCTGGAGGTCGTGGATTCGATTCCCACCCGGGATAAATCTTTGTGTGATGGGCACGATCATTTTTTCTATGACTGGTTGTTATTTATATAATTATAATATGTACGTATTCAGAAATATATAAGTATGTATATCAGTTGTCTGGTTGCCATAGTACAGGCCAGTTTGGGATCAGATGGCCGTCTGTGAGTTGTCCCAAGATATTATTATTATTACGTTTTAGTTTGTTTTGTATTCTTTTGTATTTTGGTAATGCAGATCGGTAGCGTTCCACTTTAAAGAAGTGATTTGATAGGCAACACTTGGATGTCTTTTGATAATTACCAACGTAACTAAAATCTAAAATTACATTTCGATTAAATTATTGGCAGTTCCAATAAAACATTTGTTCGACGTGTGATCGACGCGAAATAAACTAAGTGGTCAAGCGAACTGGAAAAGCAATAAGGGTCGGAAATGTCGGGAAAATAAAAGATTGAAACTACTACAGTGGATGTAAGAATGAAAAGATAATTTTCCAGACTTGACGAAAAAGTGAAAAATGAATGGTATTGTATTCAGTTCAAATCAATCATCTCAAAAATCAATAATTAATAAATGTGGACAGCAAAAGTAAGTAGCTAAAGCAATGTAGAATCAGAGATAACGAAGATACCACAAACACCCAGACCCAAGACTATGGAGAAAAATGTTTTTTCCTACATTGTCACGTCCGGGGATTGAACCGAGACCTCAGAGCTAGCGACACCTTGAAAGTCGGTGTGTACGCCACTCGACTACGGAGGTCGTCAAATACCAAATCTCCTTAAAAATAATTTCGCCTTTTTAGGAGGTAGACTTTCAAAATCGCTGAAACAGGTGTTTATTTATCTAATAGAGAACCGTAAATGTAAGTGAGATTTCATGTATCTGCCATTGAAAACGACGAGCTTCCCATAATTCAAATTCTTCTTCAAAATCATTTATTCAAATCAGGCTACTATGTAGCACTTTTTGAATACAACAAAATTGACAGTACCCTGATTTGCCCTTCCTTCACATAAAAACATAGTAATATATCTATTTTTTATGCAGTTGTGATTAACATAGAGCTATGTTTACAAAGAGTTATACTTTTCATGAGCTATATTTTTCATAGAGCTACGTTTCACATAGAGCTATATTTCATATAGAGCTATGCTTTACATTGAGCTATGTTTTACATAGAGATACGATTTGAAATTTATGACGGCTTTCCATACAACCGTGCATCCCCATTTCCACCCCCTTAAGGATAGAATTTCGGAGAAAGTTTTCTTATCGGATACCTACGTCATACAAAGAACACCGCCTCCAAGTTTCCGGTCTCTATGATCAGCGGTTAAGGCTGGCGTCGATCTAACAGGACAATGGATTTGTGTGTCTGTATACAGTATGTATATAAATGCTTTTTTATGTATGACCACCGATATCTCCGTCAATTGTGGACCGATTTGCAAAATTTTGTTTTTCTCTTTGGAGAGATTTATATTCCTGAGGTGGTCCCATTGTCACCATGTCAGGAAAATCGAGGGAAATCCTCAAATTTTATAGGCACGTATTATATCTATAGATTTACAACTGCTAGTTCTATTGTTTTGCAGAACTAGTGATCATAGGATCCGGTGTAACGTCAGCGGAATATTGTTGGTTTGCTAAACAACGTTGATTGTTTAAAAATTCTTCGCATGAGCTATTACAAACACAGTGATTGCGGTAAAAGTCAGTTTGTTATTGTCCCTAATTTTCTTTTCATATTTTGTTGGATGATCGCCAGATTTGCAACTGGTGGCATGATTATTCTTTTCGCAAAAACTATTAAAGTTTTTTCCTACTTTTCGTTAGAAGGTGCAGCTTTTCGAATAGATTACATTATTTGAGTGCCTAACTTAACGCATTGTATACATTTTTTTATAAAGCTATATCAAAAACGATTAAAGCTTTAAAATACCAATTAATTAGGTACTAATTAAATGTTTTTATTCGAGACTGAAAATAGTATTATTATTCAAATAAAAAAACTGTCAATCACACCCTTCAAACGTACAACAGTTACCAAAGAGGACATCAATAGATTCTTATACGATAATATTTCCGCATCATCGAACCAATTGCTAATAACAATTAAATAGATACCATTTTTTCATGACCAACAGGAAGATTCTCATTATTTACTTACTATAACGTAAATCCATCGCGGTTTATTTTGATTTTAGTTCTGGACGTTCAAGGCCTTTGCAGGTGTCATGATCACGGATAGACTACGAATAAACCGCGATAGAATCCTTTTAAATTCGTTTTTTTTTCGTAAAATAAAATAATTATAACCAAATAATTAAAGTCGGCAGTTGGCCCGTGACCATTACACCTGCAAAGGCGTCGAAACGTCGGGAACTAAAATCAAAATCAACCGCGATAGAATCCGTTTAAAAGTAGTTTTATTTCAAATATTTTTTTTTTTATTTATAAAGAAATAAAAAATGTATAGAAATACTTAATTAGGGTAGCAAATAATATTAGAGAAGTGTAATGAAAAGCCTAATTAACAGTCAATAGAAATTGTTTATGTAAACAATGTCAGTTTGGCAAATTGTCAACATTTTAAGTTTGTAAAGAAACTTTGTTTACATAGTTCTTCATGGACTTTACATATTTTGGCTGAAAATAAAGTTTGAAGTATTTTATTAACACTCATGGAATTATAATCGAAATTCTGATCATTCCGCCGAAGAAAATGCAAACGAGATATATTAGTAGGCGAATAATTTTAGTATTAACATTATTTTTCTTTGTAAAGATATTTTTATCAAAAGATGTTTAAGTAACTTCATTATATTACTTCCGAGGATTTCTTTATTTACGCCGGCAATAATATAATTTTGTTTCTTGGAACGCCTATATTAAGTTTGATCCTGATAATAATATTCGAATATTACTTGTTATTTTTAGGTTAAGCTTTCGAAATCCGACGCCCAAATAATAAACAGATATTTTAGTTTCTTCGTAGGTCGTCATAATTATATGACGACCTCCATGGTTGAGTGGCGTACACATTGGTTTTCAATGTGTCATCAGCTCTGATGTCCCGGGTTCGATCCCCGGACGGGTCAATGTAGAAAAACACTTTTCTACATTGTCTCGGCTCTGGGTGTGGTACCTTCGTTGTCTCTGATTCCATAACACAAGAGCTTTAGCTTTTGGATTCAGAGCAATGTATGTGATGTTGTCCACATTTTTTTATTATGTAAAGATGAAAAGTTTCTACTATCATCTTAAAATAATTACACAACGTGAATTGATGTCAGTGAAAATGCCTGTATATTAAACTTATATTAATTCTATTGTAAACGCACATGAAGCTACTTAACATAATCAATGTAAGTATTCAGAAACCAAAATTTAAGGTAGAGACGGCAGAGAGAGTAGGGACTGAAGAAAATAAAATATCTATTATACATTTTAATCCACTTACTGTAGCCACCTAAGAAGTCGGTGAATTAAAATGAGCCACTTTTCATTGCCAAGTTACAAACAACATGCACATCTCTAAAAATAAAAACGTATCGTTAAAAAAAAATTGACATCCAAAATAATGCAGCTCTTTTTTTTTCCTTCTCAGTTCAAAATGACGTGTACCAAAGCGATAAATAATTAGCAAATCTCGTTCTATTTCTAACCTCGTCTTCATTTTGTGATATTTACGATTCAATAAAAAAAATAAACTAAGTATTCGAAATTTAGAATTACAAAGCAACATTTTCCCGCGCATGTTTGTTTTTCTTTCATTCATGCAGCCAGTGACATGTCAAGTACCACTGACAATATCGCACTTCAATCAGTTGCAGGCGGTACAATACTTCAGTTCGTGTTCGACGGCCGTAAGGGGAGGTCGCGCGCTTTTCCGAATTTTCTTCGGAACTTAGTGACTTCGTAAAATATATTTCGTCAGTTTGCCGTTAAATTTGTTTTGTGTTGTGATGTTTGAAATGGTTATGGTTTTCGTTTGATTGTTTTGGTTCAGTTCTGATTGTAATAATGGCGGATACGGATGAAGAAAATATTGAGGGTAAGTTACAAAGAAAATACAAGTATTTTTTTGTATGTAAACATAATTACAATAATTGTTTTTTTTTTGTACTTCGTCCAAAGTCTGCAAATAATGTCTGAAGAAATAAACACGTGCAGTACTAAACACGAATGCTGTTGAATAAATAATTAAATTGTGTGACGTAAAAGTACACGGCGATATTTGCATATTCCGACGTATTCCTATATTTAGAATGGTGGGTAATAATTTACTGGGCCTGACCTATATTAAAGTAAACAAAACATATATTATTAGAAACAACGTAACGTAAAATTTATGCATTTCAAAATAAAAATTACAATTCTCTTTGAAAAAAATAAGTTTAAGTACATTGTGTTTGTTATCTCTACTCGAAAAATTTTCATGAAATTTTGTACACATAGGGTTTCATAAGATTTATCATTATTAATAGAGTTCGACTGTCATTATGTACTTTTAATTTTCAACTACTATTTCTAGTTGACTGGCAGAGAATGTATTCTGGCATAAGAAACTCCTGTTGACGGTAATGTGTAAGAATTATTAAATAAATAAATATTTCCATGACACAGTGAGCTCATGCTGACACGAAGAACGTTCAATATGGATATCATAAGACACAGTTGCCTATCTCTTTAACATGCAAACTGGGTAGTACCCATATATCTTGTGGAAAACTTAACAACTGTTCCCGATACGTTCGATCTGTTGGTTGAACTTGAGATCTTGTTCGCTAAGTTAGTAACAGTTGCATAATGGTCTCCAGCGAATACTAAATGACTTGAAGATAAACAAAAACAGTATTCAAAAAACGATGAAACAAAAGGGGGAATTAGTTTTTAGAGGCTTGCATACATACTATGACACCTGTAGCTAAAAATGACGAGAAAAATGTATTTTATAAGGGTAAAAATAATTATCTTGACAGTATGAAAGGGATGGTTCCATTGAAGCTCTTTGGGGGAGGCCCACGTTCTGCAGTCTGTTCATTATCATTTTCTAATCGATTCCCGCGCCTGCATATTTCCTTCTTTTTCATGAAATAAAATGCCGTAAAAAAACTGTTTATTAAACCTACTGCAATTGTCATAAATAATTAACTAAGCTAACAAAGCATTGTAATACAAACTATACGTGTACGCAAAACCAGCTTAATCGGAAACCGGAAGTGCGATAAATTTCACTTCAGACATTTTCTCTTAGTTACATATGAAGCTATTATGATAATATAAAAGCGACTTAAAATCTGGTAAAGAGTAATAGACGTTGAATCATAGTATAGTAGGTACACATTGCTCTGGCTGGAGGTCCTTACAGTTTCGCCAAAATGGCCGTTGAAGAGATCAGAACATGCGACTCTTAAAAAAAAGTAGTATGTAATATATTTCAAAGCTATATCCATATTTTTTTTACTATCATATATTCACCCACCAGCATTTTATTGTAATGAATGTCACACAAAGTGAAAACAAATCGAATACTTAAATAATTTAGTATGTTACAATTGAAAGCGTGGGCGGAAGGCTGGAGTAAATACAGTGGGCAGCTATAGAAATTATAAAATTAAATTATAGTGGATTGAATTGTGTCCATTTATGTTAATATTTGATGAACCTTTGTGGGAGGGAAGTGCCCGTAAAGGTTATTTATAGGGAGAAATACCTTTTAGGCAGAGATATAGGTAGATGAAAACATAAGTAAAGTACTGTCAAGTGTCATAAGTATAGTAGCACTAGTCTCTTGCTTGCCTTTGCCTTATTAACGCCCAGTTTTTTTGATCCCGAGTTAACTCAACTAATGGCTAAATATGTTAACTCATGTATGTAAAAACATCCTGGTGACTAAATTGACAAGTACCAATGACATAATTACATAGGTTTAACATTTGCACTTGTCAATTTAGTTTCCAGGATTAAAAACATGCATGCATTATTCATCAAATTTTATAAACAAACAAATGGTTTAAAAATAAGTAAATTATTTAACAATATATTTGTTTGTGTATATAAAAAACGCACTTTGAAACCATTAAGTAATGGTTTCAAAGTGCATATTTAACCATTGGTTGAGTTAAGTCGGGATCAATAAACTGCGCCTAAGATTGTTAGCAACGCACTAATTGGAAGTCCGAACCCTGCAGGGGGTGCCCTTAGGGGATAATGCTAACGTAGTTAGTTTTTCTATAGCTCTGGCTGGAGGTCATTAAGGTTTCGCCAAAAGTCCGGTGAAGCAGTCAAAGCCAAGGTAACTGGACACACTGGACAACGGTAGACTACATACTAATTGACAGTCGCAACACTCATCGCGCACATTTTTTGAGTACCTATTTCTATGCAAATAATTAAAGTTTAAGACAGGAACACTAGGGAAACTTATGTCATGAATGCCTTATAAGTCTCACTAAGCCGTTATTAACCTGCTGATACGTGTCGGATTAAGAGAGGCTTTATTTCTTTCGACTATACTTTAAAGTAAAAAAAAAGATAAACGTACAAATGTATATACTAACACTACTCGGTTACTCTCGGAAAACAAAAAAGATTTGGTGACCTGGGGTAGTTGAATTATAATCTGCGTCATGCCACGTTATCTTTTGTTTGGACTTAGAGAATCACCCCCCAGTAGTAACTTTGAAACTTGTCAACGGTTGTTGCACCCAGGACCCACTTTACTGCCTATTGTATTCTCTGTCATCATCATCATTTATGTATCATGTCATGACATGCATTATTTTTTAACAATAAGTTCACGCCTCACTCATTCACATTCGGAACTAAACGATGAACTACAATAAAATTTCAAATAAGGCCAAGGCACTAGAAATGCCAACGTCAAATGTTTGTTGTTAAAAATGTTACCGATTACGATGCGTATTTGTTTTGTATCATGTACGAAGTGAGACCGTATCTAATTCTCGTTCTTTCTGTGAGTGAGTAGACTTTTGCCATATTAGGAGATTTTTTGTTGCAAATTAATAACATAGCGGTTTTCTTAAAACTCCTTTTTGGCAACCTTAGATGTCTTTCTTTACTGTGCAAGGTATACATGAGTTGGCACGTTGATCGATATACGGTACTATCACTAATAGCGTGCTTTGACAACCTTTCAGTGAACTAGAAATGGGCGGGAATCGACAATAAAGGTGTGATGGTCTGTGGTCGTAACTATAGTTACTTAAGATATAAAAAGACATCGATGCATCAACAGAACTCTGCAACGTAACGAGACTGATGATGACGGTGATGATAATGTTAGGTTAGTTGGAGTTTTATCGAATACTAGTGGACCCACCCCAGTTGCGCAGGGGTATTATATATAAAACTTTCCTCTTGAATCACTCTATCTATTGCTGAAAACTGCATTAAAATTCGTTGAGTAGTTTTAAAGATCTAAGCACTCATACAGCAGAGTGATCTTCTTTTATACAGTGTAAATAATAAGTATCATTTATATACAACGTTCCAAAATACCCCGTAAAAATGTAATGAATTATCAAAGCCTAACAATTCTGTCAACCCTAGTAAGCTGTCATGTCAGGGAACCGAATTATTTATTAGAAAAGCATACCGTACCTATTTTGCCTAATAATTATTGTCTACTAGTTTTCTATTTTTCATTTATAAATCAATGTTGGGCTTAACGGGTAGTATTATTACACACTGTTTATAAACCCTCTTATGACGAAGGAATCCACAAAGAAGGCCAAAATTCCCCAAGGGGCTTAAATAGCGGTTAAAAGTTTGCTGAGACGACCCACTCACTGAAACTTTAATCATTGATCATATCTACCTATAGTATATTTATAAAATAATAATTATGAACATGATTATTATATTTTTATACAATACTAGCTGCCCGGACAGACTTCGTTTTGTCAAAAGTAAATTAATTAAGGTAATACCCGAGTTCAGGAACAGTTTTTTTTACTTATTATTTATGTTATACACCTTTTAAACCTTCCCTGGACCTCCACGAACATTTCAAGATCAAAATCAGCTAAATCGGTTCAGCCGTTAATGAGTTTTAGCGAGACTAACGAACAGCAATTGATTTTTATATATATAGATGAGTAGCAGCAGCCCTTTTTTATTTTTTTTCGGGGTGAAAAGCTAATGCTTTCAACCCACGCCAAGGGCACGCAGTGAGGATGTGTCGGATTTTCACCGACCAAAAACACCCTGGTCCCGTCTCTGCCCTGGCTGGAGTCGTGGGATCACTCGCACATTCACCGCTCCACTCCGCCCGATTGTGTAGAGATTTGTTAGTAAAGTACATAAAACGAAACGTTAGAGAAATTTTGTTAATAGTTTTTCTATAAAGGTTCATGTATCAATCGAAATACGACCATTATTGCCTTGTCTTTTATCCCATCTCAAGTAATGTCAGATTTCGTTATCGTGTCCGAATGGATGACGCAGCTGAGCTATCTAATCGTGCCTGATATGAGGAATTGTGAAAATGTGTGCTTCTTATAATAATGCCAATTTCTGCTAAAACCAGAAGCTGTAGTTTTATGATAGTGTAGAAATATCTTATGTATTTCGTCGATAATGCATGAAACGTACAAATAACTTGCTATTAGTAATGAAATAAGTAGATACTGTTTTCTGATTCTGATTCATACTTCGACTGATTAAAATGTATTACGTATTAGATCTCTTTTGTTTAACGATTCCAATATCCATAAATCGGATTCTGAATGACCTTAAAATTGTTTGTATTGGGTAGGTACGCTAGTCATGTTTATTGAGATGATCGAGTATAATGTGTAGTCGAGTATTGAAAAATTTGGAACTTGGAAACTAGTTCCAAATTTAAATAAAAAAAATATTTATTTTAATTTAATTTAGAATTTTACCAAGTTTTTAATAGCTATAAATGGGAAAACTTGTATGATTAAAAACTGTTACAAATAGAAAGGAAAAAATTTAAGCTCTTAGACTTGAGTCCGCGGTTCTAGGTTCAACGCACCGCAACACAAAAAAAAATCCTTTCTATTTTTATTTGTATCAATTTACATGAAATGGTACGCATAAATAATTTAAAAATGTGAATAATTTGGAATTTATTTGTATTATTGTAAAGTGTACATAATGCTTTCGTTAGGTATGTGTTGTTAGAATTTGAATATTTTGTAGACTGTAGATAAAGGGATGTGAACCTACACGAGATGAAGAAATAAAGAAGAAAGAAAAAGATTTCACGTTTTTAAGTCAATTTTTGACTTATCATTAGTAAGAAATTGTAAATTCAATATCTATCACAGAAGTCATTTTAGAATAGGGTAGGTGCCACTCTGAAAACATGTGAGAAAATAAGAAATAAATTAACTATTCAGCAAGTCATTATATATTTTTAGCATTTATGGCATGATTATTTCTAAGCACTGAAATTTAGTTAAAGAACACGTATTATTATGAATATTAATTACGATTTATAATTATTGGTCGTAAAATTAAATGTATTCTTATCACGTACTCATAATTTACTTGTGGTGTCTTTTTCCTTATAATTTGTCAGCTGTATATGCATTAATTATAAATGCCGTGGCACGATCCGGTAATGTTACTCAAGTAAGTTTTATAAACGTTTATTTGATAAAACTACATACTTACAATTTCCAACTAACATAAACTCTATTAGGAAATTTGGGGAGAATTAAGCTTGGCCGTTTTAAACAAAAAAATAAACATTTTCTTTGCAATTTATAGAATAAAAAAAAATATTAAAATAAGATTCTATTTCATGTCAATTTGGAAGACAACCCCTTTTTTAACCGATTTCCAAATCGAGGAGGTTCTCAATTCGACTGCTTTTTTTTGGACTCTCTTCGCTACATACGAAGTGAACAGCGTAATGGGAGATGTACAATACCCGGCTATAAATATTATATTGGACATCGATATTTCAAAAGAGACGACAAAATGCTTACGCTTTAATAATAATACAGGCTTATAAATATCCCACTGCTGGGCACAGAGCTTCTCATATAAAGAAGGAACGAGCATTGATCACCACACTTGCGTTTTGGCGATTTTAGATTCCAATTTTTGGAATCCAATATCCTCACGAAGTTCTCCTTAACTGATAATGTCTTAGAATAATTAAGAAAGTACATATAAATTGAAACGTGACTTTAGAACTTGCATGTCCCTCTAATGTCGATGGCATGACATTTTTTGGGTTTGGGTGGCCCAATACATCGTCACATCTATGCAGAGGAAGATAAACATTTGTTGTGAAGGGTTCAAAGATTCAAGTTAGTGGACACATCCGTTTATTGAACCTTTATATAAATGTTGTGGAGGCGTCCACAACATTTATTGAAGTGCTGATATTTATTTCTGTTTAGTTCGAGACCGGACGCGTTGTCTGTATCCGAAGGTCGACGAGTTCTTAAGAAATTTATCTATTTTGGTTGACAATATAGAAGAAATTATTGGATTCCGCGAACAAGTGGGATGAAAATTGATTTCTCATGATGAACTATTTCCAGAAATGTTTAAAATATACCGTATCAATGCAAAATTGATATAATAAATTCATAATTCATTTAAACGGCTTCTCATAATCGGATCTAAGTACGACTGTATTGTTTTGTAGCGTTTTGACTACATACTAGAATTTTTCGGACAGCCTTTCATAACCTTTTCGGGTCAGCTTCACAGAATTGAGCTGTATACCAATATGTTACATAGAGCGAATGCCTTCATAACCCATTTACTGGTTAATACAATATCCCTTGTCGAAACTGGTTGTCTGAATCCAATAAACGGCAACTGTATGTTTCAAACAAGATTTTTGATAGTAAACCCAGTGAGTGCAAGCACGTGCACTAATAGTAAGGAAAAAAAAGAAGTAGATACAATTGGTGCTGTTAGGAGTTTTAACTTTTTTAATTTTAATCTTTGACAGCTTTATCAATTGTTTTGTACGGCGTGGTTGAGTAAATTGTTTTCTTAATAAAAACAGTATTCTCGAGTTAGTAAGCTATCAATAACAGGCATACGTGATTAAAATACGATGATCAGTTTTTGAAACATAACAGAAAATTCGTAGACAATATAGTTATATTGTAGCGGAATCCTCAAGGTTAATTCGTAGCCACAACAGAATAAGTAACTCGAAGAAAACTCGTAGCATCGTAGCCTTAAATTTGTAGCTGTTTTTTATAAGGAATTCGTGAATAACGCAATCCGTAGCCGTCAGTAATTGTTTGATCTTTGCTACGAATTATCGCGTTATCAGCCCGTATTTGAATATCTTTGATAATAAGATTCTTGAAATTGTTTTGTACATCTATTTATTTTATATATTCAAAATGAGTTAAGATACAAGGTAGCACTTTTCAAAAGTCAATTACGTAATTGACAGCATCCTGAATCACCCACCCTTCACCGCTTCCTATTAGCTCTAGCTAACGCTATCGTTTCATTGACAATAAATTAAATACCTTTATAAAAATATAGGTAATTTAGGAATTATGGCACATAAAGTAGTGCTTGAGGTCGATGGGTACCGCAATGAAATTAAAAATATAAACTACAGACATCAAAGTAATGTATGTTTTATTTATTTCCATGTTGTATTAACTCCTTAATAAAGAAGTCTAATAAATTTCTCTCCAGCCAAACATTCAACAGGTTCCGAATGATCCACAGTCCTTGATCTAACGCCAATTTTTTGTTTCTTATGTTTTTGATGTTATCCAAGAATGTTTACGTATTGGGACAAATTGCCCCGAATCAACAAAACATTTCGCCTATATTACTTAATATAGAAATGTCTAGACGGACACAAATAACACTAAACAAACATTAGCCTCACGTGGATGTGCTTAATAATAATATTACACTCATAATGTACAATAAAGAGTAAATAATATTTGCTAATTGGGTCGTCAAGAAACCATTACATCGTTACTCGCCTCTCATTTGCTTTCGAGAACAAACGACAATAAGATCCAGTTTAATTCATATACCGTGACACACTGACGTGGTGTTGCGGCATGTATTACTCGTCTCTACCCATGGGTTTCGTAAGAGGTGACTAAGGAATATAGAAACAGGGAGAATGGGCAGCAGCGTTTTCTAAAGAACCTCTACAAACTGCGGTCACCAACCGGCTTGGCCAGCGTGGTGACGGTGGTCTCAGTGCGGAAGGCGTATGACCAGTTCTTGTGGTGCGACTTGGGAGAGACTTGTGTCTAGCAGCGGAACGCGATAGGCTAAGTTGATAATACATACGTTCTGCCCCGTATTGCAACAATATCATTAATCCGAGCCAGTGATCTTTCAGGTCCTAATTTATCCTTGGACATTACTAACATTGTGAGATTTTTTACATCCCGTCGACTTCCCCGATTGGATATCTGTCCCTCTTCACGACTTTGTATCCCACATGGTGATGGGGTCAGCCTTCCTGCTCTTTCCACTTCGCTTTATCTTTGACATCTTCGTCATCAAATTCGCACTCTCTCATGTCCCACAACAGCCCTCCATCCTGTTTTGGGTCTACCTCAGTATTTTTTTTGAGCTCGCTGGGGTCGATATTTCCTAACTGGCTGGCTACCCTGAAAAGAAGCACCGAAACAAATTCAGGGTAATACACCTAAGTAATATAGTTTGGAAAAGTTTTTACATACGATCGAACGAACGATAAATTATATATTTTTTTTTTAAGATGAAGTTGCCTGCGTGCTGATTTCGGGTGTTAGCTACCTTGATACCAAATTTTATCAAAATTGGTAACAAACGTACACACACATACATAAAATCTTGCCTCTCGTTTTGATTCTCGTAAATAAAAAAAGAAGTTTGATATGGTTTTCGTTTAAAAATATTTTCGTATTTTACGTTTAAATACGAGTAGTATATTTTTGCAGTTGTACCAATGTATAATACCTGTACTACTTCTTCCTGTAATCTGATCCACTATTATAAGAATCCAAAATTTGGCAGCATCGACGTGTCAGGGTATCCGACATATCGGACACGCTATTTGTCACGTTACACGTATTACATCGACGCTTCAAAGCGACCTGACAATTGTCACTCAAGGAGAAAACAGTTAATGTATAGGTAACGGTCATTAGCCTTGACTCGACTTTGGCATTGCACCAACAACTACTAGCTAATAGTAAACAACATTATGTTTTTTAACGTTCTTGATTTAAGGTTGAATATTGAGTGGCATTTGTTTTATGAATTGGATGATATTAGTTGTGGAGTGGTTTTATTTGGCATCTTTATGAGGAACCGCGGCGAATAGATGATGTCTATTAATGTTTTTAATTCACCGACTTTGACCATTCGTGTAACTATGTGAACTGCTGAAATGTATTAGTGGATATAATTACTGTATGTAGGTACTATAGCTATTGATACTATACTATAGCTATTCCAAAAATTTGTTCATACAACTTATAATACAATAAAGTTCGTTAGTTCATGTTAAAATTTACATTTTAAATAGACATTTTAAATGCAAGAAAAGATCTGCAAAGTTTTGCATTATTTGATTCCAGATTTATTTGGTCTAAATAAGTTCCCATTGACCTTTAAAAAAAAAATATTTTTCCTGGACAGAGTACCTCGTGGTTAAGCGTAAGCCGTACGGTTTGACCGATATTAAAGGTGAGGCCGCGCTTCCCGCGGTTGGTCCATGGATAGATGACCATTTGTAAACATAAGTACCAAGACTCTCACTCTGTACCTCGGAAAGCACGTTAAGCCCTTGGTCCCGACTGTCATTCGATCTTTGACAGTCGTTAGTTCATTACAATTCTGACAACTTGTCTTATTATGGGATACTGTATTACCCAGCAATGGGTTGTAGAGGTCGGTTGGCAGTCGCTCCATGTAAAATACGGTGTTCAGCTAAATCAGGTAAGACTGGAAGCCGACCCTAACTTAGCTTGGGAGAAGGCTAGGCGAAGGCTTAGCAGAACAGACTTTTTTTCTTACTCTAAAGAGCTTTATACCTAGTGTGGGTCGCACATTACTGAATTATTGTAAGAAAATTAATGGCTTCAAGGATTTATTGATTTTTTTATGCATGTAAATAATTTAGGTAGGTACTTCATTTAGCTTAGGAAACACAGACAATGCATGGTCTATAATAAAAAAACAAAACATGTCTCTACATTTTATTTACCACCATTATTTGCAAACATTACGATGTAAAACTCTTCATCACGGCATGAGAAATGCTGCACCTGTACAATAACACATTATTGCAGATAATATAAGCTTATTATTTTATTATTATGTTCCACGCAGTACCTTATAATAATATCTGGAGTGGGTATATAATATTATCTATCGTAAAAAGCTTAATATTATGTGCGATAAACGGTGTAAAGTTTTTTATGATTGGCCGTTTGTGTAGTTGTTCCCCGAAAGAATTGATGATTAGATAGTTTATAATAATAATAATCTGGGCCGTCCCAGTGCAACACAATTCAGAAGCTGAATGGCTGCAGGCAGATTCTAATGTAAGAGATAAAATTACAGAAATGCAGTTCGAACACATTCCTTTAGATATATTCATGTATGTATTAAAAAAAACACAGAATTGGAAAGCACCGGGAAGTGATCGCATTCACAACTATTGGTTTAAAAAACTAACATCTATTCATCCTTTTCTGTACAAACATATTAACCAATTTATACAGACACCTGATTTAATCCCTAAGTTCGTTACACAAGGACTCACATACATGATACCTAAAGACACAGATCACCAAAATCCAGCAAAATACCGACCAATTACATGTTTGCAAACAGTGTACAAAATACTCACAGCTTGCATCGCTGAGCTTTTACACAAACACTCCTCTGAAAACAACATCTTATCAGAGGAACAAAAAGAATGTCGTAAAAGTAGTCAAGGCTGCAAAGAGCAGCTTATTATTGACTCGGTTGTTATGAAACAGGCCATGGCCTTAAAAAGGGATATAAATACCATGTACATAGATTACCGCAAAGCGTTTGACTCCGTTCCCCACAGTTGGCTTATCCATGTACTCCGACACTACAAAGTCCACCCCGTACTAATCCATTTTCTCGAACATTCTATGCAACACTGGTCCACTAGACTGAAAACCGTAGGCTGCATGTACACAGAAACTTCAGAAATCCCAATAAGACGTGGAATCTTCCAAGGTGATGCGCTAAGCCCTTTATGGTTCTGTTTTGCACTGAACCCACTATCTCACTTGCTAAACAGTTCAAAGGCTGGTTATGATATTACCACAACCCATAAAAATATAAATCTAACCCATCTCATGTATATGGACGATATTAAACTATACAGCAACACTTCACAGTCCCTACACCAGCTTGCTGATATCACGCAAATGTTTTCGAACGATGTGCGCATGGAGTTCGGCATAGATAAATGCAAAATGTTATCCGTGAAGAAGGGCCAAATCATTCCAAATAGTTATTTATTAGATTCAGGCGATATTATTGAACCATTAGAACCCTACACCTCATATAAATATTTAGGATTTCAGCAAGCCAGACAGATACACCAAAAAGAAAGCAAAAAGGAACTTAAAAAGAAATTTAAACACCGGCTCAACGGACTATTCCGTTCGCAACTGAGTTCGCGGAATCTAACCCAAGCAATTAACAGCTACGCTATTCCTGTTTTGACTTACTCTTTCGGCCTCATCACCTGGACACAAAATGAACTTCTTTGCCTACAGCGTGTCATAAATACCTCTCTGACATCACATAGGAAACACCACCCTAGATCCTGCGTTCAAAGAATGACTCTTCCTAGAGATGAGGGCGGACGAGGTATTATTGATATTGGTAACTTACACAATAAACAAATTTCAACACTCAGGCACTTCTTTTACGACTATACAGAAAACTCTACATTACATGAAGTAGTTACAATAGCAGACAAACACCTCACACCACTAAACCTTGCAAACAGAAACCCGCAACGTAATGAAAGGATCATTGACTTGAAGGAAAAGATTGCTTTATGGCAGCAGAAGTCTCTACACGGAAGACATCGCCACGACCTGCAGCAACCCTTTGTCGACAAAGGTATGTCGAACGCATGGTTGCAGCGTGGCGAACTCTTTCCTGAGACGGAGGCTTTTATGTTGGCGATCCAGGACCAAGTCATTGATACCCGAAACTACCAGAAACATATAATACGCAACGTTAACTTATCTAATGATTTGTGTAGACAGTGTCATGCTAGTTCCGAAACCATACAACACATAACTTCCGCATGTAGATCTCTTGCCCAAAGTGACTACAAACATCGGCACGACCAAGTAGCTGCCATAATACACCAATATCTCGCCCATAAATATAATTTCATTCCGAAAAAAGATCCCTATTATAAATATAAACCAAATGCAATACTTGAAGATCATAATTATAAAATATATTGGGACAGGACCATCATTACTGATAAAACTATCCATTTCAATCGGCCTGACATAACGTTTCATAATAAAATTAACAAAACCGTATATCTTATAGACATAGCAGTACCGAATACCCACAACTTACAATCCACAATTTCCGAAAAACTGAGTAAATACCAAGATTTGGCCATAGAATTAAAACGTCAATGGCAGGCAGAAACCATCCACGTTATCCCCATTGTAGTTTCAGCGACCGGTATCATCCCTAAAAATCTGCAAAGGTGTCTAGATGTTTTAGACATTCCTAAAAATACACTAAATGTGATACAGAAAGCGGTCATACTGAACACGTGTCGACTGACCCGCAAGTTCCTAACAACATCATCTATCTCCGCAGGCTACACTACCAGTTAAATTGTAAACGTCTTTTCGCATTTGACTTAGGTCCATGTGATCAGACTTATTATACCCCTTCAGAAGGGAGGAAAAATTAATAAAAAAGAAATAATAATAATAATAATTTATTTATTGGACCAAATATGTGTTTTACAGTGTACATTTTAATTTAAAATATATCTTAAACAGAAATTTACATAATTCTTAAGTTACACAAGAGTAGAACTAAATTAATGGTTACACGTATAAGTACTAATTGTATTATGTATTAATGTTCAAAATTTTAAAAGCTGCCAGCCTGAACTAGGATAAACCTGTGTTTCAGGTGAACGCTTGACGTAAAAATTTTAAACAGGTTATAATAAATTTATTTAACGTACTTTAATATTGAAGTGAAATTAGAATTAGTTTAGTTTTGAATAACATATTATTTAAATTAATAAATTGCAAATTAGAACTAAATTCAGCTTTTATAATAAAGGTGTTAAGGGACACCCGGATTGAATGAAGTTCTTTTCGATTGTGTGAAGGAATTGTGATACAATTTTATTTTTTTTAAGTAATATTTTTTTTATTATTAACAAATATGATGTAATATAATCAGTAGGCTCAATTTTAGTAATAAAAGACGAAACGAAAATAAGTAACTGGCTTGCTTTCTATGAGAAACAGAGAGAGAGAGAGACAGACAGAGAAACACGCGCACGCCGCACGGCTATTACAACTATAGCAAAAAGTGTCGTTACAACTTTTGGTCTTAATTTTTCCGTCTAGCCCCCTTTCGCAACTCGCGATAAGGAACTTCGTTCCAAAAAGAATATAGATACTAAGCTTAATTTAAAATGGTGTGAACACAGGACCATTCAGTTTACAAAACCTTTGTTCACCAACCAAGTGAAAACCATAGCTACCTGCTCTAATCCACCTTCTATAGAACTCGAAATAATAATTGTACCTATGTCATGCGATAGTGTTTTGTTAAGACCGCTTATCATTTACTTCTGTATTGAAGCAATTTCATTTGCGAGTATTCAGTAGTTATATTTACTGTGAAACCGAGATGTGAGTGCATTTGGAATTGTGTTTGTATGTTTCCTTTAAAATGGTATAACTGATTTACTTCTCGGGCCTGTTGGTCAAGTGGTTAGTGAACCTAACTGCTAAGCCAGAGATCGTGGGTTCGATTCACACCCAGGACAAATCTTTGTGTGATGAGCACGATCATTTGTTCTGTGTCTGGGTGTTATTTATCTATAATATGTATGTTCGGTATTTAGAAATATGTAACTATGTTTATTAGTTGTTTGGTTACCATAGTACAGGCTCAGCCTAGTTTGGGAACAGATGGCTGTGTGTGAGCTGTCCCAAGATATTTATTTATTATTTATTTCTTTCTTTCTTAAACAATTTAGAACATAATTTTACCGTAAGTTTTTTTATTTTGTTTCAATACTATCAGTGACTGCGTTATATGAGAAATAATTGTTTAAAATAAAACTACCTACTTATAAACGGATTGTATCGCGGCTTATTCATTTTAATTCCTGAATTTTCGATGCCTTTGCAGATGTTATGGTCGCGGGCAGACTCAAATGCAAAAGCGTCGAAACGTCGGGAACTACTTATAACCAAAATATCAAATCAAAATCATCTTTTCATACAAACATAAGTCAAGTGACCTGATACTTTCTATGAAAAGATGATTTTCAATTTTAAGATTTCGACCTATGATTTAATTTTTTTTTTAAAGTTAACTAGCAATGTGGGTCGCACATTACGAGTAATCTCGTTAACCCCTCGTGTTAAGCTAAGATGCTTGTGTTACGAGTGGGTTCATGTCGGTAGTGTAATGGGTGGGATTCGAACCCGCAACCACATGATCGCAAGTCCGACGCCCTAGCCATTAGGCTACCGCCGCTTAAAAAATTAATCCTGTATATTAGGTATAATTATAAATTTTTAAATATTTCATTTAGGTATTCATTGTTATCTATGCGGCGAACTAAGACCCTTAAACATAGTTTCTTCAAAGCTCTGCACAAACTTGTTCGAGAGTTGGTAAGAAAATATCAAGAATGTAGATAGGAGTTAGTACTAGTACTAGAGATGAACCAACTTGTATTTTATTACTAGTACTCAGCTTTTTTACCGGTTTTTTCAGTTCGTATTCTCCGGAAAACTCGGTTCAATTGACGAGTAGGATTTACGAAACTAAATTAAAAAAAACGTAACGCTTATTATTTTAAATTGTGGTAGTGAAAAAAAATTAAGTAAGTACATCACTTTTTATTTTTTTGCGAAAATAATATTAATAAACAAAGTGTGTTGTGAATATTTTTACTGCCAAATGGGTGACAGCTCGATATGTAGTAACACGTTAAATTTAAGCTATTATAAACTGTAGGTAAGTAAATATTCTTACTCGCTACGTACTAAAACCGAATATTAATCTCATACTCGAAACATCCCTACGCTAGAGAGTACCTATAATATTTTTAAATAACTATGTTCGTATAATGTTAACATGGCAAGTTTGTAACTTTGTATAATATTATGAGAATATTAGGAATTTGTAATATTATTATTAACTTGTAAGGACGCTTCCTGGTATCTTGAGTTGATAAAATTAATGTTCTACATTGTTTGTAAGAAACCAATATGTTTAAACTTAACTTATGGTTTTTCAGATAAAGTATTATATAATGAGCTGTTACTGTTGAGAAAGAACAAAATTTTATTTAGTTAGCCTACCCTACGCCTTCACTTGCTGTGCATTTTTTTTAGATTACTAGCAATGTGTGTCGCACATTACTAGTAATTTCGTTAACCCCTCGTGCTAAGCTAAGATGCTTTTGTGTTACGAGTGGGTTCACGTCGGTAGTGTAATGGGTGGGATGCGAACCCGCAACCACATGGTCGCAAGTCCGACGCCATAGCCATTAAGCTACCGCCGCTTCAAATTACTTTTTAACTTATTAAATATTTAAAATTTGATTTATTTAATTATAATAGAACCAACCTTGCCTGACCAGTCGCAATATACTGAAAAGTTCAAGTGGGCGCTCGCTAGATGGCGCTAGACGATGAATTAGAAGTCGCAATGGTTTCGTTACACGGCCAAACGTATAACACTCGGCAACCTCCAGAGAAATTACAAATATCTGATACTTTATAGTGAATAACGTAATTGCTAGTAAAATTTTTGAGAGTTGGATGCTTTCGTCCAACTGTGAAACCTTATGAATCTCGATTAAACTAGATGATTATTTATTTTACACCCAAACTTGGAACAATTATTTTTTGGATAACACAAATGTTTGTCCCGTGCGGGGATCGAACCCGCAGCACGTTGCGCACAGTGGTAGTTAGCGTGGTGACCTATACCACTCCGCTATCCGTGCAGTCAAATTGTAAAATTTCAATATTATTTTGTGACAATGACAGTGCTATTCTATAAAAGTATTTATTTTTATAATTTTTATTAAATGATTAAAATGCAATTATAGTTTCACACTATTCATGAAATTTATTAAAATAAAATGATTATCGATGCTCGTTTTTTCCTTATAATATGTAAAGGCTTGCCCGGCATTAAAATACCGACCTATAAATGTCCCACACTTTATAGGTATTTTAATAAAATAAAAATATACCTACATTTTCTTAGTCATTTTATTTATTCTGTAGGTCTGTCAGATCTAATCAGCAAGATCTTTGATGTAGAGGCTATAAATCCATGGAGTATAAATGACAATAACGTGCATGTGAATCATGTATTTGACCATGTAATCTAAGGATTATATAATTGTATTGACTAGTATTATGGCACACGTTGTAAAGATACGTCAGAATGCTTGATATGTATAGGTAGTAATAATAAATTTCTAACAGTTTCGTCAAATTGAAGACAAATTGATATTTTTACGTCCCCGATAGTTTTTTTAATAACAATTCTTTCAAGGATAATTTTCGTTTTAACGCGAGGCTGTCAAAGTCACAAAAATAAGGACCAGTTTTTTATCTAACTACTGATTTCAAATTTCGATAAAACGTATTTTGTTTGTCTTCCAAAGGGTCAAATAATTTGGAGAGTTAATTATTTAACTATTTGCTAGGATAATAATTTATGAATAAACGCGTTCTACCGAAGTTTGAAACCATTAGTTAGCAGATTGGACTATCAGTTGAGTTAACCCGGGAACAAAAAATGGGCCTCAGAGTACCTTGCCAATGCCATCTTTAATGTGGAACTACAAAATACAATACCAAAATAGTTCTATCAGATAACTTTAATTGGTCATAGACTCTGAGATTGACGTATTAGGTGTTACAGGAAGTGGCACTAACTTACTCACTACCTCTTATCTTACGCTCCCACTACAAACCCACTTTTATGGTAAATCAGAGTTTTTGATAAGCTCTATTGTGTAATCTAATTAAGTTCAATTCAAATTAGGCTACTAAGTAGCAATTTCTAAACGTCGACAAACTAGACAGCACCCTGAAGCGCCCACCCCTCACCGCTTCCTAAGTGTTCTAGCAGTGAAGATGAAACGGCGCAACAAACTCCAAAGCAGCACGCTGTCTCTCATTTTACAAAAGTATAATAATAAAGAGTACTTAGGGACTGCGCAAATTAAACAAGTATTTAAGGTCTATAGGTACGAATATAAATTTCCAATTATGAACTAAAAGTGATTTTAGTTGTAAAAATGACCTTTGTTACAAACAGGTAGGCGCAACTTGTGATTGACATTGATGAGAGAAGACATATATTTTAATCAAAAAATATTAGAAAGAAAGAAAGAAAGAACATTTAATTTGGACACAGCACATAGACACAATTACAATAATTAAACAACAAACATAAAAACAACATACCTAACTAAATTAAAAAACAAAAAGAAAACTTTAAAAACATACATATAATGTGTCTCACGACTGACCCAAATGGGTTTCCAGATCAGGGTAATGTCAAACATAGGTAAATTGATACCCGTGTTTGACGCTGGTTTTCATTTGGCACCCCTGACCATTTCATTTATTACTAAGTATTAGCATTGGCCCTTGGCTCTTTCCTTGTAGGCAAGTGATACAAGCTTTAATATTGATAGAAATCGCCTAATTGACATTGAAAATATTGCTTACACAAGGGAAAGTCCTTCAAGATATACATCACACGATAATCTGCACTCTTTCGCTGCCTGGTCTGCCTTATATTTATAAGACAGTATATATGTACCCATTTATGAAAGGCAGGGGAGTTATTCTCTGAGGCCAAACAAAACATTACGTTTTATGCAGGTTATAGTCCGAGAGTCCCTTGTCGCCAAATCTTTTTTGTGTTTTATACGCCATTTAATAGTTTTTTTACTTAAAAGTAAAGTAAGGCCCAGTTTTTTGATCCCGACTTAACTCAACCAATGGTTAAAAATATTTCTGTTTTAGATAACCCATTTATTGAGGAAGGTTATTAAATATACTACATTTAGCTGAGATATCCTACGCCCACGGGGCCTGAGCCGCGATCAAAAGCTAGTTATTAATATGTATTAAAATCTAGTACTTTTTAACTTATGGATCAAACGAAATCGTCTCAAATTGTCCACTAAGTCAATATTGAGTTAGTCGGTCAATTGACCTGTTTTAAAAGGTCGGGTTCGAGCAAGGACGGTAGCGCCTGATTGTCTCATGATTCAGACACATAAAAATGTCGTAATGCGTGTTCACACGAACTCTTCATTGTGGAAATAAAATAAAACTAGCTCAGCAGCTTATTTCTCGTGTTGTGACGTCAGATGCGTGACACATTTTATTTACTAGATTTGAAAAGGACAATAAAAGTATATGGCGAACCATTTTGCAGCTATTTGGAACCTTCGGTGGGAAATTCATCTAATGATGGATTGAAGAAAGCGATTGCTATTTTTTTTTTTTTTTTAATAGAACCTAACCCATGTTAAAAGTCCTAATAATATATTTATGCTAAGCATTCGTGTATAAACATATACACGAATGCTTAGCATAAATATATATTCCATATTCCACCAACAGGTGGAATATGGTGAATTTGTACTGATTAAATACTCAGGAACCAGAAATAGGTACCCCGATCACTGTTGATATTTTGCTCTGCAATAATCTTTTCTTCAGATATTATTATTTGTTCAAAAAAACAAGATCTAAAGTTTTCTATTTCAGTTTGTCACCATGTAAATACTAAACTACGCCTACCGTGACTACAAAATAGGCATGATTCTATGTTTATTCCATTTACCAACTTCATTACCATCCACTGTTCAAGTATTCATCATAACCACGGAACCATACAGTTCTAATCAAATCAGTTTCCATGACAACTGTTCACCATGGGTACTTTTCACAGATCGCTTCAAACGAGACAAATTGCGGCCATTATGATTAATATCATGTGGCTTCACGGAATGATACATTTGAATGAAAGTAGTACAAAAATATGAAGGACAGTTAAAATTTGGAATAAGAAAGAAATGTACGTAATTACGTCAATGATGGTTGTTGACATACATTTACAATAACATGATTCTTGGAAACGAATGTAAAGATCTAATTTGGTAGACTAAAACTGAACCACGTTCCCCAAGGAGCATAGGTCGCAATCTTAAAATGGAAAATGAAATTTTCTTTCAAAGACAGGTCACGTGACTTATGTATGTATGAAAAGATGATTTTCAATTCTAAGATTTCGACATAATTATGTTCCTTGGGAAAAGTGTGTATGTTCCTCGTTTAATATACGCACTCCTTTTAAATTCATCCAGTATTTAATAAATGCAGGGTTAGTTGTAAAACACCTGCGACCAGGATTACTAAGCTAACATAATAAGCAACAACATTTGCTCTACGACTTTTGATAATTCGTCAGTTTTTATTTTTCATACTTCCTTCATAAATATCAAATTACCAAAAATCGTAGAACTAATGTTATTGCAAAAATGATGTTAATCATCTACTCCTGCGAGGTTGCAGATGTTTTACAAATAACCCTGTATAAATCGTAGTACGACACAAACTTAAGACTCTAAAAACATTCGCGTCCTCGAATATGCAAACGTCTCAATGTCTAAACAAGGCTATCGCTCAATCGATATTATCGATCGATAAAGCTGTCCAGCTTCTCGATAAGAGTTGGACGATTCGACATCAATTTAGCGGTGTTACATGCTTCGGTATCTGATAATCTCTCATCACTAAGATAAGATCGAGTGCCGTGAGTCGGAATGAAGCGTTGAGATGATTAACCCTTTACCGCATGTGGGCCCATATATGGAATTGCAGTTTTGATTTTGTTTTATTTTCAAATAAAGTATAATGAAATAAATTTATCTATTTAAATCTATGAAATATATATTTAGCAATAACAAAACGCAAAAAAAATGTCTATGGTTTTTTAACGTTTCAAAATAAACTCACTTTAGTGCATGCTGGCGAAAAAGCAGAATTGGAGTGTGAATGACACATTTTCAAAAATCGAAAACGAAGATAAACGTAAGTACTGTTTGACAAAAAAAATATTTTCATGTAGTCGATATATTCATCTTTGTCTACAAATAATATGTTTTTAGATTTTCAACTGTTTTCTATTGTTTACAATCAGCTTTTTCTCGATTCCATATTTGGGCTCGTATGCACTAAAAAATTTTTTCACTTGAACAAATATGGAATCGTATGCACTCAAACAATAAGCATTTGGTTTTTGCTAAGTTCAAATTGCATACTTTCATTGTTTATATATTTTGCTTTCTCGCTTCTAACATTTGGCTTTTGTTTGGCAGAATGGACCCTGCACGTTTTTATGGGAAAAACCTTCTCACTAATTCCATTCCAGGTGATGGCATGCTTAGCGATGATGATGATTTAGATTCCGAAAGCGATGTTCCTTCTATGCCTGTCCCACTCAGGAGACCAGTTATAATCCCCGAAAGTGATGATGAAAGTAGTGACGAAGACAATGTCCCTCTATCCAATTTTGCCAATAACAAGAAGAAAATGGGGCGTAATCGGAAAGACCCTACTGAGAAGATTAGATGGGAACTGAATCAACTGGATACATACAATCCTGAAAACTACATCTTCACTGGAGGTACGGACTTACCTTCATACATCATGGACCTGGACACACCTGCTGATTTCTTTTTATTTATTTTCTCTGATGATTTGATATCTGAACATCTATGTAAAGCTGGAAAATCTCTTCCAAGAAAAAGAGGGCGTCCATCTTTAGCTGCTTCAAGATCAGAAAAATCACCAACTTCTAGTCGTGGGTTCCAGCAGTGTCAAATTCTGGAACACCTACATCTAAAAGGATCAGAAAAAGACCCGAAAAACATCAAGAATTTCCCCTAAACTCTGTAAGGACCGATAATAAAGGACATTGGCCTGAATGGCAGAAGAATCGTCAGCATTGTTAATTATGTTATGTTCGATGAAAACATACACTAAATGCTCTAAGTGTAAAGTGTTCCTATGCTACAAGGACAAAAGGAACTGCTTGTTTCTATTTCACGAATAAATAAATACTTTTTTTATATAAATACTTTCTGTAATATCACAATAATTTGATACATTTTTTTTTGTTATTTTTCGTTTTACTGCATACAAAACCATATATGTCTAGAATAATTTTGGTCGCAGTGCATACGAGCCCATATATGGTTCCGTAAAAAAAAATCTAAAATATTATATTTTTTTATTATTTTTCTTTTGATATATCTTATTGATGATAAAATAAAGCTATTTCCACCGTCAAATATTTTTTTTTTCAACTCCTTAATAATTCATGCAGTAGAGGGTTAAGAATGATCTGTAAAAAATGGGAATGTTGATTCTCATTTTTTTTTACGGCATTCTGATTATTAACTAAGGCATAATACTATAATTAATTTATAATTTTAAAATCGTGGCGTTTTGAATCCAATAACCTATTATAAATCTTCAAAAGTCTTCGAAAGACGCCTGGCCTTATAGGGTCCCCATACTGCGAAAAAACTGAATTAAACCCTAAAAAAAATATTTTCTTCAAAGCAATTAACTATGAATTAAAATAAATTTCGAAAAGCTCGTAGGTAGCCTTTGATTTTATGAAAACAACGTATTGTTTACTATCATCGAACTGTATAAAAAAAGTAACATCAAAAGAAGAAGAGATCAATGATCGCAATAAAGTACGGCACCCGCGGAAATTTATATCTGCGATAAATTAACATTAATATATCTATCCACTCGAGCAATCAATCGTAGCTAAGTAGGTAACTATGTTTATTTAGGTTTATTTGAATATAGACGATGTTACAATTAGCAGAAACGAAACATAAATTATTACATTTAGTGACAATACGTTATTTAAGAATAATCAGTTACCTAAATACACAGTATTAATTTAAAAGGAGTGCGTACTTTCCCAAAGGAACATTTAAATTGAAAATGAACTTTTCATACTAAGTGTCAGGTCACGTGAATTATGTTTGTATGAAAAGACCATTTTCAATTTTAGAATTACGACCAAAGTTCCTTGGGGAAAGTTGTTCAGTTTTATGCACCCGATTACCTCGTTGAATATAAGCACTCCTTTTAAATTAATACTGTATAGTATTTATATCTTTTTTATTTATAAAATATACAACTCTCACTTTGAAATCCCTTAATATCCTGTGAAAATATTAATAGATCATCTGTACCAAGAGTACCGGGTTTGGTAGAGAGTCTTGAACTTTTACCAGCTAAACTCGCCAAAGTTTTTCATCCACCCTTTTCTGGAAACCAGCCGGGAACGCAGTAGAATCTTAGGTAAATCTTAGTACCCTATAGAGCGAGTTCAGAACCGAATACCGTATGCATCTTTACGAATTGTTTGCTGAAGACACCCAACGTCCGAAGTCGGGCTGCAATTGTAGTTCACCGATGAATTACTGTACGCCGAAAACATCGTTTGTCCGTAGTCAGTTTTATAACTAACTAGCTGTACCCGTGACGGTGTTCGCGTTGATCAATCATAATAATTGGAATGACAGTGGCATCATCCGTCAAAAATTGGTCGTACCAACTCAGAAACTTTCCTGGGCTCATGCAGAACAACTTTGCTCAAGATGAGAGCTGTAAGGAACATACTGACAAACGTTCATTTATATATATAATACCCTTGCTCAATAGCCCCTTGATATAATAAATTGCAAGCACATCTGGTACAAAAAGATGATATGGATATAGAAACGTTGAAGGTTGATTCGGCATTCGATCCTGAAGCTCCCTTTTAGATTTAATTTAATTACAAATAATAATTAATGTGTCTCCAAAAATGCTCTATAAGGTACCTATATATATTTATTATTTATATAATTATCAAAAGTAATTTTGTCTGACGTCAGTGTTTATGGAAATGTATGGACGTCTTTATAAATCGTGTACATGGATTAAATGCAGTGTGAATAGTCTCATTCAAGGTACAAGCAACGTGGAATAAAACAGCTGATATTTGATTTACTACGTATACATATCGCGCTATAAAACTAGGACCAACTACTAACTAAAGTCTTAGAAGAACTAAGAACTTCACTACTGTATAAAACTAAGTCGCTTCCCGCTGTCTGTTCTTATGTATGCTTCGATCTACAAAAATACGCAATCGATTTTGATGCGGCTTAAACAGATATAATTATTTAAGAGGATTTTTTATATGAATAATACACGTGCAAAGCCGTGGGGGTCCACTAGTGTTAAATTACACAATATCCAAATTTTTATGTACATTATCTGATATTAAACTTAGTTAAAGAAAAATTGGCCAATTCAGAAATAAACCGCGACCATTTCTATTGACTATTTGCTATGGTTGTAGAACGAACCGTTTCTTCTTCAGAGTAAATATGAATTTCTTTGTAAGAGTTTCCGCAAATATTGGGAAAGATTTATGTTACGAAAGTCAATATCGGTATTTGCTTTATCACTTGTTGCGATTTACTGAGGCGAGATGGAACCCTATGTGGACATTTTTATTATTTGTATAGTAAGGACCGTTAGGCGTTATGGGTCAGTAGCCCGAAAATAAGCACATACTTCATATAAGCTAGACTACGTGCAGAAAAGATATTGAACAAATCAAATCTAGAAGCTTATTTTTCGACACACACTGAACACTGTATACATATATATTATGGTATGCCATATCATACTACAATATTCTGATATGACAATATATTTTTTGAAATAGCTTACTAGCAATGTCGGTGCAAATTACTAGTATTCTTGTTAACCCCTTCATACATTTTGAAATTTTCCATCAGCGAATTCGCTAATCGATTCTTACATTGTCTAGGCCCCCTGGTGCTAAGCTAGATGCTTGTGTTGCGAGTGGGTTCACATCGAGTGCAATAGATGGGTTTTAACCGACAACCGACACCGATAACCGACAACAACATGATTGCAAAATAATTTTATTTATTATTCTCTGGTTTTACTTTTGGGAAAATAGATCTGTTAAAAAAAATAGTTAAAAGAGATTAATACACGTAAACATGGTCTTACATCCTATCAGCAAATCTCAAGCTGATCTGAGAAGGGTTGGCTCGACAATAAAACCCACAACACGCCCCGATACCAATCAGTCAACTCTTCAACCTGCAAGAGGGTACAATAAACAACAGATAGACAACATTTTTGTGTAGGTCTTCCTCAAATTCTGAAAGGTTGATCAATATACTCTCTTTTCCAAATGTTAACTTATGTGAGTAGATGACCAAAAGCCAACAAATAATAGCACTTAGGCCCAGTTTTTTCCCGAGTTAACTCAACCAATGGTTAAATATGTTAACTACATCATAACAAAGATTTTATTGAAGAAAATCACAAAAAAAAACGATCTAAAAGCGCTTGAAATATGGAACCAATTCTCTACCGAAACACCGCTCTTATCATTGAGTTTCAGTATAATTTACAACAGCTATTTACTGATGTAAGCGACTTGGCAAGTTCTTACAAGTACTCCAAACTCTGCCAAAGTACCACCTGAAGCTGTAGCACGTATATTATGACAAGGTAAAACAACGAGCTTATAAAACGGCTTGCTGTTTCTCGTCGTGTGTAGCTATAACTAAGAAGAATAAGTTCTCAACTGTGTCTTGTATATACAGGATTAATTTAAAGGAGTGCGGAAATTCAAAGAGTTAATCAGATGCTTAAAACTGATCAACTTTCCGCAAGGAACATAGGTCGAAATCATAAAATGGAAAATGAACTTTTCATACTAAGTGACAGGGCACGTGACTTATGTTTGTTAAGTATATAAATTTGTGAGTGACATGGAAAGTTAAATGTGCTTGTTTCAATTTTGGAAATCTTGAATACGTACTTGTAAAAATATTAAAGCTTTTTTGTGTTGGACTGACTACAAACTAGCACTTATCAACAATATGAGCATTCTTTTTTGTTTTCCTTAAAGATTCTTCGTATAAAAGACGTCTATATCTTCTAACAGTGTTACTCGTACGTAAGGCTATTATGCTATTATCATATACAAAGATAATACGAAGTTATTTTTGGGTAAGAAAACGTATGTCCTTGAAGGTACGCTCGTTTATTTTTTATACAATAGATGATGTTATTCCATAAGATAAAGTTGATCCTGTACGGTTGCAAATAGATGCTTTGTTTGACGAAGCTTTATGTTTTGAAAATAACAATGAAATCACGTAGGTAGGATGATTGTTTGTCGTGCGGTTTCGGAAAAACTTTCAGACATTATACAGGATTAATTTAAAAGGAGTGCGCATATTCAACGAGGTAATCATGTGTATAAAACTGAACAACTTTTTTAAAAGAAAATAGGTCGATATCTTAAAATTGATAATCACCTTTTCATACAGACATAAGTCGCGTGACCTGTCACTTTGTATGAAAAGTTGTTCAGTTCCTTGCGGAGAGTTGTTCAGTTTTATGCATCTGATTACCTCGTATACGTACTCTTTTAAAATGAATCCTGTTGAGTTACACTATAGCTGTTTGCAATTCATGAAGCAGATCTAGGAATTCTAATAAGCTTAGTAAAAGTTCGAGTTAATCTCTTATTATATAATGAAAACATTAAAATTGTTGAATAAATCTTAACAGCCAGTAGGATTACGAGTTTTCGCAAAACTCCAAGATAAATGGATCTTTTGAGTTTTAATTTAAACATTTCATTAACAAAGATGCGCTGACCTAATTTTGAACGGGACAGTTAATTTACGACCCTTATTTTTTTTTACTCAAGGGACAAATGCCCCTAAATTGCCCTAATTGCCCTCTAACGAGTTCTTTCCCCTTGAACATGTTTGACCAACTAAAATAGTCAATAAAATGAACAATGGAGTTAGTCAAAGCGATGGCAACTATGTTTTTGTAACAAAAATTTGGTGGATATTTTTTTGTTTATAAAACGCTATGAACTACCTTATGTTTATATTTTGTACAAGAAAATAAATTGCAATCAGCATGTAATTATTTTTTACAGGAGTACTAATATACATTCAAATCTATAAATATGCGGTGCAACTTATAAACCTACTAATCTGCATTAAGTCATTTCACTATAACCTATCCATTATGGAATATTAAGTTAGAAATAAATTTTATATTACGAAAATATGCTGAATTTCATTAATGAAATAATTAATTATTTCCATATTAAACGTTCATAACCATTGAAGCTGTTATTTCATTTGATTACCCATCAAAGCTAATGTGTCGCAAGCTGCAGTCGAGCGTTTTGTTTTAGAACTAAACCCTAATTGAATGGAGCCAGCATTGTTTGGAAACAAAGCTTGCCTAGATGCTAGATAGAGCTGAAATTGAAAGGTTCGAGGTAACTCTGTAGTCAAGAGTATAATGAGTTTTTTATTAAGTTATCAAATATTATGTTGCTATAAGCGTAACAATCCAAGCACAAAAATCGAAGTTTGTAATGCAAGTGTTCTTCAATTATTTCAAGTTCTGTTTACAAATTTTGTGTCTTTGCGCCATATTTATTTAATGTCTTATTATATAAAGTTTAGTCTTATTTTAAATTAGCTAATCTTTTAGTCATACAGATAAATATTGATTATGATCAATCATTTATCTCTACGCTTCCCTACTTTATTTTGTTCTTCTGAATACTTAAGGCAATTTCCAATGTATAAAAACACATAAGTTCTTATTTTTCAATGACAAAGACAGTGATTGAAAATCATATCATCCTTATTTTCATTTGGGTCCAGCGCAACATGTCTTTTTCTTCCATACTTTTCTATCTTACGTCATTTCATACATATCATCCTTTCTAGTATCGTCATTGCATTGATTCAAAATATTGAAAAACAAATTAATGTGTCCTGAATATTCACCCAGAAATCTGAAAATAATTATGCAAGATACTGTAAGATCAACAAACATAACACATTTAACACATCATTATTCTCGGAATGCCCGCGGCTATGGTATTTTACACAGACTGGATTTTGGACTCCTTTTGCTATTATACTGTCCGAGGCGACGTTTCTGGATGAGTACACCAGTGATAAAGCCTTTGTCCATAAAAAGTTTTGACATTTATAGAGTAAAAATAAATAGTTGGAAAATTCAAAAGTGCACGCCTCATAATCTCATTCATTACAATAAAATTGAGATTATTTGTAAATAATAATTGAACTACATCGAATTATACCGTGAAAAGTAATAGGCTTCTATTACTCAAAATAGCCTATAAAAAAAAACAACTCGATAAGTGAAGTATTTCGCTCGTTATCGTGACCACAAGATACGGGATCCGTACCTACATACAGACACACGGATGGAACTTTTTTAAACAATTTTTTAAATAGTTTAAATAATAAAAAGAGATTTAAAAATATCATGAGCGTTCAAAATAGTGTTTTTTCTCCACATTTGTCTATATTCACTTATAAAAGCGATAAAGAATAAAAAAAGTGACATTTTAAGTTGGAGAATCACTCGGTGTGCGTAAACTGACAGTAATACCCACCTCAACGCTTCGCTTATGAGGCGTGCAATAATATATTAATATTAGTTTGTATGTTCGCGTGTTCGTGACATCTTCACGAGGAAATTTATAAACGGATATCTAGAAAATTTGTCATACAAATAGATATTGAAATAAAACTTTTTTTTGAACGGATTCAATTGCGGTTTATATGGATTTTAGTTACAGATATACAATTAGATAATACTAACATGATAATAATACAGAATAGTTTATATTCCTGGTGTCCCATTAATTTTCTTAGAGTGCATGCGTTGTAAAATTCCATTATGTAGTCCATAGGCTGACTATAGAAAGGTACTTACTATGTATTTATCGGAAGCAAAAGGAAGAGGTTTTCAATTCAATTGTATTGTTGTATAATAATTATAATTTATCATTTATTCCTCTCAAAAAGGTTTAGGTACAAGTACAATAATAAATCTTAGTATGTTTGTTACGCGATACCACATGCAGTTTTATATTTAGGAATTACAAAAATGATAGCGATAGGGTATTACAAAACTAATTCAGTAGTTTGGTTTTAAAATCTACACAATTAAATTATTTTCAATGATTTTTTTACTTTATATAGCTTATTAGCTATGTGGCTCGCACATTACAGTATTCTTGCTAACCCCTCGTGGTAACTAATAGATGCTTGTGTAACGAGTGGGTTCACGTCGGTAGTTTAATAGGTGGGATTCGAACCCGCGACCACATGATCGCAAGTCGGATGCCATCAATGCCGCCGTTGAATGTCTCTCAAAATAACGTATTTTTTAGTTTCGTGCAATTGAAGTCGCTTCTTCTACAGGGTTATTTGTAAAACACCGGCAACCCCTTCAGAGGTCATTGTACTCAACATTATGAAAAACTTTTACTTTGGGACCATAACTGAATTCGCGAAAAAAAAAACAGCTGTTCCATACATTTTGACGAGTTATACGAACATAAATGTAGTTATATTGTCTTGTATAATTTCAAACGGGTAGTAATAAAAGCTCCGACAAAAAAATAAGAATTGTCCTCATTCAAAATATTAAATCTACTGCCTAAAATACTTACTTTCCGACTACTTTTTTCCGAATAAAAATGACGAAACGACCGAATGAGATACTGAAATCTTCGAAAAATAAACATAACTGTTTATTGCTATAATACTTTTCTACCAGCTTAAATTACGTTCTACTGAAAATTATGTTTTGGCATTTTTATCTTTACTTGCCGACTATTAATTCATAAATTACCTTTCACATTTCATAGCTGTGGTGCTAATTTAACTACAACGTTATAATGAAAATACTATTCAGAGTGGTTATACAGAAACTAATAAAAAATATAAAAATGTACTTGTAATAATACCTTTTTATGGTATAAATCCAAATAGTTGAAGTAAAGATGAATGATTGTAAACCCCCTAACCTATCTGTAATGGACAAGTAAAAACATAGCAAGTCGCTTCTGGCACTCGCCGGCCGCTGCCGCGGCACGCTCGCTTCGCTCGCTCGGCTCGTGCGGAGGGTCACAGTTCTAACCTAACCTAACCTACTGAGTCGAATTTGACACTTAAACCTATCTGCAATGGACAAGTAGGACAATAATATATCGACCCGAAAACCCTTGTGGGTATACCAAATTTTATAAAAATCGTTTCAACCGTTTCCGAGATTCCAATTATAAAAAAATCTAGTAATAATTCAGGAAATTGAGAGCATTGAAATCGATCGAATCGATCGCGCGGCCCGAACAGTTTAGGTATTTTCATAAATACTGAGAGGTAAAAAATAAATTTTATAACCAACAATAGAAATTAAAATAGTTCATGCAAGTCGTAAAAATGTGAATATTTTGACTAAAGCTCTGTTGTCGGTAACTTAGTAATTTTGTCGGAGGTTCAGTATTTTATTCAGAAGTTTAGTTTTGTATTTCGAAGTTCAATTTTATTTTAGGAGATATGTAATTTTAACGTGCTCTTATTTGTTTGTTAAATATAATTTTTCTTTTCGGTATGTATTGGGTTTTTTTGTCGGTAATTCATTATAACGCTAGTTAATTAGAATAATAGTCGGCCACAGATCGCTGGAGATTAATTTGTTTTTCGGAACCATTATTATTTCCCATTTCAAACTCTTCGTTAAATTCGGCTACACAGAAAATTTATGACAATAG
Organism: Plusia festucae; assembly: GCA_950381575.1. NCBI lineage: Eukaryota > Metazoa > Arthropoda > Insecta > Lepidoptera > Noctuidae > Plusia > Plusia festucae. Next base: position 1,457,416 of record OX494444.1, on the reverse strand, counting down.
TAATATCGTTCGTTCAAATATTTTGTCATGTAATATCATAGTATAACATCGCATTAAGGACGTGCACAGGATACGTGTACCACAATTTATTATAGTATTGTGGTATCCTCTGTTGCTTATTGTCGAACAAACAGTCTTAATGACGGCCCGAAACTGCTCCCTTTTGTTGTGTAATCGGGTAATTAAAGTGTTAAACGGGAAGTAATTAACAGGTACTAGTTTTGCACTCAGTTATATTTACAATACCGGGCTATAAATGTCACACTGGTGAGCAAGGGCTTTTGATTTTCAGATTCAGTTAGTATTGTTTATGTTTGTACTACATGTGAGAAAAAAGGTACTGAGATAAATCTGAGAATATAAATTTTTATGGTTTACTTATTAAAAAAATTATCCTTTTCGGGACCCAATGAGAAAAGGTCTCCGCCAATTATTGATCCTGGATTAATCCGGCAAATAGGAATAGATGTCATCTCGCCATTCTTTTCGGCCTACCCCGTTTTCGATCTAGCTACTCATATATCTAGGGAAAATTTTCTGTTTCCCTAGAGCTACGAGAGACATACTTTTAAACGGATTCTAATGCGGTTTATTTTTATTTTAGTTCCTGACGTTTCAACGCCTTTGGATGTGTCACGGTCATAAACGCTTCTCGATAATTATGGTGAAAGTAGATTTACTTCAATGATTACATTTACTACATTCGCGTAAACCTCAAAAATAATAAAGAAAAAATGGTTGAGCAACGCTACAAAGCTATACAAAAAAAAAACTTGATAAACGTAGGTGGAAACCAAAACATATAAAAGCGGATTTATTTGTATGGAACTAGATTCTTTCCAATTTATATCGGCATTTCAGTTTGCCGCCGGCGTCCAGGAGCTACCCACCGCAAACCACCCACTGTCAGTTCATATTCAATTTTGAAGTTTTGTGATATAAAAATAACACAATGGTGTCCAACTAGTTTCACGAAGCTTTTGTTTAGTCTTTATTCTAGGTTTTTGAGTTTTGTTTTTTTCTACTTTTCATACAAACATGTCACTGTATGAACATTTCATTTTCAATTTTAAGATTTCGACCCATATTCCTTGGGGAAAGTGATTCAGTGCGCCTGATTACCTCGTGGAATATAATTTAATAAACAATAATCTTGTATAATTCTAGCGAAAACATAAAAAGAGATAGTGCCGTATCTCAATGATATACATAATTATAATTATAGGTATATATTGAAAACAAAATTTTCTTATTAATTTATTTTTATGTCCGTTGCGTCTGTTTTATTAATTACGAAATATTAATTAATTAAAAAAATACGATTCGTTTCACTTCACTGAAATTTCTAAGTCAATCAAAAGTTTTCTGAAGTTTATTAAAAACTTTTCTTTTTCAAGTGTAAATTTTCGATAATATTAAAAAGGGTAGGAAAGACAAACGTTTTGTGTAATCAGTTTACTGTATTTATTTATACCTTTTTTTTACTGTCACCAGTTTAGTTTTAATGTTGACGTTCATATGAAAATGTATTAGCGTACAATTTATTTTATTGCAAGAGAGTAGTGTGATTTTTTTTACATAAAATTTGTGGACGGAAATGAAAATGGGATTTGGATAATATTACTCAAACATTGTATTAGTATTAGTCATAAGTCAATGATAAGTACTAATTAATCAATATCACGATAACAAAAAAGAGATTTTCGTTAAAATTATGCTCTGTTAGGTTTTTGACTTGGGTTCTCAGAGTATGACCTATATAAATATAAATTGAGATATCCTTAGTTCGAAAAAACTGGTTCACTATTTACTTACAAATACCGCGTTATATAATCTAATAATAATACTGATAAATGAAGAATGCTTACGTTTTAAACTTATGTAGTCCCTTCATAATTTTCATCTGGTTTTAATTTTCGTTTTTACCCAAAAGTTGACTGTCGGAAAATGCCTAGTGGCATGAAATTACCTACCTATTAATACATGAATTAAAAATTATATTTAAATAAATAAGATTTATCCCTTGTACCTACTGTAATTCTCATATCTCTTTGTTCACAGAGGAGGAGGGCACAGAGCTTGAGTTAGAAGCCCTGTATAGGAGGTACTGCGTGCGTCTGAAGCATGCGTTGTTCGTGTCGGCCCTGTGCGTCACGTTGCTCTGTAGCGTGGTGCTTTTATGTACAGTCTGTGTCGCGCACTCACATGTAAGTTGGATTTTTAAAGATCTACATAATAAAGGTAGTAAAGATGTCGTGACCTCAATGACTGGATTCGTTTGAATATGGTTGTAAGTTCAAACACAGGCAAGTTATTGAAAAAATATGTTTTTTTTGCAAAGTTATGTACTTTTTTAATTATTCTAAGACACCATTGATAAACAGTAAAGGAAAATTCCGGAAGGAAACCTGGACTCCATAAGCTGGAACCTGAAATCGCCAACCCGGAATGAGCTACACAGTTGAAGCAGCTGGCTGCCACAAGATCAGAGTAGTGATACTTGGTAAAAACCAAGGATTACCTGCTTGAATCAAAGCATAGCTCTGAGCTTGATGCCAGACGTGAAGCACTGAAAGCCCGAACACTTATGGCAATATTTACAACTACTAGAATGGAGAACTTATATCCCGCACTGTGCGCGAATCTTTTCTTAGGAGATTGATTACATAAGCCACATGCAGGCGCATGACGTTACCAAACTCTGGATCGAAGTAGTCGCAATGTTTCGGGTTGTGCAGCTCCCTCGAAAATGGTTGAGCTGCATGGGCTATTCTAGAGATATTCACCTGTTGGCACAGGTTGCTCAAGTCGATCTGGTTCTTTCTAGGAAAGACCCTGCATTTATTTACTCATTATTAAACAAGTAATTCTTTTGACTTTAAAAGAGGTTATGACCCCTAAGTTGGTTTCCACATTTCTTCTCAGGGTAGCCATTTGGGAAATTTCGACTCCAGCGAGCTAAAAAAGTGACGTATAAAAGTGAACGTAAATTAATTATCAATTGTAAAATAATTGGAATTTGGGTGGCCGAAACCCGCTACGATGTCATAATTCTTTTGCAATACAGCACCTTTCTACTGTCGACCAACAAAATAAAAGTATTGTAACTTGTTAACAGATTTTCTCGGAGCATGGTTACCGCGCTAAATGCGAGAGGCACAGCGAATCTGCGAATAATTAATCCAATAGCGTTCATCCCGAAGCTCATTCATTCATTGTACATAACTAAAAGCCCTCAACTTGTTTCTAGTAAGAACTAGAGGCTAGAAATAAGTTTTTACTTTCTTTCTTTATTTTAATAAGCTGCTTGTAGAAGGCTCGGCTTTGAACAATGTTGTTGCTTTTGTTTTGTTACATCGACCTTCAATTTATAGTTCAGTAGATATTTTATTCATGTTAAATACGTTTTCTCCTTCATTTTGACTTCATTCATTAATGTTATCCTGTAATAGATTATTTTCCTTTCAGTACACTGGATGTTTTCAAAACTTATTAAATATACTTTTTTTCAAATCAGCATTAAAATATTAAAAAAAGGCTTTGATAATAATATTGAAAAATCCGAACAAAACAAAGTGGTTGTATAAATCCTCCAATTGCAAAATGAATCATTTGAAATTTGACATGTGGTGACAGATTTCAAACGATTTTTTTTTAATTCACCGTTATCCGCATGTCATAAAGTTATTTTTGCAATGCTATACTTTCATGGACATTTTTGGGACGATTGGGGCATCTTGGGTATTTCTGTATCAATTCAAAACGACAGTAAATTACCATCAGTCATTATGTTTAATTTAAGTTCACCATCAAAATCAATATAGGTAATCTAACCACCACTTAAGATCAATTAACACCGAGTAGAGGACGTAGAGTCAGGCGGCGCTTCATTAAGGTGCATATCGCCTTAATGTATGTAGAAGGAATTGCATTAAGCGGGCACTCGAAGGCTAACTCGATTGAGGGTCAAGAGATTAGACCGAAGCGGCTGGAGCATTAAGACTTCACTCGTGTAGATTAGAGAACCTTCTATTTCGTCAAATGCAAATAGAGGTATTGATGAGCATGTTTTTCTATACCGTCAATCGCTTGCAGTGTCTTCACGGCAGCTACAGGACAGTAACAACTTTTCAATTCTACTTACTACATTTTTTAAACCTCTTTAAAAGTCGAATATTTTGAGTACATCATCCTTTAACTTCGTGCCGAAGGCTCTTGAATGCAGTTTCCATTCTAAAACCCCTCGAATTCAATCCCTGAGCTGCTTGACCACGTAACACCGGCCTATACACCTCCCACTACTGGGCACAGGCCTCTTCTCATATAGAGAAGAATGAGCATTGATTTCCACGCTTGCTCATTGCGGTTTGGCGATTCCAGATTTTTTTTTTATTCAGGGTACAGAAAACTGTGAAGGAAAATAACGTGAGGAACGTTATTTTTCTTCACTGTTTGTCAATGGTGTCTTAGAATAATTAACCATGCCGTTTAATTTTTACCATGCCGTAGGTAAGCCATTAAAAGCCCAATAAGTCATACACTTCACTACAAAGTATAAAACAAAGTCGTTTACCTGCGCTTACCGTTGTCTGTCTGTCCCTATGTATGATTAGATCTTTAAAACTACGCAACAGATTTTGATGGCTTTTTTTAATGTGTAATAGTGTGATTCAAGAGGAGTGTTTTTATACGTGCGAAGTCGTGACGGATCTGCTAGTGAAAAAATAAAACAATCAACGATTACTTTCAACAACGCTTTCTAAGCTTACTTGTACCATACACAGAATTTCCAATTACAATTGAAGAAAACTCTTGTGTCCGTGTTAAATAAGCAAAGAAAAGTAATTCGATATTTTCATTTATAGATATTTATTTTTTAACGTTTATATTTTCCAAATACGAAAAGACAAACTGATTTGAGATTTTTTGTAGAAAAAGAAATAAAGTTATATTATTATACAGTTCTTAAGATACTGTACTGGTACTATAGTAAATAATTAATTAATTAAGTGAACGATTGACGTCCTTTGAAAACTTAAAACAAATATTAAGTTTGAGCAGCCGTAGCTATTTTGCTGAGTGGTCTTAAACTTTACTGAAATCCTGTCGATTTAGCGTCAAGTTTATGGCTTGGCCAGGGACCGGAATTATTATTGTATAAAATAATGTTAAGAGTACTTTGAATAGGCTCGTCGAGTATTCTACATGGAGATGGATGCAAGACTATCAGAATACCAGCGCTCCGACATTCCATGTCGTAGCATTGTGCTGAGATAGGAGCCTTTTTGGTCTCGTACAGGTTTCATACGAGTTTTTTATTTTTGTGTAACTTTTTTTTATCTTGTTTTAGTGTTTACCTGTGCGAAGTTCCAAATAAAATGTTTTTTTTTCTTTCTTTCTTTCAAGTAAAATTTTAAGAGGTGGTACTAATTTTAAGTGCATATTTCTTTTTGAAAACTACATTTTTTTTAAACTGTTGACGTTTTTGCTTACCTCTTCCGCTGAAGTAAGTTCATACTAGCTGATACTACTGAAAACAGTTTTGCAGTTTTTAAATAAAAATGTAAATTCATTTGTTTTACGCAACCCAGAGTCATTTAGAGTATTTAGTGTTTCATAAGTGCCTTTTTGAAGTTAATGAGAAAAAAACCTTTCTGATGTTGATATTTTGGGTAAATGGATTAGATACCTACTTAAATTTATTAAAAAATAAACGTTAATGCTATTATATCCTCACAAAAACGTAGACACATTACCACTATTCTGGCGAATTTATCATACACATTCACGAAAAGATCGCACTCCGCCTTGACTTCCACGTTTATTTAGGCGGTGTGGTCAACACACGTGGTTCGTGAAACGCAGCACAGCATGTAGCCACATCTAGCAGTCGATGCATTCGGCCACAAAAATGGTTACTTATTCGTTGTAGAATCGAATCAGCTCATTTGAAACCGTCCAGCATCCGTCAACTATCATCAAATCTATCGTAATCAATCATATAAACATTATTATTTTCTTTTTTTTTTTAAACGACTCCCGCACTATTGAATTTAATCCTTGTGTCGCGGAGGTTTCACAAACATTCAAATTACATGCACAAAGAACACCCAGACTTGGAACAAGCATTTATGGATCACACAAATGCTTGTCCCATGCGGGGATCGAACCCGCAGCACATCGCACACAGTGGTAATTAGCGTCTTATATAAATCCTCTAAATAGTATGTAAGGCTATCCGGAAGGCAACAATCCGGTTGACCAATCGCAACTCCTTTACATCATTCTGTTTATCTCCTTACTAGATCATTCTATTTATACCAACGATTACGAGGTATAGTGGAACATGACACAGTAATTACACCTAGCATTGCCTTAGATGTCCAGTTTGGGTTAAGACGTGTAATCTCTTGATCTGAGGTCAGTTAATTACTATTAATCTGGGCACGTGTCCGTATTGTGTTGCCGAGCACCTGTATGTATAGCTATGTTTAGAACTCTACTCGTTGTATATAGATACTCAACTCGTTTGTTGGTCTTGAATGAGATATGGAGAAGAAATATAATTGTTTTTCCCAAAGTCACCAGTTATTGAATTTCTTTTTTTATTCTGTGGAAAATGTTTGGTGAGTGACTTCCATCTTTTAAGTCCTGTTGTTTCTTGGATTCTTAGTATCGTAAAGGTTTTTGAATACAATTTGTGCTTTTTATAAAATTTCGTCTTTTCTGAAAACATTTTTAATTCTGAGGTTGTTGATTGCTATTAGTTCTTTATACTACGTCGCTAAATGGGCTTATATTGAAACAAAATAGTAAATGTTTTTTGCCAAATTCGTTTTCGATGTAATGCATGTGGTAATAATATAATAATAACTATTTTAATATCATGGGTACCATGTGCCTAAAATAAATCATCCTGCCCTTTCCTAAGCTAGGTCGCCTTCCAGTCTTACCGGATTCAGCTGAATACCGTATTTTACATGGAGTAGTCGCACCATGTAAAATACGGTATAAATATCAAGGTTGTGATGCTCAGATTGTCTAGACTGCATATCTGACCACCACAACCTAGAATAAAACATCACGATCCAATATCTATTTCGGTATTTCGGGAAGGATTTATATAGTTAAGTATTTCGTGGATGAGTTTTTAATCCATTTTGATACCAGAACCCACATGGCGACATAGTAACACACCACAGACGAATTTGTTTTTAAACGTAGGTAATGTATTTGGCCAATTTGTTTTCAAAGGGAAAGGGTCCCAAACGTTTATTTTACGATTACAATGGTTAATGTTCTGAAATGTCTATTGTCCCTGAAAATAAAAGACTATACATTTTTATCTACCAGACCGCTACACATTCATAGGTATATATATGTTACCGGCCAAACCCGATTTCAGGACAAACTAGTTTTGCCTAGGCTAAACTAGTTCTTCCTATACGCGATAGGATTAACTAGTATAGCCTAGTCCAAACTAATTTGTCCTAAGCCCGATAGGATAAACCAGTTTCACCTAGCTAGGCCAAACTAGTTGATCCTAATATAAATACGCCCACGACTTTGTGTTGAAAACTTTTTGCCCAACGTCCGGTAGGTTTAGGTTAGGTTAATATGGTGACCCTTACGTGCACGAGGGCGGCGAGCGGAGCGAGCGGAGTCGCGGCAGCGACCGCCCCGTGCTGGAAAACCTTTCAAGCGATTCACGACTTTATGTGTGTTAAATATAGCTTTATTATCAAATTGCCCAACTATCATGTAGCAACATATTTATATCAGGTTCAACTAGTTTAGCCTAGGCTAAACTGGTTTATCCTATCGGGCTTAGGACAAATTAGTTTGGACTAGGCTATACTAGTTAATCCTATCGCGTATAGGAAGAACTAGTTTAGCCTAGGCAAAACTAGTTTGTCCTGAAATCGGGTTTGGCCGGTAACATATATATTTTTTAAGTAAATTGTACTACGACATTTTCTTGAAAATATGTTTTGATTACAATTTGGTCTATGATATTACTTTTTTAGCGTTAGCTTCATATAAATATACCTTTTCTACTTAGTTTATATATTTTTATAAAGAAATATAATATTTCGTCTATACTAGTATTCAGACCCTTTTGAAAAAATATATTTGCTATCAGCTTCTGATAATAATAAATAAATAACTCATGCGTCTACAGTTAGTACATGAATGATTTTGTTAAGCTAAGCAGACTGGAAAACAGCAATATCTAGATTTTTCATCAATCGGTTCATGAAATAGCCGAAACAAATTGAAGAAAAAAACAAAGCAAGTAAATAAAAAATGTTATATAGGTATCTAAAAGATAGAAAAAAATGAGCATAAAAAAAATTAAGAGTAATTAAGAAAAGATATTGCGACAAAATCTCTTTAATCAACAACATAAGGTTTGATAGTTTTTCGTATTTTCTTCAATTAAATTTCGTTTAGATTTTCTTTTTTTATGAATACTTCCTCATTTAACTTAAGCGCAGGTTTAGACCGTTTTACCGGACTGTTTGGCGAAACCTTAAAGCCAGCTTCCAGCCAGAGCAATAGAGAAACTAACTACGGGTTCGGACCTCGATTATGCGTTGTTAACAATCTTAATAAGGCAAACAGCAAGAGGGCTGGATCTACATATTTTTATTGTTGGTTAGGCCGGCTCGGGTCAGCTTGATCAAAGAACGAGGGGTCGTTTAGAATTCTTCGTCAATCTTTTCCATAATACTTTGTGTTATTGCAGATTAAAGGCGATAGGCAATACTGTATATCCGTTTCGAGTATATTAGTACTGGAATGTAGCAACAGAAACTTTTGAAAATAGTTGAAAATAACTGTATACATATTTGCCGAAAAGATTTCTCATTGGAGTGATAGGCCAGTATTATTTATAAATGAGGTACACTCAGGTATATTCTGAAATTCTGGCAGATCTAACATTATATTGAAGAGGGTCCCTTGAGCTTATAAGCAATTGAGACGTTCGAGATTAAGTATTATTTATTACCGACGTAGGATATTTTTTGGATCACGTTAAATATGGAATTTCGTTGTAGGAATTAGTTCCTTAAAGCTTGTGAGCTTAAAATATCAAATGCTGTTCAGAACTATTTTGTACAAACAATTTAATTAGTATATTTTTGAAAGTACATAATTAATTGAAAAGTTCAAGGGGAAAGTATTATTTAGCTATAAGATAAACTGGCAAAATAGTGATTTGAATAAGTATTATTACTGTAAAATAAAAAAATTGCTATTTTAAGTTTGCAAAAACTGAGGAAGTTGAGAACTTTCTGGTTAAAATTTCGAAACGAGTCGTTCAGTAAAAGTAAATTCCTTTGTAAAGTTTATCGAACATGGTCAGCAATTTAAATTAAATTAAATTTCAATAAACAAGATATACATGAAACGACCAATTAATTAGCATAAGAACACTCGAATTGTTATCCTCATGCATTCAGACTTATCGCATAATAATTATCTTTCATTCATAAATGGCACTTAAATTAATAAGCTAGCAATTACGTGATGTACAATTAAATTGTTCGTAGAACCGGATTAAAAGAAAGAAAGAAAGAAAGAATTTAAAAATTTAAAATTACACTGGCACACACCGGTGCGTTTTGGTTTGTACCGGTAATAACCGGATTTATGCGGCGCTAGCCAGTTTGTGCGACTATTGTACGTGTAAAATGTGAATATTATATTTATTTGTTCAAATTTTAATCCGCTCTTTTAGAATGCTTTGCTTTTGTTTTCGTGTTAGATCATTTCACGCGTTCGAGGTGATATTTATCACCCTTGCTTGTCATCTGTAAGCGGCTAATAGACCGTGTCAAGAATCAAGAAGGAATGGAGTTATGAACGGATATTTGTAGCCTTTTCTGAAGCAATGTTGGGGTTAGCTTCTAGCCTTACCAGATTTAGCTGAATACCTAATTATTAATTAATTTTACATTAAGTAAATGCCTATCTGATCTCTGCAATCAATTGGTGGGTAACACAGTATTCCATAGTAAGACTGGTTGTCAGAATTGTGATGATTTAACGACTGTCGAAGATCACTTTATGACAGTCGGGACCCGTGCTTTCCGAGTCACAGAGGGGGCTCGGTATGTTTACAAATGGTTATCCATCCACGGACCTATCGTGGCGACTGCGGACTATCCTTTGTTACGAGTCAAACCGCACAGCTTACACTCAGATCAAATACTTATGGAGGAGTAGATAATATTTTTATATCACATAAAATTGACCATGATTTCAGACGTTTATAGTTCAGTCTTATTTTATGAGTACTCCTGGTAATGACCACAGTCATAATCCATTTTAATGCCAGTGAAACATAAAATTGTTTTGATAGATAAAGTCTAGATATCATGCGTAGGTATGTGATTTGTCTAGACGATATTGTAATAAAAGGAAACTGTTCCGATTGGGTGACAATAACCTTTAGGAACTATTCGACAAGAAGGAAAAATAGGGGCATAGAACTAGTTTATAATATCTATATACTGCGAAAAATCTGTGACAGTCGAAAGCGTTTGTATGGAAAAACCCACTTTTGGATATTTCACAAACTTTACCCAATTGCTTCAGCAGAGTCTGTATTTTAATTCAATTTCTAATTTACAGCGTATTGTATGTTTTTGAATATATTATAATATTAAATAGTATGTACATAAACGATATTCGAGTGCCATATTTGTTCATACATTCAGTATGGAATGCTATAATTCATTTATTGCAAAGTCTGAAGATAATATCAAAAATAATAGCAAACACTTTTGGACCTACGTAAAATCTAAAAAATCGTCTGACACCCTGCCGGATAACTTATATTTAGGTAGTGTAACTTCTTTTGATGGTAAAGAGATTAGTGAACTTTTCAATGTACACTTTCATTCAGTTTTTGAAAGGCATGATGCGCAAATATCATCATCATCCTGGTCTGTGCACTATTCTAATGCTCTTAATCTCAGCAATATATTTATTTCATTCAATACTATTGTACAGTATATTAAATCTATTGATGTAAATAAAGGCAGCGGCCCTGATGGGATCCCTCCACTGTTTCTGCATAGATGTATCAAAACCATTGCACTTCCTTTATACCTGTTATTTAATCTCTCATTGCGATCTGGTAGTATGCCATTAGCATGGAAACGTTCTTATGTAGTACCTATATTCAAGAATGGCGATAAGCATGACATCACAAATTACAGGCCCATCTCTAAATTAAGTGTTATACCTTAACTGTTTGAGCGAATCGTTTGTGATATAATAACACCGTTAGTAAAGCCACTAATAATACCGGAGCAGCATGGATTTGTTCCCAAAAAGTCAACTGAAACAAATCTCTGCGAATACATTGATTATATAGCTACTGCCATGGATGATGGCCATCAGGTCGATGTCGTGTATACCGACTACTCAAAAGCTTTTGATAAAATTTCCCATAGACTGTTAATACGCAAACTTGAGTACATCGGTATACATGGCGATCTGCTGCGGTGGCTGGATTCTTATTTGAGGGAACGCAGTCAAGCAGTAACGGTGAAGGGGTTTTGCTCATCGTTTATGCCTGTAACATCTGGCGTTCCCCAGGGCTCGCATCTCGGACCTCTCTTATTTAACTTATATATAAATGATGTATTTAAAATATTTAAAAACTCTAAATTTATTCTTTACGCAGATGATAAGAAAATTTATAAAACTATAATTAAACTTGAAGACTGCCTAGAACTACAAAACGATATCAATAGCCTATGTGATTACTGCGAAAGAAATTATTTGTTCCTTAATGTAAAAAAGTGCAATATTATAACATTTACTAGAAAAAAGAATTCAATAATATATAATTACAAAATTAATAATAAACATATTGATAGAGTGTCTGAGGTGCGGGATCTTGGAGTACTGCTTGACAGTAAACTTATCCTAGACTCACAAATTACTTCCATGACCAATAAGGCATTTCGCATGTTAGGATTCGTACTGAGAGTTAGTAAAGATTTTAAGCATCAATCTACCCTGTTACTCCTTTATAAGACCCTCGTGAGGTCAATACTTGAATATGCCTCTGCTGCTTGGAATCCCCAGTATGAAATTTATATTCAACAAATGCAAAGAGTGCAGAATAAATTTATTAAACATATGAATTGGCGATTTAACTTCAGCTCGGAGTATACACCTAGGCTGCTCAGTTTACAGGAACGTCGCACAGAACGGGATCTAGTATTTTTATATAAAATTATTAGAGGCCAACTAGACTCCCCTTATCTTCTCAGCAAAATAAGGTTCGGATGTCCACGCATAAATGCACGCAAAAGATCTCTCTTCCATACTGGTCTCTCACGAACCAATTATGGTAAGAATATTTTTATCAAACGAGCATGTAGTACGTACAACAATATGGTTTCTCTTGAAGTAAATCATGATCTGGATATTTTTCACCTTTCTCTACCTAAATTCAAAATCTATATAAATAATAATTTGGCATCTAAATAATATTTAGTATTTTACATAGTTCTCTTTTTTGCTTACTTTTAAATGTATAAAGTAGAAATGTTAGGCATCTAAATTAAAATTAAAATAATTTATGAATCCTGTATAAATCTCATACTTAAGTTTAGTAAATTTGTTGTGAGCTTTCAAAATTGTTTAATAATCTGTGGAAACTGTATCTGGATACTGTTGTAACTAAATCTCATAGTTATGTTTGTAAGTTAAATCTGTTTGTTTCCCAAATAAAGTAAAATAAAATAAAAATAAAATAAAATACATGTCTGACTAAACATCAGCGGATTATTTGCGTATAATTAACCATTCAAAATCGGCTCAATTTTAGTTGGTCTGATGATAATAATGAAAGCTAAACAGTTGTTGTCCCAAACATCAAAAGAAAGAAATAAAATGTTTAATGAAAATGAATTTCTCTTTAGGATTTTATTGTCATTGCATACGACAGTTATGAACAGATTCAATTAAGATAACACGTCACCGCCAACAGAGAATTAAAAATACACCGTTCGCTAATCATTTTTAAATATAAATATGACATTTACATGCTTAATCCAAGTCTGCCAACCCAACTCCATCACAAGCATTTTTGCCTCATAGTGAAATGTAAAATTTTCGCTGGAGAGCAAGTGTACAGTTTTTGTGATTAAAAAAATACATTAAATGTTTTTTCGTTCTTTTGTTTTAACTCTAATTAAACCTTTATTATTCTTGTAGTACGAGTAAGTTCAGTGAGCTTGTTGGAACAATGAATATAGTAGTTAGTGCCTAGTTTTCATTTGCCATAGTAAAAATCTGAAATGTTATATGCATGCTTGGTTAGCGAACTTATACAAGTGCTCTTACTTACATAGGTGGCTATTTTATATGGTGAAAATATTAAATGTTTATTTCCATCATACGAATTTAGTCCGAACAAAAAAAAGGTCGATTGCACCACGTTATTATTGCTGAGTATAAAGCAGGATGACTTTTTAAGATTAATAGAGGGACAAAATATTTTGTGATGATGATTGATTTGTGACATTTTCAATATACTACTTACTCTTACTCTGCTTTACAATAATGGAATTAGGAACTACTTAGTGCCACGAATATTTAGAGAAAGTCGAAACTTAGAGCTGTCAAATTTCATTCTGACTAAAATTCTCATAGTTTATATTTGCCGTTAAGCAAAAACGTGAAAAACAAAAACAGAGTAATCTTCAAGACAGTCGAAAACTCGTTTGACATATCTTAGTTTCTTTTTATCTGTTAGTTGCTGTCCTTTTCTCACTCTTCATGTAAGTAAAAGAGAGCAATGGTTTAATTTTGGTTTATTAAGGAATCAGCTCCATTATCTTTGCGAGAACAGTAGGTATCAGTAATCTTCTTGTTAGAAGTCTGTCTTCTATAATAATTTGCGAGCCTCTGGCAATGATCCGCTTTGTTCGTGACTACTGCAACCATTAACTGACTTATTTTGGACGGAGGAAGCTCTTTGTCGTTCCATAATGAGAAGTTGGTATTAAATTTTAATGAACATAGTAAAGGAATTTCTTCATTATTCTAGTTTTTCCGTTGATCTACCAAAGCTCATGTATCTTTAATGTTATCGGAAAAATTAAGCTAATTGAAGCTCCTCAAATCTAGTAACATTGTCACTTATACTTTCAGTTTTATTATACTATAAATGTCCCACTGCTGGGCACAAGCCTCTTCCTATATAGAAAAGGAATAAGCATTGATCGCCACGCTTGCTTATTGCGGGTTGGCGATTTCAGATTCCAATTTCGTGGAATCCAGGTTCCCTTACGAAGTTTTCCTTCAACGTTTGTCAATTATGTCTATGACGTCAATGATAACAAAGTACATATGTAATGTACAGTAATAATATAACTTTGAAAAAGTCACATTGGTATTTTTCTGGGTTCAAACTTGCAACCATGTGCATGCGAATCCGGTCATTGAAGCGCTAGGATGATAGTTATATTATTAATTAGAGTAAGTTCTAGCCTAAAAAGTCCCAAGGCTTTCCCACTCTTCTTTTACTTTTCTCTCTCAAGAACCGGGAGTGATCAATTCGATAAAAACGAATCCAGTTCTAAATATAGTAGTTATCATTCATCGCTCCAGCCTGGGACTGCTTCGCTGACCACTTTCAGTATGAGAACTCAGAACGACAGACGTCGAATTGTACATTTTAGAAATAATATTCTTTCAAGAAATTCGGAGACATTTTGGAATCAAGGAAGAAAATATACTTGTTCTATCTTTCCTTATTACATTTATCCTTTGTTTTCGTAACATCTCTACTAATTGCCTTTGTCCCCAACGGACCCATAAACTGAGGGCTATTGCAGTCGTGTCGGTCAAACGATGACTGCTCTCATCCGCATCTGTTGCCAGACCACTTAAATGCAGACCTTTCATTTCAAACCACAGTCTGAGATTTTCAGTTCGTAATACTCCTTGATTGTTGATGTACTCAGTTACTTTTTGTATTACTACGATCAAATGGGACATTTGTTGCCATTTCCAGAATATGAAACTGGTAGGCTTTTCCGATTAAGAATAGAATATATTAATTGTTAAGTGATTAGCTTATGATTATGCGGGTAACACCTGTGAACAGCGTTGTGGGTTAGCTACGGTGTAAATGGTGTTGGGTGTTTTTAACGTGATCACGTCTTATAAATCGATATGAACGCCTGCTGCACGCACGAAAAAGTGCCACCTTCCGCCTGAGCCGAGCGTGCAAGCGAGAGCGCAGAACAAGCGATATAGAGGCACAATCGGCCTAGGCGTTTCGCTTGTGACGCATCTATCTCTCTTCCACTCCATCCGTCGATGCGCACTGTCCGTAATCCGACTTTACAGACAAAATTATTTTTTTCATAAATATTATATACCGATTGTAGCTGTTTATTGATCCTTTTTAATGAATAATAAACGTAATATTTTAGATATTTATATTAAATTTTTTTTCCATATTAGTTTTGTCTAACAATATATTGTATTAATCCCCGTCTGCGTAACGAAACGCTAAGTAATAACAACAAAAACAAATGTTTGTAGATTTATTAAAGATTAAAGTTAATTAAACTTCGACATCCTACGCAAATTGTAAGATTATGAAGCCTAATAAATTGTTACGTTTAGACAATTTGACGTTTGATAGTTTTTCTGAGAAAAATAACTTGAGATATTTCGTACGTTTTATATAATATTTATTTAGAATACCTACATAAATATCATCAATAAGTCTTTGTTCGTGTTCTGTGCCATAATTTGGAATCTTGGACAATTACTCAAAGTCAAATCACAGAACGATAACATTTCACATTTTTGATCCAAATATATTCAAATGAGTCATTCGTCTATTGTATCTTTTTTACTCGGTTTATTTATATAATGGGCGTTCAACCCTGGAGGAAGAAGAGCGTGCCTTTTAAGTCTACTCGTTACACTTCGGAAACATTTCACCCAAATGATATCACCCAGGTGGAATCGAAAGCAGTGTAAATTGTCCCCCTTGGAACTTTAATCAGAAGTATAATAATTATGAACAAAGTGGAATGCACTGGTGTTAAATATTACGATTTTTTTGTTCCAGGAACTATCTTCCCAAACAAAGGCGATATCATCACTGTCAGTCATAACATTCGTGCTGTCAGTAGTGCTGTGCCTCTCACTCCTCCCCGGTGCTCCGGAATGGGAGGCGCTGGCCCTGGCGGGGTCCCTCCTCGTCACAATCAGCCTCGGCGCAGGAACGCTAATGGCGACGCATCATGCGCCGTTGCCCCTCTTCGCATTAATACTGGTAAGAAAATTTAACGGTGGAGTTCTATTTCTAACAAAAGGATGAATGAAAGACATCGTTTTGTTATTTTTCCCAAAATAATTTTCGTTTGGTAAACGCTTCATTTTTCCATCTTGTAGAGAAAAATTGGAATTTTTATAATACTGAAACAACTAAATATTAGCAAATAATCTACTATATAAAAATAAGCCGCGGGCATCAGCTAGTATGTTATAAATAGCATATGAAAATGCTGGCATTAAATAGTGGAATTTGGAATTTTGTGAAACCCAAAACAGGAAATTTTGTTTACTTGTGGGGAAGGCACTGTTTTACTCCTAATCAAAATTTAACAGATCGTAAGTAAGTATTTTGTGTTAAGTAGCCTTGCATACATAACGGCTCTGGTGTTAAACAAGCAGAGTACCAAACTTAATTGAAGTTCCAAGTGCCACCCGGAGAGTGTTTCTTACATTTTTGATAGAAAGCGAGGCAGGCAGGGACGTCGCGTCAGGCAGTCCGATCATTTATTTAGCATGTTGAGGCACGACAGTATTTCGTTGTGGTTAGATGGTTCATAATTTTAAAATAACAGTTGTGGAACTTAATTTTAGTCTCTATCCTCTCTATCTTTCAAATAATTTTTTTTTTCGTTTGAAAATCTTAGGTAGCTAGCAAAGTGAGTCGCATGTTACTAGTATTCTTGTTAACCCCTCGTGTTTAGCTAAATGTTTGTGTTACTATTGGGTTCACGAAACAAAGTGAAAACTGCAATTCTGGATACAGAACCATTATTTTCATCCAAAGAATTTCTTTTTGAACTTTCTCCACCCCGGAAAAGGAGAACTCCGTGAGGAAGAGTTCTCTTCTGTATTCCTCTTTTTCTCGTTTCAGCATTCCATGATTTTGAAACCTACTACTTAGCCTGGCGGTCTAAACGAGCATAACTTCTGGTTATTTCCCTTAATCCATGTCGGCGCTATTTAAATAGGAAGAGTAAGCTACATTTAAAATATAATATAATATTAATAAATAGAACGTAACAATTTATCGCAATTTTAATTAGAAATATTTATATAGGCGAGGCACGTCAGCTCAGTTAAATAAAACAAAAAGTAATTACAATGAAACATCGAGGAAATTGTAATTGAAATGGATTATATATATTATATTATTTACCTTTGAAAATCTGTTATCATTCGCGAAAGTAGAATTTAATACCTTTGTTTGAAGATTCTAATATTGTGGTATTCAGGTAAGTTAACAGAGACCTTAGATTAATTTTAATAACATCGAAATTATCACCACAGTTGATTCCATTTGTAAGTCAAAATATTTTTATTTTAAGTAGTATTTCAGTCCGCCTTTTCAGGCGCATTCGAAAAGTAAAATTAATGCTTCTATTTGTGTTAAGCATTCATGCCAAAACCTCATGGCAAATTATATGACGGTTACATATAATGGTACAATTCCAATGAAACAAGCAAGGAACAGTCTGTCATATTAAATCTGTTAAATCGAGCTTGAAAGGCGCAGTAACTATTCTTCCGGCGATGCAGTGTAATTTGAAAGATCGTAGAATTTTCTTTGCTGCTTGACATGTTAAAAGGCTTACTCAAAAATAGTAACTACGCCTTTGAGAAAAAGTCGTCAAAAAAGTCAAAACAAAGAATACCTCTATTCTTTGTTTTGACTTTTTTGACGACGGTGCTGACGTCAACAGCTTAAAAAACTCATGAACGCTTAGGTTAGGTTTGTTTTACGGAATTTATTTGATTTATTATATAGAATTACTTGCAGTCGTTTCAATTTAATAAGACAGTTATGCAATTGGTTTGGGTAAAGTCCTGGATAAGATTGGCTCAAAAAGTGATGAATTGACGATAAGGATAACAAAATATTAGAAAAATTTCCTTTCCCACATACTTAAGTCAGATCCCACCTTATTCAAGTATCTATTAACACAAACATTCGTACACACCGCCCACTTTCACACACCTACCACTACCACACACACCACGCTATACACACTCAGCACTTTCACATTACTTACTCATACACAACACTTCTACCACGACTAACTTACCCTCACTCAAACACACACTTAACGTTTAATCCTTTTTATTTTTATTTTTTACTTTTCTTTTAAATACATATAATTAATAATTGTTTTTGTTATGTTCACTATGTTACTGGTAAAAACAGTTTTTGTTACATAACGTATCATCCTCATTGTTTACCCTATGGAATCACTGGTCCCCAAGTCACAGGCTATAAACCTAGTTTGGGAGCCAGTAGATAATACTTTGCACCTTTTGTTGTACCACACTAAGTTGTACTTGTAACGTATGTAATCTTTTTTGTGGAAATAAACATTATTATTATATTATTATTATAATATTATTATTTATCCAGGTTTATCGGACAAATTAAATACTCAATTTAGTTTTAAGGTTCTTGGTATTTTTTCAATTATTTTAATTTAAACATCAAATTGGATTAATTTTCAGTCATGTGAACAAACATAAAAAAACATAACAGAATTAAGAACTTCCTCTTTCTGAAATCGCAAAAAAATCCAGGCTAGGCTTTTGAATTCAAAAAGGTTCATGGTCCCAGCTTTTTCCAACTTAGGGGTCGTAATCCAAAAATAATTTTACCACGTTTTTATCCTTATAGTACTTTATCTCCCTATTCACTGAGTGAGCTGTAATGTGAGATGAGCCGCGAATAAATTGCGTCAATTAACATCTACAGTCTAAGTGGCTTGCGGCCATGCTTTTCCTTATCAGGCGTATAAGACAGGAGTTAGCACGTGCAGTGGTAAATACCTACTATGAAAAAAGAAGAATTATATTGAATATCTGGAGTTAAGCGGGGTAGACATTTATCTAACAGAAGGACACTATAGTATACACAAAAAAAACTACGAAGCACGTGCCCACATTAGTGTTCTTAAAAGACTAACGTTATTAGTGTCTTTCAGAAACAAATATAAAGATAATAAATATTGCACGCAAATAAATGGCATGTCTTTTCATTAAAATAAGCGCCCGTTTCTTGGCATTACTCTCAAAACGCAAATCCAAGGGTTCAACCTCTAGCCTGAGGAAGATTGTATGCCGAAGACTCTCTGGCTGAACTTCACTTCAGTTTTTGGGTGACGGCTAACCTCAGCCAAAAACTCTGTCATGGGAATGAAAGAGTTTCTCTTACCGGAGACAAGATTAGAACGCATTTACAACCTTTCGGGATAAAAGACCTATATTCTAATCTTTTATACGTGTTATAAAACAAAGTCCCTCGCCGCTTTGTGTGGATGTGATTGTTTTTTCAATAAACTCAAAACTACTAGATACTTACGATACTACTACAGAAAAATTGGCATATAATGCTGTGATACAAGTTCGAAGCGAGACGGGTCCGCTAGTCTAGAATATTTTTACACCTCTTCACTAAATTTCGTCAAACTATAAATCTCGCTGTTGTCCTTCGTGACAAAGCACTATTAATTAAAGATTGTACGATTGTATAATGACCGATAAGAGCACGCGAAGACAACTCTGTCATTAGTTTCGATGTAATTTATTACTAAGCCATTTGTCTGTTACGGTTTTGGTTGACTGATTTCTTTGTAATTGAAAATGATGGCGGGTCAAACTCGAAGCATTTTTGGGCAGAATAGCTGCAAATTGACATCAACTGATGAAAGTGTGAGAATAATTGTATCAAATATTAATAGTTCTAAGAAACCGTAAACAAAAAAGTTTCATTTTGTGATGTCAATGATTAATCGCAAATCTCAGAAATTATTATCTGTTTATTTATTTATTTATGTACACACAACAGACAAAAATGACAAACAAATTTTATACAAATCAGATAGGTACAAAGGTACTGCTTATTTCTTGAGAAATTTCTGCCAGCAGACCTGCGACAAGATAAATATGTTATGAAGAGACGTAGACACAGTGTGTATAACCCTTTACACCCGGGCTTATACGAGCGTGAGTTTTGATTAAAAAAAATATTGGCGCCAAACAATTTACTTTTTCCGAACGCGACCGGCGTCGATCGTTTGTGAGGAGTATTCTACGCACGAGAAAAAATACACTGGCAGTGTGGAGGCGGTCAGCGACGTGTGGGTTGCGATGAACGATGGCTGCATTTTTCGACCCTCGCCGCGCCGCGGGTAAGTAATAATTTTGATTAATAACTATTTGTTTTTTTATAGTATTTTGTACTTATTTTAAAGTTAAAGGATGTTTAAACACCTAGATAATTTTAGATTTATGCTAACTTTTGCAGTTTATTTACAATTAAGTCGTAAAGTCTGACCGCTACGATCGTGTGGCTCCGGTCGTAATCCCAACATGTTATTTGGGAGTAAGTACTGTAATTGACGATTGTGTGTACGTAGATTTAGTTACTGAGAGTATCTTGTTTAAAATTTTAGGCAGAAATTTGAACGATGACCAAGTTATAGACGTGCTGGGCGATGGAAACTTATCCGTTATCGAAGATATTGAGGACCCAACCCAGCATTTTTGACAATCTTCAGTTCGACAATTTTCACACTGAACTCGAACCTGAACTACTACCGTCTGCAGCACTAGAGTCGGAACCGACGCAGGATACTCCAGCATCATCACAACTAACTCCGCGCCCTCGGATCTTCACGGCCACCTCCTCGAAAGAGAGTTTGGAAGCAGGTACCTTCTGATGATCGAAATCATGACTATACTTAACTGCCCGTGGCTCCTGTCAAGACTCCAATGGAGTATTTCTCATATTACTACTTTGATTAGAGTTTTTCGACGAAGTTGCCAGATGTACAAACCTGTACCATCATAAAAAAACTCGTCTAGAACTAAAACTGATGTCTGTAGAAGTAGCCAGAGTCTTTTCCATACATATTATCATGGGATGTATTCCCTACCCCCGTATTCCGATGTACTGGGGAGGTGGATGAAAACTAGACATAATAACTCAACAAATGGCTCGTGATGGGTTCTTGACAGTTCGTAATGCATTGCTTGTCGTAGATTCAGATGAAGCCCTGCCGCATGACAAAAACAACCCATTGTGGAAGGCACAGCCAAAGATTGACAGGGTAAAAGCAGCGTGTAACGCCTGGCTTCTACTCCATTGACGAGCAAATGATACCATTTACTGGCAGGTGTATACTACGTCAGGTAGTCCGAAACAAACCGCGCCCGGTTGGTCTGAAGAATTTCGTGCTGACTACAAGTGAAGGATAGATGCTCAACTTTGACATCTATCGAGGAGCTAAAATAATGTTGGGTGATAAATCTCTTGGACTTGGAGCTTCTGTAGTTTAGTATTTGACGAAATAAAAGCACCAAGAATGTGCCAGTACGAAAATTGTACCAGTCGCACAAAGATACGTTGTGAAAAATGCGACACCTATTTGTGCATCTCACACGCGGTAAAGACTGTTTCAAGTCTTACCACACCAAAGGATGATATGGTACTCCTAGTTCCTGATAACTCTAAGAGGCATAATAAGATGTTTTTTTAACTAATGGTTACATTTAAGAATAATTACATTTAATATTTTGGTTTTGTTAATATTTTACTAAAAAAATTGTACCGTGTTGCTAAAGGCTTGTACAAATGTTTAGTGCGAAGACAAATGCTATGAAAGTGAATTAATTATAACTTAATTATTAATAAAGAGGCTGATTTCATTATAAAACTCTTTATTTGCCCTCAAACTATCAAAATATAAGATTAGTTTAAACTAACCTCACGATCGTGACTATGTCACGTACAACCTGTGACTCACGATCGTGCGGGTAGCATTGTGGGTTAACTATGAACTCGAGATTTTTTTTACTATTTTTTTGAGGCTTTATAGACATAGCAGAATGCCAAGAAAAAGGTTTTATAGTATAAAAATAAAAAAAAACTTTCCGGTTGTAAAGGGATAAGTAATGTAAAATAAAATTATCAATATAAATTTAAAAAATACTGTGTTGTCTTTTAGCAAATGACTTTTCCAGGCTTTAAGCTTCCTAAACTGCAACTCAAAGTACCTTTACTTTTTTCGTACCTTTTCTCTTTACAAAGGTACGTAATATTTACCTTTTCGTCCGTGAAACACGTCCGCGTACGCTGACTGTGCATAATTGTCCGTGATTAACATATTTCAAGACTTGACCGCCTTAATAAACCAAAGGTGTTACTCCGGATTCTCATGAAAGTCCCCGGAGTAAATGTATTCAACAATCTAGGGTTACATTTGAAATTTATGATAATTTCAACACAAAGTTTTGCAATTTAACTCAATTACGAAATGAATTTAAAATAATATGAATTCTATGCTAACCTGTACTTTTTTAAAATTATCGTGCCAGCGCTATAAGTTGAACATTACTAGTATTCTTGTTACCCGCTTTTACTAAGCTAAATTTAAAGCTTGGGTAACGGGTTCATGTTGATATTGCAATGGGTGGGTTTCGAACCGGTAACCACATGATTGCCACAAGTCCAATCTATTAACCTACACCAAATTAATTGTAGTGGATTTTAAATTTTATTTAATAATTTTAAATTTTAATATTACTCTACATTCTCATACAACAATATTGAATGATACGAGTATGTTAATAGAGATCTCGATAGAAAATTCTGATAAGTACTTATGCTTAGTCATCAAAGTTAAAAGTACAAAACGGGTCGTTTTAATCCGACAAAGTCTTAAAGAAAAGTCCCCTTAAAAATCTACTTTTTTTAATGGAAATCCAATCAAAGTTTTGTAGGGTAAATGCTGCCAAGCGCATGGAATTAACTGCCGTTCCATTAAAACTTTATAAAACCACAATTAAAGCAAAACAAATCATGAAATTGCGGCCATGACATTTTGTAAAATAAAAGAGATAAGGCTAACAACACACTGGTAAAGCTATAGCGACGCGAGCAAAAATAACATATTTAAAAGTTAACTAGGAATATTGAGGTGTTAGGAAAATATCCGTAGCTTTACAATGCACTGCAACATTGGCTTTAGCATTAGGGTTGGAGCAGCCTCTCGACAACCACTCGGCCGCCACAATCACAGGCCGATGCAATTTATCTAACAACGGCTTTAAAAGAAAAAGAACGCTTCGTTCGAAATTCAATTTGCCATGCCTAGAGAGGCTGGCACAAACTGAGAATTTTATGACGACAGGACAGAGAACTATTGATAGGTTTTTGTTTTTAGAGTTGAGTTTGTAACACAGAATTAATTTAAAAGGAGTAAATCTGAAAATTGAAAATCAACTTTTCATACAAACATAAGTCACGTGACCTGTCACTTTGTATGAAAAGTTGTTCAGTTCCTTGGGGAAAGTTGTTCAGTTTTATGCAACTGTTTACCTCGTAAAATATACGTACTCCATAAAAAAGTCCTGTATGATCAGGCATTTAGCTATCGGTAATCTTCACATATATGCAATGTCTGACTTGTTGTTCTCAGTTCATCGGTAATCTGATTCCATTTAACCTCAGTTCCATATCAGGGACGCAATCTGTTGGCAATCTGTTGGAATTCAATTTCCTGTGGTGCTATCCACATGTTGTGTAAATGATGTGCAAGGATAATATGATGCATGGCTTGAAGACGATTTGTTCGATACGGCTTTGTACTGCAAGAAATTGAGAGATTAATTAAAAGCTTTTGTGGTTTGATTCTAATAAATCATGACTGTTATGTATGGTCTTCATTCTAACCTTTGCGTATAATAATCATGATTTTGACTATCTAAGATAAAAGTTGGGGTGCCAGTCTTCAGGTTCAGGTCAACATGTATCTTAAATCAAAACATGATATACCATAGATTAAAAATCAATTTAAAATAATACTTAATAAGTATTGGCTTAACGACTAACTTAAAAATAACATTGAGCACAACCAACGCCGTCAATCTACTCCAACACATTTTTCATCTGTCTATTCTAGCATTTTTGTGGTCTCAATAAGCTTTGGAAATGCAGCTATTAATCATTTAAATCGTTCAAAATAATCGTTCAACAAATGGGACTTTTTTCCTGTATTGGGATTGAAATGGGACCCTTTAAATTAAAAAAAAATATTACATTCCTTCGAACAATTTTTATGTACGAAATATCTGCGAGAAAAATATAGTCATTATGGTCATAAGGGCCAAAACCAGATTGATGACAAAATCAAGCATTTGGGATGAGTCTTATATAGCATTGAATTACAGGGTTACATAAGGGCTGATGACGACGATGAATGCTGAAAGGTGCTCATTAGACAAAGGAGAGTGAACGTTTGATTTCAAAAAGCAATTTGGGCAAAACTTAATCCAAAAACGTCGCAAAAAAAAACTAAATTAGTGTAAAAACCAATACAATTAAATAATTTATTCAGAGTCAGCGAGTCAACCTTTAATTGTTGGAGAACATATTGAAAATTCAATTGAAAATAATCTTATATCGACTTATTTACAAAATTTTCAAGCATAATAAAAGGTGCTTAGAATGTTTGATAATACGCTTCGTAGACTTAGTGGATACTGGCATAGAAAGATATTGCTGTACTGGTATCTATCTGGCTTCCTGTGATTATACATACCGATGCAAATCGATTGAGATAAACGTGTATTGAATAACAAACAGTGCAATAAAACCTGATACCTATATTGTTAGTTATAAACTAGGAAGTAATTAGTTGCAATATCGAGCAAGTGTTTTAATTATGATCCATATTTTGAGGTTAGATATTTAGACTTTTATGAGGTATCTATTGCAACCTATTTTAAATGACTTTATAGGAGGCTCTCAATTTGGGTGTATGAAATGTTTTGCATTTGATAAGCGGTAATTACGGCAATACTAGATCGATTTTGAAAATTATTTTTGCTATATGTAGGATTGCAGGAAATCTGATAAATATACCTCAGTATACAGGATTATTTTAAAAGCAGTGCGGATAACCTACGAGGTAATCAGGTGCATAAAACTGAATCACTCCAAGTAACATAGGTCGAAATCTTAAAAATTAAATCTTTTCATACAAACATAAGTCACGTGACTTGTCAATTTTGTACGAAAATATAATTTTCCAATTTAAGATTTCGACCTATGTTCCTTGGGGAAAGTTGTTTAGTTTTATGCATGTGTTTACCTCGTAGGATATCCGCGCTCCTTTTAAAATAATCCTTTATAGGGTATACCTCGGTAAATAATTAAAATCTATATATAATATTGTTGTTTATAATTGTTTGGTATCCATAAATCATTATGTGGACATCAAAAATACCCACACAGTGTTCCGAGTTAAAATTAATTTTCCTCTTTTCTTGGGAGTTATAAAACTTCTGTAGCGGGCACACGTTTGCTGAATACGAATCAAAAACTTATATTCTTCAATGTTATATTTTTCCTTCTGTCTGATTGTTTTTATTGTAAGGATTAAAAGACGTTGCTTCTCTGCAATGTGTTTTGGAATTAAGATCGTAGGTGTAGTTTTATTACTAACATTGTAAAAGAAAAATTCTTAAGCAGGAATAAATTGTAAATGTTTGCTACTTATTTTTTTATTTTATCCGCTTCATTTTTTAAAGCTTGTTAGTAATGTGGGTCGCTCATTTGGTACTAGTTTTGTTGTTAAATCCTTGTGCTAAATTCAAGGCTTCTATTACAAGTAGACTCACGTCGGTAGTGCAATGGGTGGATATCGAACCGGCAACCATATTAGATCAAGTAACACTTAATTAAAGAAAATTCGTGAAATGTTTTCTTCTACAAGCGAGACAAACAATTCGAAACTTTTGTCTAATGTTGCATTCAACAACTCCTTCTCTAAATTACTTAATCATCTCTTTATCCCCAGATGGTGCACACCATGATGCCGATCGCCCGGCCCATAGCACTGGGCATGTCTGCCGTCCTTACACTGGCTTACGTTGGCCTAGCACTGGGCGTCAGACCTGAAGGTGAAGAGTCACAGTTTCATCAGCAGGTATGCTAGCCTAGGGTGTAACTGGTCTGAAAGCTGCTTGGCTGGTTTGTATGTATTCAATGTACCTATGGGGGATATGCAACCCTTATTTATTTTGATGCAAATGGCAGTGTGTCTATATAATTATCTTCCTTTTTCTTTTCTTGTTAGACTAACTTGAAAGGTTAATTATAGAGACAGAGCTTTCTTTATTACTGAGAGGCTCCTTAGACTTTTAGATATCAAAATTCGAGCTACGTTTTTTTATTACAAGATTTTCATTTTCTGGATTTTATTCGTCTACATTCTATAAGATATATATCTATATACATTTTAGAGTTTGTGTTCCATAAGCTGCATAACCTTAATATAAGTAAAAACTCAGATATAGTATTGAGTCGAATTTCAGACTCCTGTAGGTAAATATATCACTTTTTCGTCATCTAGTTGACGAAAAAGTCCAAGCCAAAAGCCAGTTCTAATTTTATAACGTCTTGTAAGAAGATGTATTGTCTGAACCCTTACAAGATATTAGCATATACTCCGGATCGGAGTTCGTTTGCTTTACGCTCGACTAGTGAGTACAAGGAGAAGAGCCCTTTAATCTTACAAAAGCTATTAACTTAAAATAACAGAAGAGTTATCCGAAAAGTAAATTGGAGTTTGTTAACGTTAATTAAGTGTAACCTAAGTAAACGGAACATAGAGTAGTAACAAAAGAAAATGTATTATCTAAGGTACAATGTTTCTAAGTTGATAACTTGTTTCAATTAGTTAATTATTTTGAGGTATACTGACACATAATTTTTAAAAAAAAGTTTCGATTTGTAGATTTTAATCAGTGAGAACCCTGGTTTGAGAAGTGTGTCATAAAAAAAACCATAATTTAAGAAAATATTAATAAATAATCTGGATGATTTTCAATGCAATATTGGAAATTACAAATAAACCTTTATATGCTAATTAAAAAGATGACGAATAATTATTGATCGTTAAGCATTATTTTTCTTTAGAGACGCTTTTGAAATCAGGTTAACTGCATCTTTGTGGAACTAATCTAGGACTTGACAAAGAAAATTACTACTAAAGACAACGGTTATGTAACTCCTATTGTTTCATCCATCTATTCATCCCACTGAAGCGTTTGAAGAGAAAACTGTGCTTTTTATAGTCGACAGCGAAAGCGCCTGACAGAATGAGATAAGCAATAACTCTCGACTGTTAATTGTGTGCCTTGCTAGTAATGTACTGCAGGCGTGTGTGCAGGTTTCAATAATTTATTCTCTTAATTTATTTATTTTGCTCTCATTATTTAATCAACTGACCTTACGTTTCTGTAATATTAATTATTACAGTGACGTAATAATTAATAATGCAGGTCAATGAGCAATTTTAACGTTTAACTGTTGATAAAATATATCAATTATGTAAGCACATACACCTATGCTTTATTTTGGTAGATTTCATCAACCATAATAAATTTAAATTAAGCCGTACTTCATGCTTAGGTATATGAATCCCAGATATCTTGCCAAGTTTCACTTGATCCGCTAAGTAAAGTGGAATTTATGGATATTTAAAATTTTCTTGCAAAGTTTTAGGTACATGCTGTGCCTTTGAATTGTATGGGGGAAACTTCGACTATTATTCCTATCGGGCCTTAAAAATTAATATATCGGGGACACCTGTGAATTTATCGCCAGTAAGTAAGGTCTAGACCTTTTGTGAATAATAATATTCGGGTAGAGTTGGGTCGAAATAATGACCCTAAGACTTATAAGTCTATTAAACGTTAAGCTATGAACTTACTAAACTTTACTTCCAAATGACCCATCTTTTATGTTTTGATAGTAGGTATACCACCTACTCTTATTACAGATCTTCTCAATTAAAAAAGATACAAAATAAAATTAAATACTTAGATAGCTAAAAAAACAAAATAACTTTTGAAATCCGGATTGAATCGATTTATCATTAAAAAGAAAATCAATAAAGCGTCTGTAATTCAAATTCAGAACAAAATTACCCGAAACAAATGGCGTTGTTAGCTGAAAGATGGCGGTTTCGTGCCTCGAGTCAATAAACGTTTATTATTAGTTTTAAAAAACAATGAACCTTCGTGCTCCCTAACGAATGAATAAAATAAGATTTTTATTTGAGAATTCGCCAATTTGACTAGTATAATTTACTGTGACGTACTTTGACATTTATCTTACTTTTGACCTCTGCTTCGCCCACATTGACGTATTTTTTCAACTTAAATTAAGTAGTAATGAAATCTTGGTGCTGATTCCGCTGTACGAAAACTAAACAAAATTGAAACTATCGCTGTGCTTTACTAACATACGCGTGAGAAAAGGACGTCAACAGATAACAACTAACTTAGAAATGTCAAATTAGTTTTCGCCTTGAACATCACACACGTGTTTTTAGAGGACACGTTTTTACTTGTCGACAAATTTGTATGAGAATTTTAGTCGGAACTAAATTTGACAGTTCTAATTTTCGTCTGTCCTTTTCTAAATATTATGTACAAGTGAAAATGATACCGATGGACTAAAATTAGTTTAGTCGTGTCGGAAACGTCGAAACAGAATCGGGGCCATTATCGAATACTTTTGGGTCGGGAAATAAGAAATTGAGTGTTTTTCTGTGTCTCCTGGAACTTAAAAAGAATAATTAAGAAATTAATTAGCCACGCTTTTTTACAAACATACAGACAACTTTCTTCTGCACAATATAAGTTTTGAGAAAATATTTAAATGTGTTTAGCGAGAAGTACGTGGCTATAATAACCAACATTTTTACGGCGACTTCTTGTGTGAGTATTCGCCATTTATCATAATAATATATACAAAAACGTAAATACTTCTGACTTCATTAGCTTTTATTGTTTCATTTTCTTACTTTCATACCGATTTTTAATCAGGTACCTACTTGTAAACGTAACTATTTCAAATATAATTAAAATGTAGGTTAATGGGTCTGCAAAACCGGTTTTATAATCACATAATTTACTACTGACAAAACTGATAGTCCACGTAAATATCAACATATTATATAAATATAAAATTCCAAATAGAAAATTTTTAAAATAAAATTATTTTGATAATGATTAAAAGCAAAAGTACGCTCTCAATTAATTTTAAACCTTATCCATCTGTAAATATAGTCCCTTTTTAACTGACATCAAAAACTCTGTTGTAATATCTCCCACAGTTACTTTCATACCTTCATTTACCAATCTAATATATGATCATTGCTCCAATCCTAACATTAGGAACGAAACGAAAGAGTTCCATCCCTCCCTTGATAATAAAATAAGTGTAACGGGTGGTTATGTTCAACTCTGGGATCTTTTTGGCTTCATAAAAGAAAATTATGTAAATAAATATTTATAAAGAACGAAGATTAAGGAAAGTAGCTTCATAAATTGCTGTACCCTTTCTTACCTTCTGAATCTGGTTTTACAGTTCGTTGAACAACAAAGTATGTTATCTTGGAAGCTGCTTTCATGTATGATGAAGTTTTTTTTCGACTGCCTCGTTGGTCTATTGGTAGCAAGCGCGACTGCCGTGCACGAGGTCTCAGGTTCGATTCCCGGGTCGAAAAATATTTACTGAGTTTAGAAATTCTCAGTACCGCTCGTAGTCAGGTTGGGTGGCCATCTTATTATGAGAGTGAAGGAACATAGAGTGCATCTGTGTTTGCGCACACACTTGTGCACTATAATATCTCCTGCGTACATGGCTGACCTCACTTGAGATTTGCCGCTGAGGCCGAAATTCGGTCTGGAAAGATAAGGAGTTTTTTGTATCCAGTGGTACTTAAGTCGTGGCCTAGCAGTTCAATGACCAGACTTGTATGCTCATAGTTGCAGGTTTGAACCCTGGCAAGTACCGATGTGACTTCTTCAAAGTAATTGTACATAATATGAACTTTCTTAGTTAGTCTAAATCACAATTGACAAAAGGAGAAGGAAAACAATCTGAGGAAACCTGGATTCCACGAATTGGAATCTGAAATCACCAACCCGCACTGAGCAAGTGTGGTGATCAATGCTCGTTCCTTCTCTTTATGAGAAGAGGCCTGTGCCCAGTAGTGGGACATTTTTATAGACCGGTATTATATGTTGTGCAAGTTTACAGTTAGGAAATAATGGTTATACACTGGTGTTAAGAAAAGGTTCTACAAAACATGTTTTTATTACCACTGATCAAATATAGAGTTTAAATGCTCGAAGCGTGGCATTACCTGGTACTAATAGGCAACTAGACATAGGTAGTAAAACTATCAATAATGATATGCTCTTCTTTCGAATTAATAAGATTGATTTTGTTACCGCCGTCGTATGTCAATATTTAGAAAATAAGCACAAAATTCTCTTCAAAAACTAACTTAATCTTTTTTTTCAGCTGATTTGCGAGCTAGCTCTCCTCCTATCAGCTAGCGGCATCGGGCTCTACTACAGAGCGCTCACGGAGAGAGCTCATCGGAACACCTTCGCTGGCACCAGGACCTGCCTGGAGCAGAGGGTCAAGCTGGAGTGTGAGAGGGAACAGCAGGAGAGACTTCTGCTGTCGGTCATCCCGGCGTATATTGCTGCGGAGGTTAGTAAAAATTTGCTTTAAGTTGATAGAAAGTGTTCAAAGCAACAATAATGTTTATTTCGTATTGAAATAATTTGTGAACTGAATAGTTAATATATTACAGCATAATGTATATTACAGCAGTTTTGTGAGTATCAATTTTATTTAGGGAAGAATAATAGAAATGATTGAAATTGGTTTTTTGAATGTGATTCGACGCAATAAGGGTTTAGCGGTAAAAAGTTAACAGGACAAGTTTACCAATGCAAGTTAATAGTTAATATTTTTAAATTATAAAGTATATTACAGAATTTTTGTGAGTATCAATTTAGGGAAGAATGATATAGAAATATATTTTTATTGAAATTGTTTTTTTAAATGTGATTCGACGCAATAAGGGTTTAGCGGAAAAAAATTGCCAGGACGAGTTTACCAATGCAAGTAAATCACGAGAAAATCTTATTAAAAGAAGGATAAGTAGGTAAAGAGGCGTTGTTAAATTATTTATATCTTTTGAATGTAAATTGTCTTGAGAATATCCCATTTCTAAAATGAAAATGGTCTTTTTTATGACGTTTTTAATATCAAAAGCTTGGAAATCCCTCCGTGATATTCCAAAATTAAAATTTTCATAGACTACCTTTCTTAAAAAAGCTCATTATAATTTAAAAGGGCCTTTGGTGTCAGGATTGTACTAAATCTGATGGAGACTGAACTTCATTGATGGTTAATAGTGTGGAAACGCAAATATATCGATTATCGATAAGTGTGAGGCCTCCAAGGATTATCCATACTAACGCTTCTGGGAAGGTGTTACGCCAGTCACTTTACATTAATTAAGATGTTTTGACTTTCGGCTTCTGTTGTGGTTAATCTTGATTTGTATATAACATGTATGTATGTTGTAAATTTGAGGACTAAAGTGACGATTGCGGAACGACAGAATCAAAAATGGCATTTTCTTTGAGGAGCACATTTCGATTTTATCCACTTTAAAATTTTCATGTTTTATTACTTTTTTTTCCTAAATTTACGGCGCTTCTACCTGGCTAAGACCTTAGCCTTGTGAAGTTAAATTGAATATCATATAATAATTATTGTAAGGTAACTTTGGTAGTATGGGGGAGTAAAAATAATGTAGATATTGTGGGAATGGCGATAAAAATAAATTGACTAAAAAGGGTTTGTTGTAATATTTTTAGAACGAAACCTGTCTGAGGCTTTGTTTATTAATGTATGCGTATATATTTAGTAGTGACGTTTTTTGGACCTAAATATACTTCATGCCTACGTGTTTTATCGTAGATGAGGGAAATATTAGACTCAAATGACGATAATGATTTTATTGGTGATTTATATTTGAATTTGGATTTATATATTAACGAAAAATTACTAAACAGTTAGTCACATATTAGAAAAGAGTGAGCCTAATGGGATTGTTTGTTGTATGATGGAATGTTACAAAATAAATATGTGTAGATACATAGCTGATACATGCTACATGATGTCGTAGTCTTCTAGGTCTAGAAGATTACAGCATTGAGTATCGTATTTTGGTACCTACTTACGTGAAACATTTGCGACTGGAATCGAAGTTATCAATGACATTTTTTCTAATCTACTGTTTTGGGAGTAACAAATTATTATGGAATTGTCAATAAATATAAGGAAACCGTGACTAAAACCATTAAAATCCAGTTCACTTGGTCACCTATTTAGTTTAAACAGTTGTATAAATAATTTGAATACACGTGGCAATATGGCTGTCACGATCAACATAGAAAAATATGATTTTCAACTCCACATTATGCGAAATAGGGTTCAAAGTAAATTAACATTCATCATTAAAATTTTTGTGGTTAGATGTTAGTATATTTTTATTACAAATGATTAAAGCTTTTGATTTTACATATACAAAGTTTTAGCAATTATGTATTGCAACACACTTTACTTTGATAATAAATTAATTATACCTACTAGTAATTAATTTCATGTATTGCTGTTAATATTCATACATAAATAAACTAAAGTAAGTATTTGAAGAAAAATTTTGATAAGTTCTAAGGACCAAAAACATTCTAAAGAAACCTAGCTAGACTAGTTTAGTTGGCCTACTGAATTAATGATATATTGTTTGAAATTGTCCATTGTAAAACGTTATGGCAGACATACTTAATAATTATTTAATTCGTAAGATGTTTGTCGGATCATCAAATTGAAACTAGGTACCTACCCTTCGATATGAATTGAAAATAAAACAATTAGAGGAATAATATTTTCAAGAATGAATACTATTCAGATATTCGTTATATACCTATTAGCTAACATCAGTTTTCTTTTTTTTGTTTATAAAATTTTCAGCAGCCGGACAGGATTTCAATTACGTCTTTTTTTTACTGACGTATCGTCCAACAATGGAAGCTCGCACCTTCGTGATTGGCATCTCAAACAGGTGACTGTTATTGTTCGAGCCTCAGTTGAGGTCGACGTTATAATATCCTGGCCTACTCCACATAAATATTTGTTTGGAAAATTCTAGATCTTCTCAAAACTAAGCTTCTTTCACTTTCTGAACGATTTAAGTGACACGTAAATTTGGCTTGGTTTTTTTATGAAAAAGATGGTATTTATGAGGTTTATGTAGATAAATTTAATAAGTAATTCGAAAGGGTACTTGATGTGTTAAAAACGATTTGTAAAAGGTAAGTCGTGCAAGCAGTATTGGTAATATGGTTTGTACTACCTCATTGTGAGTAAGCGTCACATTTTGCTTATTAGTTTTAGAGCAAGATAGTGAATGAATTGGTCGTTATTACATTGGGCACATTTTAATTACCAAATTCTATTTGCCCCAAAACAATTTTTTTTTTATATTCATATTTTAAAAACAAATTAATTACTTGAATTCCTATAATAATTTGTATTTCAAGACGTAAATTAAAGTGAGATTTCTAAATATAAACAAACCTTTGATATTTCGAAATAAAATTCGTTGTGCCTCGCAACTTGGCAAGTCGTAAGTAATGACAGGTTATTAGAATAGTCTGAAACTATAATGATACAACTTCAATTGTACAATAGGCGTGGGAAATTAAAATATATACTTATTTGCAAAGTCCTTCACAGTCTTCGCAAGATTGGCCTTCTATAACTGTTTAGAAATATTGCCATAATCATCGCTTAAGATCTAACGTTCTAAAGATTTGTTTACGTATATCTTGTCAAACAGAGGTGTTTGTTAAGTATACTTTAAACAATGATTACGGGTATTAACGACCCGCCCTGGATACGCATGGGTGTAATGCTGATACTGATACCTAAATACTACAAAATGTGAATATTTACGAAATCACATAGCCTCTAAAATTATCAATGTTTATCTACTATATCATACGTATGAAACTTACATAATTATGTATGATACATGTAGACCTGCCACTTGAATCTCGGTATCAATAAAAAAAAATGATTTATAATCTGTTGCGTTCTTTAATGGTGGGCCGACTGAGATGGTATGGTGGTAAGACAAATACTATCTCAGTCGGCCCGTGACCATGGCACCTGTAAAGGCGTCGAAACGTTGACGAGGCCACTCCTTTTTAAAGACGTCCAGTTTGTCCGTCTTCTCCTCCTGTGTCTTCCACGTGGCCTGGCCTTCGTCTGTTAGGGAACCATACTGTTGTCTCTCTGGCTATACTGTTTATGTATATGGCCACATTTCCATTGGCATTCGCTACACCATGTCCGGCCTAATCCCAAAGAGCTCTTTGAGATATTTAATAAAAATACTGTAAAGGATTTATAGGAGCGCCCATTTTACAGCGATAGTCGTATTAAAATATGAACTTTTACATAAATGCACTGCTATATGCGATTTTTATGATGCAGCCTATAACATTTAAAAAGCTTTACCAGTCCGATTTATAAATAAAAATTCAGCAGTGATATTGGTATTTATTTTATTGGTACATTTGGGTAGTTCTTCAGAGACAAAATTTTCGATGTCTGTGGGTATATTTCTGTAACCAACAAACAAAACGGCATGTAATATTTTTTTTTATACTGTTTAGCTATACCTCTATCTAGGACAAATTATATTTTTTTAATAATTGCTGTCTAGATATAAAATAAAAATTTTTGAAGTCTGTTCTCCTGATTCATATAGGGCGTCCGTTTGCCATTTTCCGGAACAAAATGGTCGATGACACATTTTCCCTTTGATTCCTCAATATAAATTAAAATTATATCGAAAGGAAATGAATTGACCTCTTACAAAAAAAATATGTATTAGTTATAACTACGTTAGTGTGTTTAGAATTAATTAAATAAGAAGTGTCCGGCGTATAATACTGATTCATGTGGAGTTAGCTGCGCTTGACCGTACTTGGTCGAGTAATAATAATAAGGGTCTGGAATCTCGCGCGGGGGGGAGCCAGTTGTGCAACCTATGAGCTGGAAGGCGGACTTGTGGCTAGTTGGACTAGATCCCGGTGAAACGATGGTAAACGTCTGATTCATCTGTGCTTGGTTCAGGTAGCCTCCTGATTACAATCTTTTGGGTTATAGAAAAATCACAATATTGAAGTCTGTATGTATGATGAGTTATGCATGATTTTAGGCAAAATCATGATTCATCTGTGCCTGATTCATATGTTCAAAACCCGATATGAATCAGAAAATAGTTAGTTTTTCCCTTTTCCAGCAAGAAAGGAGCACTTTTGTTGCGTAATTTTTGTTGTCCAAGTAAGTAGAGTGCAGGAAATAATTGACGAATGTGATCCAGCAGACAATACCCAAATAAATGATCATCTCCAGGAATTTCAATCATACCAAGATTTCCGGAAATTCCCAGCTCATCACAGGTTTCAACTCAGACTTCACCACTATACTACTATAACAAGATCCTCAATAAGACAACAGAAGACACTTGGAATCGATTTGAACCTAACAGAAAATGAAACCGATGTCTCATCCAACGCTGACGTCCCATCGAGAATAATAAAATCGCCTTCACCCAATGCATGAATATCAGATTCACCGAGGACTCCCAGCCCATAGAGTAGCATCTCATTGTCAGCCCAAAAGTTTAAAAAAAGCTGCACGGGAAACACCTGCAAAAAAGAAATCGCATGAAACATTTTTACGCAAGTTTGAATTGACCAATTTTTTCCGCGATATGATCACTGTTATTGTTTTTATAAAAACTGATTATTGTTGTTATAATATTATGATTATTTTCATAAGACTGAGCCCATTTACATTCAAAGCTTTTCATTTTTATTTCTGTTTCTGATTAATCTGTAACAAATTCTGATTCATCTGGGCACAAAATATTTAAATGTCGATATCTCGAAAACTACTTTGTAAAAACGAGTCCCTCATTCAAATATACGTTATTTGGCATACCTATTTTCATACAAACATGCGTTACTAAGCTGAAAGTGAAATTAAATTTTGGCCATATGAATCAGTCAAAGAATCAAATTTCGAAGAACTACCCATTTACAGGTTGTCACGCACACAATAGGGGGTGCGGTCTGCGGACTAGTTATTAAAGTATTCGATATTGACAGGCCTGTTGGTCTAGTGGTTAGTGAACTGCTTAGCCAGAGGTCATGGGTTCGATTCCCACTTAGGCCAAATGTTTGAGTGATGAGCACGATAATTTGTTCAGTGTCTGGGTGTTATTCATGTATAATATGTATGTATTGATAAATATATTTAAAGTATTTTTATCAGTTATCTGGTTGCTATAGTACAGGCCCTGCCTAGTTTGGGATCAGATGACCGTGTGTGAGTCCGAGAGATTATGACCGAGACCAAGATATTATTAGATATTATTATTAGATTATTTATCAGATATATCATAACACCCTCTGCATGACAATACGTTTTCTTAGAAAGTAAACATTTCTGTTCACTATAACACATATTTGTCCTTGAGAAGATATTAACTCAGTCAATATTAATTAACCTGTACAAGTACATATGCGTTGATTAAAGAAAATGACTTAGCAACAGAAAGAACGAAATGACTCTATTTTATTACCATGGTTTATGAGTTATTCAATTATTAATTACTGCTGATATAAGAAAAGGTTTGATTAGTAGGTTAGGTATTATTGTATCTAACCTTATCATTTATATACATACAATTTTATGTCACAATTACCTCTTAGAGAGGCAAAAATAATAAATAAATAAATATCTTGGGACAATCTCACACACGGTCATCTGATCCCAAACTAGGCAGAGCCTGTACTATGGTAACCAGACAACTGATAAACATACTTATATATTTCTAAATACATCTATATATTAATACGTGATGCCAAAACTTTGGACCCCTTTTTACGAAAATTGCGCGGACGCAGGAGCATAAAATTTGGCACACTTATAGTTTATGTGTAGGAGAAGTGGAGAACGCTAATATTTTTCAATAATAATGCTTATAAAGTACATTAAATCAATAAATAAAACATTACCCACACTACCATGCATTTCACACACACATGTTTGTTTTGTTTTTCATTGACTGCTTACTGACATTGACATAAATAAGTGGTTTAAGTTTTTATATATCCGAATATAACGGCCAAGGACATTTAGCAAACGATAAAAGAGGTTTTACAAAAAACATTGTTTGCAGAGAAGTTTGCAATATGCGATAAAATATGCTCTAAATGGATAGTATTTTCCTCTTATAGCCAGTTTTTTTTTCAATAAACAGTTTTTAAATAGATATTCTTTATTAAGAAATTGGCAAATAACAGTCTTGGTTAAATTTGTGGTTATAGTAGTTTAGTTTTCTACAGTAGAACCTTAATAATGTTTGAATATTATATTTTCATAATGTATATTAAGTCGCTCACAATTTAAATTTATTATAAGGTCGAATTTCGACCATTGGGCGACCACTAGTACATATTATAGATGAATAACACCCAGACACAGAACAAATGATCGTGCTCATCACACCAAGATTTGTCCTGGGTGGGAATCGAACCCACGACCTCCAGCTTAGCAGTCAGGGTCACTAACCACTAGACCAACAGGCCCGTCAAAAAAAGAAATGTTTATACATTTTTGAGGACATTGACGTCAACCTTGGCCGTTGTCCTGCCCGTGTTGCAGCCGGAAATGGTCAATGCAAAATTTAATGACCTCCATAAACAAAAGTAGCCGTGAAACATCGGAACTTGTTGCTATGATTATGATAATAACTTGTTATAAACGAGGTCGGTATTCGATGCCTTCAAGTTTTTAAGAATTAGTGTGTCACAAAAAGCCCCTCTTTTTGTGACACACTAATTCTTAAAAACTAGGACTTAAGGAAACTTAGGAGATATTTTGGGCTCTCATACTTACGAAATTGCTTTGGAAATACAATCATTCGTTCTGTGTCTGCATGTAATTAATCTATGATATGCATGTATTTATAAATATATAAGTATGTTTATCAGTTGTAGTTTCAACTCCTTACTTATTTTATTGATGGATGATTTCTTAAAATAAATAAATAAAATAAAATAAATGATTTAATACGTATGACACATTTTCATTCATCATTCAATATCAGAGACACAAATCGTACAAACTTTCAGAGGTTAACAACATGCAGAGAGAGAATTATATCCACCATATAAATATTACTATCTATTCAACTTGGACTCTGTAACAATCTGAAAACTTAAAGATCTATGCCAAATTCCCGTTGTGTACATATCCAAGCACTATACTACACCCAACAACAGGTTTATCATATGAAAATCTCAAACTATGAGATTTCGTATACCTAGTAGGTTAAACAAACATCCCGAAGGGCCTTACGTACTACATTATTAGAACTAACATGGCGAAGTTCGTAATAAGAGTTTGTTAGAACATGAAATTGCTGGCAGGTAATTGGGCTTGGTAAGAATACTCGTCAGGAAAAAATAAAATTGCTGACATAAAAAATACTAAAGATATATTTCATTGAACATTTCATTGTAACTTAAAAACTAAATTATTCTAATATTAAGGCTACATCAGTCACAATTGGTCGTAATTCGCGAACTCAAGGATTTTTCGAAATTCATTTGGATCAAAACATCTTGAGAAATATGTTTTGATAATACTACTGGTTTATGCATATTTATCACATGCAAATAAATTTTAGTAATAATTTTGGTTGCCCATGCAAGGTTTTCTTCCGCCAATTCTAGTTTCATGGTATCCAAAATAAAAACAAGCCTATCTCTTTAGGTTAAAATAGTAGCTTTAAAATTCAAAACGCTTTTCAACGGAAAATTTATATCCTTCCTTAACTTGTACCTATAGCCTGGTCATTAATCTTCATTAGATAACTCCCCTGCTATTTACAATCACCTGAGATCGCGAACATTGCCAACAGCTAATCTTAACCAAACTTCTCAATGTTCACATCATTAAATACAAATGATTCTAAATTTACATTTAAATGCATATCTAATCGGAATGATACTGTGAATTATTTAAAATTGTCGGCACTGCAATCAGCGCCAAATGTTTGTAACGATGTTTCACAATCGATTTTTTAGCATCATCGCTTACTTCTTGGCAAGCAGTATGATGCATTCAGAAATTGAAGAACATCACTAATCACTTTTTACTTCTTGAGTCACGATTCCGCGTAATCTTTTCTCAACATATCAGAATCTGATTTGCCGATATTAACGTGTATGGTGATAGCTTCATCGGTTTCTGACTTCATCACCACATCGTTCCATTGTACTTCGGCTTTCTTGCCGTACGCTTCATTTTCTATCATAATAGCAGATTTAGTGCAAAGCGCTTTGCTCTGGAATTCTATCAAAGCGCAGTAATCGCTTTTCTTCGTTTCTGACTTGATGTCTGCAATGTACCCGAGCTTCCTCCTCATGACTTCAACTCTTACGTGGTAGTTGTAGATGCAAACTTTGATGATGAAAGCGCTTTTTTGGTGGAGAAGGATGATCTTGTACTTTGTTCGGCAGCAGGCTGTTTTCTTCAACTTTGTCTGGAAGTTTTCTATGAGGATCTTGATCTTTTGGGAATAGACTGCAATAATATTGTGGTTTGCTTGGAGGTGAGACGAGAGTTCCTCAAACGGTACTGAGCAGCAGTTGGCTGTGATTGGACAGGTCATCGTATCGTGTTTGCATTCTTCCTCGTGTTTGACTCTGGTGACAGCTGTCAGAAGCTCTGTGCATCCGCGCCTGTAACAAACAAAAGTTGGAAATTAATATACGGCGCCAAAAAAATATACTTTACAATCAGTTACCTTATTTCCTACTTCTCCAATTAAGTAAATAAAATATTGTATGTATTTTGCATTTTTAATGGCGGGTGACCCCGGAATATTAATAAAGTGCAAAAAGTAAATTAATTCTTGATAAATTGACTAGACGACGTAAAGTATATTATAAAGTTCTTGTTTTGTAATAAGTGGGTGTGTGTTTTTTGAGTTTATTTCGGTTATTTACACTTGTAATTTTTTAGACTCAAAACTTTGTAATAAATCATGTTATTTTTATGATCCATTATAAGAACCTATATATACATAAATAGAACCTATTGAGAATAATTGGTACAATAATTTACCTTCTGGCATATATTATCTCTTTCTACGATAAGTACATTTATTATTTTGTACAAGTTTCAAGTCTAGACCGAAATGATTGATGACTTTGATCGCACGTATCATTAAGATTATCTCATAGATATCAACAAACACAATATGACCTAAATTAATAATTAATTTAGAATTATTAATGATCATTAAAAGTTCATCGCCCTGATGACTGATAAAGAATTTTCGATTTGACTTCTGACTTATCAATTTGATACAATCGCCTTGAATAAAATACGGGCAAAAAAAGATAAATAACTAGGTCAATGAAAATGCACTGCAACAGAAACGCCCATATATTTAAACACAGAAGTTCCTCATTTTTGGATGTTGGTTATAAAGATTAACCGTGACTTCAGAGGTATGGATAGATCAAAAGTCAGCTCGTAACCTTGCAGTACAAGACACGTTGCAACCGTGAACTTCACAAGTCATTCCGTAATCCTTGAACTAGGTGGCCTACATTAAGACCATTAAAAAGCATTTAAGCATATTGCGCACTATAATATTTTTCCCTTTCTCGTCAAAATTATATTAGTCCGTCTAAGATACGTTTGAAATGCAATAAGTTGCGAAAAGTTTCGACATTCATGCAAATTATGGTCTTGATTTGAAAGGTAAAACTGCTGTGGTAACAAAATTTGTTTGTGCACTATTATCATCTTTCAAACAGTCCATCCATCTCATGTTTTATCGTTTCTTATTAAAAACATTGATAAGATAAAGATTATGTTAACATTAAGTCACTTAAGGCAAATTTTAAATATCTTCAGAAGGAAAATCCATTTGCGGATCTTGATTCCTTGCGTTTTCGTTCTCTTGGAGTCAGTCAGTCTTACCTATATCCTGCCGTTGTCAAAATAGGTGTGGACTATTTATTTCTTGATTTTATCACCTTGTGGATATAGCCAGCCTAATAAAAACGTAGGTAACTTTAATGTATCGGTTTTAGTATCCGAAAGTTAGATCCTACTTTATTGGATTTGGAGGCACACAAGTTCTTAATAGTTAGCGTGTATTTTATGTTTCACATTTTATGTAACGTTTACGATGTGATAAGTGATTGGTTTAATGTATATCTAGCCTATAACTTAGAGTGGTTGCTAGACACCCTTTTGTTTCGTCATTGTAGATGACGCACATTAATTTATTTTAAAGCACAAGAAAATCTATTTATCATCCCTTCACCCATAGCTTTTGCCTGTATGATTCATTTGAGTAGAAACACGTGCTATTTTTTAAAACTAGAAAGTTTATTAAAGAAGCTCTTATTATACTTCCAACGCGTTTTTTTCATCCAAAAGATTCGTGTAATGCATAAACGCTGTCAAAATTTAAATTATGACTATTGAACAGGTAACAAGAATCAAAATAACGTACACTTCAACGTTAAACTTCTTTTGCTCTAAAAATGACAACAACACTTTTGTAAATGAAACCTACCTATAATTCCGACACGGCAGCATCAGGTCGTTGATCAGCCGCTGCAGAGCTAGGCAGGGCGTCGCTGGGGCTCGCAGCGCGCCCCTACACCACGCACATCTTGACATGCGACGGGAACACCGCCCGCACCAGACACCACCACACCACGGGCAGACACAGGGGCCGCAGCACTGAAAAGATGGAAAAATAAAATTTAGTAATATGTTTTAGATAGCTACAATTTTGAAGCGGACGTTATACTTGTGATCATGCAGTTGCCAGTTCGAAAGCCATCATTTCGCAATGAAATAAAAGAAAAAAATAAGATGCATTTCTAGGCCGACATTATGTTTCATACTTGATAGGAAATATTTTCGTGTAAAGAAGTTTTTTTAATTTCAGACCAATGGCTAACTTCTGTAATATGGGAACATTTACTTGAAAAAATAACACTGAGGGTCCTGTTATTAAAACATAAGTTTTCCAAAACTTCTGCCTTGCTTTACTAAGCTGAAAATATACATGAATTGTCCCGTTTGCTGGTCTCCAAAACCTATTTTATATGGTGTAACACTGAATCAAAGAAATCGTTTTCAAAAATTGCATTTAGTAGTTATAAAAAATGTAGTCTTTTAAAGCAAAACTATTTACTAAAATATTCTACGAAGCTTTCCTAACTAAACTTTAACATAATAGTCTATTAACAACACCTAACTTGTGCACGGTAGTCGTGTAATTACCTTATACTAACTTGCATACTGTTGAGTGTAAGTGCCGGCTGTGAGTGACGAATTATTATTATTGCAATTTATTGTAATCAAACTAAAAACGTAAATTATTATAAAGGAGCGAGAGAACGCTCGCTGTGACCGCTTATTGAGTACGTTGCTATTTTACTACTGACATGTAATTATTGAAATTGTTATAAAAATATGTATTTAGAAAACTGCTTAGGCATGTGTAAGGTTAAACATTACAATCTAGATACACACGTGGGGAAGTAACTAAAAAATTACACATTTATCAATTAAAATAATCTAAGGCCACAAAGCCAGTGCAAAAATAATATCCTAATACTTCCGCTCAATTCCGCAATTCGTCGTAATAAACCGGCACGTGACGAGCCTACAACCACCCACCTCGTCTTACTGTGATTAAGATTCCGCCCTAGGCACCTTTGTCGTGATATTAGCATGAACTAAAGGAACCGTCAGCTTTGAATTACTTTACATAACCACTATAGTTCCTCAAGCAAAGCTTATGTTCGATGCTGTGCAGTTGTCAAGCTATAAAGAACCACTCTTGATAACTGCTGCAATTGCTGAAGCTGTTTGTGTTCATTAATTTAAGTATGTTGATTTTTTGGTCACGAAACATTTTGTTGATGATGTGATGGCTAGTGTTCAGTTCTGACGCCTTTGGGCGATATTATGGATCGGTACATCGGCAGCCACTCTGAGACGTCAGATCACAAGACTCGTGCTTTCACATTTATTTGATGCGTCATGATGATATTTCCCCGCCTATCCAACCCTCCACTCTTTTTTCTACTCTTCCTATAATTTACTTCTGATTAATTTCGTTGCGGGTTCCAAGACAGTTTCGAGATACTGAAGCTGGCTGTGTCCCAGCAGCCAGCTTCAGTGTCTCGGTGGTATTCATTATTTGTAGATTCTGGCTTACAGGGATTGCAATTGCACGTGAATTGGCGAAAACTGGGATCACTTCTGACGTGTCATGACACAATAGTGTAAGTTATCACACTAATTGTAAAAAAAAGATTTCGTTTTGATGCATCATGCCACGACACTTCATATAATTATAATATCTATATTAGCGTGTTATCTAAGACTTATTCGTCGGGTTTAACTTTTACAGCCTACTATGATAAAACTGTCTAACACAGCA
This sequence comes from Plusia festucae, assembly GCA_950381575.1. Classification (NCBI taxonomy): domain Eukaryota; kingdom Metazoa; phylum Arthropoda; class Insecta; order Lepidoptera; family Noctuidae; genus Plusia; species Plusia festucae. Next base: position 1,413,584 of record OX494444.1, on the reverse strand, counting down.
AATTGAGTGGGCAGTCCTTATGAATTAGTACATAAGACGTTCGTTTAAAAGCAGAATAGGTCTAATCTCTTTGATTAATATTTTATGAATACGTTTTCAGTGAGATATAAGGATTAGTATTCACGCTGTATATTTTTCTTGTATGCATAGCTTAACTGAGAAATTTTTCCATTAATTTTCATTTTCAAACAACGATTTAAGTAAATAATAGCTTTGTGGATAAAGGGATGGATGAAATTTTTTTTTGTTATAAAAATAGCGTTTTACGATATTTCTCGTTTGATGTTTTGTTTGGGTATTTGATACTACCAATTTTAACTATGTGAAAAGATATGCTATTAATGTTGTCTGTAGAAAGTGTGACATCCGTCAATTGAGTATAACTAATAAGATGTATTTTTATTTTTCCAAACATAGAAGTGAATAATTTCTCTTATGTATGGTTAACTTACATGACATAAACCTACATATCACGGTCTCAGACCTTTTTAACGGGTAGTAATAAAAGCTCCGACAAAAAAATAAGAATTGTCCTCATTCAAAATATTAAATCTACTGCCTAAAATACTTACTTTCCGACTACTTTTTTCCGAATAAAAATAACGAAACGACCGAATGAGATACTGAAATCTTCGAAAAATAAACATAACTGTTTATTGCTATAATACTTTTCTACCAGCTTAAATTACGTTCTACTGAAAATTATGTTTTGGCATTTTTATCTTTACTTGCCGACTATTAATTCATAAATTACCTTTCACATTTCATAGACTGTGGTGCTAATTTAACTACAATTTTATAATGAAAATACTATTCAGAGTGGTTATACAGAAACTAATAAAAAATATCAAAATGTACTTGTAATAATACCTTTTTATGGTATAATATAAATCCAAATAGTTGAAGTAAAGATGAATGATTGTAAACCCCCAAACCTATCTGTAATGGACAAGGTAAAAACAAAGCGAGTCGCTTCTGGCACTCGCCGGCGGCTGCCGCGGCACGCTCGCTTCGCTCGCTCGGCTCGTGCGGGGGGTCGCAGTTCTAACCTAACCTAACCTACTGACTCGAATTTGACACTTAAACCTATCTGCAATGGACAAGTAGGACAATAATATATCAACCCGAAAACCCCTGTGGGTATATATACCAAATTTCATAAAAATCGTTTCAACCGTTTCCGAGATTCCAAGTAAAAAAATCTACTTACAAGAGTAGTTTAGTAATAATTCAGGAAATTGAGAGCATGGAAATCGATCAAATCGATCGCGCGGGTCGAACAGTTTAGGTATTTTCATAAATACTGAGAGGTAAAAAATATATTTTATAACCAACAATAGAAATTAAAATAGTTCATGCAAGTCGTAAAAATGTGAATATTTTGACTAAAGCTCTGTTGTCGGTAACTTAGTAATTTTGTCGGAGGTTCAGTATTTTATTCAGAAGTTTAGTTTTGTATTTCGAAGTTCAATTTTATTTTAGGAGATATGTAATTTTAAAGTGCTCTTATTTGTTTGTTAAATATAATTTTTCTTTTCGATATGTTTTGGGTTTTTTTGTCGGTAATTCATTATAACGCTAGTTAATTAGAATAATAGTCGGCCACAGATCGCTGGAGATTAATTTGTTTTTCGGAACCATTATTATTTCCCCTTTTTAACTATAAGTTCAAGACAGAAAAAGTAATATTGATCATTACTTAAATCTAAAAGGCAGAAAGAAAATTGTGAGTAGAACTTCTCAATTCATTTTTAAGCGTTTTCCAATTAAGAATTAACTCTTAAGGACTTCATTCATTGAAGGCATTTTTTTATATACATAATTATAACAAATATTGCGTGGTGACCTAGCGGTTCAATTACCGGATTCACATGCACATGGTTGCAGGTCCGAACCCAGGCAAGTACCAATGTGGCTTCTTCAAAGTGATAATATGTTACTTTCTTAATTATATTCTAAGGCACCATTGACAAACGGTAAAGAAAAACACCGTGAGGAAACCTAGATTCTATAAAATTGGAATCTGAAATCGCCAACCCGCAATGAGCAAGCTTGGTTTAAATGCCTTTATTATTATTTATACATATAAGAAATGAGTCCAAATTACCTGTAACGGCTCCAAGCATATGCTGCACTCTGAGAACCGCGATAGCATTTCATCGCAGTTGGGGCAATTGCACTGCGCTGCGTGTCCCTCCTCGGGCGCTTCCAACGATGGCTGAACTATAGGCAGCGATTTGTCTGTAGACAATAAAAATATTTCTATTAATTTAAAGTTAAAATTTAAACACGTAATTGTACCTACACTTTTTTTAGACTAGACGCCAATTTGCTGGTATCCGTTTACCACGTAAATAATTAGTGACATAATTTACATTTATATTAGGGAATTATACAACAGAATTAAAAGAAAATTGCAGTCGTTAATGTTTTATTGTTTTGTAGCAAACTTTGCCAAAAAATATTAAAAGAATAACAACAGTTTTTTTTTTGTTTTTCCGACTCTTATTTATTTTATTTTTATTTTTTATTTTTTTTTATTATTATGTCAGTGATCATTATACTGCGATTAAAATGCGGCAGTGTCCTATCTCTGTAATAATAGTTTATCTTCTTACATAAGGATGAATGGTTTAAGTCGGCACGCGTACAGCCGTAAAGTGTGCGACCTGTGCGCGTTTTGCAGTTATGACGTGTATCATATACATGTGACAATCGTCTGGGATTTTTTATAGGATTATTCTGTGGCCTTACCGTCATAGTTTTAAGATATAAGCTATTCTATCTTTCAAGTTGGGTCAAACTGCACACGGTGTGCAAATTTGATTGAAATCGGTTAAGTCGTTTCGGAGTTCATCCCGGACAAACATCGTGACACTGGAATTATATATAATAGATAGATATTTTCCTAAAAAGTTCCTTCTTAGACACTAACCTTGTTATCCATAAAACAAGGTTAAAAATTAAGTATTGATTATTGTTCTTATTAATATTGTTTAAAGTGTTTCAAGAGAGCCTATACCTACAATAATTATTATATTTCCTGTCTAAAAGAGTTCAGATGTCAATGATGGGATTTTTACATGATTGTTGAATTGTCCTAACAAAACCTAACAATAAATACCACAGATTGTAATGTAATTGCATAGCTTAGGTTTTGACGTTTTGTTTTCGGCAGAATTTCATCAACATATCTGAATTTTCAATGCAGTGTGTCGTGACGATAACTGCCACTACCAAAAATAATTGTTAGTGTTTGCAAATATTTCCTAATATAATAATAGCTGCAGGTATTATTATGACAAACAAATTGGCGCTTACCTCATATCGAAAGTAAACAATTAAATAAAAAATTATCTAAATGCTGGTCGTATCTCTTTAAGTATTGTGTTATACTGATAATTATTTATGATTCTATGTTATTTTACTTTGATTAATTTTTGCATTCGTAAAGGTTGTTGCAACGTCAATCACTATTAAACTGAGAATCGTGCCGTCTTTATTGTCACTTTTAAGCGTAGAGTCCAAGGTCAGATAATGTATGCAGAATACTTAATATTTTTAATTTAATCTTTAAAAATAAATCAACAATTTCTAATCACTAATATTATAAAGAGGTGTTAGCGAGTTTGTAGGAGGTAATCTCTGGAATTACTGAACCGACTTTGAAAATTGTTCTACCAGGAGAAAGCTACATTATTCCTGGGCGTCAAAGGCTATTTGATGCTGTTTGACCCCAGCGAAGTCGAAATTCCTCTAGGTATATTAAAACTTACGTAAATAAGCAATATTTTTTTTTTCATAAGAATCCTTTGTTTATTTAATAAAATACAATATTGAAATCTATTTGAAGACGGCTAAAATAAAAAAGTCCCTTTTAACAAAATCTCTGCTAATTACTGTTGGCTCGTTAACTTGAGTGGTCGTTAAGTTAATAGAATTGTAAACCTAATTAAAAACAACGAATAACGTTCTAAGCGAGTTGCTTGTGTCGATACACCAGTATTTTTGTGGCCATTTAAACAATGGTTAACACTTGAACTTTACTTTTAAGGTTTTAAGTATACATTGGGATTTCTCAAAAGCCTGTACTTAATGTAAAAAATAGTGCATTGTCTCTCAATTATTTTGATAATAGGCTACATAACAACAACTTAAATGATTAAAAAATATATTTTTACAGAGCTTTTTTGATATTTAGTTCAACCTAATTAGTGTATTTATATCTTTCTACGATTATAATAATATGTACTTATAATATATGCTGAGTTGTCTTGCCGTATTCTAGAGAGTGTCATCCCCATCAATTTCATAGTTAACGACCTTTTCTCAGACCTATTAACTTTAAAACTATCGCGTTGCATGATTTTAATATAATTACGTCACGGGAATTAACGCGAACTCATGCATTTACCTTTTAAGGCTTGACGTTTCGGCCGGGTTACACTGGCCGTGGTCGCAAGCAGACTGGAGATGCGGTGTCATAGCTCCGTGCACGAAGTAGATGATTTTTCATCTACCTTCAGTTCTTCAACTACCCTACACACTACACTAACCGTGTCCGTGTTCTGCACGTTAACCGACTTTGCAGAAAAGCGAGGTTTTGTTAATCGGATCACTGGAAACCAAGATGCTGATAGTTTATATCCGTCTTCCCGATTGAAATTTGGATGTTTCTTGATTTCAATCGCTTCACGCACTTCTCTCGAGTGAAAGTGGCGATCGGTGGAGAGGACTTGTGTGCGATGGAATTGAATCCAGTGATTCGTGCCTGGCTGTAGTAGATGATCTGCTATTGCCGATTTAGTGGTCTGACGGTTCTTAACAGCCGCGATATGTTCCTTAAGCCTTTCAGCGATGGACCGCTTCGTTTGCCCTATGTACGACTTACCGCAGCTGCAGTCAACTTTATAGACACCTGGCTGCTGTAGGGGTAGAACATCCTTTGGTGTGCGCACCATGTTTTGAACTTTTGTCCCAGGAATATAGATAGTCGGAATGGAAAGTTGTCTAAGCACTGCTCCGATGTTATCCGTAACTCCTCTGATGTAGGGTATGTAGGCACTTTGTCTGTTAACCCCCGGATGTCTAACCCTTTTCCACGGTCGCCTCTTTCTGTCTTTCACCCGGTATCCATTTTTATACAGTACCTCCTGAACATGGTCCAGCTCACGCTCCAAGTGTTCAGGGTCACAGAGATCATACGCTCTATTCCTCAATGATGTTATCATGGATTGCAGGTGACCAGGGTGATGATGGGACGTTCCATGCAGGTATCTATCAGTGTGTGTAGGTTTTCGATAAACACAGTGTGATAAGGATCCGTTTGTACTCACACTCACTTTAACATCAAGGAAGGCCAGAGATCTGTCCCTTTCCATCTCACATGTGAATTTCATTTTTGGATGGATGGAGTTCAGATGTTGTAAATATTGATCTACTTCCGGTTGGCTGCCTCTGATGATGCAGAAGATGTCATCCACATATCTCTTCCATAATTTGATGGTCCTTGGCCCCAAGTTTAACGCCTTCGCTTCAAAGTATTCCATCCAGAGATTAGCTAGTACCGGGGCTACTGGACTCCCCATTGCGACGCCATCAATCGAAAGAGGCGACCGTGGATAAGGGTTAGACATCCGGGGGTTAACAGACAAAGTGCCTACATACCCTACATCAGAGGAGTTACGGATAACATCGGAGCAGTGCTTAGACAACTTTCCATTCCGACTATCTATATTCCTGGGACAAAAGTTCAAAACATGGTGCGCACACCAAAGGATGTTCTACCCCTACAGCAGCCAGGTGTCTATAAAGTTGACTGCAGCTGCGGTAAGTCGTACATAGGGCAAACGAAGCGGTCCATCGCTGAAAGGCTTAAGGAACATATCGCGGCTGTTAAGAACCGTCAGACCACTAAATCGGCAATAGCAGATCATCTACTACAGCCAGGCACGAATCACTGGATTCAATTCCATCGCACACAAGTCCTCTCCACCGATCGCCACTTTCACTCGAGAGAAGTGCGTGAAGCGATTGAAATCAAGAAACGTCCAAATTTCAATCGGGAAGACGGATATAAACTATCAGCATCTTGGTTTCCAGTGATCCGATTAACAAAACCTCGCTTTTCTGCAAAGTCGGTTAACGTGCAGAACACGGACACGGTCAGTGTAGTGTGTAGGGTAGTTGAAGAACTGAAGGTAGATGAAAAATCATCTACTTCGTGCACGGAGCTATGACACCGCATCTCCAGTCTGCTTGCGACCACGGCCAGTGTAACCCGGCCGAAACGTCAAGCCTTAAAAGGTAAATGCATGAGTTCGCGTTAATTCCCGTGACGTAATTATATTTTCTCAGACCTACCGAAAAAACATATAAAAATCGGTCAAGCCGTTTCGGAGGTTACTAACACTGACACGAGAATTTTGTATAATATAGATATAAATAGATGTATTTACATTTGTACTTTGCTTTTTAAATTGTTTAGTATTTTCCTTAGTCAAGTAGATACATACCTATTTGGGTATCATCAATTTGTTAGGCAGTATACAAATAATTCAATTACTGAGAGTTAATTAAAAGCAACCAATTACGTCGTAATTACTATTAGCTCTTTATTTACATTTATATTACCTACTGTAATTAAACGTTCTGACGTAGGTTTCAAAAATAAAGTCTACGAATGGAGTTTTTTTTGTATAAAATGTGATGGAAATTCCTGTTAGGAAACTTTAACTAAATAAAATGTATACGTAAAATCACCGAAAAAACCGAACTATTATAAATTATTAGACAATATTAAGACGTCATTAAGTTTTACATTTTATTGTTATTTAGTTATAAAATATCTTTCAAAATTATGAAAAAAGAAAATTGCAATTATCGGCCCACTTTGGCTATAGGCTTCCCAAATCCACCATCAACATACTAATTCAACCAGTCATCATTACGAAAAAATAGACATATACATTTGCAGATAAAAGAAAATTTCGTAAACATTTTTTAATCTCACAATTATTCATTTCTTAATTTATTTTACAATCCTCACGTGAAGCAATGAATCATTTGAGATAATAATATACACGTGATCAATGTTATGTCATTCATCATTCATTTAATAGTATGTTTTGATAAACTCTGCTAAAGCTTCAAGTTATCAATCTTGTTATGATCTTGTTTAATATTCTTTGTTTAAAACGATCATCCGTTTTGCGATGTTTAACGTGTTACATAATTTAATTGGCTTCCTTATAACTAGTTGAGTGCCGCGGTTTTACCCGCTTAGTTCGCGTACGCTTTGACTTAAAGGGATAAAAAGTATAAATTTGCGCCAAATTTCGTAAAAAAATTGTAAGAGAGAGGGCACGGAGGAATCTTACATTATTCCCTAATTAGCAGCCCCACTCGTGTTATACCTCCGCCCCTACGAAAGACGGCTGCGAAGCATTTAGTAGGGAATCCAGACTCCTTTAAATAATAAATGTGGACAACATCACATACATTGCTCCGAATCCAAAGTAAGTAGCTAAAGCACTTGTGTTATGGAATCAGAGACAACGAAGGTACCACAAACACCCAGACCCGAGACAATGTAGGAAAGTGTTTTTCTACCTTGACCCGTCCGGGGATCGAACCCGGGACCTCAGAGCTGGCGACACCTTGAAAACTGGTGTGTACGCCACTGGACCACGGAGGTCGTCAAAAGTCGTCTTTGGGGGGAAAACGGCAGGTTGACAATGACTCCCCAGACGTTTTAAGCGTTTATAAGTCACGGTAACCGCTTACCAACAGGGGATAAAAAATCTTATATTAGTATGATTTAATTATCATGTACTGATGATTGCATATCAGCGGTAACACATTGACATTGATAAACTCACATCCTTATTTTAAACCAGCAAGGTTATTTTCGTAATAATTTGGTAAGACGACAACGGTTGCCTGTTTTTACACCACCCTGTAAAATTTAATACCAATTTCGTAATTTTACGTCATTTATGGCTGTAATAATGTTTGAGGTAATTGGTTAGGTAATTAGAAAATCACGTGTGTTTTATACGTCTCGCTTAAAATTGTTCCTCTGCATTGTAGACTGATTTATTGCTTTTTAACTATTATACCTTTAATTGCGCAAAGCCCAAAATCATAAATTATAAATGCGAAGATATCTCTGCAGTCTGTGCTGACAGCTCCACCAATTTGATGAAATTTGGCTCAGGGTAAGTTCCGGTTCCAAGAAAAAGTATTGGCTACTTTTTGCCGCGATATCCGAAACCTACGCGGATGAAGCGATGCGCGAAAGATAAGCATTAATTAACCATTAAAAATTTAACGGAAATAACAAATGATCAACAAACAAAAAACGTACAGAAATACCTGCCGACATTACTAATAAACAATCGAATTTCACACAATCGCAGTAACCTTTATTTTGTTATAACCTTGTGTATGACATTATATTACGTGATTGAAGCATGTCTACATATTTCCTCGAGTGTATTATGAGATATTATGATATTTAACCTTCACCTACTATGAATACCTACGAACGGTTATCATAATATGAAACTATTGTATCACACTTGCTTATTACCTGTAATGTGTTATTTGAAAAGTAAAAATTATTGTTTTTTTTTCAATACACACGGACCTTTTTTATAGTCATATCGATTGTAATGTTTATAAAAAAATCGTTTTACCAATTATCGCGTGCACATTATGCAGCACATTATACCATGCATTGTGAAAATAGCAGACTCAACTTCAAATAAATGTGAAATAATTACATCACAATACATACAAAATTATCAGGTCACCACTTTTGTAATACATTTTCGCGCCAATCAGAAAACAAGATGGCGTCCGAACAAAAAATTAACAGCTATGTTAAAAATATTTTCGTTTGTAACAAAAAATATTGGAAACTGTAGCGAATCGTTGGAAATAACAATTGTTGAATATGGTGCAAAATAACGTGATATTTAGTATGGTCAATTATAAAGATCACGGTATTGGGGATTGAAGAACCTATTAAATATATTCCCAGTTACAGTAGTTTTTTCATGTGCTATGTAATAATATAAAGCTGTACGAATCATTGATTACATATTGTGAATGGTGAATGATAATAAATCATAACTAAAAGTAACTTTGAAGTTTCTTGCCTTTTCTTCTACATAAAAATTACACACCTAGTCATTACATTAGTGAATTAACGTTTCTTCAGCGCCTTCTTGAGGTTTTTAATAAATAAGAACACTTTGATTTTTTTCCTTTTTCGATTTCGAATGTAAATAAGTAAAAGATGCAAAAAAAGTGCCGGATTTGCAATATCGTTTCGACATTCTTGGTATTTTTTACTTTAATTTATTTAAAAACTCCATTTCTTTCAATGAAATTTGTATGGGATCACCTCTGAAGAAGGTAGGTACGTGACAAATATTTTTTTTATCGATTTACAATTGCCGGACATATCGCGTAACAAACATACAAAAAAACATACTAAATATAACATTTTAATAGATACTATTGTATTATCCCACTAAACAGCTTTAAAATGTTTTCCTGTAGAAAAGTTAGCCTAAGCGTTAGGAATTACGTAAATTTGCATATTTAGTTAAAGGAGAATGCCCGATTTGTAAGGCAAGCTGGGTCCCAGTCGAAAATCGTTGTGCCCTGAAGATTTTTATTTTACATAATAGTAAAAACATAGTATTTTCATAATCAGGAACCATTTTTCATTTATTCACCCTGGTTCAAGAGATATCATCGTTTTTCTGTTGTAAAAATCTAGGTTATAATTAGAAATTGACATTGACATTTCCTCCTGACTCTATAGTTAAGTACGCATACTACCTACCTAACCTATCCTATACATCATTATGGAGATGAGAATATGTATACTTTATGTACTTTAAAAAGCAGCACAGTAAAAAGACTCAAAGATGGTGTAGAATTGACGTTTAAATATGATAAAATATGTATAATTAGTTAACAGCAGTTCATGTATAAGTACCTACCAAAATAAATAAAACAAATCAATACTTGAATAAACCATTTTATTCTTCATAAAATATAGCATCCAAGAATTGAGCTGGAGCAAGTTCGTAAAAGAACTGTCATTTGCTCGTTCAACTCTTCAACTGTATACCGGCGAAAATTAGGTGATAATAAAATCGAACAGTTAATACAGATTACAGCGGCAGCGTCGGGAACGCAGACGCGGTGTCCGACGGAGTCCGGACGGTCTAGCTGGAGTAGACATGGCTCTGACAATAATGGTTCGGGAGTCCAATATCTCACCAAGAATAGCACTAAGAATCAAATATCTCACAAAGAACAGCACTAAAAAGAGTCAAATATCTGACTTAACGTAATGCGAGGAACTTATTAGCTCAACTCGGTATTGATCGAAAAAGCACGTATCGTAATAATAACTAAGTAAAAGATTACGGAATTCAAAACTCAACGTATCTAAACAAAGCAATGACGCACGTAACAATTTAACAAACCACGAAAGTCTATGACATGTGGAAGTAAATGTTGCCAGATCAATATTTTATAATCTTATTAATGAATCGTTATCGATCAATCGATAAAAATATTTTTTTATTAAGGCGTTTTATAAATAAATATGGCTATGTTTTTGTCTATTGCTTTTGTGAACATCTATTATTTATCAATATAGGTTTATGAATTTAAGCTATATTATGAATTTAAGCAATCTATTCTTGTAATTATTTCCATCGGTTTTACTCGCATCGACTATGAGCTCTGTTTATCCAATAGTTTTCGTCATCAAGAATACTTTACATAAACTCATATTTGGCGTACACCTATCTTTGTTTATTTCAGATAATTACAAGGTACAATAATAATATGTATAAAAAGGACAGGGATAACCATCATTCTACCTCATCGACGTGAAAACAAAATGCCTAACACAGTCGCGTGGAATTTGTCAAATGTTGAGATCTTAATCTTAATGTTGTGATTTAAACTGCCAATAGGATATAAAATATATATAAAAATAATGTTTTTTTTTATTGTTCATTCATCGTTTTAAATTGATATCGATTACTCAATTGATCAAAAGACGTCATTAGTTATTTAATTCTTTGATAACTGGCAACTTTTTTTTGTATAACAATCAAACCACAGACTACATTGAATCAAACGGATGTCGACGTAATGTTTAACTATTAATTAACTTTAACTTTATTCCCAGGGTAAAAGAAATTGTATAAAAAATACCCTGTACACAAAAAAATAAATAATGTTTTTAAGTTATTATTCCAATTAGGCACATGATACCACAAAAGGGACCTGCTCCGTGTCAATCTCCTTTAAATAAATAATCACTCGCTTCAGACCCTAAATCCCGACCGACTTTTCGAAATGTAGACTGAATTGAAATCCTTTTAAAACTAGTTTCGACGACTTCAAGAGATTTAAGTTCTATTGTCTTAGTTTGGAAATTCTTTTACTTAAGAATACGGAAGGGTTAAAATCTTACTTATGCCTCCATTTAAGGAAGATTGTTGACTTTTGGTATATTCTCGTTACTTGTTGTTAATTTACAAGTTCCGTATGAATGCGTTATACAGCAATAAGAATAATATACCTAATTGTTGATTAATTTTCAAACACAATTATACATAACTAGCTTTTGCTCGCGACTTCGTCCGCGTGGAATCCATTGAGAAATTAACATTTTCAATTTACCACCCTTTTCTTCCCTTTGGGGGGAATTTCCAAAAATCCTCTCTTAGTGGTAGCCTACTCCTCCCAACAAACACACATGCCAAATTTCAGCTCTTTACGATCAGTAGTTTCGGCTGTGCGTTGTCTGTCAGTCAGTCAGTCAGTCAGTCAGTAACGGAAGAGTTTTATATATATAGATTACCTAAAAAAAAAATTAATGAACAAAGCTATTTTTATTCTTTAAAACTCGTCTTACCAAGAGATATCCTGTATAATAGATTCTGGCGGTCAGATTATTTATTTATTCATAAAAAAATCAGACGCGAATAACACTGTTTCAACATTCCAACAATATCATCTTCACTCGTCAACAAATTGGTACATACAGATAGGCGATAGTGATTGGCAACAAATAGCAATGTCTGTTCAAAATCCATCCCTACACGGTTTAGAAAAAGGTTTGACGGAGGATGTAAATCAAAATCAAATATTCTTATCCCTAGTAAACCAAAAAAGGACGCTTTAGAAACAATCTGAATGACTGTAGTTGCGCGGTTCCAAACTCCATAGACTTGTAAATGTAGACCCAATTTGTTGAGGATACAACGAAGCGTCATCTGTTTACGTTTCTTTTGGTCAAAGAAAAGACCCTGGTTAAGTTATGGTTTATATTAGACCTTTACGTCAAAAATTAATTGTACCTATCCGCAAAAATACGTATTATAAATTTATTTTCAAGATTAATTTAAAATCACAGGAAAAGCCATACATAAGTTTACCTATATTTGCATAATAAGGATAATGTGGTAATTAGTGTCCGTAATATTTGTGAATGAATTAAGTCATAGGTATACGGTATTGAAAAACCCAGTGAAACCAAAGTACCAAATAAATGATGTCAGAATTCATCTACAAAATATGTAGTTTAAGAAGGCATGACTTTTTAATACTTCGGTTACTCTTGCTACGTTAAATGGAGTAAAAGGCGCTTCCAACTTCCATCTCTAGGTTACAATCAAAATTGTACTACAAAAATCTTAATAGCTAAAATGTTACTCAATAAATATTCTCTGACTGCGGAAATACACTGCAGACCTGAAAAGGACAATATCATCTCGAAATGAGCCGTTGTATAACTCCCACTCATTTCGTCAACAATGACTACATAGATAATTATCATCTACTATCGTGACGTATCAACATTCTCAGAACATGCCAGTGACGTCCCGAAAAAAAAAACGTTGATTCACAAATTGCACGCTAAACTGATGACGATTACGCGAGTGCGGATGTCTTTAATTTTATGTAATTTGTATCTTATTCTTGAAAAGATAAGGCTAAGATTTGCTTATTGTTTGATTATAATTAGTGGTACTTCGTGTGTCAATATTCGAAGTGACTCTTTTGAGAAAAATATAATTTATACTTAAGTACAATTTTGACGCATGATTAATGTGATTCTTAATGATAACGTGTGAGTAATTATACCAAGAATATTGAGGTAATAAAATTCACTATACAGTTGATGTCATAGGATGATTCAGGTATATATATATAAAGAAGGGTGTAAGTATTCCATAAAAATATGGAAGGCTTTATATTTTAAAATTTAGTATACAGTTACTGTGAGATCAGTGAACTATTTTCCGTTAAGAGATAAACATGAAAACATCACGCATATTTTGAATTGATTTGCGGCACGATATATATATCTTTTGTTTCTAACTTAACTGTTGAATGGCACCGTATGTATTACGTGTTACCGATTTGCTATAGATTCTAACTGACCCGGCAAACATTGCGTTGTTCTGTCATATTAAAAAAATCTGGAAACGGCCACCCCTATCATTTAGGGATATGAAAAACAGATGTTGGCCGACTCTCTGACCTACCCGATATGCACACAAATTTTCACACGAATCGGTCCAGCCATTTCGGACAATTTTGGTAACAAACATCGCGACACGAGAATATTATGATATATTAGATTAGATTGAAAGCACTGCAGAATTAACTGCATAATCGAAATTAAATTTGTCTCGTCATATTATGTTAAGTAGACATATTATATTTACAACAACATTCAATTACGAAATATTCCGATGTTATTATTATTGGTTTTGGTTATTTTTTACCTGTATTTTTTTAATCTAAAACACGTGTTGTTTCTGTTCAATAAAACACGGCATAGCTATTTACGATTCCAGGAAAAATTACATGATGTCTTTGTAAGAAAATTATTGAACTCAATATTCCTTTATCAATCTTGTTTTGTTTACTTCATTGTGCCGTGGTCTACCACATTTTCTTTGCGAAGCCCGAATAATGTTGACAAGGGATCTTTTGTTAAGTTGTTAGACTGACAATGAAGATGTTCGTTGCCTCAAAGACAAGTTGAATAATAAACTTCTCGTTTAACTTTAGGGAGTTCAGAGTATGGTTCAATGTAGCAATTTGAAGTGTTTAAATATCTTATAAATGCAATTATGTTTGCAATAGTATGAATAGAAGGATTTTGGATTTTTTAAAAAGAAAAATGGACTACCATATTATTCTGGAAATATGTTATCTATACTATATTATAAAGCTAAAGAGTTTTTTGTTTGTTTGTGTGAACAATTTAATCTCAGGATCTAGTAAGTCGATTTGAAAAATTCTTTCACTGTTAGATAGCTCACCCTTTGAGGAAGTTAATTTGCTTTATCTATTTTTTGCTATTGATTATTTTTAAAAACGCATTGCTAGTTAATATGTTCTTGTGTTAAATTTGAATCAAATGGTCATTAAATTTATACGTGCTATTCTCAATGTGTAAAACTGGATAAAAGTTATTTTGATACTGGAAACTTACATTAGCAATAAAAAAACAAATGACATTCTACGCAGTTTTAAGCTATTGCATAGCTTTTATCGCGGGCTTTGAGCGCGGCGAGCGAATCAAGAAATTCCGTAACGAAAAAAAAACCTAACACCCCACTCCGCCTACCATGAAGCTCGGCAGAAAGTTCGCTTAACGTGTATGGTACGACTGTACAAAGCTCGCACGGATCGAGACGAGCTGCTAAATCGGACGAATATGTAAGCAGCTGTTTGTGAGAAAGTACTCGTATATAGGTGTATAGGTATCTATCATATAATCTATAAAATGCCACACACATGCAATAGCTTTACCGCGGCAGCCCCCGAATGCCACACTTTTTTTTTAAATTTAAATGCTGTTTATACGTAAACATTAATTTCAGTAGGTATAACTGACGCATTAATATAACATTACTAGAATGACACCTTAAGAGCTCATAAAAATAAAATGTTCACGATAAATTAAATCAGACTTTTTGTATTTGTATACTTAGTTTGTTTTATAGTTGTTCGATGTATTATTACATATAAACTGTCTAGCCACAATAAAGTTTTATAGCAATAAATATTAAATTACGAATTTATTATAATAAACAAAACTTCCTGGATTTAACACCTGTCTTAAAGTTTAAAGAAGAATGCTCATTTTATTGATTTCCTTAAGATAATATTTTATGTGAATAGGAAATATTTAACAAAAGCTTTTACTGGATGTAGGAGGATGTATTATATAGCGGTTTTTCTTTGTGTTTGATTGTAATTTTCTAACGGTAACCGGTTGAGATTACTAAGATTACGACGTGATTTTTTTAAATATTATTACATAACTGTACTGCGCTGTACATGAATTTACCTTTAAAAGCTTGACGTTTCGGCCAATAGTACCAGATGGTTGCTAGAAGACTGGAGAAGCAGTGTAGTTTGTTTATTATGATGCTACATTATAGTTTAAAAGTAAAAAAAAATGCTATCTCTCTTATGGTCTGCCTGTCACCATGACACCTGCAAAGGTTTTGTAACGTTAGGAACTAAAATAAACGGCGATAGAATCCGTTTAAAGTATAATATAATACCGGCCTATAAACGTCCCACTGCTGGGCACAGGCCTCTTCCCCTATGGAGAAGGGATGAGCATTGATCACCACGCTTGCTCATTGCGGGTTGGCGATTTCAGATTCCAATATTTTGGAATCCAGGTTTCCTCACGATGTTTTCCTTCACCGTTTGTCAATGATGTCTTAGAATGTTTAAGAAAGTACATATAACTTTGAAAAAAAGTCACATTGGTACTTGCCTGGGTTCGAACCTGCAACAATGTGTATGCGAATCTGGTCATTGAACCGCTAGGCCACCACGACATTTGGCCCATCCGTTTAAAGTAGTATAATTTAATTGTCTATCATTCGCGTAAACTTCAGAAAAAAATAGTTTAAACTTGATTCTGTTTTTTTGCTTCTATACGAGAAAACCAAGTAAACTAGACTTCATTTTGAAAAAAATCGTCGGTATAAATATTTGAAGACAATTAATGTACTAAGTATTAAAATAAACTCTACTATATTACAATAGAACATTATAAATATTGCCTGAGATACACGTAGCGGCTTCAGTGACCAAAACAAAAGGGTAACGACCAAAACAACATCCTGTATAATCATTGAATTTAAAAACACAATGACATTATTGACAGATGCTTTTAATAAACTTGCTGTCATAAGGCAACCTCTTCTCATAATGCCAAAGAATGAACATTTATTTAAAATTATACCTACCATGATAAAACTCATGATTTAAAAAAAAAAATAGCACCAAAAAGTTTCGCATAAAAATATATTTTTTATTTTGTGACTAACTATTTACACGCAGCTCCGCCCGCGTAGGTGTCGGTTATCGCGGCAAAAAAGTAGCTAGACTTTCTCGATAAGTGGGGTATCCAAACCATGGGGTATCCAACACTGTTTTTTTTTTCAAAAAGGACCAGTAGTTCCTAAGATTAGCGCGTTCAACCAAACTTTTTAGCATTATAATATTTGTATAAATGGAAGTCGTCACGATCATCCCTCAAGCCGATCAATGCTGCCTGAAAAAGTCCTTTGCCTACACTATGGGATTTAATAATTTTATATTTCCACTAACTTGACATTTACAACTAATTGGTGCAAATTAATTATATAAATTTTGAAACAAATATAATTAAGTTACGAAACATTAAGATATCTCAACTTTGCAATTATGATAATTTATTTTAAGTTTCACGATTGCGAACTGGTCTATCTTCAACATGTTTAGACAAGCAGGTGCATACACATATAATTTAAATACACGTCGTTTGTTGTTATAAGTTGCAATAATATTTTGACACCGGTCATTGCCTGTTAAAAATATTCCTATCGTAAATTATTCAATCTTATCTGATAATGTTTGAGTGTTAAGATTAAAAATAAAAGGAGAATTGTTAACGTAACCCTATGCAAAAACTTACAAAATGTCGGTTACATAATGACATACAAACTTCATTATCAATCAAACGGTTTTGAAACGGAATAAGATCAGCCTGTATATTTTAACGAATCTTGCAAAAGCGATGTGACAGCAAGAAATGTACAATTATTGCCGTTCGTATTGCGTTAACGTAATATAAATTAGGAATAAAATGGCAATAATTTTACATTTTTTGCCGTCTATTGTATTGCTTTGCTTTTGCAAGATACGTAATAAAGCAATCGCGACGTGTGTCTTTGATTTACCGACCTGCGCGTACGCAACCTCTATTACCGTTATTAACGGTGCCATCGTTATTAATGGAATTAATCACGTGCGTTCCAAATTTGAAATAAATGGCATCGTATTAGTTCTTAATTGTGTTAATATATTTGGTAACGTACCTTCTAACATAGCATTTTTCATTAGGAATTGAGTTTATGCTTATCATCTTACTCTTGTCTAGATAAAATAATTTAAAGGTATTTATAGTAATTGTAACAAATATTCCTAAACATAGAGCCTTAGTTTTTGGAAAAACTATTTGTAGTCCAACTGTAGGTAGCCAACCTACAGCTAGTTTAACTAATTGTTGGAATGCTGTATTATCAGATCCATGTTCTAAAGTTCGCGTAATATTAGCTATCGTCCTAACATTTGACACTTATCTGCCATAGATTTAGGTACGAAAATATTTTAGCTATTAAAAAGTTCGAAATAAACGTACCTTCGATCTCCACGTTCTCTCCGCTGGAAGAGTCTGAGGAGTCATCTTCTATCTTCTTCTCTGTTACTATAGTAACGCTGTTCTCTCCACATTCGTTGTTCTGTGACCTCTTCTCCGTCACGGAATGGAACTGTTAAAAGAGAGAAAGATTGTAAGGAAAAAGTGTATAAAAAACAAAGTTTTTAAGCATAAAACTAGTAAATAACTCTTGTTTTTCGGGATAGTACAAAATTGTTCCAAATGGTGATTTAAAATACACTTATTTGATAAAAAAAAAATATAAGCTAAGCAGAGGAGGAAGTAGTGTTACCCCTATCATAAATTCTTAAAGCAAGACTGTTACCGATCATGACATCGAGTCGCAGTTATTAGTCATGACAAGTAAGTTATTTGACAAAATATCAAATTGTATAACAACAGAAAAAAAACCGCCTTTGAGGAACCTAGACTGTGTGAAGTATGAGGTGATGACCTTTACTTTTTAAGCCGTTGGAAGCCAACCCCAAAATGGCTTGGAAAAAGGCAATGGTACCTAATTTCAAGATTCATCTTTGAGTATCTACAAATATTCCTTTATACTTCCTTATGGCAATGACATTTATTTCATTATCTAACTAAGCTGTTTGTACGTCATGATTGCAGTTATAAATGTGTATCACATGGTGCATCAATAGATCACTGTTGGCATATGACTGTACTCGTGATAAGAAATGAATACATTTTATTAACAGGTACATAGTGCAACATGCTACTATTTATTTAGTATTACTATGTAGAGACGGTGACGTAAGTAACAGATTCGCTAGGAATCAAAATCACATGAAAACAGAGTATCTATTATTGGTGTGATTAAAAAGATGGTTGCTTACTAAACAAGTACATCGCCTATAACAACATTCTCCTTTCAAATCTAGTTTTTTTGACATTTTGGCCCGCTGTAAGAAACCTTTCTTGACAATATAATATTGACATTGATGTAGGCTCCCCACAATTTAAGTTACCAATTTCTGCTTAGATGAATTGGATATTTACTGAATATGAAGGAAATAATGAAAACTATTTTTCTGAATTCTACACTGAAGATAACACTGGTTAATAAACCTTAAGTATTTCTGAAGGAGTGACTAATGGTATTACAAATTAAAGTAACGTTGCTTTCGTTATAAACAACCCAGATACACAGCAAAGGTGAGTGTTATGCCACATCATCTCACAATAGGCCAGCACAACAGTGACTGCTCAAAATGGCAACTTCTCAGAACCAGTCGGCCATGACACACATTACAAAAAGGTTTACTTTTGTCACATAACACACTTTACTTGTGAATCAATACGTTTTATTCACGTATCGGGAACTGAACTTAGGTAGATTACCAATTTGCCGTTTGCAACAGTCGTTGAACTATTGCATTTTACGCAAAGTCTTTAGTACACTCATTGATATGCTAATAATATATTCAAGATATAATAATATTGTGTAAATATTTTCGTCAGGTGTTTAAAAAATAAAACATAATAAAAACAAAAGACGATCTTGTGATGACAGGCATAACGTCAATGGTTTACAAAAATCAACCCTATAACTTGGTGCTTAAGGTTCTGTTAATTTAATAATGTATGTACGTGACAGATCAATAACCGAACATTACCGTAACGAATTTGTTGAAGTCACGTATCATTTCTACACGCGTGTTTCAAAGGTGATAATTGCATAGACTTACAATGTATCGGTTCATCAGATATATTGTAATCATTATATAACCTAGGAAAACATCTTTAATATGCAAAGCATTGACATTAATATGCGGTAGAGTGCACGATAGGCAACTCATTTTACGAGGTAAATAATGTATTTATGCTTATCTTAATACGATACAACTGCTGATAATAAGATGACGAAGAATTATTTTATATATATGTATATCGTTGATCATTAAGATAAATAAAAAAAGATGACTGACTTTTTTACGTAAGGCAAAAGACATGTAAAAGGGTTTGGGTATTCAATACTTTTTTTTGTAAGTGGAGAAACCCATACCTTGCAGTTTGGCAGAAACATGTGGATAAAATATTGTGTTCTCCTTAAAAAATATTAATTATTTTTACTTTTTGATTTAATTTTGTCACCTGTAAGAGTCAGATAAAATAAAATAAAATAAATTCACTGACTGCTATTTCTAATGCAAAAATAAGATCGTTTCAATTATTTATCGATTGTTTTATACACAGTTATTTTGTGCAGATACACATTTTTTGTGACATCTGATGATATTTATATCATAATTTAAAACGACATTATTGACATAGAAGAAAATATCTCTTATCAAATAAAAGGGAACAAACATTAAAGTTCATTTTTGTCTGCCAAGCTATAATTTACCGCTCAATAATTATCCGTATCTCTCACAGGAAGACGACCTTTCATTGTGTTTTGAAACTAGCTACGAAACGAGAACGGTTGAATAAGCTGTTTTTGCACCTTATGCAGTAATCTATAGGAAACGGTGCTTACGTCCGTACAATGATGGTTGATGGTTGAAGAATAACGGTGCATTGACGTTTTACACAAAAAGTTTGTATCAACTTTTTGTCAAATAAAATTATGACGACAATAAATTGAAAAAATAATAATACTATGATTTCCAGCCTGTACATAATATATCAATAAATTGCAGGATAATACTCATACAACACAAACACACATTCATTAATATTTTCATTAATAATTTTTATGCACCGTGCGTTTTAACGATACTTCGTTGATGTTTTTAATTTCAAAACTTAGAAAAACTATAACCACGCTTATAACACCACAACCAAAAATAAATGAGGTATCAATTAATTAAGTAATTACATGTGTAATTACTTAATTAATTCTTACTCTAATGATCAGCATTAAGTTAATTCAACACGTGACTTACTACGCGTGACCTTCTCTTAAATAAAATCGCCAAACCAGTTTAGTTTCGTTTGTATTATGTATGTATGTCATTACAATTATATATACACAATCATAATTACATGTAAATTGGTATGATAACTCTAATTTAAGGTTGTCACGACTTAAATTTTGTACTTTTATTTGTAGATCACTTAACTGTCATGAATTTAACAGCCTGATACAATAAAAATCTTTAATTATTATCAAGGTATTTGCGAGAAAATTTACCTTTTTATTCAGGTACATTTTTTTTTGTCCTTCGTAGACGCTCTAGCTATGTGCACACCGCATTCCATTAAAATCGTTCAGGAATTTCGTGAATCTGTTACGTAAAACATACGATATTGCTACCTGAAATTCTTTATTAAAGCTTTTATAGAACCCAGTAATAAACCCAGCATTGATGTTAATTTAATAATCTGGGTATTTTAATTAAATGCGATTTTATTGTCCGTGAAACCCCTAGCAATACAGGAGATTCCCAAATGTAGGAGTTGATTGAAAAACAAAAGAAAGTTGTGAGGCGAAAAGAATAATACGTGCAAAATTCGGATTCTGGGTGGTTATTCTCAAAGTCCAAACAAAACATAACATAACTACCTTAGTGAATAAGCCCCCTGATCTCTGATCCACATTAAGATTAGTCTGTTGATGAGTTCTTCGTCGGAAATGTGAATTGTTTTCAAATAGACTTCCACATTTAGAAATATTCCTATGTAAATAACCTAATCTAATCAAGTGCAAGTAAATAAGGTAATCTATTGCTAGTTTTTTCGACAATCAAATCGAAATTGTTAGAACAACAGATTATTGAACATTGACAATCAGTAATTGTAATCTCCGATACCTAAATAATCGAAATATAAGGCGTTCCTATCTCTTGCGTAGCCTTTTTGCAAGCTTAGACTTCGGTCTTCGGGCCTCACCGGATTCAACTGAATACCGTATTTTACATGGAGGGACTATTTGACCCCCAAAATATTTATCCATTGTCTGGGTAAAACAGTATCCATGGGGACCAACAGCTTAACGTGCTTTCCGAGTCACGGAAAGTAAAATGGTAAAGGCGATTTTATATACATAAAACATGTAACAAAAACCCTGTCCGATCCCTGAGAGTATTATTCGGTATCGTACTGCGAACACATATACGTAGCTATTAAGTGGATTGGTGGTTTTTTTTTTCCGTATTGAAAATAATTAAATCAAAATAAAAACTGATCCAAGGCAACGGCGACACTGACCGCTCCTCAAAGTTCACGTACTTACTACCTACAGCTTTGTGTCAAAGAAGCCGCCTATGCGAGACTGTTCATGACCTGTACCACGAGTACGCCTTTATTGGATCTGACAGGGGTTTTGTTACATGTTGTATTATGTCACTGTGTTATCTTTGAATAACACTGACAGCATGAGACTAATGGCCGAATACTGGGATGTCAATCAATTTGAAGCCACCGTTAAATCTCATGCTGTCCTGTCGCTTTAAGGTGTGAAGTAACGACAGATAGACATTTAAGAACATCTTAAAGTTAATTAGCGATTCAGTATTCAGGGGTTAGAGGCTAATTAATGTTGAGTGTCGTTTGAAGTCTATAGATATGAGAATCTTCTCTAACTCTTGATCCAAGGATATCCTTAAATAAATAAAGCCGTCTTCCACGGTTGCCTACCATTACCGGATCAAATGGGTTTAAGTGTTAATACCAGCACTTAGTAACTTTAACAGATCGTACTAAATAGCTGTTTATATTAATTATCGTTCATCGATCTCGATAAGTGTACAGTCGCGATCAAAGGTGTTACATGCTGTAATAATTTCTAGAAGCAATCGTAGAAGTGTTGATATTAATTTATTCGATTAATTAATTAGTTGTTATTGACACTTTGCCTACCTATACTTGGGTATATGCCTTAGGTTTACTAGTAAGAGCTGCGTAATTAACTACACTTTCTCTGCATAATATATAGGTTTCTAGTAATATTACCTAACTACTGTATCTGGATCCCTAAACATATCAGTGTAAATGATTAATAACATAAATCATATTAAAGTCACTGGTACGCTACCTTTTTGAAGATTATGTACTTCCTCAAATTATAGTGCATGTAGTCGCGGGTTCGAATCCCACCCATTACCAACGTGAACCCACTCGTAACACTAGCATTTAGCTTACCACGAGGGGTTAGCAAGAATACTAGTAATGTGCGACCCACATTGATAGTCAACTTTAAAACCAATGATAAGCTCTACGTTTTAATTCCAAACTTCAATCAACTATAAACTTTTCTACGTACGCCATTGATAACACTTTAGTTCACATCTGTACTTACATGCGACAGGCGCATGACAGAATCCTTCAACGTGTAATATTACTTAGAGTTACTTTACCTATATGTAAAGTATCAGTTACAATCTCCTTTATGAACTCAACTAGCTAATATATTATATTACACACAATATAGTACATTGTTAATTTTACAATTTACACGAGGACGATAAAAATATATTATATTTTAAATAATTTAGTAAAGTTTAGGTCATTTGTAAAAGTAGTACCTTAAAAAATAGGACTAGATTTAGTTTAGGTCAGGAATAAAATTAATTTTAGGTCTTAAGTACCTAGGAATGTATGTATGTAATATATAAATAATGTAGCCTACAAATGAATAAGTACCACAAAAAGTATTTTAACCCTGTCACTGTCCCGGGAGTCTCATGTGAACATTTCAATTGTTTAACTATTGTGTCTTCTGACGGGACAGGGAAGGTGGTAATACGTAGAAGTGTCCTTCCGAATCTTCCAAGATTTCTTTGAACCTTCTTTTTTGAAATTAGTAGTTATATGCGCCCCGCGGCGTTACCCGTGATTTGTCAAAACAAGGGATAAAAAGCTTAGCCTATGTGTTAATCCAGGATGTCAGCTATCTCCATACCAAATTTGATTAAAATTGGTCCAGCTGTTTGTGCGTGAAGAAGTGACAAACATACACTCTCACAAAATATCGCGTTTATGTTATTAACAAGATCTAGTTTGGAACAAAACTTTAATATAGCCTAACCATTAAAGCCGACTATAAATGGGTCAAAGATTAGTTTATTTCTTAAAAAAGTGCAATGTTAACCGATTTACCAAATCATTTTATTGATCATAATAAATTTCATAAACCACAAAAGTATTTACATTGCGCACTTTCTATTATCTCTAACCACCCAATTGTATCATAGTCATCAATGTAATGAGTTCATCAAAACAGATTGATTACAAAATAAGACAGTATCGTAACCGTCTGGAAGTCACAAGGTCAGTTTGTTACATTCACTTTGAATCTCTACCATGAACTTATAATACAGAAACTACTACCTTAATATGACATTTACAATATATCCATTGCTTGCTACAACCTAATTGAGTAACAGTGTATTACGCCCAGCCGGCAATGGTTAGCTTACAATTTGGAAATCCCGAATGTCTGCAAGATGTTATGACTTTACTATGTGCTCAGGTTGTTGGCTTGTTTTAAAACGAGAACGAACCAGTATTTTTGTAGTACTAGTATAAAGTAATTTTTATTGTATAAATGCTGTTAAAACAAGTAATAAAACTTTAGTGAAATGACTTGCTGAACGAGAAAAGAATAAAAAATTCTGATTAAATATTAACATAAATATGTACTAAATGGGTAAATACCTATTTCGGAGTTGTTGTCAATGGATTATAATGATATCAGCTAATCTCTTTAAAGCGGCGTAAATATACGCATTAAGTTTATTTTACTTTGGTAGAACGAGACTATTTACCATACCAGGTAAATAAGTAGAGGAAGCGGCACGTACGCAACGTAAAATAAAACAATAAACCACAAAAAAGTATCAGTTTACTATGACGCAAACTTTTGCTTCGAAAACGGGTTGTCGAAGTTGGCCTTGTTGGCCAAACAAACAGACTTAACTCCAACATTGGATCCAACACAAACACAAGTACATTACAAGTTTTACCAAAAGTAATCATGTAAAGTTTAAGTCCTCCAACGAACTTAAATCGTAGCCACCCCTTTGCTTCGGAAGTTTATAATGCATTTAACTTTTTGCTTGTTCAGACTTTTTAAATTAAAATTTTTCAATAGTTTACATTTAAAGACAAAGGTATGTGTTATGTACAAAAATGAGTAATATGTACAATGTAATGTAGTTTATCTTTGAATAAAGATTAAAGTAGAATGCCGTTCTTAGACAAAAAGATGTCTGTCTAATGACATTCTACACTCAAAGCCAAAATTAAAAAGATATATTTTATTTTTATGATTCCACCTTTTTTATCACGTGTGTAGTGTGTTTATATTAGGAATTACCTATATAACCCCCAATACATTAATCTTATCGAACTGATAATGTTATTTATATTAATGGATGTGTCAATATAATAAAATCACACATGATTTACCGCATTCACCTTCAAACGCGCTGAGTTTGGATTCTAACTGTATGGTTGTAGTGTATTTTTAGATTCTAGCAAACAATTTGTAAAATTAAAAGGTATTCTTAGTATATTTGTTTTTAAATGTCATATTATGCAAGGATTTGCGTATGTAAAAAAAGCAATTTGCAGCTTAACCTCACGGAAAAATAATTAATTATGAGTGGGTTTATTTGATGAAAATTCAAGTAATTTAACGGGTCCTTCGCTGTTTGACACCATGAATTTTTGACACCACGGTGTCAATCGCAGAAGAACGTTTTTTGAATTGGCTGTTTGGGACCACGGTGTCAATCGACGAATACCTTATTTGGCTTCGTTGATTGACACCATGATGTAAAACAGCAAAGGACGGCCCATTGGCATTTTTATTATAACATAACAATCATGCACAAAAGTGTTTACACGATTTTTATTTAAATTATACATTTTTTCTTAAAGTGCTTGGAATGGCAAAACTGTTTAGTTACCCATAAAAAAAATTCCGATAGTAACTACTACGTTTTACTACTATTATACTTTTTATATTTAAGGCAAGATGATTATGTGATTTTTAGTACTTAGTTATTAGTAAAAAAATTATTTATCTTTTCTATCTGTGATTTTTTATTGTTTATTAGAACTTTTTATGTATATTATGTGATTTTTAGTAGTTAGTTTTTAGTAAAAAGGTAATTTACCTTTTCTATCTGTGATTTTTTATTGTTTAGTAGAACTTTTTATGTATATTATGTGATTTTTAGTAGTTAGTTTTTAGTAAAAAGGTAATTTACCTTTTCTATCTGTGATTTTTTATTGTTTAGTAGAACTTTTTATATATAAGATAAGATGATTAAGTATGTGATTTTTAGTACTTAGTTATTAGTAAAAAAAATAATTTACCTTTTCTATCTGTGATTTTTTGTTGTTTGTTAGAACTTTTTATTCATATACAAGATTTATTCATACAAGATTCCATTAAAAATTTGATTGTAATTTTTGTTTTAATAACCGTTTTCTTTTCGCCAGTACACAAATCACAGTTGACCTTTAAATTGTTGAAAGTGGTCCAAATCAACAGTTTTATACCATGGTGTCAATCGACGAAAACAAAATAAGATATTCGCCGTTTGACACCACGGTCGCAAATTATTATGGAAATGGTCCTAAACAGCCAATTCAAAAAACGTTCTTCTGCGATTGACACCGTGGTGTCAAAATTTCATGGTGTCAAACAGCGAAGGACCCAATTTAACTTAATGATAATATGTTATTGTAGGTATAAATAAGTGGACTTGTATAAAACTTATCAAACGGTTGTTTTAGTAAAAACAAGAATAATTATGAATACGCAACAAAAGCAGAAATAAAAAAAAATAACGACCCACTATTCTAACATCGTATTCGTAACAACGTGAGTTCATGTTTTGAATCAAAAACATAGAAAAAACTCACCGAACGGCTTAGAATAATCATTTTGGATTCTCGTCTCAAACGCCTATAACTTCTGACGTCGTAAAAACAATCGTCTTCGTCGTCGGTACACGACGTTTGGAAGACGTGTCGAAGCATTTTAATCACAAAAACTCCACTTCAGACTTCACTATAAGATACTGTACTTTGAAACTAATTTTAATGTTCGGAGACAATCGCGGCTTGTTTCCAACTTTAAAAATAAATGAAAAATAAACGTTTTTCTTTTAATAATTATTCGATACAAAACTTTTTGGAAAAAAATCTCAAATTAATTATTCGAATGATTTGAAATTTTAAACTCTGATTTTTATTTGCGTTCGAATTCTAGTTTTAACGTCCAACCAATTGTCGCAATGGTTGTCAACTGGCATTCTTACAATCGATTGAAAAGTATCTCGGGCGATATTGCTAACAAAAGCGTCTGTTTTTTGCTTCCATATTTCAGAGTTTATTTTTGTTGTTTACACCACGTGGGTGTAAATTCAGGAAACACGAAACAATAGTACGTCGCTTCCTGAGGCAACAGTTTATGCTTGAATGTGTGTTAGTAAATATGGCTTGATTTGTACCTACTTGATTTTTACACATTTTTTAGACTGTATCCGCAAAATATACAGAGGTTAAGCCATAATTTTGTGATCGGAGTGAAACGCTTATTATCGACTACCATGCTTAGAACAACTCAATCATCACATCTCTCTATGAACGTAGGTATGTGTATTTTAAAATATCCAATCAACTCGGCTCACAGAGTAAATAATTACACAAAGCAACATCAAACGTTTTATTACTTTTTCAATCAAACAAAATCGATTTCCTAATCGATTAGTTGCGATTATATTTCGTTACGACTAATGTAATCGATACAGTTGAAGCATTTAGTGCGACATTCGTTTTTCATAGGTCTTATGTCAGTGTGTAATTGTAACATTAGTCTTTTTTAAGGAAAAACTTCATTAGCCAATTGCCTGGGTAAGTGATAAAAAATACAAAAAAAAGAATACTAAAAAGAGGTCCTCAATAAATCAAAACGTTCCATAACATATTTACTTAGCTACCCATTTCCAGTCATCAGAAGTCCTAAATGTTATAATTACACTTAATAAATATACCTCGTAACACATAATTGAAATATCTGAAAATGTACTGAAACATGTTATCGAAGTAGAGCGACAAACATTTCAAGTTGAACGACCTTCGTTTTAAAATAACAACTATTTAATTAATAACTTGTGATAATAATAACATGTCGATTGACAAAAGTGTCAGATTTGAGGACATTTTGAGGCTACACACACATTTGTACCTATATTTTCATTCATGTAGGTGGTCTATATTTGATTTGTCCTTTGTCTACAATTTAAAACAATTATTAATTCAAACAAGAGAATGCTATTCCATGTTTGTTTGTACGTTGATCAATAATACCGAAATAGTTAAACAGATAGATAGGGCTGTTGGTTGATATAAATAATTACATTTTAACTTGAAGGTACGTTTTTGATCCCTTCATTTTAAAACACGTAGATTTTTTTTTAGAGATTTACGCAAATGTTTGACATTGAAATAAAACAATTTTTGAACGGATTCTACCACTTTTTATTTGGAATTGAAGTCCCGTGTGTCCTTTGCAAGTGTCATGGTTACGGGCAGGCCGAGGTGGTCTTTATAGTGGATGTTGTTGTTCTGTCGTCGTGAATTAAAATCCAATATACAGTGGGAATTAAATCCGTTTCAAAAAGTTTTGTTTCATAGAGCTACAATATAAATATCTAAAGTTACTTTTTATCACGACAATTATACGCTATAATGATAACGCGTGAACAATAAACATTGATTTCGTTAGTTCTGGTTTTTAGACACAATTCTGTTTATTATTCAATGCATAGGACCAACCGGATAAATGGATAAGGGCTCCAGTGGAATTCTTAATTGGTAGAGCCATGAGATATATAATAAGAAAACATGTAATGGAAGTTAAATTCCTACCTTAGAGTAGAGGCTAATAATACCCAAGTCCTACCGTGGAAATAGAGAAAATGTAATTAAATAATTTTATTTCAGTACAAATTGTGTCACGTTAGACTAGAAACATAGCTTAAGAAAAGGCTAGTCAGAAGAAGGAAATCTAGACTTTGTATGGCCAAGATCCTCACATTTATCGATGTTAAAAGTACGTCACTATTATCGATAGCATGTCGTTAACCAATATAATCCTTATCATTATCTATAAGAAGTGTGTCAATATGCCCCAAGCATTATTCTATATATTTACCTACACATTTTATGATAACGCTATCTTGTATCACGTGATAAGATTAAAATATAAACTTTACTAAGGTTTGTAAAGTTAAGTCGTAAAAAACTTTTTTCAAGTTAGAAAAAAATTTATATTTTTCAGAAACCATTTGTTTTTTTTCTTCCCAGCAAGAGCACTCTAAAATTATGAATGGCAGATGATTTCCACTGGGCACAGGTCTTTTCTCATGTAGAGAAGAAATGGTGATAAATACCACGCTTGCTCATTGCGGATTGTCGATTTCAGATTCAAATTTGTGGAATCCAAGTAACCACACAATGTTTTCCTTCACCGTTTTTCCATGGTGTCTTAGAATAATTTGAGAAAGTCACATTGGTATGTTGCTGGGTTCGTACTACCAACCATGCGCATATAACACCGGTCATTGAACCGCTAAGCTACCACGACGAATTTTGATAATTGATCGTAATCAAAAACTCTGTTTTTATTTCGATCAATTACCAACCGGAGGTACGAGTACGTAACATATTTTGAATAAACAATTTCTAATCTTGCAAGAGATGACTGTCTAATGTAATTAGATCATGTAGTTGTAAAGATTAGTTGATGACAGTAAGATTGATAGGGCTAGATAACTAGACTAAGTACATCGAGCTAAATAAAACTGTGTCAGTAGTTTAGCCGTTTTAGTGTTGTTTTCGTCAGACCGTAAATTCTAAAAGAGATTGCAAAGCATAAAATCATCCTTACTTTACATAACTACTAATAAATGCAGCACTTGGCACTTATTCATTTTATTATCTACACTAATATTATAAAGAGGAAAGATTTGTATTTTTGTGTGTATGTTTGTACTGAATAAACTCAAAAACTACTGTGTCGATTTTAAGAATTCTATCACCATTAGAAAGCTGCAGAGGTCTGCATTCACCCAGAGTAACATAGACTATATTTCACCGCAGGCGGAGTCGCGGGAAAAAGCTAGTAGCTTATAAAGTATGTATAGAGGATAGTCGACCATCGCTCAATATTGTATGGTAGTTAAGTCTTATGAAAGCACGACAACTATACTAGTTAATAATACCTACTATACACCATAGGTGTATTGTAGGGATATATCTCAAAGTTGTTTCTCGTCTGAGAGAGCTCCAAAAATTTATAATTTCAATTTAAAACAAACCTCTGACAATAAATTTCTTAAATAATGTCTCCGTGTCAGCAAAATCTATAAACACGAGTTTATTGAATTTTATAAATCTATTAAGATATGAGATTAAATGAAGATTACTATCAATGCCAAACCCCTTTATTTATCAAAACGTAATCCGTCTTATTCAAAGTAGGTTAATAAGATAACAGCTCTGCCTACCAGACAATGTGGAACGTGGAACATGATAAGACACGTAAATATTTAAATAATATATAACTAAAGATAAAGTCTTCGTGGGAATGTGATACAACTTAATTCGACTAGATTTAAAGAATAATATCCATTGCTCGCTGTATTTTTTTCGTAGGTTGATACTTGCTTATAAGGTACGCAATGATAACTGTCCTATCCAAAGATATCTAAGTCTTCTTCAAAAGTGCGTTGTTGTCTGTCTTAAAAATTGTAAAAGTAAAATTAAATTTACCTATTAGACGATGACATGATTTAAAATATCTTAAACCAAGTATACAGTCAAGGCAATCATAACATTACCAAAAACAAAATAATGTATTGTTATAAAATATTAAAATATAAATTACTAGCTGTGACCCGCGGTTTCACCCGCGTAAGGAGTTCCCGTTCTTGATTTCTATTCACTGACGCAATGAGACGCAAATGAGTCTTTGATAATTGTTTAAAACAAACTATGTTTTTTTATTATTTCCTTTTACTAAAACCTTGTCCTGAACACAATAAAAAAAGAATAATCCAATTTGATGCAGTCGTTACAAAGTTATGCGCTTAGCAACAATTTTTCGATTCATTTTGTATTATAGATTATTGATAACAAATTAGCTTAGAGCCCAGGGGAGCGCATCTACTCCTAAGGGACACTAGCACTTAAAAATCTAGGTTCAAAGATAAGGATCAACTACAAAATGTCACTTAATAATGATAAATTGATAAGATTAGTAACCTAGTTCTATTTTAGTTACAATAATATACAGCAATGCGAAGAGCGTTCACTTGTTTTATCGTGTCCTTCAAAAGGTTATTGCGCATATTAAAGGATTGGCTGTAATCTCTATGTTTGTCCTTTAAGCTTTTTGTTTATATTTACGCTTGTATTGCGAAAAAAGGTGGGCAGGTATTGCACAACATATGGCAGATATTAAATACAGAAAAGTTAGATCAATGAACTCTTGTATTACGTGAAAAATTAAGAGTAATTTGCGACTCACATTGACAGTAAACATTTTTTTTAATAAAAAATAATCCGTTATTTTATTTTAGTTCTTTTCAAGAAATTATTTTTAAACTGCAATCTATAAAAATGACGTTTTGAAGAATATAAAAAATATGAAAATTAATGTTCGAAAAGAGAGCTTATTTTTTTTGTTTTTGTTGTTTCCCCGTTTTACGCCTTACAAACCACTTTGCAATTATAACTACCTTCATCAATTATTTACAAATATATACCATAAAAACATAAACAAAAACTCGATCAATTATCATGAATTGATCTTAAAGTTACAATTTAAAACGATCAGCCAAACATATCGGTTCTAAATAGCTATGTTAACTTAGAATATTTTATGTATATAACTAGGCGACATTTGCACGTGTCAACATAGTTTTATATGTTTCCATGGCCTATCTCTACTATGGAAATGCACTCAGCTCCGATCTTATGCAATGTTTTATAGGCATTGACGTACATTTGCGTCATTTCATAGTTTATCTTAATACGTTGCTATTATGCACAAATATTGACGATGCATACAGTTCATGTAATAGGTCGCGATGTCTATAATTGATTTTAATTAATTCTAAAATCATAACATAATTAAAAAATATGTTTAATAGGTACCTACCTAACAATATTTTAAATCAGAAACCTTGTGAATATAGCCGGATGCTTAGAGCTAACTTATGAAGTTAAAACGATGCATGGACTAAGACGAATTTTGGTACACAAGAAACTTAAATCCTGGATAAACATAAAATAATTATCCGGACAGTTCAATAGGAAAGAAAAGAACTTGGGTAAAACTGTGGGACTAATGCACTTAAAGTTCGGAGGACATTCTGAAGTAGTTGAAATGGTAAAAGTATGTGCCTATCTCATTTTCAAGCAGGATCTTTCAAGGATTTGTTTAAATAATACAATATGCATAAAATGATTTAGTAAAAACAACAGGCGGTTGCAGTAATTTAAACATGTTGTAATATTATATTCTACGAAAGAATCTTATAAACAGGTACAACAGAAGTTCGTGCTAAGCTATGAGTATTGAATTAATAGCAATTATAAATAATGGCGTAATAATATCGCATGGAAATGTTACTTGTTATTTCCAATGACGCAAAACACATCGAAGTTATGAAAAGGGGTTTCGTGATTATTTATTTCCTGCTGCTGAGGTCGCGAAAGGACTAACGTAATACTGGTTAGACGTTTTAATATGTCATTATCACAAATTCTTTTGTATCTTTTTTAATCAGAGGCATTTTATGGATGTCCTTCGCCTTGGGGAAGGCGATGGGGTATACCGGACTATTGCCGGCTCAAACCACCGGTGTGCATGCCCGTTCCCTAATCCGGGAGGGTACACACTACATACCACCGCATATATATAATTATGTCTTTTGTATCTTAGTCCATCTCTAGGATTAAATTCCAATACTAAATACTCAGTCTTCAACGCCGAGTGTACGGAAGTGTCCGAGAGTGGAACATTAATTGCGATACAGATATTTTGCAGAACAGTAGGAAGTCTTGCAGTGTAAACATAACAATACGTATATCACATTTGTATCGCCACGAGTGTCTTAGGGTTACACTACTGCGCGCGAACTCGCGGTCGTTCACGCGTTTTTTTGTTTATCTCGGAAGTTGCATGAGCCATAGGTATCAACCTATTGCCAATACTACCGCTCATGCGATAATCCGTGCGTCTGATGAACATATCGCGCGACCATGCGTTTAAAGTTTTAAACATACCTACTGTGTTCTACTGAATGTCTTATTGATTGACACGCGAACATGTGTTGCGATCATAGGCCGTGTCATAGCATGGTGAAATCGCATAGCATCATCGCGCGAGCTATGACAGTAGGTCGGTGACACCCATTTTTTTTTTTTTTTTTATTTTTTTTTTTTTTTAAAAAACGACGCCCGCACTAAGGAATTTAATCCTTGTGTCGCGGGGGTTTCACAAACATTCAAATCACATGCACAAAGAACACCCAGACTTGGAACAAGCATTTGTGGAACACACAAATGCTTGTCTCATGCGGGGATCGAACCCGCAGCACATCGCGCACAGTGGTAATCAGCGTGGTGACCTATACCACTCGGCTATCCGTGCAGTCAAAATGGTTGAGTAAGTGGTTGAGTTAAGGGTGAATTTGCTGTTGAATCTTTTAGATGCGTTTTAACTGTATTAAAATACATTAGTATGATCTGACCTTAAGTAGAACCGGAGTTTAAGGTTGTCACTTTTTATTTGAATAGTAATCTGTATTCTTCAGTATAATTTATAATCATTTTAATTAGATATTATTATGTGACATAACCTCGCCATTGATTACTATAATAAAATTAATAAAAAAATTAAATAATCATGGCATATTTGTTATTAATTATGGTGACGTTTGATGGCTACATCGGATATTACATTTGCATTACTATACAACATTTATAGTTAAACTGCGTAAGGCAATATGATAAAAGCGGCCATGATAGTATATTTTCATCAATATCGACATATCATACAAATTGTTTAAATTAAATTTCTTTATGCATTTTATCATAGGTGGGTCTTATCAGCATTCATTGGTGGCTAGTTAGAAATGATTAAAATTTAAATGATTATTACGACACTGCCTTTGGATGTATACATAAATATAGAAAAATTAATTGTGAAAAATTAATGTATTTTTTACAGATTAAGTCTTATCAGAATCTACATCTATTTTCATTCCTTTACGATACGTGAGAAGTAGATTAATTGCTTCCAATTCCATTATAATTAATTCAACAAAATATCGTAAATGGTTAGTTGAAAAATGATAATAAACCCGTATTCTGTATATAGATGCGGACAGACGGACTATTTCGGGAACAAACGCCCGACGCGTGAGTCACCCCGGATGACTGTGTCATCAGACGAGTTTACCTATAACAACGTATTTTAAATGTTACGTAGCTCTTTGACTATGTTGGCTTAACAACATACATGAAATTATAAAATAGGGCTCCAGATATTTTGACTAAGAGCCTAACGTTATGGATATTTCAGGGAAAAGGAAAAATAATGAATTGTTGTAATACGAGTACTTAAAATGAAACAATTCCAATTCGTTGTTTTGGGCTTACAGTGAATCGTAAAATACTACCTACTAGTACCCATTAGGTATGTCGTACGTACAAAAAGGAATCCAAGACTTCTAGCATAAGTACTTCCAAAAATATTTTTTTTATGATAAACATTAAATAATAATAATAAGAAATATGATTTTGTCTTATAAAAAAACTGTCACCTGTGAATTGATCCTACTGCACAAAAAAGGGCTTGCAAGCCCTCAATAAACAAAAAAACATCGAGAGTGTAACGGGAGTCGGGACAGGCCAACGGATGTGCATGTTCTTTTTTTTTTCTGCATTCTGAATAAATAAATAGTGGCCTATTATAAGAGCTATAGGGACTACTTAATTCGTTTTAATAAAGGTAGAGCCATATATGTGTGTTGGTGCGGCATTGTCATTTAAATTGACAAATTATTATTTTAATTTAATAATTACTTAATTAACTTATTATTGCTTACAATTTTAAACTAAATCCTTTATGATTTTGGCGCTACGTTTGAGAAGTTTACTAGAAAATTGAACTTATTAAAATATATTTACATTTATTTTAATACCTTCTCTACAATTTGATGCCTTTAAGACTTCTGAATGACAAACTATACCAAATTAGTTTAGATAGACTTAATTCTAAGTTCAGAGTATTTTGTTGTATTCAAACGTGATTCAATTTATCTAAATAAGCAGGTGTTACTTTAGTTTCTAACTTAACAAAGTATCGAAACTTTGGCGACGGCTCTATAAAAAATTCAGGTAGTTTCTGCGACACGTCTATTGTAAATGTATTGAATGAAATAGATCCTTTTTTGTATTGATATTTATTGTTAGGTTCTATATGTATATTTAAATACTCATACAATTTCAAAGATTAAAATTATTGAAATTGTATCTGCTGTGGAATTTGTTGCGCCGTTTCTTCTCCTCAGCTAGAAACGGTGAAGGGGGGTTTGAATCAGGGTGCTGTCTAGGTAAAACTTGAATTTCAAAAAGTTCTACATAGAATCCGAATTTGAAACAAATGATTTTTGATTTTGATTTAAAATAAAAAAAAAACATCACTTCTAATAGTTGAACTTTGTGGAAATTGTTTTCTGACTCAAGAATCACAGGTGCGAGCTTGCAAGGATTCAATATGATTAGGATTTTATGCTTTGTAACTTTAAAGGTAAAGCTCAAAGTAAAACAACCAAAGCAGAGTATAATGATCAAACTATATTATTCTTGAGCACATGAATGAATTCTCTTGAAAACACCGTCCTTTGTTTTATATACCAATCCTTTCTCTCTCTCTCCTAATACCCGTCCCTTTCACTCAGTTACGTTCCATTCCCCAAATTTATAAGTGAAGGTTGTTATTGTAGATATTTAACAATACTATTTTATTCTTAAACTAGCTTTTGGTCGTGGTTCCGGCAAATTATAGCTTATAGCCTTTCTCAATAAGTGAGCTATCTAACAGTGAAAGAATTTCTCAAATCGGACCAGTAGTTCCTGATTTTAGCGCGTTCAAGCAAACAAACAAACTCCTCAGCTTTATAATATAAGTATAGATAAGTGAAATTTCACTACTACGACGCAGAAAATAATAGCAATTGCTGCAAAAACCTGTTAGAATGACGCAAATGCCGACCGATGCATTTTTCCTTAATAGTGACATTATTATGAATAATGCAATATTTTCCCTATCGTGCGGAATAGAGGAAATATGATAATTTTATAATTGTAACGTTTTTTTATGGACTTTTAATGCTGTTACTTGATACAAAACTGTTTGTTTTCGAGAATTGAATTGAGAATTTTACTAGTTTTTTTAGTATTAAAATACTACCTATACAATGGTATACCTAGGCTAGGCTGAGGCCAATCGGATATTTTAATTTATCACATTTATCAAGAAAAAATGGTAAAACAAATTAATACTTTTAATTTATTTTAGATATTTAGTTAAAATATAAGGTTTGTACAGAATAAAACGTGCAGATAGTAATTAAAACTGCAATTCTATTCAGCAGCCTTCAGCCTAAGATTAGTGTTGCTGTTTTTATCCTTGCCATTCATCCGTATCAATCTATTTAATTTCAAGGTCAACACTTTCAGAGTTTCGGCTATCAACGACTCCATTAAAAACTCTTATCAGCTTTTTTTATCCGAAGAGTCGTTTTAATGAAATAAAAAGAGATCTAGCTATTCGGTACGGAAAAAAACCTGGTGAATGGGCTAATTGACATTTACTCTAAAAAAAAGCCCAAAAGGGTTTAAAATTTTAATTATGATTTTATTAAAAAAAAAAGTGTGCGTCTTTTCTGTGGTTATAATAAATACTTTTTCTTTGTTCTTCAATTATGGCAACAGATTTATTGTTTGGGTCCTTATTAAGACGATGCCTCTGACTATTATGAACATCTTCCGGAAAATACATCCGCGATGAACAAGATATTATTATGTTTACAACTCCTAAATATTGAATAAATTCAAGTGCAATATAAATACAAAGGTACCTACTTGTATTTTTTCCGCGTTCATACGTGATAAGTTTGACTGCAAATACATTGGTCTTTGTTTGTTACTTCAGTGTGTGGTCAATGCCATCCACAAGGCTGCTAGTACATCCACGTCGAGGAAGTCATGTTACGAAATGTATGAGTTATTTGTATGCAATTGCTTATCGAATGATAATGTTTGTTTATCACGCCCATATTTTTTTAAGGATTTAACAATGTGCTGCGCGGATGTATATTTGAGTTGGACTCGATCATTCAAATATTAGATCAGTAGAGTATCAAGTGACAGCTGATATTCATAAACTGGCCTAAACAAATGTGGGCTTTTTAATTAAGCAAAGAAAAAAATATGTATCTAATAGGTAGGTATTGGGTATTGTTAATTAAAACAAAAGCAGCACACTCTAAATTCAAATAACAAAACACGTGTTCGTTTGCAACATAAATAAAAAACAAATTAAGTTTCACCTCCCACGCTAAGTTGGAAGATTATTTTCAAATCAGAAATAAATTATTTATTACATTCGTAAAATAAATTCTAAATTTATTATATTTATTCTATATTTAACTAACGTCGGAGACAAAACCGGCACGTGTTGGTTTACACCAAAAATACTTTTTATTAAAAGTATTATCTGTCTCACGCTAAGACTGTATTATTCAAAACTAATGTCGAAAATAAATTATATAAATGATATTTAAGTTAAACTATTTTTAGTTTTTACCATTCAGTTCGCCTAAAATTTGTGTTCCAATGTGTAGATATTTTATATTTCAATGATATTTATTATTTTATTAACATAATCACGATTCACAGTGAAATTTAATAAAAACAGAATGAATTTGAACGTAGCAATTCTGCGCACATAATTTAATGTCAAAGTAGCAATTAAGCAAATCCATTACTTTCACATTAACGATAATTCTAAAAGATATACGAAAGACGGATTTTCAGAATTATTTTCTTTTGAGAATTAATAAAATTTCTGAGAGTTATTTCAGAATAATAAATAATATTAATAATACAAGATTTGTTAAGAAAAGCGTACTACAACCGAGAGTAAAGCTTAAAGTCACTTAACATTAATTTATTGAAGTATCTACTTAATATAAGGAAAATAATTATTTCACACAAACGAGAAATAAAAATACAGACTTATAAGAACAGTGCTGGACACTCACAATAAAAATAATATAATAATTATGTAAATGGTAAATTAAAAACAACTTTTATTTAAAGGATTTTAAATTACAGTTTTATTATTATTTTTCAATTTAGAAATTTATTTATTATTTGATCGGTCGATAATGTCTATTGGCAATATTTTACCATCTTCGGTACATTTACGAAGATCTAATAGAAATATCGAAAAGAACGCGATTGCCTTATGAATTTGTTAGCAACGCAATATTGAGGCACAATAACATAATCTACTTATGTCCGTTTGTAGGATCTGATCGCAATTCTCTGAAGAAAGTTATTGTAGATATATGCTAAAGAATTGTTTTCCTAACGGTTGTCACCTAAACCTACATAATATTTTACCTACCAATTAAACATCGATACTTAATAAGTCAACTCAAGATAGGCTTGAAACAACACATGCAATTAAAAAAAGAACACATTTGAAAAAGGAAGCCATATCAACTTTTTTAAACGGCCATTATGGAATCGCTCAACATACGCCACCTGTTAATTTATCCCACAGGATATTAGCTTCGTGTGTATGTGATATACTATGCAATAATAAGGCCCTTGTTTCAAGGCGTATAAGGTTCATTTTAGAAATACAATCTTTTGATTTTAATGTGGTTGATTGTACCGTGCAGTTGTTTGATCGTTTTTCATAATATTATGGACTTGTATAAAGTTTTTGTAAGCATTTCTTGTACTAACGTGTATAAGGTTTTGCAGGTGCCAGGTAAATGACCTTAAAAGTTTATTATTCTGTTAAGGTAAACCACGGTTTAATATTTTGTAAAAAATCTGTGCGACTATCTTAACTTAACTCGAGGTATGTAGCTCATATATTATAATAATGTCATATAATTTCATGATCAAAAATGGCCGACTGTGTGACATAACTTAAAGTAATAATTAAAAAAAATATTCATGGACAAAAGATCGTTGTGTCAAATTCAACAAACGAATATCTATGAATGTCAAGGTATTTCCGATAAGAAGCGAGACGTTAAAATAAACGCATAATACAAGTTTATTCGACATTTGTTACTTCAATAAAATAACTAAAAATGTCTGCACGAATTGACTGGCCTGTTGGTCTAGTGGTTAGTGACCCTGACTGCTAAACCAGAGGTTGTGGGTTTGATTCCCAACCAGGACAAATCTTTGTGTGATAAGCACGATCATTGGTTCTGTGTCAAATGATCGTGCTCGTGTTGTAATCTATCTATAATAATTATGTATGTATTTAGAAATATATAAGTATGTTTATCAGTTGTCTGGTTACCATAGTACAGGCTCTGTCTAGTTTGGGATTAGATGGCTAGTTGTCCAAAGATATTATATTATATTTTGAAAAACATCTGAATTAAATATCTAAAAAAACCTAAAATCATAGCTAAGATCCATTTCGTTCACATCAGGCTTCAAAGAGATATCGAAATCATTCAATTCGTTTTGAAGTTACGACACCTATACATAGACAGGGTTAAGCTCAACACTCACACTTCTTCGTGGTTACGACACAAAACTACCTGTATACATTGACAACACCCTTATTTGGACCAAATAAGGTTGATTATTGATATTCGTTATAACTGCCATAAATTCTACCATATTTGTTTTAAAACATAATAAATGCCGAAACAGCGAAAACAATTATTCCAATTAAAAGGAGCTTAATTAAACATGGTCATCAAATTACTTGTTATAATGTTAATTGTAAATAAGTTATATACCTACATGAACCATTTTCAGTACTGAATTTGTAATTATGATCATTGAGAACTTAATATTGCTAAAGTTTCGTAAGTTTTAAAGCTTTTCATGTACCTACGGATGTCGGTTTTCGCTTAAAGAAGTAATTTTTATATTATGCCCATCGAGATCTATTTAGATTTAAAAACGAAATAACGCACCACACAGTCAGAAAATAGTTCTTTTTGACAGGTTTTCTCATATTAATTAGAATTATTGTAATTATAGCTATTTAATTTTAAGAAGAAACACTTTACGATATCCAATCTACATACATTGAGGAAATAAAAATAACATCACGCATGTTCATCTCAAGAAAAAACCTAACTTAAATAAATAAAAAATATCTTGGGACAGCTCAGACACGGCCATTTGATCCCAAACTAGGCTGAGCCTGTACTATGGCAACCAGACAACTAATAAACATACTAATATATTTCTAAATACATACATATTATAGAAAATAACACCCAGATACAGAACAAATAATCATGCTCATAACACAAAGGTTTGTCCTGGGTAGGAATCGAATCCACGACGTCCAGCTTAGCAGTCAGTGTCACTAACCACTAGTGTCTAGACCGACAGGCCAGTCAATATAACTTACGTACTATTAACGAATCATTAATACACACAAAACTATTGAACATTTACAATATTATTATTTTTTTATTATTGTAAGATACTTACATTGTGATGAAGCCGTATGGTTCAGGATGCGGTCACCACATATCCTTCAAAGGATATTGGTTGTCGGTGGAGTAACGTAACACTGTGGGACTATGGATATCTATGGGACTAAAGTACTTAAACTCTATTTTTTGTTCTACTTCCTCTTCCTAGGAAGTATCGAATGCTATTTACGTCATAACTAGATATATTTATAAAGTAATTTTTAAATAGAAAAGAAAACATACATTTGTAATGCACTAAAGTAATGCTCCTTTGTCTATACTTTGCGTGTTTGTATAATTAAAATACAGGATTAATTTAAAAGTCATCTTTTCATACAAACATAAGTCACGTGACCTGTCACTTTGTATGAAAATTTCATTTTCCATTTTAATTTTAATTGATTTCGATCCATTTTCCTTTGGGAATTTGGTTCAGTTTTATGTACCTGATTACCTCGTAGAATATACGCACTCCATAAAAAATAAACCTGTATAACAAAATACTAACATTTACATACACTAGAATGCATACCAGCCTTCTCTTGCTGTTTGCATTATTAAGATTATTAGTGGAGTGTGATCTAAGTAGAAACGAGGTCCAAATCCCTTGGGGTTGCCCTTGTTAACGTTGCTAACGTAATTAGTTTTAATATTGATCTAGCTACAGTCCCTTGGGATTTTGCAAAATATTCCTATGTAGTAAACAAAGTAAAGTAAAAGTAAAAAAGTTCAGTCTTACTGCAGCAGACCTCTCCGAAACATAAAAAAAAATACTTCACTGAAGAAATATGACCAAATCTCTAATAGAAAAAAGAATGAGCTTTTTTTTTTATTAAGTTACTACATTTTATCATACATGATTAATTTAAAAGGAGTGCATTCAACGAGGTAATCAGGTGCATAAAACTGAACAACTTTCCCCAAGAAACATAGTAGCTTAAGAGCCAGTGGACGGCTACCTGTATGTATTTGACCAGACCTGGGATTTTGTACAGTGAGGCCCCTATTAAAATTTATAAAAATTAAATTTTGAAATTAATTGACCAGATCTGCCATTGATATATTTTATTTATTAGGGTCTTAAAAACTTATATTCATCACGGCAGACGGCTTCATGGCGTACACTTCAGCAGACAATAAAATCTTAGCTATAACTAAAGGAGCTATAACTAACTCTCAGGTATAAAACCCGATTTATTTGAATGCTAGTAACTATAAAAGAAAATACTATAGGCTAGAATGAATACAATAGTAATCCATAGAGGAAAAAAGAAAGATAGCTATGAACAGTCTTTGCATACATCTGACCGGATAGTAGCTAAGATTTTGTTGTCTGCTGAAGTGTGTACGCAATGAAGTCGTCTGCCGTGATGAATATAAGTTTTTAAGGCCCTAATAAATAAAATATATCAATGGTAGATCTGGTCAATTAATTTCAAAATTTAATTTTTTCAACACTTTCTAAACTGTCTGCCACTATGCTTAACGCGCGATAATGGTCTGCCATTGTTATTTTTAGATAATAATAACAATATATTTTCAAATATCAAAACGGCAGACGTGGTCAAATGCATTTCAAATTCGCCAAAATTCGATACCTGTCTTACTTGAGCGCGCGCCGCGTCCACCAGTTAGGGCTTAGTGAACCCCCATCTCATATATGGTAGGTATAGGGGCCTCACTGTACAAAATCCCAGGTCTGGTCAAATACATACAGGTAGCCGTCCACTGGCTCTTAGGCTATAGGTAGAAATCTGAAAATTTAAAATCATCTTTTCATACAAACATAAATCACGTGTCAGTGTGACTTTGTATAAAAAGTTCATTTTCCATTTTAAGATAATAATATATTTTGCATCAGGCATACCTTACTAGAAAGACTTAACCTTGACCAAAACTAAATATAGAACCACTTTTTGTTTACTATTAATAAACTTTGAAGGTTAAGAAGACGTAAGTTAATAAATACATCTTTGACCGAAAACAATCCTCTGAATAAGGAACGGGTTTAAAATAAACTGTTATTGTTATTTTTAATATACTTAGTTCATACATTACTGACTAGAATATTTTGTAGTTCGAGCTTAAATTATACTCAATCATATCAAAAGTTGTTGTATGGTTATACCGTAAGAGTATCACAGACTCAGAAGCAAGTGCATCTCATTGATGTTAAGGATTATACGAACAAAGAGAATATACAATTAGACAGAATGTACCTCTCGCAACTTGCATTACCAATATTGTATGTTATAATTACCGCGCAGGCGCAGAACGGGGTTACATAACGAACAGCTGTTTCTTGTTATGTGTAATTCGCTTAGTTTTTATAGTTTATGTAATGTGAGCTATGTTGTAAGTGGGTCGGCAAAGTTGCAGGGTTGCAACGATGCCTTACTTACTTTTCTCCTTCACTCAATAATATTATTATTAAATAACGCCATTAAATGTCCCACTATTGGGCTGAAACCAACATTAAAATTTATGCGAATTTGTATAA
Organism: Plusia festucae; assembly: GCA_950381575.1. Classification (NCBI taxonomy): domain Eukaryota; kingdom Metazoa; phylum Arthropoda; class Insecta; order Lepidoptera; family Noctuidae; genus Plusia; species Plusia festucae. The sequence continues at coordinate 1,370,545 of OX494444.1, read as the reverse complement.
ATTGCATTTATCCATTGTAAATAATAAATGATGGCGTGAATAAAGCCGTGCGTCATTGATGTCCTTGTTAGTGAATAGTTGAATACATCTTAGAAGTTATACAGCTAGTGACGTACATTAGTATCTAATGCATTTTAGTAAAAAAAAACATGAAACTAGATTATGTTGGTACAATGTCAAACGAAGATATAAAAAAGTAGGTAGGTATATTAATATGTAAGTATAAAAATAAAATAATATTGTTAAATACAATATTATTTTAACATTTACATTTTATAAAAACGATTTTGATATTACAAAATGATGTATAAATTTATTCCGAGGCTCAAAAACTTGAATCTATTGTTGTAATAAACATTTTTATTGTTTGTAATTCGCATACACGATTAGAATAAAGATGACATACTTAGAGCTATTTTGTTTGTAAATGACTGTTTTATAATATAAACTTACATGTAAAAATTACTATACCGTACCTAGGAAATTCATTACTTAAATTAATTAGTTACATAATTATTTTATGTATTTTAATCGTGTTTTTTTGACTAGTGGAAATTCTTGTCAACTTCATCTGTCTTCGGAAAGGCAAAGAGATACCGGATGCCTACCGGGTTAAATGACCAGGCTTTTTACATCCCTTATACCAGGGAATACACGGGGAAACTTTTATAAACTACTACTATCCGTTACCATTGCGCCTAAGTTACTTAACTTAACTTATCTACCAACACGGAGACATTGACATTGGCAACAGATAAAAGAATAAGTGTTCGGGTAAAAATAGACTTCCAAGGTTAAGTGTTGTAATTATAAGACTCAATAGACACTTCGATTAATTGCGACACTTCAATGGAGTTTTTTTTTCACTTTATTTACTCATTTATGACTTGATTACCCCTATAACATAAATATAGGTTTAATTGGAGGTACGTATATTCCATAGCCTTTTACAGTTATCGCTTTTATGTCAAAGTTATATCCTTATAACTTTGACATAAAAGCGATAACTGTATCATTTTCGTTAATTCACCGTTACCATAATTATTGTGTTAAAAATATGTTTATCAAAACACATATTATGTTAAGAATTAGATAAAAATATTTTCATAATAATAAAAATAAATAATTTTATCAGAACATAAAAAGAAATATCCGTTATATTTAGGTTGTCAATATTACCAATAAGTATGTATTAAATGTAATAACAAAATAACTTGTCATTGTGTAGGGTTTCTATCTATTTGGAAAACTAAATTGTATTCCAAAGAAAGAATTCAACTTTATTATTTTTTCGTACAAAATACTTGGGCTCATAACAAAGACAGGTTTTTGTTTCTTGAAAAACAATTCTATTATCATTGATACTAGTTTTATTTGTTTAAAATTGGTTTGAAAGTCGGTACTAGCTTTTATATCATCCTATTTTAGAATTAATTGAAGCACTTTTGTATATATAGTAAAAAGTTTATAAAGAAAAACCCGGCAGCAAATTTCCTTAAAAAATATTGCAAACCTACCATAACAAGTCCAAGTGGGTTTTTAAAATAAACCAATATGGCGACTATATTTGTAACAAAGAGCAATCGTAATTATACTTAATTTATTCAAGAACTATTATCAGTAAATTGGAATTCCTTACAGGAAATAACTTCACTTACATTTGTCGTAAACAGTGGACTTTTTTTAATAGAGCGTTTTACCTTCCTGAATTGAAAAGGTGGTGACAATTTTTACAAAGGTGTAAATTCTTCACCATAAACAGTGGCAAACAAATTACAACAATCAACTTTAGTACTTTGACATAAAAGCCATATTGACTGTAAATTAGCCATCAAGTGCGGCTTGAACACAAAAACAAAGATTACTCATAGAACTAATGATTTAAGAAAAGTACTTCTGGTAATATTTAAATCTAAATCTTAACGAAAAACAGGCGCGAGAAAAGTCGTCGATTAACGGAAGACTAGCTAAAAAAATTAAAGCACGTTAAGCCGTTGGTCCCGACTGTCATACAGTGATCTTTGACAGTTGTTAAGTCATTACAATTCTGACAACCAGTCTTACTATGGAATGCTATATTACCTAGCAATGCGTTGTGGAGGTCAGATAGGCAGTCACTCGATAAAAAAAACGGCATCCAGCAAAATCCAGTTAGACTGGAAGCCGACCCCAACATAGCTTGGGAAAAGTCTGGGCAGATGATGATTTATTGTCTACTCATTTTCCCTTAGTGTGGTATGCTTAATTTACTATTACAACATAATATCTATTTGTCTATTTCGAACGTCGTATTTAATCAATATTAGAATTCACATAATCGATCTGAGCCAAAACTACTCGAAGTCCTTTCAGATCAACAAGCCACCAAGCCAAGGTCGGGCCGACTGCGCATTACACATAAATTATCAACAGGTTCTGTGCAGAAGTAAAAGGTGTCTAGGAATAAGTTGGCTTCCAAATTTTTCTCTATTTTCGCAATATTTATATTATTTACTAGCTGCAATGTGCCCTGCGGTTTCAGCTGCGTAATATTTATCTGCTTTTCGGGATGGAAACGAATCTAACAAATGAAAATCAGTCCACGCTTTCTTGGCTTATAAGTGTTATAACAAATCAGATTTTGTTTTATATATTATTAAGATATATATCACAATAATCAATTACATAAATCTCTAACGTCAACATCAAATTAGGTAAAGTTACGCATAAACTTAAGATAACATAATATTAAGATTATCAATGTCATTAAAAAGATCTTCCATTTCTTTATCTTTAAGAGGTATCTTTTTCATTTGTTTGTTTGACAATAATATATTAGATTAGGTACCTACTTGCTTTTGTGTTTGTATTCTTTCGTAGGATCAAAAATTACTCCATAACAATATTCATCATAATCGTTTCAGCGGTTGAGTAGTAAACGCGTAATAGACAAGACCTTTTTATTTTTAATATAAGGTGATAGTATTTGTGTTAAGTCGACCCCAATCATCAACTCATGAACTAAACATTGCGCAATAATATTGATAATACAGAAAAATATCAGAGCAAAAATATTCCAACAGATAAAGTCAAAAGTCAAAATAATTATCAACACAGACAACTACAGTTAGATTACGCTAAACTTGACAATGATTTTAATGACGACATCAAAGTTAAATCACTTGTTATTTAAGATGCACAAGATAAACGGAAACAAGGGATCGAAGATCGCGAGCTACATAATGTTTACGCATTTTTTATGCACTTTGAGAATCTATTTTATAGGTGTTAAGTAGCGTTTATCTCCACTGAACTTATAAATAGCTAAAGCTTGGAAGTTTAAACGTAACATTCTTGAAATTTTTTGAATGACAGTTACCTACATTCTTGCTTAGTGCCATTATTATTTATTTTGGGCACTGCTAGGCAGAGGCCTCACTTTCTTCTTTTTATTCTCGATTTAGCTTTTTAAGTTTTGATTAACCTACAGAGCTTGAATAATTTACTTGGAATAACGCGTAGGCTTGATGTCTAAAGCACCAGCTGCAGCTCGCGACTCAGCCCGCGCGGGTCTCAGTTATCACGTTAAAAAGTAGCCTAAGTCCTTTCTCTTGCTCTAGACTATCTCTGTACTAAATTTAATTTAAATCGGTTCAGTAGTTTAGACGTGATTCTGTAACACACAGACAGGCAGAGTTACCTTCGCATTTATAATAATGATACATAGCTGACTACCCCTTGTATTGCTAACGTGATTATATGATCATATTAAAATTAATAGAACGTACTAAATAATCCTACCATCTTTACAATTATAGCCATTACTATGACGTCATACAACAGAAACTTATTTACAGTTGAATTCATTATATACATTATTTGAATACCGCAAAATAAACAGGCCTCCTTTTACAGTATTCTTTGTTGTATGAAAAACATCAGCTGCTGTTTTCATTCGCTATATAAATAATTGCATTGCTTTATGAAGTGTATCCTTATCGCAGTACACAAAGAAATATAATGACTGGCCTGTAAGTTGTTCTAGTGGTTAGTGACCCTGACTGCTAGGCCTGAGGTTCGATTCCCACCCAGGACAAATCTTTGTGTGATGAGCATGATCATTTATGTTTATTATGTATGTTTATTAGATTTCTGGTTACCACAGTACAGGCTCTGCCTAGTTTGGGATCAGATGACCGTATGTGAGGTGTCCCGAAATTTTAAACGTTCTATGAATTTTATTTTATCATTAAATTATAATGCAATATCTTTTGCCCCCCAGCTCTGCCTGCGTGGATTTCGGTTATCACTGCTAGAAGTAAGCTATGTCATTTCTTGGAATCCAACATTACACCATACCAAGTTCCATCAAACTCGGTTCAACGGTTTAATTGTGAAATCGTAACAAACACAGACAGACATAGTTTGGAGAATTTATGATATTAGTATGGGGTGCTTATGTCTTACCATATCGAACAGTTAAAGGCACTTTCTATGCCTATAAACTTTGTTTTTTTTGTTATCATTCAAGAATCTCAAACTACTTACTTCATTATCCTAATTGAAAAAAAAATCCTTTGTGACTGATATTACTCAGACTTGCTTGCTTAAGAAAAGTATTAACCGGCTTAACTTATCATAAACACAAAGAAAAATATCTCTTTGCAATCTTCCTTTGACTAAGTGTTCCACATACTTTGTTATGAGATCTAGTTTTTCGTGTCAAGTTGTGACTGGATTTCGGCAAATCTGGGGCAATATTTTAAGTAATTTACATGTACTTTCAACGTCTTCGTCACTTTTGGACTATGTCTAGGTGTACGCCACACAAATTCATATTTTTTGGCATATTTGCCGTATAACCATATTTATGCTCAAGCAATCCACATGTAAAGAAAATATACCTGAGTTTTCCAATAATAATTTTATAGAGGTATTGTTGCCCCGTAAAATGTATTGTGGAGGTCCGATAGACAGTCGCTCCTTTTAAAATAAGGTACTTATTTAGCTGAATCCAGCAAGATTAGAAACCGTCTCCAACTTAGCTTGGGATAAAGGCAAGCTAGGCAGAAGATGAGGAAAAAGCAGATTTTTCTGTTCTCAATTAAACGTTGCATTCCTTTCTCTGTATATCAGAAATAACAATTAAGCATAATTCACATTTCAATCATCACAATAAACGATATGAACTATTGAGTAAACAATTAACTAATTAATCTGAACGATGTTAAGGAGAAGTTCCTCAAAACAGAAAAAGAAAACATTCAAGTTATTTTGACGACATACAATAACGTCTGGGAGATTATCTGAGTCACATTTCAATGACTCAGGTTGTTATGACTAAGTGGCGAGCTATCCCTTAATTGTATTTGATGAACAAGGATTCCAATGAACTTCATAAGGTCTTCGCCAAGTTTACTCATAGTACGTAAAAGTACATGGTCCCCGAGTGAATTACAATGAAATTCTTTACAAATCACCGTTGGATTACATTGTTTTGTTTACTTCAACAGAACACAAAGTATTTCTCCAAATTGTAGCGATTTCGAAAAGGTCTTTGTTTCAATTTCGGTTGCGGAATTTTAAACCTTACCCCGAATAAATAATTTGAAAATTAAATTCCATTTCTTGGTAAAATATAATTCTTAAATCACAAAGGCTAGTATTATAAAAGGATAATTGTTAGGTTAGTAATAACATCGTCTGGTATTATAGTTCTTAGTAAGCTCAGGTAAATGTTCCAGATTATCGCGGAAAATGAAACAATTGAATACTTGGCAACCAATTAACGTTAAAGGAAAATAGCTCTTAATAATATACAAAGGATTAGTTCACTGCAACGATTTGTTGTTAATCTTGCAACATGATTTGTTTTGGATTTTTTTATTTAGTGAAACGACAAAGGTATCGTTTCCATTGTTGGATTTTAAATAACACTTCTGATGGTCTCAGTATAAAATTTAAAATACCAAAACTCTGAAACAATCTTATCAACCACCATTTGGTTCAGCAGTATCTTCTATCTGTCCTTTGGTTCAATTGACTAGCGTACATAGCTCGGTCTTCTTAGATAATATCTTAGAATCTATTTTGATATGCTATACTGTATGTTACATCAAATGAACTGGAAGTTTCCTGCATCACGTTGAAATGACCTTAACCTAACATTTTATTAGCCTACACTATTACATCTTTAGTAGTTATACCGTCTTACATTACATTCACTGCACGGACGTCTCAATCACGCATTTCCTCATGAGGCATCACGTATATCTAGAGTAAGTGCCGTATTATTGTAAATATCGTACGTACGTGGCCTTTCCTCCTCACCGTAGTGAAATCGTTCGAACGTGATCAAAATTCTTACACGCTAATTCTCAAGATCAATATCGATAAATAGGTCATTTGATAATCTATATGAATCACTTGGGTTTTAACTTTCTACTGCCTATTTGGTATCCTTTCTTTTGAATGAGGTTAAGTGTGACTAGTGGTATTTGGAAAACCATTTCTAAACTCTGTGTCACTTAGCAAGTTTCGGAGAATTTCGTTACCAATTGTTTTTGCAAAGTAAATACTTAGTACTCACTCCCGTTAATAATGAACTGATACCTAGAAATTTATTTTACCAAATTAGGTTCACAAGAACTAAGTTCAACTATTCTTATATATTTTACATCCCACTCATTGTTTGACATGCTCTTGTAACGGGAACTATCTCTCAACATTTCAGGGATAAAAATAGCCCTTCGCCATCTCCATAAAAAGTCACTTAGCTGCATTTAAGCTTGTTTAATCGGCCATATGGATTGCAAGCGCATCCTGCACGCATATTGCCTGACATACATTTCGTCTGACCTTGTATATAGGTACCTAGAGCATTTTCCTTCAAAACGAGTAAAAATTAAATATTCCTATCAGGTACAGTTATTGAAGTAACAGAAACTTGTTTAGGGAAGTTGTCTGGACATGTTATGGGGCGTTTGACGTCACACGTGGTGTTTAATGCCGTCGTTCCTTGGAGTGAATGAACTCTACTATGGTCTCAATACGATCGATAAAGTGTAAAATTGTTTAAAAACAAATAACTATTAATAATAATTTATCGTTCTCATTTAATGTACTTATAACATCGATTTGATTATTTATTTACAATCAAAATCTAGTACGAGGTTCGCATTTAGTAGCTAAAATGATCTAAATGATCACGTTTGTAATTATTTCTTCATAATTCATACAGGCACGCACGTTTATTTAAATATTTGCTAACTAAGTTTCATAAAAATAAGGTCACATATCTGTTAAATAAAAAAGTACTCACCAATCCCTGAATCCTAGGAAACATTTTTGCAACTTATAACACAGCACTTCACAATAATTCACTTAGTAAAACACTCACTTATCATAAACAAAATGCTTGCAATACCATCATACAAAGAATAGTACAAAAAATATATCGGAGCAACACTCTGTATCACGAAATGCGCACGAGTCGATGCGTCGAACGCTCGCGTGTTTCTGACGGGCCAGTGTAGCTAGCGTACTGGATGAATCGCACATGTGTGTGTAGTGTAGAGGGGCGGAATCTTTGTTTACCTGTTTCGTTAATTGGGATAAGTCTTTTCCATTAGCTAATTAATATTCTTTTGCCCAGACAGGGACAAAAGAAAAAAAATGACAGGCTAATCTCCTCATTGTAGACAAAAGCAATGCGCACATTGGAATTTCGAAGCTTATTTTGTTGTTTTTTTTTATCATAAAAATATGCTGATAATATTTTTTACTGAGGCAATCAGTAATGTTAGTTGAAATGAAGGAGTATTTATGGATTTATGATACTTCATAAATCTATAGATTGCAGTACTACGACTCTACATTTTGGTACTGCCTTATCAGTTTAGTAACGAGTGCGTTTGAATATTCAAAAAATGAGGGACAATATCGCTTATCAAACGAAAGTGGGATGCTAGTAAAGGGGTCACTGTTGAATAAGATAACTTAGTATATTCCTACAACATACGTTATGTCTCTGGAGAATAATATTATTCAACGTTAATGTCGGATAACACTATTTCTTAGCACTGGAGCATTAATGTCTCAATACAGTTTTATTGTTCTGAAATTCCTTGAAAAAAAAAAAACAATGAAAATAATTAAAAAAGGTGGTAATGAAAAGATAAGAGGTAAGCGTTTGTCGTGGTATGGACATGTTATGAGGAGGGATGTAAGTCACATAACAAAACAAGTTATAAGTATGACTGTGGATGGGTATATAAGCAGAGGGAGACCGAAAAAGAGATGTGTGAAAGATGATATGAGAAAGAAAGGAGTTGCCGCGATGACGAGTAATAAAGAGGAATGGAAGGAAAATACGCATTGCGCCGACTCCACATGAATGGGATGAGGGCAGGAAGAAGAAGAAGCTTGAAGTTTTTAGCAATGTTGTTATTTGCTTCAGGGGAAAGACAAAAAATTAATAATCTATACCTACTAATAAAGTGATGTGGGATTATTTGTAATTTTGTGTTTGTAACGAATAAACTTATTAACTACTGGACCAATTTAAAAAATTCTTTCACCTTTAGAATGCTACTTTGTCCTTGAGTAACATAGGCTATATTTCTTACCTGAAAAAAAAGGAACTGCGGACAAAGCCGCGGGCAACAGCTAGTAATTTATATTTATGGCTTATATACTGCAAGTACAGGGAAAAATCTAAAAACTATTCATTTGTAATTTGATCATAATAAGTATAGTCTGTACTTAGATGACTTAAGGACCGAATTCATGATGCAATTTTACGAAATCTAACCCACTAGACTGACGGGTTGGAAACGGTGAAGGGTCGGACTGGATACGGAAGGTGGTGAAACTGATGTTTTGGCACAACTAGAAATGGAGCAATATCCTAGGTTTTTCTAAGTTTATGAGCAATTTTGGTCACATCACATTTATTTATTTATTTAATTATAATAAGGAAAACCAACAGCTACAAAATGTAAAAAATCAATAAGGACAGAAAACATAAAGCCAATTACAGGTTTCCACGGATAGCTACATTACTAGTAATCATTTTAAACCGTAGTGGTAAGCTAAATATATGTTTGTGTTACGAGTGGGTTCACTTCGGTAATGCAATGGGTGGGATTCGAACCGACCACATGATCGCAAATCTTAAGAATGATGAATTATTGGATAAATCGAAGTGAAATCGACAGTACAATGAAGGTTTTTTTCACCTGCAATAGAATAGTTACAAGCTGGGTATCACAAGCTAGTAAAACTCTATCCACAAATAAAAAAAACTGCGTAGGTAAGTTATGCAAATATTTATCTTAACATTTTTCAATCGAGTTTTTTTTTATTTTGATTAGCCCAGATTGCCGGCAAGTAACTTGGCAATGTTTTGGAGTAGTGAGAGCGTATTTTTATATTCTATGTGCAACAAAAGCAGTTTTATTGCTCGACTGTATCACTGCTAGTAATCTTTAAAAAAAATGTATTTTTTAAACATTTATGTACATTAGAACTTTGAAATATGAGATGAACTCGTAACGACTCTTGCCAAGTTATGGCGGGTTCCATATCTCTCTGTCACAATTGAGATGAATCTAATGACATCTCTAATGATTCATCAAACCGTACAGACCGCAGAGTGTACCAAATAAATATACCTACATACATACATACATACATATACTTCAAAAACATAGCCTTCATTTTAGCTCAGTCTGGTTAAAATATAGTTCCTCATTTACACACCCACATTTCACCTGATAATTTTCATGCCAATCATTTTATAACATCATACATAAATTATGATTTTCCGAAACGTCAGAAAGTATATTAAGTATTATTGTATGTATCATAGTACTCAAAAAATATAAAACACAATTCAATGTTTGTATAAGATTGGTAATTTACAGGTAATTCAGTGAGTCAGTGTTTGACACTTTGTTTTAGTACTAAAATAGTTTTTCAAATGAAATCAGTGTCTATTTATGATAAGATTGTATACTAACGATGAGGGAAGATGACGTGATTAAACTTGAATTTCATAATCTGATATCACTGGACCACAACAATATAATATGAATGACTTATTATTTGCAGTATGACAGTTACTCAGTCTTTGTGGCAATACATTACACACAAGTTGTATATTTAAAACGAATAAACTCATAAACTACGGGACCGTTTTCAATATTCTTTCAACCTTAGAACGATAGCATTATACCTGAGTACCAAAGGCTGTATATCTTACTAGAAAGAAGTAATATATTTTAAAATATGAATATTTTTTTAGCAACTTATAAATTGTTTTTTCAACTTCTAATTATCAACTTGTAAATTATATCATAGTAGTATTTAGATTAAGCTAGAAAGTTTAGCTATACTTATAAGCCAAGGTGCGGTCAGCAAAATTGAGTTATACATGTAGTATATGTGTGTGTAGTATTATATATTTAAATAATTATTATAATTATATTTAGGGCTTGAAAATCTTTGATAACATCTCCTTCTCTGTCTGAGTTCATTTGACGTGCTTTAAGACCGTAACACGATGTTGTTATTTGTAACTATTACGACCTTTTCGCTTTACCAACAACTAGTTTTGGTTAGCACCTATTCTGCGAACGGCAGCCTACCACCATGATGCAATATCTTTGCTATCTGTACAGCTCAATTTATAGTGTAGGCCGACATAGATTCAAGTATAAGTCATCCGTGCCTACGTGACTCCAAGTGACGCTATATTCCATACAAGCTAAGTTGGACAACTGAGGCCATAGCATGAACACTATGACGTATTCGTCTAATTTTTTTATACGTATAATTTAGGCCACCATTTTCTCAAGTAATGCTTTAATAAGAATAGTTTTTTGATTGCGTTGGACTGTTTGATATTAGATATTTAATGCTTACTGATACGAGTTTATAATTACTCATTATGGGTAACTAGGCTCATAATTATGCGAAGTTAACAGATTCAAATTTTGTTTTTTAGTGCTGCATTTTTATACATAACTTGATCTATTTTAAAAATAAAAAAACCTTAGTAAGAGTATTTATATAAGCTGTATTGAAGTAAAAACTGTCTTAAAACACATAAATATACAAGTGAGCTTTTGCAAAATATCGGTTTATTCCTTGTCTTTTAAAACTTGTTACGTCAGTTCTCCAGGCAACAGTTAATTTAAAATAGTGGTTCAGTCAATAATTGGTCAGGCGAGTTTGTAACGGTACTCTTTACCCCAGTTACACCATATGTGTAGTTACTCAAGTCTCTTAACTGGGACTGTATTTAACACAATTATATTGTTTACCACAACCAGCCTTAATATACGATACTACTATGTTGCCGAGTAAAAATTATATGTGTGCAAACTTGCAAAGGCTATATATAAGACTTGCTTCTGCCCGCGACTTCGTCTGCGTGGACTTCAGAATTAAGTCCAAAAAGAAATGAAAAATGTGAAAGTAATAAAAATTGAATAAAATTTTCACCCGTGTAATAGAGAAAAATACTAAATTTCAATCATTTCAAGGAAATCATTTTAAATTTTCCCTCGGGAACTACTTGAGGAATCGGGATAAAAGGTAGTCTATGTGCAATTATATTATCCATGTCAAAGGCTACATGCATGCCAAATTTTCATCCAGATCCGTTCAGCCGTTTTTGCGTGATTGAGTAACAAACATCCAAACATCTAAACATCCAAACATCCACACTTTCACATTTATAACATTAGTAGGATTATTAAGTTATTATGTTGCCAGGATAAGGTGTTCTGTATGTGAAGGTCAGAGGAAATTACTCCTTAATGCTGCTAGATTCGTGGGTATCACCATCAGCTTTAATCGGTGTTAAGGCCTAACAAAAGCCATTATCGTTTGGTCCATCATAAATCGTTACAGCTCATGCAACAAGATAAAATGCAGTATTCAACTGTCTCCGATAAGACTGGGAGCCAACATATAGCTTAAAGAAATTCAAGATAGGAAATACCATTTACAAAATAAATATATATATCTGTGTCTGAGTTTTTTTTCTAATTCTTGCGATACATATTTTTTGGCTGGTGTAGTCTTTTTTGATAACAAGAATGTACGTGCATTCTTTTGAAATGACCTTAATATACCATTTACATAATAACAATTAACATATAAATGTCTATAGATTACCTAATAGTTGAAATGAATTAAGTAATAGGTCAGTCAATTAATTATATGAAAATCGTTTAAGATCGTCAATTCATAATGGACGATATTGGTCACGTTGTTCCAACACATTGAACGTGCGTCTGTATTTATAAATAATCCTAAGAAAATTCAATACCTATGCTGTTACTTGGCTTTTTCCAATACAATGCAAAAAATGAACTTCTTCTTAAAATACCAGTTATTCAACGAGTCAATTCTAATAGGCCAATTACAGATGAGTAATGATTACTATAATTATTCAATAAATAAATCGATAATTCTTAAAGCATGAATCATAAAATAATAATATAAACGTAAAAAAATACCTCAAAGTAATTTTCCTCCTTCACGCAAGTTTTTATTTATCTTAATTTTTTTTTTCTAGAAGATTCTACTACTACTGTTCTACAAGTTTAAAATACGTAAGACGTAAGTGTTAACAACTGACTTCAATTAAGGACAGTACCTACACAATGTTTTTACATTCTTGGTAAAATGTTGGAAATTATTTTTATTTAAAAACTAAACAACTGTTTGATATAGTTTGTTTTGGAGCCCCAGAGTTGACTGCAAAAATATTTTTCGGAATCAACCTGCAACAAATAGAAATACAAAAAAAAACGATCAGTCGAATTAACCTCTTTTTTAAATTGTTTAAAAATTATACCAATTAACAATTTAACAATTTCTAGTACAACTTGTATTTGACTCTACATAATATCAACGGCATAAATTTTCCAAATACTCCATTTTACAGCCACTATCAATGTTTACATTGCCTTACGACTTCCTCAATATGAAATCCATTGCATTTCTTGCCAGTATTTTGAGCCCACTTCTCGGTATTGCGTTAGTCATAACATGATAATTCAGCATCATTCTATTCATTAGACAAACAGTTTATCGCATGTAACCTGAATCTTATACAACGAAGCTGATAAGAAGTCTGCCATAGTTATTAAGATGTAAGGTAAAAATCTGTGTTTGTGGTGTGACGTCGTCTGCTATGCAATCTTGCGTAAGTTTTGATTCTCTTTACAGTAATTTTGTACTATTGGATATACGTCACTCAGTACTTACCTACTATTTAATTTATGACGCGCTTCTTAGGACAAAGTTTTTATGTTTTTCTTTGTCTGTTAAAATGTCAACCACAATGTGTGCATGGTGATCAAAGCTCGTAGTTTAAAAAGAGGACTTTTTTTTTGTTGGGGTCAAATTCTAATGACATTGACCCAAGATGAGGGCACAGCGTGGGGATATATCGGACTTGCACCTATCAAAACAGCCCCGGTCCCGTCCTTGTTTTTGTTAGAGCCGCGGGATCGCTTACGCAAGCTCTACGCAGCACCGGCAGGGTGTGGAACAGGCCTGACTCTTGCCGTAGATAATTTATTTATGGTCCGATTATAATTATTATTTTTATATTTATAATTATTATTAATATAATCTATATTACTAGAGTAAATGAGTGAGGTGCGTGAATATTTTATAGATACTGGTTTGTTTTCTAGCTTGTAAGACTGTCCTACTCCTGGGCAGCAACTCCAAAGCTTCCAACCCTCCTGTCATGGCATCTTTTTTAATTTAAATGGACAGATTCCATACCGATGCATGTGTTCAGTAATGAACTATAGAAGAAAAACGATAAAATGATTAACTGGTTTAAACAGATTTTACTCAAGACTGTTGAGGAACAGTATAATAAGCGAACGGTACATCGGTAAACTGTAATTTGTAGAGCCGACCTGGGACGAAGGGTATTTTAAACGACGCCCGCATTAAGGAATTTAATCCTTGTGTCGCGGGGGTTTCACAAACATTCAAATCACATGCACAAAGAACACCCAAACTTGGAACAAGCATTTTTGTGGATCACATAAATGCTTGTCCCATGCGGGGATCAAATCCGCAGCACGTCGCGCACAATTTTAATTTGCGTGGTGACCTATACTACTCGGCTATCCGTGCAGTCCATTATACCTTCTAACGTTCAATATGAAATAAACACCACATCATAGGAAATCTCTATTCTATGCTCCATATACCTACAGTTAATAAATTCCATCTCACTATCTCGTTTGTTCACAATAAATAAACATTAATAGGAAAAATAGGCATGCCATTGACATGAAGTCCATTGTTGTGCTCCAGGAAAAGTCAATAATATCCTATTATCCATTATAATAGTTATATAATAATATCGTATTGGTAGTTTGTTGATAACGTCTATGAATGGAAGCCACGTTCGAAGAAAGTCAAATTTAGTTGGTACTGTTTTATTGTCATAACTACTTGTGACCCGCGGTTTAACCCGCGTTAGTTTAGCGTTTATTATCGCTGGACACTGAAACGACACAATTAGTTGAATTAATTGGTGAAGTAGCGACAGATAGACATTTAAGAGCTTCTCAAAGTTAATTTGCGTTTCAGTATGCAGGGGTTAGATTAGAGTCTCAAAATTTACTGGATTAAATTAATTGTGTTTCATCATTTAATAACGACGATTCGACGACCTCCGTGGTCGAGTGGCGTACACACCGGTTTTCAAGGTGTCGTCAGCTCTGAGGTCCCGGGTTCGATCCCCGGACGGGTCAATGTAGAAAAACACTTTTCTACATTGCCTTGGGTCTGGGTGTTTGTGGTACCTTCGTTGTCTCCGATTCCATAACACAAATGCTTTTGCTACTTGCCTTACTTTGATTATTATTTTAACGTCATCATATTTTATGAACAATTTTATTCATGCTCCTTACTTTACGCGTGAGCGAAGCCGCGGGCAACAGCTAGTCTTTAATAATTTTAAATTATTTTAACATAATATATAAACATAGTACCTACACGGAAACTTAATGCAATAAAGTTTATTAAAAAGATATAAAATAAGATAAAAAGGCTTATATTTTGTGTAGTTAGATATATATTTACTATCTATTGATTTGATTAATACAGCGTTAAAAATAACACCGCTGTACACATACGTATCGTCATAATAATATAGTTCAGTTAATTGACTCCTTTTGTAGGAAAATAGTATATTATTTACTTTCAAAACCAACGAGAACGCAGCTAAAGCTCTTTGGACGAAAACGCTATTAAAAATCCATTATTCTTCATTGTTCAACAATATTCAATTCCCGGATATAAAAACCTTGTCTATAAATTGTTTACCTTAATTGATTAAACCATCGCCTAAAAGACAATGTAAGCACAATTTTGTTTCAAAAATTGTGAAAATATAATTATATTCGAGTAACGGCAGCACCTACGTTCTATACCTACAAATGCGAAAACTTTTTTATTTTTATTTTTTGGGGTTGAAAAGCTAATTGTTTCAACCCAGGCTGGTGGCACGACGTGGGACGTGTCGGACTTCCACCGACTGAAATCACCCCGTCCTGACTCTGCCTTAGCCGGACTCAAAGAATCGCTCGCGCATTCTCTGCTTCTCTCCGGCGGACGAATACTATTATACCTGAGCATAATTATAGTTTAATAAGTAAATGCCATTGCTGTGATTAAAGAGGAAAATCCAAATAAAATAAATTAATTTTTCGAAATTGATACAGCTGTTTCGTAGAAATGATAAACCGACATAGACGCAAATATTTATCACCCCCTGCGTATGTTTTTGTACACCTAAGCAATATGTAACCCGGTCACGAAATTATCTATGCGATTAGCGTCAGTATGATATGGTCGCAGTAATCTAACATTTTGGTAAAATGATTGATTGACTATATTTTATCAACTTAATGAAACCGAAATGTTAACCTATAAATACTCAGTTCAATTAGAGCTCAATTTTTCAGGAAATAATAATTTCGGCATCGTTTTAGGAAAAAGAAAACATTTATATTTTAGTATAACCTTTATCCTTTTATTTGAAACTAGCTGTTGCCCGCGGCTTCGCTCGCGCGTAAAGTAAAGAATAGTATTAAAGGTAGATGGATGTATTCTGTGATTTTCAAAGTAAGGAGTATGAATAAAATTTTTCATAAAATATTATGGCGTTAAAATAATAATTAAAGTAAAGTAAGTAGCAAAAGCATTTGTGTTATGGAATCTGAGACAACGAAGATACCATAAAAATAAACTCAAGACAATTTATAAAAGTTATTTTCTACATAGACCTGTCCGGGGATCGAACCTGGGACCTTAGAGCTGGCGACACCTTAAAAACGTCGTTATCACATCTGATTATCTTTTCATCTGTCTATCTTTGAGAATACCGAACTTCACATACCAACTATTTCAGCCCCTATTTCACCCCCTTAGAGGGTAGATTCCTAAAAGGCTAAAATCACGGAAATACATCTTATTTATTTCAAACTTTGTATGAAATTAAATGTGTCTATCTTTGAAAACGACACAATTCATATACGTACAAACTTCCAACCCCTATTTCACCCTCTTAGGGAGATGATTTTCAAAATCGCTGAAATACGTCTTTATTTATTTCCATCCAGAAACCCGTATACGAAATTTCATGTGTCTATCATTGAAAATACTGAACTTTCCATACAAACTTTCAACCCCTATAGCAACCCCTTAGAGGGTAGATTTCTAAAATCTCGGAAATACTTCTTATTTATTTCTAACTAATAACCCTTGTATGAAATTAAACGTGACTATCTTTGAAAACGACACAATTCATATACCTACAAACTTCCAACCCCTATTTCACCCTCTTAGGGGGATGATTTTTAAAATATCTGAAATACGTCTTTTTTATTTCCATCCAGATACCCGCATACATAATTTCATGTGTCAATCATTGAAAATACCGAACTTCCCATACAAAATTTCAACCCCTATTGCACCCCCTTAGAGGGTAGATTTCTAAAATCTCGGAAATACGTCTTATTTATTTCTAACTAATAACCCTTGTATGAAATTAAACGTGTCTATCTTTGAAAACGACACAATTCATATACCTACAAACTTCCAACCCCTATTTCTCCCTCTTAAGGGGATGATTTTCAAAATTGCTGAAATACGTCTTCATTTATCTCTAACCAGAAACCCGTATACCAAATTTCATGTGTCTATCATTGAAAATACCGAACTTCCCATACAAACTTTCAACCCCTATTTCACCCCCTTACATATAGAGGATAGATTTCCAAAAGAAAAATAGCCTATAGTCCTCAATAAGTGGACTATCTAACAGTGAAAGAATTTTTCAGATCGGATCAGTACTTCCTGAGATTAGCGCGTTCAAACAAATAAAAAAACAAACAAACTCTTCAGCTTTATAATATTAGTAGGTATAGATAATAATGACCAGATCAAAAGCTGAAACATGCGCTATATCCCGTAAGTTATATATTTATTTATGCCAGCTTAGCAGTTTGCCATCAGATCTCGTCAAAACAGGCATTAATCAGTAGTGGATGCGAGATTCAAATACCATCCGTTCAGTTTAATAAAGACAAAAATATGAATAAAGTAACCTTGATGACCTAGCTGTACCCGCGACGTTGTTCGCGCTGATCAGTCGTAATAGGTATGCATGTGAAAAATATTTTTGACTGACTGAATCACTGAATGCGCTTTAGATGACTCAAGTCGCCTGATACGGGTATTTGACAATTTGGTTTCTTTTATGTAAGTCGCAGAAATTGCGGGATTTAGATGATGGACTTATCTTCTAACTGACTATGAACTTCACCTGTTTAAGAGTAAAGTGTGATTGTAAAAACTTTATGCATTTTTGTTTGTCTCGATCAGGCATCAAAAATTACATGAGCAGCAAGCTATCTAAAAAATTAGCTATGTAAAAAATTACAAACTAAAAAATAATACAAAACAAAAAGGGTTAGCTCGATATATTCGTACTTCTGTAAGAAAGTCGGTTCTAGAAATAAAAAACAAAATATGTAGTAACATCAGGATTTGAACATGCAGCAAGATATTTCACATTTCCTATCGTATAACCACCGAGCTGTTTAATACTACTGTAAGCATCTCTATTATAAAAGCCCACGTCACTCACTGACTCACTGACTCACTGATTCTGGAACGCTCGCACACTATGATAATTTTTAAAGAAAGAACACATAACAAAGAGTTTATCATAAAAAAGTTTCAAAAACAATATTTTCGCGAAACGTCAATGACTGAAGAAAAGTATTAAGTTTTGTTATGATTCAATCAATGTATAATACTTTACGCGCGAGCGAAGCCGCGGGCAACAGCTAGTCTTAAATAGTTATTCATACTTCAATAAACTGATCGCTATGGCAACGTTATTTTCGCCATGGTTACTTTTTTGTTTATATGTCAAAGATTACGTGTACAGATGAATGGAGTTTGTGTAAATTTAGAGTTTGATCCCTATTTAATATGGACGACCATATTGATGAGAGCTCATCCTAAATTGGACTTTGTGTCGCCGATATCGCTTTCTATTGATTCAAATGTACATAACTTTTTTGTTTATGAACCGATTTCGATGAAACCAAAACTAAGTTATACCTCAAGTTACGTATAATTTTTGTATATAAACATTGTCTACATGGGATTCATAGATTTAACGTGATGTGCGCACAAACAAACATATAAACAGACAAACAGACAAACAGACAAAAATTTCAAAAATGATGGAAATGGGTTCTGTTAGTTATCTTTTCACACGCTGGCTATTTTTTTTTTCAATTTCTTCAATGTACAAAAATGACTTTTCTACAGATTTATTATATGTAAGAAGATAAGATATTTTTTTGTTATCTGAGTAGATTTAATAACAAAAAAATATTAATACTTACTTACTATTAACTTTTTTGTGATTTTTACTGCTGTGAGAGTTCACAGCAGTAAAAATCACAAAAAAGTACACGAATAATTAAATCAGACACAAAAATAACACATAATTGTTATGTATGTTACACATCTTTGCCTCAGAAAAAAATACACAAGACTTAATTGAGTAAAAATATTTATTTGAAATACACCTTTTATTTTAGGATTTTTTAGAAATACCTTGTACATTATCATGTCCGTGACTCATTAGAATTTTGCACTAATATTGTCCCGGTTATCATATCTAAAAGTTTATCTTTTCGATAAGTTTCTTTTATTGTGTACCGAATGTAAATAAACAATCAATATCTTCACTTCTGATAAATGTGTATCGCTTTAGCGTGTTTGTAATATTATGTTTCACGATCCTAGATTCTATAAAGGGGTAGGCAGATATATATTTTTTATTCCTAGCACAGCGAACTATACATCATGGGTTTAATTTCACAGAGATTCGTAATATCTTTTGAATGAATTGTCCGATTGGGATAAAATAAAAAGTAATTTATAGCTATTGAAACAATCTTGCTCAATAAATAGTTTATATGGATAAGGATTAGTATTTGACGATAATATGATCAATAAACATAGGCTAATAATTTTAATTACTTTGATTCTATGGAAAAGTGGTTATAATGGCTAAAATATAAATGTTTGGTTTATACTATCGCGGACTTTTTTGTAGGCATTATTGAGTTCTACAACTTTTCTATAGAAGTCAACCATACATCTCTAACCATTTAGGCAGCGTTCGCGAGAATCGTTAACGTACGGCAGTTTTTTCGTCGACTTACTCCACAATTTTTACTACCACGAAAAATCCTATCTATTTTCCGGGATAAAATATAGCCTATACGGATTCGGAAGAATCCCTCTAAGTAATGGTAAAAGAAATTTTGAAATCGGTCCAGTAGTTTTTGAGCCTATTCAATACAAACATACAAAAATTCAAAAATACAAAGGTTTCCTCTTTATAATATTAGTATAGATACACATAAGAATATATTTAAGACAGGTTTCATATTAAATGGCCGACTAGGTAGGTATATGTGCATCGTATCACGTACACTCGTAAAGCTCAGATTAAGATTTATGGTAATATTATAGCTTTAATTAATTATATAATGAATGATGAAACATAGCAATATCGACATAAATTAACGAGGGTTGCAAATTATAGTAGTGTTTAGCAGTCAAACTATTATACTTTAAAATATAGGTAGATTGATTTTTCTTGAATTGCTTGCACAAATACTGTGAAATAACATTCTTAACTAAAGAAAAAAAATAAAACATCATCTAGTTTTTTAATTAAATAAATATATTTCTTGGGAAAGCTCACACACGGCCATCTGATCCCAAACTAGGCAGAGCCTGTACTACGGTAACCAGACAACTGACATACTTATATATTTCTAAATACATACATATTATATATTAATAACACCCAGACACATAACAAATGATCGTGCTCATCACACAACGATTTGTCCTGAGTGGGAATCGAACCCACGACCTCTAGCTTAGCAGTCAGGGTCACTAACAACCAGACCAACAGGCCCGTCAATTTATTTCATATTTCATTATTTCGCTCTTCATTCGTTTATAGATTGGCAACCTATTTTGATATTCTATGCAACTGTAGTTCCATCAATTTCTAATAGAATAAACGAAGGTGATTAATTTGTAGAAAAGAAATTAAGTGTCATATGGTAATGATAATAGATATCAATTTCCATTAGATCTAATACCTATTTTGTAGTTGATGTACTTCCTAATAGATGAAAGTTAATTACTGATGTTGATTAATTTAATATAATTAATCTAATATATATCTTTATTAGAGACTTAAAATAGCATTAGCTTATTATACTTAGCTTATTTTTATGTCAGAATAAATTTAATAATAAAATATGATTGTTCTTGTAACAATACGATAGAGCTTTAAAGAAAGATGCTTCCACAAAGTAGGAATCATATCTTAGGCATTAATAATGTCGATGACATCAAGACAAAAAAAATAATGTCCTAACTTAAATTATCCTCCATTGTACCTGTATAATGGGTTATACAGATTTATGTTTTTACACGTATAAACATCAATATAAAAAGGTTTAATACATACATATACAGGATTTTTTATAAGGTGTGCATACATATATTCAACGCGGTAATCAGGTGCATAAAACTGAACAACTTTTTCCAAGAAACATAAGTATTAGTATTTACAGTTTCCCGACATTGGCAACGATGATGATGAATTTTTTGATGCTTGTTAATAAGTTTTCTATTTTTATTTAGCTTTATATATAAATAGAAGAAATATTAATCTCCAAGCCCTATAAATACAGAACCAAATTCTACGAAACAATGTCGTATCACAAAACACGAAAATAACTGTTATCGGAGCAAAAAAATAACGAACTCTTAAAATACCAAACAAAACGCTTTCACCACATAATATATTTCACTTGAAAACGTTCTAACTATTCCAAATTTAGTCAAACCAGAGTAATTATCACTTTTATGTTAACACATTTGACTGAATCACTTTTCCCAAGAAACATGGGTCGAAATCTTAAAATTTTTAAATGAAATTTCCATACAGGTCACGTGACTGATGTTAATATGAAAAGTTGGTTTTCAATTTTAAGATTTCAACCTATGTTTCTTGGAAAAAGTTGTTCAGTTTTATGCACCTGATTACCGCGTTGAATATACGCACTCCATAAAAAATAATCCTGTATATGTATTACTTTTACTTATGCAAATTGCATTTTTTATCACATTAATCAAATTTAGGTAAGTTCCATCAAATTTAGACAAACAATAAATAAACAAGGGTTGAGTTTTGCTGTAGGCTACCTACGTGACTTAGTGACGGTTTTAGTGACAATAAGCCACAGACAGTTCAGATTCTTGGCACTCAATGAATGCATACGTCAGCGCAAACAATTTTGATTGTATTCTGTTTCGTCAACGATACGCCCTGATGCGTTACACGCTTTGTATCACGTAGCTTTGACGAGTCATTTTGTGGAAAAACTTACAAAGTTTTTATAAGGAGATGAGAATTTAGTATCTGAAATGTTATCTTTTATGTTTTTGCATTACCTGGAAGCAACTGCATACACTACTACTACTACTATATAACTTTTTATACTATATAATACAATACTTACTCTGTTTTTTAATCCTAGAAACTAAATTGACAAGTGCAAGTACCAAAACTGACGTAAACGCTATTGTTATCATATTGTGCTCTATGTCATTTTGACATTTGCACTTGTCAATTTAGTCCTTAGGATTAAAAAACAGACACACTGTTCATAACTTTTTTTCCAGGAAAATAATTGATTTCTACAAAATTGCACTTCATCAATCTCAGTTAGTATGAGTCATACAAATATCATAAATGGGTATTCTCTCACACAAACAAACTGTCCTTCATTCTAAATTTGAAATAATATTCCAATTATCGCCTGCCAGTCATCAGGATGTGAAAGTAGTACATATTATTATTTGAGTGACCTACAGCTGTGACGTCACCGAACTTTACCGATAACAGGTCGGTGATAAACGATTTGGATTCCGAATGTTATCGTACTATGTTTGGGTTTGAGTGCGTACTGTCTGTACGGTTTTTCCTGAATTAAAAGTGCTATGGTAAAAGTGTTTGGACCATTTTGGACTTCATTTTATTGTACGATATACAGTATAAAATAATGAAATTAGAAGTGTTTTTTTTTATTAAGCTGTAGTGCTTTCTACTTCAAACAAACTTTTATTACCACAGCTTACACAGTAAGGTAATTTCGAAAACATAATTTCGATACTGCACTACAGTTATTATACATACAAATATTATAAATATGAAGAGCTTGGTTGTTTGTTTCAACGCGCTAATCTCAGGAACTACTGGTCCGATTTTAAAAGATTTTTCTGGTAGATAGCCCACTTAATAAGGCAAACTATAGGCTATAATTTGCCCTGGTGACCGAAGCCCACGCGGGCGGAGCCGCGAGCAATAGCTAGTACAAACATATTTGTGGTCCTACCTACTTAATCAAAGTCAATAAAATGTAAAGTGATTATAATGAGAATTCATTTTCTTTGTTCCATAAATAATCGAAATAATATTAGGTTTATATATAGATAATAAAAAATCTAAATCAAATTAAGTATATACATACCTACCCCATAAAACCACAAACCACCATTAACCCCAAAATTATTCTATACACCATTAGAACGGTATTATAAGCACAAAACATTCCTTTGATTGACCCCATTGTAAGGACAAGTGACGTCACATATACGTCATAATTATAGTTATCTGAGTAACAAGCCCACGCCCACATACCATATTATGGTGAATCCCAACTCATTCATAATTCTTAGAAAATCGCCATTTTGTAATACGAGATGATTCAGATTTTTTTGTGTTATATTTTCCTTCTACGCGTTATTTTGTTATTAATTATTCATAAGAAGATGACCTACATACTAAATGTGAATTGATGTAGGTCTGTCTGATATATAAATTAAGTCAGATAACAAGCCCCCTTTTTTGAGCCGGGAAAATCTTCGTGGACTTCCTCCCGGGAGAAGGCCGGGCTCTTACGGGCAAAAAACCACAGGACTTCCTCCGCCCTGTGGAAGGACGGGTTTGCCGGCTCAAACTACCGAAGTGGTTCTCTCTTTCCTTAGACTGGGGTCCACGGGAACGCGCTGCAAACTACCGCGCTACCCAGCAGGGAGGATCTTCAACAGAGCTGCAACTTTGAGACGGGGATAGTACCGCCACCCCCTTCACTGAATCAAAGGGGCGCGGAATCACCTCACGCGTCAACATTTAGGCTTTGTATTATCAGACTTAGATGACAAGTTCCCGGCTATAACTTTTTTAAATACCTAATGCTAGTTATTAAAAAAACTTCTTTATATCTCCCTCTGCCTTTTCCAACCATGTCCTAGTCAATAGATTTATTTTGTCCTATAATATTTGCCTGTAATTCTTGCTACAGATTCAACTATTTTTTTCATTTTTAACTAACATTTTTGCAATTTTTTTTAAATAAAAGTTATAGACGGATAATCTATCACCTTTAATCTTAAGTTTTGACAAAAAATACTTTAATAATGCGTAGATAATACATGTCTGTAAATGCATAATCCATTGTGATAAACTTTTTAACGTGATTAAATAGATATAGCATAAATATATAGATATTTTAATTAAATAGAGATAGCTTGAATAGAAAAAAAAAGACAATTTTTTATATAATATATATAACCGACATCCATGTGAGTGAGCTAAACCTCGGGCCAAATGTAGTCTTATTTTACTCATGATCGTGTTAAACACAATTTCTATTACATTTTCTTCAGGAGCTTAATATCACAAGATAGAAATCAATGCTCTTTATAATAGTTTTATTTTAATTAATGAAAAAGATTTAAAGTAAAAGAGTTTTAAATAAATAGGTATAATATGAATATATATTGTTTTCTGAGGTTTACGTGAATAATATTAGACATTGAAATAAAACTACTTTAAACGGATTCAATCGAGTTTTATTTTGATTTAAGTTTCCGACGTTTCAACATCTTTGCAGGTGTCATAGTCTCGGACAGACTGAGATGGTATTCGTCTTGACAAGATATGTTGCTCGTGCTACCTTCATATCTTTGTAATTTATTTAACGTTTGTGTTCCGACCTACGCAATATGAGTAATCTGTAAACTGCTGATCTGTGAGTTGCTAGTTTAAATCCTTCAGGAGATAAATATAAAATATGTTCTTCATTAGCATGAACTTGTTCATGTACTTAAGGAGCATTATAAAAAAAAAGCAAAATAGTTTTGAAACTTATGCCGAATTTCTTATATAATCAATATTCACCGTATTCCTGGAATCCTACACACTGAGCAGGTTTAAGGCTAGTTTGAATATTTAATTCCAAACCATTAATATACATTAGAATCATAACTACTCAAGAGATAAATATATATTTAGGTACAACTCGTCATTTATTTTTTATTTCACCTGAATTTAAACACATAAACACAAAATGACAATCTTATTATACAAGTTCTAACGAAACCCTTTAATTAAAAACCTTTTTCACTTCTCAGCTGTATTGATGTTAGAGCTGTCAAAGAAATTAAGGGATTTTGTAAAAGGTACCTAAATAAAGTAATTTCGACGTGATTGAAAACCTGAAACGTTTATCACAATTTCGGTGAACCATTTTTCATGATTATCCTGAAAAATTACTTTGGATAAACCATTGGGTGTATGGTACGTATGATAAGAAGAAATTATGGAAATGAGCTTAAATTTTGGCTTGATATGAATTATAACGGTTATGTTGCAATATATTACTGGCATGAGGTCAAAGTGATCCTGATTTACGGTTAAATGTTTGAAATGTAATAATTATTTTAAAATAATTAATTATTATTCACTTTATCGGTTGACACTCATTTAGTGTAAATTTTTTGGTTTTTATGGAATTACTTTTCATACACTGCTACTTCAACAATAATAATAATAAATAAAATTTAATAAATAAAAGTTGCGGTACTACTTAATTATTAAATAGATTTGATTTTAGGAATTTAATTTTTACTTTAAACTTATAAAAATATCGTCAAATGATTACTCGTATGTCTAAAAAAGTAAACTAAACAATTATTATCCGAAGCAATGCGATATTCTTTTGACAACAAATAAAAGACAGTCCAAAAAAATCTTATTGTTAACTGGAGTATACCTATGATAAGACTTGCCCTTAATTACAGGCCCTTGTTTGGAAATTCTCATGACAATCTTGATCTGTGGGGTAAACGACCTGGTATCCTCGTAAAATTAATTGTCCTTTATTAGGCAGTGTCTTTCGTTAATGCTTCTGTCGATAAGTCTAATTTGTGTCCTATTATTAGGCACGTTCCACGTGTAATTAATTTTGAAGATAATTGAAATTATAAGGTCATAGTAAAATTTCTATGGCGAAAGATTTTATGGTAAAGTTTATTGCAATTACAATTGGCCCGAACCAAACTAGAAATAAAACGTGTCCCTAAATAATAAAAACTTTGATCCAGAAATCTCTGGATGTTGACTTATTAAGATTGTTAGCAAGGCATTTAGTCTAGGTCCGAACCCCGCAGGGGGTGCCATAATTGCTAACGTAGAAAGCTATCTATAGATTTGGCTGGAGACCCTTACGGTTTCGCCAAAAAGATTGGTGAAGAACTAGAAGAATGCGAATAAAAAAAAAATTTGTACCATTATCTTCCTAATTGCAATGCACTGTCTAGATTAATTGGAAACATATTAGGTAGCCATTATGGTACGGTATGGTCTTTTTTTTTACAGTAAACAAATAAAATATTGGATTGATATAGAGTTGCAAAAATGAATGCTAAAGTTGATGAAAACACATATCCAGTTACCTTAGACTAGTTATTTATTAATTAAAAAAATATCTTTGTTCCAGGTAAAACGCTCAATAATGCTCAAGATGGCTGACGCATGTGCTGACAGCAGCAAGCAGACGAGGTTCCACGAGATGCACGTGCAGAGGCACAACAACGTCAGCATACTGTACGCAGACATCGTCAACTTCACGCCACTGTCTGAAAGACTCAGCGCGTCGGATCTCGTCAAGACGCTCAACGAACTGTTTGGGAGATTCGATCAGATTGCCCAGGTAAGTTAATTGAGAAGTTATATAGCTGGCCCGGAAAACCTTGTTCTGATAATTAAAAAACACTGGAGAGGGCCACGCCTATCACTTTGGGGGTAAAAAATAGCTGTTGGCCAATTCTCAGACCTAGGTACCCGATATGCACACAAAATTTCATATAAATTGGTCCATTTCGGAGGATTTTATATTTTAGAATGTACGAAATAGCAGGAGTAGTTTATTATATTGGTTGCTCGACTGGGCTCCATGTCTATGTAGGCTAATTCCTAAAAATGTTTAACCATTTCCGCTGACACTTGGCAAACATAAAAAAGTGTTAGGAGTGATAAATATTGCATTTACTTTTTTATTTTTTTAGTTGGTTAAAATTATCCGCGAAGCAATGTAACTATTCACTAATTTTACATGATAAATTTATGTAAATAAATAATCAATCGTAAGTAAACAGGAGCCGTTAATTACGAAGAAACATAAAAAAATATGATATACCTAGTATGTATTCTTTTCAAGATGTTTCTTTGGAAATGAGAATAATCATCAAATATTTAGACTTGTTTAAATAAACTAACTAGATAGCATGTTGTAGAAATAACGTTATACTCAGTGGAAAATATGTACCCTAACGCTTCATATAAATTGTAAATTCATAAATATGGAATGCAAAAAGAATATTCAGGTGAGATTTTTAAATCAAGCTTTAAAAATACATAGTAAGTATCAACTTCTTCTTTGCTGTTTTGTCCTTTATGTTGCGGGCCTTGAAAAGAGGGGTAAATATTTTAATAAGCGATTTTTATCATTAATTATTGTATAGGGATATTCTTTTGGAGTTTGTTGGAGTAATGGACAGAGATTCTAAATGAGTTTTGAATTCAGATAGGAATGACATTTTAAAACCATTCATTCCTTCATTCGACGTATGGAAAGTAATTGCAAAGGTGTATTTGAAATAAAAATGTTTTAATTTTGAAAATTTTCGCATTTTGTTGTAAAACATGGTCCTGCCACAAAACAATTTTGTAAAACGATAATTAATGAAAGTTCCTGTGATCTATCTGCGTGTCGACAGGATATTGTCTGTTTCGTTAACTAACCCGCTAGTTTGTCAGTTCGTAACCAATTAGTTGTGGTCCGTGTTGTTTGATTAACACCAACTTTTCTCATTATTTCTCGTGAAACCATTAATTTTGCCATCTGTTTTTCTATTTGACATTTATTAAACAGACTTGTTACATTGTTGATAATATTTTAACATTGAACTGCTGAAAGTTATACTGAATTCAGCATTGTATCTAAGATTATATATAAAGCTTTTTTACCTCATTTATTTATGAAGCCAACAAAGATGGAGAATCTATATTAATAATTTCGTTCAGGGGTACGGTAGACTCGATCGAAACCTTATATGAATAACAAAACATAGAAAAATATTGATTTCGAGTCGACAACATATATCCGCAAAATTCTGATTATGGAGAATTTCGTTAAATTATAATGACACTGACAAACAAACCGCAGTCGCCATCTTGGGTAGTTAATAAGTCCGCGTTCCAGATAATTCTGCTCAAAGTGATTCAAGGACCTCCTTGATTGAAGTGATTACAGAGCTGACAAGGCGTATGACAGTTGCATGAAAGTTGGGACCAGAATCGTTTCGGAACGCGTTTGAAATAATAGTTCAAGAATATTTATCGCTTTTTTCACGTTCCGTTGCATACAAGCTCTTATAAACGCCTCGCCAAGCAACACGTCACGTGCGTCGCGCCAAAGAAGTATCCATCACAAAAATCTGTGTGTGAACTCATTTGACTGTGTAAAACGAAACGTCTTGCCGGAAACATTGAGTAATTCTTAACAAAACTTAAAACTTTTCTCCAGTCGTTGTTTCGCAAAAAAAAAATATTTGTGTGAAAACTATTGCATTTTTATTTACTATTTTTATTAAACACAATGAACGAAGCTATACGAATCTATGGCTTGCTTACCTTTAATATTCCTTGAGAACTGAATACTACAGAAATATTTACCTACATTGTGTATCATGAGTCACATTTCAACCGAGCGGAGCCGGGTTTTCATCTAGTAATATACATAAAGACGGGCCTGTTGGTCTAGTGGTTAGTGACCCTGACTGCTTAGCCGGAGGTTGTGGGTTCGATTCCCACCCAGGACAAATCTTTGTGTGATGAGCACGATCATTTGTTCTGTGTCTGGGTGTTATTTATCTATAATATGTATGTATTTAGAAATATATAAGTATGTATATCAGTTGTCTGGTTACCATAGTACAGGCTCTGCCTAGTTTGGGATCAGATGGCCGTGTGTAAGCTGTCCCAAGATTTATTTATTTATAATTATATAAATCTATTTGAACATGTAGAGTACCTATTTCTTGTCGTCTCTGCATTATACCATAGTTGACAGACAGTAAGAGAATGCATCAGGCTTCAGGCATTAAGTTATTGTAGGTACATTGCATGAGCATAAAGTATAAATAAAAAAAAAACAACATAATAGATAACTAACTCAAAAATAAGTGGACAGTCATACTTAGCTACTAAAGTGCTCAGGAGGATACTTCCACGCAGACGAATGACGAGTCATGCGATACTTTTCAGTTCAGATACCAAAATATAGAATAATGTTATAACAAGACTTGAAAAAAAATATTTGTTTCATATTTAATACAAGTTAGAAGAAAAAATAAAAAAATATATTGCAGAAAATAGTCCTGATTGCACTTTATTTCTTAAAATACATAGCTGGGAATAAACATCGTAACAAACTACGAGAGTTTCCCAAAGGTATTGGTTGCATTTCGTTCGAAAACTCTATTTCGCAACTCGGGACCTCTGTGTATTCGTAAGGTTGGTAGTTGCAACGTTCTTAGATTTTCTTGAAGCAGCTACAGTTTACTTAACAAATTTGACTTCGGTTAGTTTACCAGTCCGAATGTTAGCTTTTATTGGTCGCAAAGAAAAAAAAAACTTGAAATCTAACTAACATGGTCTTTATGTTCTACAACTTTACGTTTTGTTATGTTAGTGTTATATGATTCTACAAGAGGCACGTATTTAAAAAATTTCGTACTTTTTGCATTTTTTTGTCATAATATACAATAGTTTTTAAAGCAAAACTTCAAAATTTTACCGTAAATAAGGTAAAAATATCTCAATGCAAACACATTGACTTTTTTTATAGTACTGGAACTACTGGATCAATAATTCTGGTAAACTATTGAAAGACTCATTAAAAAATTTGCTTTAGGCATCATCTAAGTCATAAAATTATTTTTGTACAAGTACATTATGCATTAACATCGTCTAGATTTAGGATTACAATAGGTTTAAATTTCCAACCCTAAATTTTTATATGCTTGAAGTAAAAAAAAAATGGAATCGTACTTTTTTGAATAAAAAATAATGTTTAAAAATTCATTTTATTTGATACTTCTAACCTGTATTTCCTACAACGCATAGAAAAACGCAAAAATAAATGCGAATCGATGTCATTCGTTTCCTATGCGGTCTTTTTATTTCGAATCTAACTGCATTAGCTATGTTTGCATGAGCCACTTTTATTAGTCTTTTTATTCTTTCCCTTCCCTGATGAGGATTCTCTCCGTCTGTCTAGTGTGGGGCTTTTCTATTGACGACTCGTGTTTGCAGAGTACTACGAGAACGACGGACGTTGGACGGTAAATATACTAAGTTAGCGTATGAACGGCAGGAAAAGATTTGTATGAAGATATTTTTTATTTAAATGAAAAGGGCGTGCGGTGGTGCATACCTGCACCTTAGCATTAAATCTAAATCAAAATTAAAAAAATAAATATTTAACCAAGGTTTACTTGTATTTTTCTAGGTTTACTAAAACAGAATCTTGTATCAGAGCTATCAATCTGGCGAGAACTCGCGTGGATCAGTGGATCAAATTGGCATTAAAAGAGCTATACAGAGATAAGTTAATTATGATTAAAAAAACAAAAAAATAGAAAAAAATGAAGAAACTCACTAAAGAGCAGTCAACCACTGAAATCTCCTTGGTCATTAAAAAAATATCGTGTAAATAAAAATGAACCATAAAGAATCTAAGTTTATTTTTGGCCAGTAGTCAAAATTTATTTCACTAAAACTCTTAGAAAAAGTATTTTGCTGAACCTAATCATGATTTAAACTTGTCTATAAATATTTTCCTACACAGTAAACGTGCTAGGATTCAATTTACCGCCAGCGGTTGGTATGGAGTGCCTGGCGAGTACAATCGCTGTCGGAACGTCACTACGAGTGATTCTTGTACACAAATCGTTAAAAGTGGTTCAGACTCGAGTACGTTTTACTGAAGTTTAAAGTCTATAGAATTCTTTTGTTTACAACTGACTGTAGCTTGTTGGTGTTGTTTGCTTGCGTAGATTTAAATTTTGACAAATACACTTTAGTAATATTGATTACGGATTGAATGTCTTTCATTATTTATGTATTTCATGTTGAAGATGAAATATGTAGTTTGGTATTTGGTAACATTACTTTAAACATTAATAAACATTGATAGATAACTGCAGAAATTATGACTATTTAATTTTGAATCTAATTATTTATAAGTAATAATTACAAATCCGACGTCAATCGCTGTTTGCCGGATTGGTCGGAAACGGCTTACGACCGTAAAGCCTGTAGCAAATTTGAGGAGACCCCTGAAATAATGAATGAAGTAAGCATAAATACGCAAACCAAAGCTATGAGAAGAAATTGGCAATGAGTTATTTACAGCAAGGCATTGTTTTTCAATAATTCTGCACCGTAATAAGTATGCTTTTTCATCTGTACCTATTAACTTTAACAACTAGCCCATATTCTATAGAAAATATTTTTTTTCTAGTGCCTTTGCGGTTAAATAGTGCTGTAAACATTAGCAATCTAAATAAATTAAAATGTAAATGAAAGTATACTGGACTGACACATCTCGACATATCAATTAAATTAATCAAAATGCTCTCTGTATGATCAAGCGGTAGTAGGTTTACTAGTGTTGTACTATTTATAATAATGGAACTTAGAAACTATTGTCATTAATTAGAATTGATGTTTTTTTTTTAACCTCTCTAGCTAAGTGGGTCGCCCATTACTCCCGTATGTTGTGTAATGGGTAATTTTTTATATTTTGTTACAATTAATATCACCGATTGCAAAACATTTTTTTTTAAAGATATGGAGTTTCTTTCTGGTTCTTCTCCATAGACCGTCAGTCATTTATTTAACGTTTCAAATGCGGTATTTTAGATTAATTAGAAACAATAATAAATTGGCTTTGTTAATTGTTTGTTTACTTTAAAGAGCGTTGCAATATAAAGTGTCATTGAAGTTAAGTGAAGGATTAAAGTTACTAAACCTTTAAAGCTTATTAAAAAAAACTTGAATTATTACGTTCAGGCGACTAAGTTTTAGAAGTAAACATTAAGTACATAATTACTTGAGTACATAATTCAAGCAGGGTGCTGATTGGTTCTTTATTAGCGTGTTTTAACTTGTTCCCTGACCTTTCATTAGCTAATTATCAGGCAGATATAATATATTTTTCCCTGTAGTTATAATTGAAAACTGTTTTGTGAATATTTTGTGTGTTTGTGTATTTATTGTTTTAGTGAATTGTAAATGAAAGGACTAACCCCGAATAATGTTATATTGTGTTACTAACAAATGGATCAATATGATTATTATTTTTTATTATTATTATTAAAAAAATTGAGTAGCCTACCTACTCATATTTAAAATGTTGTACCTACCTGAACTTAACTAGAAAACACTGCAGCGAAGCGTTTAATAAATAAATTTTGCCTAGGACGGTGTTGGAACATACATCGAAATAATTACATAACATTCCAACTTTATTACTTAACTTCAGTGGTCCTAAACGTTTTGTACGTCTGCTCGTTGATTATTTTATACAAGACTACAAATTTTATTCTGTTCCCAAAATCAATGTAGCAATAATAGTTTAGATTTAAAATTGAAAAGACCCAGAAGATAGGTTTTAAATTATCTAGTTTCTCTCGAGATAATTATGAATTGCGCCCTGACTAAAAAAAGAATGATTTTCTAGTCGTTATAAATCTTTCAATAACAAAACATATTATTAATTTCCTGTGACTTCTATAATAGTTTAGTATGAATGATAATTTAAAATAGTTATTAGAATTCACAGAATTTTCATCCCTCTGATCAAGCGTTTTACGATCTTGTGTGCTTACCAAAGGTTTCTAATCTCTGTTTTACATGTTGTACTTGTTTGTTTGAGTTAGAACCAACACTTTACAGCTTGTCTTTAGTTTTACGAGTTTAAATGTGTAGTTTGCATGGTGTCAGTGTGAGTATCTTTATGGGTGTTTTATGTATGTAGTATTAATTTAGTTATTCAAGCAGTCGAAGACGTCCGAATAGACTTTATGCCTGAATGTATGTGTATAAGGAGTTGTACCTTTATCTTTAGAATATAGAAAAACCGGATATCATGTCTGTCATGTATGTCTTGTGCTAAAACAGACAATAATGTCTGTGATAATATATTGTGTCCTTCCTTGAAGTTCAATGTTGCAAGATTCAATGGTTTAATGAGTGTGGAAGTGTCAAAAATAGTGTTACTTTTGCATTTATAATACAAATACTCATCACTGTTGATAATTGGTTATAGAATTAAAATCTACGAATAACTAGCAGTAGACACAATAGGTACCTACCCCTTGAGTAATAAAATCTTTGACATTAAAATTAAACACATGATAAATACATACCATTAAGTTGACACGATTTTCATTCGACTGGGGAGCTATAACAATTAATAGGCGAACTCGTAATACGAGCAGTTTGCATATGCTGTTATTGTGGTTATATGCAAATGTATGGGAGTGTATGACAGTTTGATGGTACTATAATCGTTATTGTTTGTAATTCTGTTGTTATACAGCATGTATAAATAATATAATGATTTGACGTTTCAGCTAGTTTGCACTGACTGCACAAAATTAATTAATTTAATTTATATACTGACTAAATAAAATGTATGTGCGTGTTTTCTGCGGTAGTTATCTGTCTATTTTGGCCTTTGGATTTTATACTAAATAAGCAGAAATAATAAAAAAGGTAATTATACGTCCTGTAAGTACATTTCTGCAAACCTCAAAAGATGTTGGGGTTTGATGATTACATAATGGAGTTATAATGGAGATATCTTTTACATAATATCATTTCGGTGTTATAGGTACGCTTCAAGGATTATTCTCTCTTTCTTTTATGCTGTTTTTCTACATATTTTACTATACAAAAAGTTCCAATGAAGCTTCATCACGGTAATACTATCTATACAGTATTCTAACTCGGCCGCAAAATAGAAATAAATGCCTACAGCCGCGCGCTACGTAAACATGCGTTAGGGCTGCCCGTCTCCAGCAATTTAATTACATTTGCCTACTTTCTGTTTCTTCTATTTAGTTTTGTGATTGTAAATATCCTTTTTATATAAATAAATGAAATACTTTGTATATTGAATAGGAAGTGTTCAATAAAAACGCGTGTTGTTTTTTGATTGGTAGATTTAATAAAAAGGTACCTACCGTATCATGATTCATTCAGAACAGCATATAACTACCTATTTCACTCGTCTCAATAACTTTCCGTTACTCTATTCGCTTTATTTATTAATCCAAACACCTTTTTTTCGTGAGATAAAAGGAAATACTTATCCATTAAAAAGACACACATTATGTACCTACCTACCAACTAGTAAGTAAAATTATTTTATAGTCTTACCTTTCAGAGTTTCCAGGTAATTTAAAAAAACTTATGTCTGGATGCGTTATTGACGAATTCATACAACCAAAAACAGCACAATATTTCCTATTCGTCATATTAACTGATGTTTGGAGAAAAAATCGCGCGGTTATTGTTAAAAAAACAACACACCATCCGTTCGACACTGCGGTACAGCCGTGACTGTCGGCGTCGCGAGCGCAATCCGAGATCGAGGCGCGTAGGTATAGCTCGCGTTTCGTCCGTTTGTATGAAGTTACAATACTGTATAGATAGTATTACCGTGGCTTCATAATACGTATTTCATCATAATTATATGCATTTCTATATTATTTGATCATGTATTATATCAAAAGCTGCAAGCAATTCTTCACTATAGCATATTATCTATCGTGCAATTCTGTCACCGCTTGAGATTGATAGCATTGCGCTGTGGCTCTCAACCTTAACAGTAACTTGAGAAGACGGATACACTTCTTCATTTTGTATAAACTTTATTGTAGTTTACACTTTTAACTTACTTCACTAGAGGTTCTCAATTGGATTGTATTTTAAGATAAAAATAGCCGAAGTGCTTTAAGCGCTATATCATCTTGTTTGAAACAAGGTGACTTGCATAGCTCAAATATTGATTATAATAAAATTACGTCACGGGAGTTACCAAAAGCATGCATTTACTTATAATTAATGCTCTACACGTTGGCCAATATAGTGGCGAATGTATTGGCCAATACGTATTGGCGAACCTGTAGAGGGGGTGTCTGTGTGTATTGGTACGATGGCTTGATGATGGCCGATAAGTTGGCCCGAGATCCGTGTGGTGTCGGTTTTTAGCAAAAAATTAAAGGGTTGTTGGCAGAGTTAATGCCGCCGCGGCGACACCTTCCAAAGTATGGACGCCATCACAAACTTTTGGCCAAAGTATTGGCTAATACATTCGCCACTGTGTTGGCCAAAGTGTAGAGCCGGCTTATATAAGGCTTGGACATTTTGACCGATGTTGACGGTTTGAGTTGCAACGCGGTGGTCACAAGCAAACTGAAAAAGTTCCTGGAATAGTGCGCTCAATAAAATTTTACTTAAAATTATTTAAGTTTAAGAAATTCTTAAAACCTCTATCTCAATTATTTCCTTCCTTGAAAACAGTCTTGTTTTTACAAGTAAAGTCTGAAACAATTACCTACCTCAAAAGTTAGTCAAGGAACTTTTAAGTTTGTTCTACCGTACAATATTATATTATTGTTTTATTAGTAGTTACAATTTATTCATATGTTTTTTTATAGTTTAATCAAACTAATTTAGAACTAATTTAATTTAGAAGAAGAGCGTGAAAAATTATGACTTTGAGAACGTTTTCCTGAAATAATCGATCGCGTTTTAAAGTGAGTGCCAGGAAGTGGTTAGTGATTGATGTTGTTCTGGCGAGGCCATGTCCACTGCTGTCTTTGAAGTATAGTGCTTTGTGTTATGTGTTCATTAAGGTGGTAATTTACAGTAATGGTGTTTTAATTACTGTACTTACTGTTATTCGAATGAGTTTTAGGTTTTTTAGAAGTAAATTGTGTTTTTTTTTGTAAAGTCTAGATGAATTTGCTCTGTAACTTAACTTTGAATTTATTAATTTATTTTAATTTAAAATTGTTCATCGGCTTCCAAATTGATTTTTCGTGTTAACTCAACTGTAGGTAATTTTTTTCTGTCCATTTTCTATTGGTATCAATATTTATTCTGCTATTTTAACCAATCAAGGATCATGAAAATCGATTCTCGAGTTATAGTAAGTGTTGTAACAAACTCGACTTTGTTATAGTACCTAGATATAGATGATAGCTGTCGAGTAGTTGCAAACTATATAATCTATATATATAAAAATCAATTGCTGTTCGTTAGTCTAAAACTCAAGAACGGCTGAACCGATATAGCTGATTTTTGATCTTGAAATGTTTGTGGAAGTCCAGGGAAGGTTTAAAAGGTGTAAGACGTAAATAATAAGCAAAAAAAAACTGCTCCTAAACTCGGGGACTTTTGACAGAACGAAGTCTTTCCGAGCAGCTAGTAATATATACAGCGTGTAACAAAAACCCTGTCTGATCCCTGAGAGTATTATTCGGTATCGTACTGCGAACACATATACTTAGCCATTAAATGGATTGGACATTATAATTTTTTCCCAATCAAAATAATTAAATACAAATAAAAACTGATTTAAGGCAACAGCTGAACAACTGACCGCTCCTCAAAGTTCACATACTAACTACCTACAGATTTGTGTCAAAGAAGCTGGCTATGCGAGACAGTTCATGAACTACCACGAATACGCGTTTATTGGATCGGACAGGGGTTTTGTTACATATTGTATTTTTGTTTGTTTCAGGAGAACCAGTGCATGAGGATAAAGATATTAGGGGACTGTTACTACTGTGTGTCCGGTCTGCCGGTGTCGCGGCCCAACCATGCCTACAACTGTGTTAACATGGGCTTGCAGATGATTGACGCCATACGGTAAGAGATGAGATATAATTATGTTCTTTTTCAAGCTATGTTGATGTTGAGGTAAGCTTAAATATACAGTTTTATTATACACTAGCTTCTGCCCGCGACTTCGTCTGCGTTGACTTCAGAATTGGGTCCAAAAAGAAATGAAAAATGTGAAAGTAATGAAAAATGGAATGATATTTTTACCCGTGTTATAGCTTGCGCGGTAATAGAGAAAAATACCAAATTTCATAGCTGTCTACCCACGGCTTAGCTAGTAAACAATTTTCAATTTTCCCTCGGGAACTATTTAAGGAATCGGGATAAAAGGTAGCCTATGTTCTTTTCCATGTCAAAAGCTACATGCATGCCAAATTTCATCCAAATCCGTTCAGCTGTTTTTGCGTGATTGAGCAACAAACATCCAAACATCTAAACATCTAAACATCTAAACATCCAAACATCCAAACATCCACACTTTCACATTTATAATATTAATATAATAATATAATATAGTAGGACTAGCTCCGCCTCACAGTGTTACCCGCAGCTTAGGAGAAAACTTAATTTTATTTGAGATAAAAATGCCTGTGTTAATCTAGGGTACCAGCTACCTCAAAACCAAATTTTTTAAAAATTGGTACAGCCGTTATATATTTATGGGGTGAAAGATACTTTTTAATAAATTAAACAAAATGCTAATTTCTTGCCCTAAAGTCGTGTGTTCTGGCTTTTGCCCACAATTCTGCTGGCATTCGAAGAAAGAGAAGCTACGTGGAAGATCCAGGTGGAGATGGACTGATAAACTGGACGCCTTTAACAAGGATTGGGCTCAATTGGCCCTTGAGGAAGGAAGAAAAGAAGGCCTATGCCCCGCATTAGGATAGTTCGGGCTCAAAAGAAAAATAATTGCATAACGAAATAAAACATTGTTTCAGTGTTTTTACATAAATAAAAATTGACTGCAATATATTTAATTATCGTCTAGAGTGTAAATCAATACTGCTTTGTGTAGGTTTGTCCGTGAAGCCACAGGTTTCAACGTAGACATGCGCATAGGCATTCACACCGGCAACGTATTGTGTGGTGTGCTCGGCTT
Organism: Plusia festucae; assembly: GCA_950381575.1. Lineage (NCBI taxonomy): Eukaryota > Metazoa > Arthropoda > Insecta > Lepidoptera > Noctuidae > Plusia > Plusia festucae. The sequence continues at coordinate 1,332,467 of OX494444.1, read as the reverse complement.
AAGAAAGTGGCAGTTCGACGTGTGGAGCGATGACGTCACACTCGCCAATCATATGGAGTCTGGTGGTATTGCTGGGTGAGTAGAAAATATTTCTTGGATGAAGTATGTCATTAACATCTATATATATATATGTCATCCTTGCCTTCTTTTTCACACACTGGAGTGGCTGTCTGATATTTCTAGACTGAGTCAGGTTCCTTGCCTCCTTGCAAGCCAAAACTCCCATCAAAAGCACCTTCTTACGTGAACAAAGAATGAGTAGTGGTGGAATAAGGCCTACTAGAGTGTTTTTTAAAATAACATGTGTTACAGACGAGTCCACATCACCAAGTCAACGTTACTCCAACTGGGAGGAAGGTTTGACGTGGAGCCTGGAGACGGTGCCTCAAGAGAAGGGTATCTTGCTGACCACAAGGTGGAGACCTACCTTATTGTACCACCGAAGGTATGTGAGCTTTATTCTCTTATAATTTATCGGTGTAAGCCCGCCTGACCACTTCGCTTGTTTTTAAGGACCCATTATCAGACTGTTTTGGATCGATCGGGATGCCATTTTGTTCAATCTGTTGCTGAAACAACACAATATTTTTTTTCGTATACGAAATCAGTCCCCGATCTGATCGGACCAGGGTGAACTTAGGAATTCATGTTAAAGGTCAGCACCTCATCAGTTTTTCAGATGAATCGGTTGTTCGATGGACGGCAATCCTTTTATTTATATACAATTTACTACAATAAATTATTTTTCGTCTCTAAATAAATGAAGATTCAAAAAACCGTCTATATATTGCACTTTGAAAAAATCTAAGTAGCGAACATTAAATTAGAAGCAAATATTGGGATTGGAATTATTAAAGAATCAAGATTGTTTATAGAAACGCCGCATGATGTATTTGTTCGAAGTCTAGACGATGATATTAAGTTTACTCAACAATACATATTAATATACAATAAATAATATTCGATCAAAGAAGTCGCAGGACACTATTTAGATATTAAACATCTTGATCGAGATCAATGTATCATTCAAACCAACTAACATACTTTTCTTCCCACCCAAGAGAAAATAGTCTTTAAAATTTCCCACACATTACTGAGATGTCTGTATCAACTCTGTTCCGTATCTATCCGTTGCCATAAGATTGATAGTTAGCTGATACGATGCCTTTTACTGAAGAGAACTCAATCGAACTTGAGGTGAAGTTCTCATTATGAGTTCAGGATTCCAATGTCTGAAATAACGTGTATAGAGTGAATTGAAAATAGTAAAGTTGATGAGGGTTTTCGCAATTAAATGGAATCCTTAGGTTTGCTAGATTCATATGATAAAAAGATACAACCAGCATGATGCTGAGTTGAGTGAAGTTCGTTGTTGCACAGACACTATTTTAAGATTTACTTTTTATTATTATTACGTGTAACCAGTGTGTGAAACAGTAAGAATTGTGGGTTTGTCTCTCAATTCTACCACCACAAGCCAGTAACTTGTCTATTATAGGTCAAAATTTACAGATAGACATAACGCGAGCAGACCTTATGGATTAATGAAAAAAAATTAATTTAATAATTAAAAATAATTTTTTTTAATAATAAAAAAAAATAATAATAAAAAAAAAATAATGAAAATAAAAATGTCAAAAACCCTCATTGTAAATTTATGTGTGCTATATAGCTTTAGTATGTTATTTTATATTCGTAGGTACAGTAGGTACCTACGAATATAAAATAACATACTAAAGCTTCTTATTATTCCAGCAGTGCTCGTGTTTTTATTTTACTCATATTGGAGATACTCATAGTTAAATCAATATTTTCCAAACTATTATTGTGTATACAAATTCTATACTGATAAAATATCTCTGTTGTATTTCTCCCGGATACATAAGGAAATAGTAACAGATATGTATCATTTCATCTTCGTTAAAAAAAATATAGTCCGTCTCAGATATCTGAGATTTTCCTGTTTGAAAAATATTGGTCACTTTAAACGACTCCCCAAAAACCCGGCTCAAGTGTCACGAGCTCTTTTGCTACAAAATGTTTTTTTACTTTCAATAATTTTGATACCTAAGACAATTATATTTTAAGTGAAACAGATTTATATGGTTTATCTAAACTAAGGTTCTTATTTTGCGACACTTTTCTCATTGCAAATGAATAAATTTATGTAAATATATAAACATTATGAATAAATAAATAATTATGAACGTGTAAATAAGACACAATCTTTTATAATTTTACTGTTTTTATTTTTAAAAGTCTTTCAAGATATCTAAATACATATTCAGTATCTGCTGACAACACAATAAATCAATTCTTCCTTCATCAAAACCTTTTCATCATTGATCTAAGGGTGTAATGGAAATAATCTCAAATGTCGAAAAGTTGATCGTCCGGAAAAAATCCGTTTCGGCTGATTAATTCCTGACGAATCTTCTCAATTAAGGCCCAGATTCAACTTCCATCAAAAAGTTGAAAAAAATGATTGGATTGCAAACGAACTATTCAGGTTTTGAACGCATTATGTAAAAGCAACTGCAAGCAGTTTCTATGAATTGTAAATCACTAGCGACTGGTTGCTTTCACGTTCCAACACGAGAAATAAAATTGATGACCTTATTGTTGTGTATCTAGAAAAAAATGCTTCGGGGTTCATGTTTTAAGATATGACATTTTTATTATATTTATTCATTCTATAAAAGCGACTTACAGATACAACGATTATAATTATTATTACATACGACTTACAGAGAACCACAGAGTGCAATATATTGAGAGAATCGAAATTTTCAAATATTTTAGACATGCCTCTAAAATTCAATAACCAACAAAACAACTACCGTGTCTGTTTGTGTATATGATAAAGTTAATGAAAATTCAGATGTGGACAAAAAAAATTGTAAAGCAGAATATTATATAGAAACAACTTCTTTACAACGGTCGTTTGTCACAGTTACATTATAAGCCTTTCGTATGAAGTTCAATCAAGTGTCGCGCGGCTCCAACGGTGTCGAATATTGCCAATATCCGTGTATCGGATACAAATCAAGTCTCGTGTAGATCGAGCGCACGTCATTGTCTCATGTTATATGCATTGATGTCCATAAATAAATTGATGAAGCTCAGAAGGGCTGAGAATAGCCTTATTGATGCGGTTTGACTGTCTAACAAGCATGTTATTGTATACGGAAGCATGACACTGTTAAAACTATTCATGGACTTAATTTGGTATTTAGAACTAGAAGTTGGTGGTCTATGTAATCGTTTATAATCTTAAGCAAGTATTTTAAACGGAATAACATGTTAAAATTCTGAAAAAAGAAAAAATAAAATTATTTTTTAAAGTTCTCTTTACTGGATTGGTATGAAACAGCTCAAGACCGAATGGCTCGAAGATCTTTGCCCACCAGTGTAAAACCCTAAAAAGTTCAAAAAAAGTTCTAAGCTACCAAAATTTTCTTGATATTTGGTTTGGTTTTCTCCTGTAAGAAAATATTCCAACCAAAAGCTCCACAACCAATGTTAGTTCAAGGGACATAAATCTGTATATATCACTTGGAGATCTCTCCTGAGATATTATTAAGACGGCAAGTGAACTTGAGCCGCAAACCAAATTATCGGAAACTTACTACAAGATCAGCCTCCGGCGTCCAATGAAATATATGACGATGTAGACGGAAATCTGATTTTCCCTTGATTCTCATTACTGTTCAAGCAAATACGATCAATTTCTGTAGAATTTTGGAATATCAGAAATTCTTTATATCTATGAGAAATTCTGCTGCCATCAGAAAGTGATTTTCACATTTATCCATAAAATTAAAAATTATATATCTATTTTTTTTTTGATTTTTTTTTTATGGTAGTCGTCTTATATTAAATAGCTATCTCAAATATGAACCTTTACGGATAAATCAACAAAATACAATCCTTATACAAATAAATTCGCTTTACAGTACAAAATAACATTTTCATTGTTATTAGATTACGTTCCAACGTCCCAAATATTTTTGTTACTAATCCCTATGAAGTGTTCTTAAGTTGCCTTTTATAATATTATTGTTATTGATCAGACAGTCATAATATTCCTCTTTACTTCACCCACTCCTACACGAGAGACCTACAAAAACAGTAACGAAGGCTATATCGGGGATAAAATAACATTCAATACATTTTCAAGATATGACTAAAAAATCCTCGTCGATTTATAAAAAAATTGATTTATTTCGAATAGCAAAATTTTATTATTCCTAAAAAAAAACAAAAAATCTGATATAAAGTTTTCAATAATCATTATCTATGTATTGCTTCTTTTTTATTGTGAAGTTTCCCTCTCATTTTTTTACAATATTATTTTTATGCCTACAGGTAAGTATTTTATACAGCTACATAACCACTTGCTGCAAATGATTAAATTAAAACTCATAATTATTTTACTTTGCAACTTGATATTTTGGTGTACAATAAATAATATTCTATTCTATTTTTAAGCTTCTTGTAGATAGTTTTGGATCAAATTAAACTGAAATAACTAAGAATTGTTAAGATCTTTCTTCAATGCAAAAAGCGGCGGTGGCTAGGGCGTCGGTCTTACGATAATTTATGGTTGCGGGTTCGAATCTCACCCATTACACTACCGACGTGAACCCACTCGTAACAAAAGCATCTTAGCTTAGCACGAGGGGTTAGCGAGATTATTAGTAATGTACGACGGTTAATGGCTACCTAGTAATGTTATTAAAAAAAAAACCATTTCGGTAACGAACCCAAGTGGGTCGCTTTAAAGTAAACCTGACCAAGCGGGGCATAATCGATCCTTCACAAACTCAATGTGAATGTGGAACCCCAATGCAAGTTATGGCGCAACTTCTGTCCTGCCCATCCTGCACCACCACCTGCACTATCCAGGACGTAATGGAAGCCAACAACTGTGCCAAGTGGCAACTTTTTGGTCGGACGAAATTTGAGAATCATTGACCAAGAATTTCAAGACCAAGTTTTCTTTTATGAAGCAGGGAACAAAGAACTGAAGCAATTCTGACGCTCATCACATTTTGATGGAGATAGTACAGTTGCAATCAGCTGTAATCCTTCAATCCAACTTCGGTTGTTATCAACTGTATCCTAAGCTTTCATTACGCTTTCAGGTTCATTGTTTCTGTATCCATAAATAGTTTAACCCATTTTAGGTAGTAGAGTTTTTTAGTATCATCGTTTCTATGCTGATTTTATGGTCCAGTTTATTTATCAGCGACTGTCATTTCTTTATTATTTGTTGAGATATGTATTTACAAATGAGAATTGGGTTTAATACAAGCCCTCAAATTTTGACTGGAATCATCATTGAGTTACCTCTTTTAACTTTTCCAAAATGCCTTTAAATGATGTGTTTTTGTTGTTTCTGTATTACAGTTAACTAACATAACTAACACAATTAACATAACTAAACTGTAATACATATAATTATATCTTCTTCTTATCGTGTCGATGGCAATCATATTGTGTCAGCCCAGAATTTTGCTACGAGAACTGCATTATCAGTAGCCTTCATTAAATCGTCCAGCGTGCAGGTGTTAGGGCACGAGGGACAAGATAACAGGTGTTCCATTGTTTGGGGAGTAATACCACATCTGCATCTAAGATTAGATGTGTCAATGTATCCCCACTTAGACAGATTATCTTTGCTCTGGCCAACTTGAGTCCGAAGTCGGTTTAGAGACTTCCAGGTTGGCCAAGGTAGCCCATGTCCTGCAGGGAGATTTTCTTGCGGTGGGACAAAGGGGTCAGGTAAGGTGGAGTTGATTTGCCACAGTCTGGGTCTTATCAGTGAGCTTTCGGATGGTAGAGGAAGGACGTTCCCAACGAAGTTTCTGCGGCTTTTCAGCCTTTGTGGCACAGGAATGTGGTTGTATAGAGGGTGTCTTGCATCCTCTTCCATTTTCGTCCGCTCGATGGAACTAGCAACGGCTCTACGAACCTCTGGAGGCGCTATTCCTGCCAGCGGATACAGCATGGTTTGAGACAGCCGGTAATGATCCGACATGTCTCATTAAGAGCGGTATTTACCAGCTTAGCGTTGGCTGAGCGGCTCCATACAGGGCATGCGTATTCACCCGCGGAGAAAGAGAGCGCCAGACCAGTAGTTCGCAGAACGGTTGTCGAAGCTCCCCATTTTGAAGTGACTAGTCGTCGCAGGAGGCTATTGCGAGTATGAACCTTTTTATTTATGCTTTCGCAGTTCTTCTTAAAAGTTAGTGACCGGTCCAGATAAATTCCAAGGTATTTTGGGGTATCACTATGTTCAATAATATCTCCCATCCAGGTTATTTTTAGCTTGCGGTTGGCTTCTCTATTGCAAAGGTGGAATGCGCAAGATTGGGTTTTGCTCGGGTTCGGCTTAAGTGCGTTGGCAATGTAATATTCCGTTAGGTTGTTGAGAGCGTGTGTTAAGTTAAGCTCAACCTCTTCAAATGTGGTGGCTTGGTAGGTGAGAGCAAGGTCATCAGCGTAAAGGTATTGACATGTATTTGGGCTGGAAGGTTGGTCGTTGGAGTAGATGTTAAACAAAAGAGGGGCTAAGACACTGCCTTGTGGTAAGCCGTTTTTTTGTGCTCTCCACCTACTTTTATCTGAAAGAAGATGAACTTGGAAGCGCCGATTATGGAGAAGTTCGCGGAGTACCTTAACAAAACCACTATCCTTCGTCATATTTCCCACTTTCCACAAAAGCCGTTTAAGGTTAACTGTGTCGTACGCTGCTGACAGGTCCACAAATACAGCACCTGTTATCATTCTTCTTTCAAAACCGTCTTCAATGTGTTGTACTAATTTAAGGGTTTGATTACTGCACGATTTAACAGGTCTGAAACCAGCTTGTTCAGGAATTAATTTTGGGTCTATGATTTCCGTGAGGCGGTTTAACAGTAGTTTTTCGAATAATTTGTACGTATGGCATAGCAGAGAAATTGGACGAAAGTGCTTAGGATCGTCCGCAGCCTTTCCTGGTTTTAGTATTGCTATGACCCTAGATTTCCGCCAGGCACGGGGTAATGCAGCTGATTTTAGGCAGTTGTTGAAGAGGTCCACTAGCCATGATACCGCGACTGCGCCCAAATGCTTGATTTGTTCCACTGCAATTTCATCAATGCCAGATGCTTTACCACATTTGAGTTGTTTGATAGCTGTGATGATGTCTGCAATATTAAAGGGTTTGCTGACATCATCACAGTCATCGTTCAATTTGTTGACCTTAGGAAGTTTTCCGGGCCGATTCGATGGTTTGCCGTTTACTATGAGTTGGTGAGCTATCTGATTAGCTGTAACTTGACTGGGTAGTGATGGTTTAGCGGGGTTCGCTAGTTAGCTTACGGATGGTGCTCCAAGCCTTTTTGCTATTATGCGTCATGTTTATATTGCTCACCATGTTAATCCATCTTTCTCGTTTTGGAAAGAAGGATTTCTCCAGTTGATTTAGTTTCCTCTGAAAAGGGATCATCGCGATATAGAGCTTCATACCGTCTTAGCAAATCAGCAGTATCAGTCGAGAGCCCTGGAATGTAGGAGGTTCTGCAGCCTCTTGGGATATATCGTCTAGAAGTAGTTGATATTATTTCTACAAAGGTGTCATAGTTTTGTGGCAATGGCGGAACCTTTACTAAAGCTTCGTCAATCGCCTGGGCGAATAGATCCCATTTGGCTTTTTGGTAGTTGAATCTACGTTTGAAAGGCATATTAATAGGTCTGTCCACTGGTTCAATACTGAGCATAATAGGCCTGTGCTGAGTGCGAGGTATTGGTGGGCATACACTCTTAATGCACTGATAACTGATACTGGAACTTACAAAAACCAAGTCTGGATTATAACCGCGCTTCCATCGACCGCTGTTAAAAGATGTTGGTTGTTTGGGGTCGTGAATCAAGGTCAGGTCATTTAATTCAGCCTAGTCTTCAACTGCTTGACCACTAATATCTGTGTCGCTGTAGCCCCAGTGTGGGCTACGACTGTTGAAATCGCCGATTACAGCTTTTATAGGCTGGTTGTTGTAGTTTTCTGGGGCATCGAAAGAGAATGTTGTTCCAGGAGGTTTGTATATGGAAGTGATAGTACAGCTTCCAATGTCTAAGGTTATAATTTCAATGCTATTTTGGGTCGAACACTTTGTTGATAGTATGCTTACGCCGGGAGCAGCAAACACTGCGTTACCGTGCTTCGGATGACAGATCTCGGCGATAAGCTTCAGTCCATGAATGTGAGGGCGGCTTTGTGTTTCGCTTCGGTGGGTTTCCTGGACGCAAAGAATGTCACAGTTTGTTTTACGGCACAAATCAGAAAGTATGTCTGACTTGTTTTGAGAAAACCCTTCGATGTTAATCGAAACTACGCACAAAGCTGGCTTTATGGCTGGACTTGGGATTGCCATCGTGGTGAAAGGATTAGCCAATCAGAATGGTAAGTTCTGATTGCCCAGGGTACGCCGGACGTATGGTTCATAATGGATACGTCGCTGGGGGAGGCTCCTTTCATGTAATATTTATATGTTTGTGGATTGGTTCCAAATTGGTTACTTTAATGTTAAATCTGGTTTTAAGAAGAAAATTAGATACTTTATCCACAAATAAAAATATTTAGATACGATTTAAATGTAACTTATTTAGCCTGACTTTAGCCTGGATCTAGAACCAGTAAATTGCCGTAACCAAGCCTGCAAGTGTCCAGTAATTAAGTTTGTCCCTACAGTTGTCTCGTTACTGTCCTCTGAGAGAGAACTTTAAAGTAATTGTCCATGATAAAGTGATTTAAGTTTAACTGAATTTACAGCTGTCGACTGTAGATCTAACTTAGATGAGATTCTAGGCTATTCCGGAGATTTGATTTATAAAGTCCAGCTTTCTTACTGGTTATTCAGTTATAGTTTGAAATTACAGTAATCTTTGTTTCGTTAAATATGATTATAATGGTCTTTGAATATCAATTATGTAAGTATATACTTATTGAACCAATACAAACCTCCATAAGATTAAATACCTAAGGATGTGACCAAGAATGATGAATAAGGAAGTGTTAAACGTAAAACACATTTTTATTTATCGACGTCTTCTTATTTAAGAAAATAACCGTCCAAGAATTGAAAGCCTAATTATCTTATCGAACAATTAAGATTCAAATAAATCATATTACGACAATTTGTAGGTTAACGAGAGGTTAGTTTGTAGGCTATAAGTAAGTCTCCAATAATCTAGTTTGTACCTCAATACACGTGCCGGCTTGGTAGCCCTAGAGACGTTTCGAAATATTACGGGTAAGCCACGTACCTGTTGAATTAACCTGATAAGCTTGCTAAATAAATGAAAGCGGTTTGTGTTATTCTTGGAACCCTTTAAATGCAAATCAAGAGCATAAGAGTCGTACACCAGATTGTGCTCATCGCTGATATTACACATTTATAAAACAAAGTCGGGAATTTTATATCAGTTATAACTCGAGAACGGGTGGATTTTCATGATCATTGATTTGGTGGATTTGTCCCGAAGAGCAAAATAATTTTTAAAACAAAATAGCGTTGCTGTGTATAAAATGTTTAGTTCTTAACATTAGGTACAGCTAAACATGGCAATCATTACAAACATACTCATGGAAATCTACAAAAAGTTTTGTAACCCTGGTCAATTATTTCCAAAAATATGAGACATTTATCTATTTATTATTATTAGCCCACTGGATCCGCTACTTAAATACCATTTGATTTAACTATCTAAGACGGACTACCTATCCAAAATGTTATGAATCCTAGAGTAATTGTCTCCACCTTTTACGCTATCCATCTTAAATGCTTAACTGAGTTTGATAAAACTTGGGATGGATTAAGTTTGGATTCCAAAAGTTTGTTGTTTATATTTTCCAATTTTTTTCACCTTGTTACAGAAACCATCAGAAAATGGCCGCCTCTCCGTATGCACAGTAGACAGGAAGGCCAGCATAGTTTCTTCTCTTTACCAGGATGTGTCACCCACAAAGCCAAGAGACAACGTCAGTCCAGCACCTTCACAGAACAGCTTTAACGAGATGGAGAGTTTCCCCACCAGAGTGCTCAGGACTGAGTCTATGAGGACCACTGGAGGTTGGTTTTTATAATTGAAGCCATTATTATCAAGGCCTAAGTTGTACTGAGACCATTTTTATTTGGCGTTTTAGATTCTTAATTGTTTTGCAAATAGGTAACCATATTTTAAAACCGATTCCCACTTGAAACATACTTCTGTTAGGTCTCAACTTAAAAAAAAGGTAGTTTACCTAAAACTATGGTAGGTGGTGATAAATATTTATTTTTAATTACATATTTTATGTTTTAACAGATCTTAGTCGTCGAGCCTCAGTAAAAGTGGTTGCCTTCGACAGCACCCAAGCAACCAGTCCAGGCGATGGACTTGGCAATGGAACAGTTATTACTACCAAACCTAAGAGTCGCAGTGGATCTATTATAGGGGCTATCAGTCCTATTATGGGAACAGGTAAATAAATGTAGTAGTTAAAAGTATAGCTTTATCAAAAAATAATTGGTTTTCTTCAAGAGGCGGACCAAAATTGCTGATCCTTTATTTTTGAGATCAATTCGGGTTGCAAAAGAAGCAGGTTACGTCGACAACCCCAAGCAGTTTAGACAATGATGATAAGTTTCAATATTTTAAGACAAAAATATCGGTTTTACCTAATTAACATGTGTGGTCCTACAAAATTATAGTGAACACGTCAAATTTTAATTCTTAAGTCAATAACTTATACTATCATTGGATACAAATATATTTTTAATTTGGTTTCTTTGTCCAGAAAATTCTAGTGACACAAGTGAACTACCCACCCCTACTGAGACACCGCAGCCCTTATATCTTAGGATGTTAAGTAACATATCAATGGAATCACTCTGTTAGTGTCCACTTATCCAAGGCCTCGTCTGTGTCTAATGTTTTTGATATCCATTCTAACTTACGATAGAATTTAGAAATGTTTTATCCCATGGTCGTGTATCACACTGTTGACTTCAGTCAACAAAGTATAACTTAATTTCCTTTCGTCCATTGTAGTAATTATCGAAAATTTCATTTTTCACCATAAATGTCTAGACTCCAACAAATTATTACAGTAATTGCCCAACAACCTTACACAACTTAGTATAGCTGTATCGACATCGGGTCATATGAAAACCATTTGTCTTGTATTTGTTTTTTCGTTACATGTTTATTTTCAATAGGAAGATTCTTGATTCTTTAGTTGCTCCTAATAATCTCATCGAGTTTTTTAGTAACTTTTTCTCCATTAAAATATTCCGGTTCTGATTTCAGCCACTCCTGGAGTGCCCACGAGATCCCGTCCTTCCAGCAAGATGACGAAGTACGTAGAGTGCTGGGGAGCAGACAAGCCTTTTGCCAACATCACTGATTCTACTCTTGCTAAGAATATTGGAATTTCTGTGAGTTGGTTTTTTGAGTTAATGTGCACATAAAAATTAATAATTAGGAAACTATAGGAGAGGTGCGTTTTTTGCTTCAGAGCCTGGCAATGATCGAGCAGAATTTACTTCCTCAACGGACAACATGCTGTGATTGCAGGTGAGATATCTGCCTATAGATTGTTGCCCCATTTTGCCTAAATATAGCCTGTAATTTATTTAGAACTAGTTGACCTGACCGACGTTGTTATGTCAAACTAACAATTATGTACATTATAAAGTTACATTTAACGTTAAGTGTTAATATGGTTGTTAAGTTTTCTTTAATTTTGAATATTTTTTTCGTTAGAACTTTCTTCCGATAGTAAAACACACGATAAAAAAAGAATTATCGAAATCGGTCTAGCCGTTCACGCGTGATGTCATGACCAAGGGAAATAGGGATTCATTTGTATATATTTAGATTCATGGGTATCATAATATATTGACTGATGTTGTCATTTTGTTTTATCTACAGCACAAATTCAGAAGGCATGAATCGCGTTACGCTCTGGTTTAAGAGCAGTACACAAGAACGCCAGTACCGCAACCAGGCTGATGCACAGTTCAAGTACAACGTCGCTTGTGCTGCTCTCCTCTTCGCTTTATTGGCGTTCATACAGTTATTGACTGTACCAAAGTAAGTATGAAACAATTTACTGTAAAATACTTGATGCGAACAATTTTCAACTTATTAGTAAACGTCATGGCTTGCTAATAATTCTACTTATTTCACTTGAAAGCTCCAGTGTATGTTCAGGAACCTTGCTTTGATTGAGAATAAAGCTGTTGTACATTTTATGCTACGAATCGTCATGACAACTTGTATGTCTTAAATGCAACGTTCTTTCAGGGGTGTAGTTTTGTATGCATCGTTTGGACCGACTCTGTTCACTCTGCTGGTATTCGTATACCTCTCATGGTATGACGGTAGGATGCTGTCTCGAGGACTTCGGCCTATATCTGATGTACCTGTGTTAGCTGATGACTTGTATGCTGATAACTGCACTAAACCGGGACAGGTTGGTATAAGTTTTATTCATACCATAGCAGCTTTATAGCATCGTCACGGTGCATAAAACCTGATTGTTATTTTTTCCATTTGATATTTTCAGGTGGTTTCCAAAAACCGATTCATACGTCTCACGATGTTCATGGTATCAGTTGTACTCATAGGATCCTGTGCGGTTATAAACTTAGTAAGTATCAATGTTTAATTTTGTTTCTAATCAAGTCCTTTTTCTAAGTTCTCGTTTCTTTTGTTTGAGTTTGTTTCTTTCAGTTAATCGTCAGAGACTGCATCAACTATGCAATCGAAATAATATTATGATTCCTCGCTTTTGATTTCTTTATCTTAATTGAAATGTATTCCTCAGTTTCAGACATTCGTGATTCTAGATTATTCGACGTACATGCGCAGTAATGTGAGCTCAAATATAACTGACTCAAACTTCACGGAAGATTTCGTCATCAGCAACCTGCAGGTTTACAACGATGTGGATTTCGCTCCAGTAAGTGGTTTTTGTAAGTGACGTAGTGATTAGGAATGTCTAATTATATAATAATGAAGTGTATAATTTAACCACTGCTGTAAGCTTACATCTACTGAAATAAAAGTACGGGTTAGAGGAAAAAAAAAATAATACATAGACGGATTAACGTGAATCATTATTAATTATTTCAATATGGCAAAAAAAAACAATGTTACTTTTGTCATCTTAAGAATTTTTTACGGATTTTTGTATTTAAATTTAATTCTGTCATTAAGACTTTCTTAATTATCTCAGCACCTAGCGTGCATTCATAACAGAGTATGTTAATGATTTTTGTAAATGTAACAAAAATAAATGGTTTTTTTTTTCAGAGTTACCTCTACTGTTCTGTACTGACTCTGGCTTCGATATCAGTGTTCCTTCGAGTTGGATTCGTTCTGAAGTTAGTTCTAATGTGTATCACGTTGATTGCACATATCACGCTATTTGCATCAGCAGAACTTTTTTACGATTACCAGAAAAAGGACCTGGATAATGAGTGAGTAGACTATTGCTAAATGTCAAAAGGTGCAAAGCACATTATTGTCTAGTAGTTGAGCTCTAGGTGACAGAAACTTAATTAATTAATGATTATTGATTTTTATTGATGGCAAGAAACCCCTTAATTAAACCAGAAAAACTAGGTTTAGTTACTTCGCAATCTAGAAAACTTATAAATGGAGATCCATTTTTATCTTTGCTTGCTCAATTCCATCATCGTCTTTTACGAAATATTACCACTTAAGTTAGTCATAACCAAAACAGGATTCCCAACAGCATAATGTCTTCCAAATTCCAGTTTTTCAATGCTCCCATACGCGGCCAAAGCGGGCGGCGTGCTGGTGTTCCTGGCAGCGTTACTCCATATCCTGGACCGCCAGATAGAGTTCACGTCGAGGACCGACTTCCTCTGGAAGGACAAGCTCAAGTTCGAGCAGGAGGAGGTGGAGACCATGAGAGGGATTAACAAGGTTAGTTAGGTTGATTCAATATTGATAGTAATTATTCTTCTTAGGTCCACTTGCAGTTATTTTTACTCTTGTCAATGTTTGGCAGAGTGGCTGAAGTGACCCCATCTTGTGAAGATTTGTTGAGATTGCCCATAAAATCCGTCGCCATTTTCTCTTTGTTAATCAACGTTTCCGTCTTGCATTATTTTGTATAACAAAAAGTGACTGCGGTGTGGATGCATGATTACGTCATGACCCGAGCTGATATTTGTTAGAAATTATCGTTGAACAATATGTTTAGAAAATCACGCCTTCGTATCGATACAGTCTTTTTTGTGAGAACTGTGCATCTGATTTACCAACCTAACATTAATTTCCATTACAGATCCTCCTAGAAAACATACTGCCTGCTCACGTAGCTGAGCACTTCTTAACTTCTGTTGCATCCGAGGTTAGTTAAAACATTTATTTTATGTAAAGATTTTTATTTTTTCTTAATTTTTTATGTTTGGTACAAAATATTCTGGTCTTCAAATTTCAGGCAGAGTTGTACCACGAGAGATATTCGAGTATAGCGGTGATGTTCGCATCAATACCGAACTACAAGGAGTTTTACGATGAGACTGACGTCAACAAGCAAGGCTTGGAGTGCCTGCGACTGCTCAATGAGATTATTTGTGATTTTGATAAGGTTTGTAAGGCTAAGGTCCTAATAGGGTATTATCGTCATCTCCATTTGCCCACTGCTGGGCATAGACCTCTCTTTTGTTATTTATGTTACTTTACTCAGTATGTTTATTCATCTTCACACTTTATGACAAAAATACTGTTTTATGAACATTAAACATTTTAATGCGATTTTTTTTCTAATTTGTTTTTTAAAAGTATCTTTAAAATATGATAATGATGATGATCTTTAAAGATTATCTTTTATAGATGGTAGGTACCTATTTGCTGTGATAGTGTTGTTAGCCAATAAAGTTGTATCTTGTCTCTTTCTTTCAATGCACGTCATGAAAATGTGCTTTCAAGAGAGATTAGACCTTTTCGTTGAAGGACTTACATAGAACCTCGATTGCTAATTTCAGTTACTCCTAAAACCAAAGTTTAGCTGTATTGAGAAGATAAAGACCATAGGAAGCACATACATGATCGCTTCTGGACTGAGACCTGGAAAAGAAGAACAAAATGTAAGTCATAAAAACATCTTAGTAGGTAGGTACAATACTTCATAAAAAATATTTAGACCCCTATGAATAGGTATCATATTTTTATTCTTACTAGTCATATTTTGAATATGTTTGTAAATAAATTAAGATGACCTTTTCTACTCTGATTCATAAGGCTTTGACCTCGGATTTACACGTATATTAGTTTAAAAGTTACTGACTAGTATTCGTATAATTTTCTGTCTTTACAGAGTGGGACAAGTAAAGAAGAACACACAGTAGCAATTCTAGTTGAGTTTGCCTTTGCACTCATGACGATATTGGATCAGATCAACAGGGAGTCTTTCCAAAGGTTCAAACTACGGATAGGTAAGTTATCAATCTATATAAACCAGCAACCGATATATGTACGAAAAATCAGTCATACATCGTTTTAATCGCAGTCAATTAAGTTTATCCAAAACTCCAACATTTTCTTAACCTGTAGCGCCATACACCGCTTTGTACTTAAAACATTAAAACATAATACTCCTCTGAGGTCTGTAAATGATATTAATTTGTGTTATAGTCGGTAGATGGCACTCACCAAGCCAGTGAAATTTCAGGATAGCTGGATTGCGTACACATTTGTAATGTAACTTAAAGCTCACAGATGGCGTTCATACGTATAAATTTTGTACAATTTCATCTTCTTTCATCAATCAAAATATCTTCCCATTGAAGATATTTAGAAGCGGCGGTAGCCTAATGGCTAGTGCGTCAGACTTGCGATCATGTGGTTGCAGGTTCGAATCCCACCCATTACACTACCGCCGTGAACCCACTCGTAACACAAGCATCTTAGCTTAGCACGAGGGGTTAACAAGTTTACTAGTAATGTGAGACCCACATTGCTAGTAATCTTTTTATTAAAAAAAATATACAAAATTATATGTAACATGATTATGCGTACATACCTACTGTAGTTATAACTACAGATGCTGTTGAAACTTTATTGTCTAATTACTGGTTCTAACCTATAAAATATAGTATAGAAAATAATTTGACCTAGGTAGGTATTCAAGGTGTAGGTAGGAATAAATTAGTCGAAATAATTAAAAAGGGTAAATCTATACTTATAATAAATCTGTAGAAGTGAAAATTCTGTACATTGAAAATATCAAAAAAATTAATGGCGGGGTGTGTTACTAGACCGACACCGAACCCAAAAATGTGATTAAAAAAATTTTTGTCTGTCTGTCTGTCTGTCTGTCTGTCTGTCTGTCTGTCTGTCTGTTTGTTCAGGCATCACGCAAAAACTACCGGTTCGATTTCGATGAAACTTGGTATAATTGTTCTTTAATATCCTGGGCACCACACTGGGTAGTTTTTATCCCGGAAAAGTATATACAAAAAAAAACAAACTTAATTTTGCGGTTCGATCCCTAGACCCGAATACTGTACCAACCGCAAATAATAAGTTTGTCGTAGGTTACGTCACCCGCAGTGGAGTTCAATAAGGGGCGCTGCACACGGCTAAGATAATATAATTATTTATCTATACTAATATTATATTATTATATTTATTTTATATTTTATATTATATTATGAAGCTGAAGAGTTTGTTTGTTTGAACGCGCTAAACTCAGGAAGTACTGGTCCGATTTGAAAAATTCTTTCACTGTTAGATAGTCCACTTATAGGTTACTTTTCTTTTGGAAATCTATCCCCTAAGGGGGTGAAATAGGGGTTGAAAGTTTGTATGGGAAGTTTGGT
Source organism: Plusia festucae (assembly GCA_950381575.1). Taxonomy (NCBI): domain Eukaryota; kingdom Metazoa; phylum Arthropoda; class Insecta; order Lepidoptera; family Noctuidae; genus Plusia; species Plusia festucae. Next base: position 1,315,578 of record OX494444.1, on the reverse strand, counting down.
ATTTTCAATGATAGACACATGAAATATCGTATACGGGTTTCTGAATAGAAATAAATAAAGATGTATTTCAGCGATTTTAAAAATCATCCCCCTAAGAGGGTGAAAAAGGGGTTGGAAGTTTGTAGGCATATGAATTGTGTCGTTTTCAAATATAGACACATTCAATTTCATACAAGAGTTATTAGTTAGAAATAAATAAGATGTATTTCGGAGATTTTAGAAATCTACCCCTTAAGGGGGTGAAATAGGGGTTGAAAGTTTTTATGGGAAGTTCGGTATTTTCAATGATAGACACATAAAATTTCGTATACGGGTTTCTGGATAGAAATAAATAAACACGACTTCAGCGATTTTAAAAATCATCACCCTAAGAGGGTGAAAAAGGGGTTGGAAGTTTGTAGGCATATGAATTGGGTCGTTTTCAAAGACAGACACATTCAATTTCATACAAGGGTTATTAGTTAGAAATAAATGAGATGTATTTCCGAGATTTTAGAAATCTACCCTCTAAGGGGGTGAAATAAGGGCTGAAATAGTTGGTATGTGAAGTTCAGTATTCTCAAAGATAGACAGATGAAAAGATAAATAGATAAGATAATGACCATCTAAGACATATCTATAATGACGACTCCCGTGGTCGAGTGGCGTTCACTCCGGTTTTTAAGGTGTCGCCAGCTCTAAGGTTCCAGGTTCGATCCCCGGACGGGTCCATGTAGAAAATCACTTTTATACATAGTCTGGAGTCTGGGTGTTTATGGTACCTTTTTTGTCTCCGATTCCATAACAGAAATGCTTTTGCTACTTACTTTACTTTTATTATTATTTTAACGCCATAATATTAGATGAAAAAATTTTATACATTCTCCTTACTTTGAAAATCACAGAATACATCTACCTTTAATACTACTCTTTACTTTACGCGCGAGCGAAGCCGCGGGCAACAGCTAGTATATAATAAATGTTGTAGGCTTGAACCACGGGCCGGTGATAGCGGGCGTGGTGGGCGCGCAGAAGCCGCAGTACGACATCTGGGGCAACACCGTCAACGTGGCCTCGCGCATGGACTCCACCGGCCTCATGGGCCGGATACAGGTCACCGACGACACTGCCAAGTGAGACACGAGGACTTATATATTATTATTTACTATGATAATACAATATTAGATATCGTTTTAGAGGGATACAGAAATTTTGTATTTATTTTTAAAGCCTATAGAATTGTAGAGCCGGTTTTCCGGCACTACTGGGAAAAAAATGGCGTAATTTAATTAGCTAATTCATATCACTTTGGCCGTTACTTTGTTTACAAAACATTGTAATAGAGACGTATTAATACCACTTGTATAGAGATTTTGAATTGGATTCAGCTATGACAACTATCAGAATGTATAATAAATTATGTTCAACGAAATCTCTTACCACCGACTACTGAAACGCTAATTAACTTTAAGATGTAATTAAATGTATATCTATCACTACTTCACACCTCAAAGTGACAGAGACAGCATGAGTCTTCACGGTGGCTTCAAACTGATTGAAATTTCAGAATTCGACCATTATTGATGTAAATTACACCAATAAATAAATTATTAAGACAAAAATTTTGTAACAATATCTTAAAAATTTTAAACGACAGTCCTTATAATTTATTATGTCAGAAGTATTTACTGGTTCAGATAATATTTGTTTTTCTATTACAGGGTACTAATGAATGCAGGCTACACCTGTGAATGTCGAGGACCGACATTCGTGAAAGGCAAGGGTACACTCACAACATACTTTGTAAAGACACCCAATGTTGGTGGAGGACTATAAGCTGGGCCAATGTTGGCCACACTACTCCAGTAGCTGCAAGGCTGTTGGCCACGGGGACTGGAGGAAATTACGGCCAAGATAGAGATAAACTAGAAGAAAAAGCGTTTCATAGACGATCTTAAAAGAATGAATAGGAGAAGTGATTTGAGTTAAATCACACTTGGATTTTTCAGAATTGATTTGAAAGTATTAACAAAATGTAAATGTATAAAAATCGAAATAGCTATTTTTGAATTGTGATGTTAACTGCTTGTTTTGTAAAAATATTTATTTATAGTAATTTATTGAAAGCTAGAAAAATAATGTAGAGAAACGAAGAAATAAATTGTCACACGGTAAAAACTAGATGAGTGAGAGAATGAAGGATTAGAAAGATAAAATCTATTTAATTTTGGTATTTAACGAACCTACATAAGAAAGTGAACTTTAGTATGGAGATAGACAGTTTTTGCTTATCGTTAAATATTCAAGATGATTTTAGATACTTAAGAGATTATATTTGTGAGTAAATTATATAAAAATAAAAACATAGTAAAACAGTTTTCATAGTCAGTATATTTTAACATTATCAATGTTAGGCCTAATATCGTACACATTCATAATAATTATTAATTAAAAGTAGAAAACTCATGTTATCAATAGCTGATTAGAAATATTTGTCTTGTCTGTATATTTTTGTATCGTCAAATTTGTGTATCACGCCTCATTTATATAATTGTATATTTTAACTAATGTCTGGTAAATGACAGAAGGCTTAAGAATTTCACATTTATTTAGTAAAATATTAACTATGACAATTTAAAACAGAAATATTGCTACATAAATATAATTATAGTTGTTACAGACAGCCCAGCCCTGTTTTCGCATTAACAAATATAGCGCCTTACAATATTGAATAGCAATGTCGCTCAGATGCGTTTTGCATCACCACGTGGGGTTAATACCATTTGTTAAAAAAAACCTCTAGTAGTACATAGTGCTATTCATGTAATGAAAGTGTTTCAGGGACTATTCAAGGAATATAGTTACTCTGTCAAATATTGCCAAATCGGAGTTTCATTTTAATGCTACCTACTACCAAATATTTAGCTGTGTGATTTAGTTTTATTTAAGATAAAGATTGTTGGGTAAATATTGCAAATAAATACATAATTTATTTAGTTTTAGCGTAGCGTTGTATAAAGTGTGATATGTGAAATTAAAGAAAGTTTATTTAACATGACATGATCGCATGGCTCCTAAATTAGTTTTTAATTTGCATTTAATAAGAATATAGTATTTATAAGTGCAGATTTTGCTTGATTTAATACTCCTTAGTGTAATGGTGCTAAATTATTTAGACTGTAGCAGCTAAAATGCATATCCCACCAATTTAGAAGAGTTTTTACTTTTGGACACTAACCCTTTGAACCTTTTCAATATTTTTTGAAGTTTCATGAATTTTAATGGACGGTCTAAAATGTCTACTTAAATTATCTATACTTTATACTACCCTTTATAAGAAATAGATATGTAGGTGATAGATTTTACCTTCCCGTATCACAAATATTTTATGAGATATTTAAACGTATACTTATGCAATAAAACTCAGCGAGGTAAGCACAGCCTATTCATAGATTACCTACAAAACATTAGCTTATTCAAAATATATAACTAATCTACTATAAAAGCATAAAAATATTCTTAGTGCATGATTACCTTGTGAATCTGCATACATTAAGACATGGTAGTTTTGTATTTTCTCTAGTTATTATATTATAGAAATTGGAAAGCCTAAATGTTATTAAGTCATATAAAAATAAAAATAAGATATAATCTGATAAAATGTAAATTTATTTTTAGGTCTGAGATTTTATTTTCTAAATTAATAATAATAAATAAAAATTATCGTTCGATCAACTTTTGTTTTATTTTATTTTTTAACCAGTGAAAAATGACGGGCTTGATTAAAAATGTTTATTTAAAAAGGGCACATCAATTTCACGCCACCTTTTAGACGTGTGTCCCGAACGTCGGGGTATGACCGAATGAATTTGAATTTCGAACATGAATATAACGCGAGGTTAATTGGTAATTGCGGGTTGCGCCCGCGCCGGCCACCTACGCACAAACTTTGATTTATTTCGAGTGCACCGCCCAAGAATATAGAGTATTGTTTATCTATATGTTTTGTATTAATGATATGTTTTTAAAGCGCATACGCTTAATTGAGGTGTGCAAAGAAAAATTGTGGACATTTTTCAAAAAGAGATTCGATTATGTAATTTTATTTTGGAAAGCTATGGGGATATTTTTCGGAGAAAGTTTATTATGAGATGGATTGGGAGGCGTTCATAACTGTTTCTGAAATTAGCAATCAATTATTTGATCTCAAATATTTCGGTGAAACGCCTGCCATTTTAGTCTTAGCAACTGTCTTTATTTGTAAAATGCTATTACTGTATAGTGACTGCGCGTACCTACTTGAACGTAAGATTTTCGTACAATTATTGTATTTTATTTGAAGTAGTGAGTCAGTTTACGATGTATTCAAATTCAAAAAATATAATTAAAATAGAGGGAAAAAACAAAGAAAGTAAGGATTATTATCACCAAAGAAGAGGCCTAGGGTACCTAAGAAAAAAAATCATAGAAAAGAAAAAAACAAAGCTAGAGATAGCGTCAGTGCGACAACGAGGTGCTCAGCATAATGCTGGTTGTGTCGTAAGACACAATTCAGCGCTGGTTTTCAATGAGAATTACTTTTTTAACCCTTCATGATTTGATCAACAGCCCAATAGTCACGACTCGTAACATTTATTTAAGTATTAGCTATCCCTGCAAACTTTGCTCTGCTGTTTTAAAAAAAGTCTGTAGAGGACACACAATTTCATACAAATCGATCCAGCCGTTTCGGAGGAGTTTGGTAACAAACATTGCAACACGAGAATTGTATAATAAAAACGTCAAAACAAACTTTGTAAAAATTAAGCTTTCTCGCTATTCATCTATACAGCCTTCTACCTTCATATCTCACAAACCAGACCAGCTGTCAAAATATAGATTAATCACAACAATAAAAAGTTTAACGTGAGAACGTTCACATTGATTTTAATCATAGCTCTGTGGTTATTAATTAGATCATAATTATTGGGTTAGCCCGCCGTTAGATTTGATATACAAGTTGTTTTGGTGCTGCCTTTGAAAGCTATTGAATATAGGTTCACTCCCCTTGTGTCTATTTATGGTATAAGAGATTAATGCATTTTAAATAGGCAAAATACTAATAATAACAATACCACCCTATAAATGTGGATAAAATTGAAGGCTGCTGTTTTTAATAGATCTAAAAGAGATACAAAAGCAACTGTAATAGAATGTAGGTAATATGCGTATTAGCTTCTTCGCACATCTTACTCTATGGCAGAACACACGGTGGCAATTCAAGGACCGACAGACATTATTCAACTCCTCCGAACCGATACGAATCCTCATTCCAGAGCATTCTAAATATTCCCACAGTGTAACTGAGATAACAATAGTAATATCTCATCTTGAGATAAGCTGTACGGTAGAGTTCGCCGCCATTGACCGGAAGTCGTAACTTTAGCGACACAATACACTGTATAAAATATTACCAACTACTTATTCGGTTAAGATAAATCGTCTCATATATTATTTAGCGTAATAATGGGCACAGATTATTTTACTAGCTTTATTTTCAGATGCGTCACTTCAAGTATTTTTCATGTGTTTTATGCCTATCCTATTTTTACTACAAGCTGTAGCTGAAATCTAATAATAAAACATCGTCATCTTTCCTCCACCAAACGATAAAATTCGCATCGTTAGAATATAATCAAAAGCAAAAACAAAAATAAATTTATTGTGGGTTTACAACGATTTAAGTTGGATAAACTGATAAATTCCTTCGGTATATACTTACTGACTATATGATTCTATTTCGTTTCTCATCTACGTTTAGAAAGTAGTAAGACCGAGTACAGAAATCTTATTTAGTCAGAATTATCAAACTTCCTTACTTTTTATCTCCTATACCATTGAATTCTTTCTGTCACGAGCCTCAGATAAAAGCAACGAGTAGGCACAATAGTATTTCAGGATACCCTTGCCTACTCTTTGGTCCTCACTGGGAGTCCAGGACAAAGAGATAGTGCATCTAAGCTCGCAGTAATCTGTGATTAATGTAGCGCCCCTACCGCTACCAGTGTTGCTTATGACTTTATTATACACTGCTGGCTACCGTGACTTGCTAATTGGATTATATAGTTTACTGGTTGTATTCAAAGAAATTGTTTGAATGGTTTGATAGTTTTTAGACATTTTTTTAGGGTTAATGTGGTTGTATTTTGGTGAATGAATTAAAATAGAGTTAAATTTATGTACTTCAATTATAAGTAAACGAAGGTTTAGGTGGTATTAATGGGATGGTGGTATTATTAAAAAAAAGTAGTCGGAAAGATGAAGAAGTAATTTGAGAATCAGGATGTCTTGATGGTTTTACTGCTATAAAAATAAAAATGAGATTGCCATTTTTATTATATAAGACATAAATAATTAACAATAAAGGGAAGGTCTATTTTCAATATAGTCCAAGTTTGCACTTTTTTGATGGAAGAATAAAATTATTTGTCTTATATCTAGCTTTCTTAAACCGACTCTACACCAGATAAACTTTCCACAATTTTTATTTATCTATATTGAAATTGTTTTTCTCAATTATTTTTGGTCTATCCTTGCAAACGTTATAAGCGTTATGTTTTCTATTTTTATTGATTGTTCACATTTTGTATACATATAAATAAATAAATACAAAATTAAATACCCTTTCGGTCACAACCTGTATACTACAATAAACAACGAATTTGGTGATCTACAAGCGTAGGAGTGACACTTTCAAGGCATATCTTCAATCAAACAATTAGACATTTGTCATACATTATTTCATACATACTGTATGGGTCTTATTTATTCGTTTCCCGGTACTACCCGTGATATTCACCGAAGCAATAATTTGTGGGCGTTTTCGAAAATTCAATTACGAACGTTTTGGTACGCTCGTAAATTCATTCTGCGAGGTTATCAATATTATTTATTATTTTCGAATGTCGTTTTCAGCCTCCGTATATCATACACATCTGTGACACGTGGTGTTATGTATGTTTTCACTGAAGAAGGCTCATGACGCAAAAAATGGCATTCAATCATTTTCTCACAACTTACAAGCAATAAGAAACGGTTAATAAATTTAAAGAACACAGAATGAAAATACTTAACAGGTATTATTAATAGTAAGGTATACATATAAATGTTTACTATATAGTTGTGTGTGGAAAAATATCCCTGTGTAATTTTGATTGATTGTTTTACATATCTTAATGTTTCCTGATTAATCATAATAATAATATATTCTTTATTGTATACCGTAAAATTGAAAACATAAAAAAAACTCCGAAAAATGTGGTACAAAGGGCGGCCTATTGCACACGGCAATTTTCAGGCAACCTGATTACTTCAGTTCCAAATAATTAAAAAAACAAAAGAAACTGTACATGTACTTTTATCGAAATATCATTAGTTCGATATCATGTTATTTTTCGAAACTATTTTTAGCCTATTTTTCATACTCAGATATATTTTTTTATTTAAAATAATAATTCAGATATACATTTTAAATAAAAAAATATAAACGTTAATAAAAATGTATTACCATGAATCTATTATTCAAAATATTCAATGAAACATAATTGTACATGAATTATAATGTAATTACCGTTAATGTCGACCACATTGAACCCAAATTGTTTCAGGGAACCGTTTTAACCAGATCATGCGTTTAAAATTTTATTGCTTGCTTCAATTTTTTACCGTTTAAGAAGTCTTTAGGTGATTGGTGGTACAATTTTTTGTCCGTATCGGGAGTAATATTATCAGAGAGATTTTTGGGCTCTATTTATTTTTAGGTATAATTTTTATATGATTTTGTTTGATTGGAAGCATTTGCGAGTTTATTTATAAAAGTGTAATAACAACGTAATTCATAGAATGTCTCGCCTTTTTAACCAACTGCGCGACGCAAAGGAGTGGTAATGTGTTTACTAATTTTCTACGAAAGAGTTTCGAGTACGAAACTTTTTCATTTTATTATACAATAAGTGCAACTTAGGTGTAGAAAAAAAAGTGTTCTGATAACTCAAAAACTACTGCTGTCTAGCAAGACCGTATTGCTTGCTGAAAAAATATTTTGTTACACATAAGACTTAGGACTTTATTATGAAATTAAATTTTCGTTAATTTTTCGAACCACTGAATCGCTATTGATGCAATGGTAGTCCCATGAAAAGATCATAATATGGGAAACCCATGGAGGCACGAAAAAATTATTTTTTAATCAGTTTACGATTTTCGAAGCTAACGTGTAACAACATAAAAACTACGCTCTAATTCAGAGTTTCTTCTCAAGTCGGTTCACAACGTACATTCGAACCGGATTCGTCGAAACAAAATTATGTAGTCACCTTTTAGGATTTAGCAATGTAAAATGAGTAAAAAATCCAATCGAAAATACTTCGGAAGTCAATAAGTTAAGATGTACGGTCGTTATTTCCTAGCAATCGGCTTTTCGACACGATTTAAACTTCCGCGAAAGCAAGATAAAGATGTAAGCGTATTAAGTTTACCACTTAAACTTCGAACTTGGACATATTTCTTGAAATTTATGATCTCGGTACTTCAGATGGAAATTGAGATATGAAAAAGGAAAATCCATTATTTAATTTCTTTACTATTTTCCCATGTTTTTAGTATGCTTTGTACCGCTACTGTATATCCATATTTATATTTTCGAATGGTCGCCATTATAATAAGCAGGTAATATCATAAGCTTAAATATTGTTACCATCGGAAAAGCCGAATTCATAATTATTCATCACCATCATCTACCTAGACTTTTCCCAAGCTATGTTGGGGCAGCTACCAATCTTACCGGATTTAACTGAATACCGTATTTTGTATATATCTGACCTCCTCAGCCCATTGCTGGGTAGACCTCCCTTACCAAGACTGGTTGTCAGAATCGTAATGACTTAACGACTGTCATAGATCGACAGTCGGGACCAACGGCTTAACGTCCTTTCCGAGGCACAGAGGTGTCTCGGTATGTTACAAATGGCTACCCATCTATGTACCAACCGCGGAGAGCACGGCTTAACCTTTTTAATCAGTCAAACTTCACGGCTTACATTTAGCTACGAGCTCCTCTTTTTAAATCTTATTCTCATTTTTTCATTATTATAACTTAGTAAAAGGATTTTTTTCCATGATTTTTATGTCCCTAGTTTTAGTACGCTGTGTAATACAGATACGTTATCACTCTCAGAACAATTATTACAAATTAGCAGTCTGATAGCACCGCACTCATAAATAAGGCTTCTCACATTTTAATTCGTATCTACAAGGGAGATGCAATCGATGAAATATTTTAAGGAGCTTTGGGTTCTGATCCATTTTATTGTAAGTAGATATTAAGTACAAGCATTTAAGCTAACACCAGCAATTATTAATTTGGTTTTCATATTAGCTATTTTCGACTTGATTTTTTTATGAAAGACAAAAAATGGAGTGTCTTGGTCCACCATGAGCTTAAAATATTAAATTGTTATTTTAAATAATTGTTTTTCATTGTATAATATATACATACCGGTATATATTTTCATAAATATATACCGATATAAAAAAAAATTAATACTTTTTGGGGTCACTAAATTCGAGACTGATTATAATTTTTTGAATTTTGAGCTCGCTGAAGACGACATTTCATAACTGCCTACCGAAAGCTATTATTCAAACAACATACACATTTAAAATTTTATAAGAATGAAGACGAATAATAAATGTCCTCACGGACCCCTGCAACAATACAAGGCTTACTTTGTCGGCATGATGCCTCGTTACATTTGTAAAGGCGTCAATTTGTAAATGATATATGTCGGTACAAACGAATAAATAACAATAATTTCATGCTCCAGTATCGAATCACACCTTACTGTACAATTTTGTGATATAAAATATTGAACGTAAACGATATACGATGATTTACGTGGTTTAAAGTGGGTAGGATGTACAGTGAGTTCATTAACCCCTAGCCTAGTATTAAACATATGATTATAGTAGTATCTTGAGTAGCTCCAAAAAAATTTTCCGAACATTTTTTTCCTGCCCTAATCTTTTATTTTTTTCACAGGTAAGTGTCATTATGAAAATATCTTCATAATATTATCATGTCCCCTGAAGATTTCTTCACAAGGAAATTTCTCAAATTTCTTCTTACTACAAACCTAAAGTAAATAGAAAGACCATTTTGAAGATACACTATTAAATAATATTAATTTCATCTACTTAATATATTTCACAGTGCATAAAAATTAAACTTTGACCCTCAACATCAATGATATTGAGACCTTATTTAAAGCACAAAAGAAGAATTAAAGTATTATTTATCGCCAACATAATGTCACTAGACTGTATAAATCATTTCAAAGGTCGATGGTATCGGGTGGCTTAAATAAAAACTTTTTTTGTTTTAATTTTAAGGTGCTTGTGCGTGACAATTAAGGCGTCTTCTTTTAATATATGTACTTGTTTATTTTATAACAATACTTAATGGGCTTTCTCCTGTTTTTTGTTTTGATTTCATTTAACAAGTGTGTTTAAAATTTTATGAAAGTGTCTGGTTATTTGTAGATACTAAACAATTTAATAACATTGAAACAGCTTTCAAAACATATACAGCTATTCAATTGTTAAATAACAAATCTATCACATTCGTTATTTGCGGTAGACATCTAAACATGTCTACTCAATCTGAATTGTTGGTTAATAAAGCAGAAGATTATTTTGTTTGTTTGCGGCAGTCTAATTTCTAAAACTACGCATCGGACAAAGTCGCGAGGAACAGCTAGTTAAAAAAAAGAGAGCAATGAAAATAGAATTTGTTTGACGTCCTTATCTCTGACTCTAACAGTCGGATTTGAAATAGTCCTATTCCATTTGATTGCCCTATACTCGAGGAAGGATAAATGCTATGTAACATAACATGCCTTGGGACAAAATAAAGTCGAGAGAAACCTGAAAACAAAGGTTATTCCGAAATATTTCATGCATAAACTTTATTAAGTACAAAGTAATAACTTATGTACTAGTGCTGCCAACTTAACAATGTAAGGGGGACAATTGCACCAAATATATAGACCTTGTTTCCCCAGTTCAAGCAAGACGCGTTATTATCTCGGATGAGGTTCGACTTAATTCAATTTATTTGTCCATTCAGTTATAAACTTAAACGTTTCCTTCGTTTTTTCTTAATCTAAAATATTGGGTCGACTTTTGTATATGTAGCGTCTGAGATTCGTTGAGCCGGATAAGACCTTTTAATAAGAAATTAAAAATGGATTTCATAGTGATTTAAAGAAAAAACTAGCAGCTGTTCACTTTGTCTCAACTTTGAGTGTATTAAGAATCGTGATTTAAACCCAACTCAATTAAACTTTTTTCATCTTTCTTTAAGAATCTTAAAACTATTTCACACTTATAGTTATTACCGAACATTGATTATCATTAGTGTAAACTCTGCCATAAAACATTCAACAAAAATTATTCATACCGCATAGACAAAAACAAAATTGAATAACAATATTTTAATGTAATTTCACATGTTGTCTGAAAAACCTTCTAGGAAACAGATGTCAACATTTAAAGAAACATCTTCATACCTCAGGACAAAAGTTAAGGTAAGCAACGTTGATTAAACAAAACATATTTTATTCTCAAAAATGTTTAAACAATTTTCATCCATATCCACCCACACATTATCCTTTAAGGGCAACTCACAGTGATCTCGTTCCGTCCTTAACATAATGCAGCTGATCGCGATCATATTTACGATGTCCGATGCGCGTGCGCACTTAAACCACCGCGACTTATCTGTTTCGACGCTACAAATAATTGGAAGGCGAAAAAATGTTCGGGAAAATCATGATCGGTATTTCTCTTGTTTTTTTCGGTGTGAACCTTTTATGGGAGATATTTGGGAGTTTCTGGGTAAAGTCCGAAATAAAAGGTTAACATAAGTTGCAGTGGAGTAGTTATGCCTGGAGAAATGAGGAAAATGTGATATTACCTAAGGTAAAGATAGATACTTACAGCTAACTTTTTTTGTGCATGATAAAATTCCACACACCTACACAAAACAAACAATATCGCGAAAGTAGATGATCAAAATCAGAAATTCAATACTAATGAACGGAGTTCGCGTCAGAACTGTGTGGCGTCGAAGTGATTCAAAAGTATGTGATTGTAAATTATACCAAACATTTACTACTAGTACAGTTGCCATATATTCGTGATCAGTTTTGACTCCAAACATATAAAATCAATTCATCAACTATTTTTTTAAAGAAATACTAGTACCTAATGTGTGTTGCACATTACTAGTAATATTTTAACCCCTCGTTCTAAGCTCAAATACTCGTGTTACGAAGTGGGATCGGTAATGCAATGGTTGGGATTCGAACCGACAGTGAAACGCTTTTCTTATTTGGTTATTGAAAAACAGTCATGAAGACTAATAATAACGAACTTCGTTTGCTAGAAAATTAGCATTCCAAGAATACCTGAAACGTTACGAAAAACATTTATCTCAACATTCAAATTGAATATCAACGTGACATTGTGACAGTGACAGTGGCGTATATTTAAACTTCGCTCCATCTACAATTAACATTTAGGTTACATCTAAACTCCATAAAAGATACCGTAAAGCGCCATAAAACTTAAAAGGACGCCAATTTGGACCAATAGGTCATAAATTTGGCAATCCGTATACAATGCTATTGCCCAAAGGGAGTTGGCACTATATATCATACAACCGCAGAAATAAATCATTTGGAAACGAGGCCCAAAATTGAGACATCGTACTTTATTGCCGACAGAAGACCAGGGGCGGCAGTCTCTACGTGAGTCGATATGTCATCGCTACGTACCGATCGTTATGTCATATCAAAAAATTATGTTTGCAGCATCGATATTCGCTATGAACGCAAGTCTCTACAGCCGAGATAGCGTGCAAGATCGTGTCTTTGCTATGTCGATACGTCTACGAAAACTGTATTCATAGTCTCGTATTTTTATAGAAGATTATTACCGGCTAAAAAATATTCCTTGGATATATGGTAGAAATTATGCACTAAAATTTATTGAAAATTAAAGAAATATTAGATTAACTTTGTTTTAAAAACGCTTTCCTTGATGAAAACCTTGAAATAACTGCACATTACGGTCAGAATAATTAGTAAATGATTTATTTACTAAATAATTATAAATTAAGAAGGGTATATATTATACTTATGCGTGATTGCAACTCTTTGACTAAATGACACTGACAAATTCAAAATATTTTGGTTTGTTTACATATTATTATGGTTTAAAATAATCTTAAATCATTTGAATTGTAGAATAAAATGTGGATATGGCCGAACAATTTTAACCCGCGTGTTAAATACCGAAATCGATTCTCAGTACTTAAATTTGATCTGTGTTTGAGTATACTAGTAGGGTTGAGGATGATAACAAAAAAACAACCAAACTTAGGATACTGAACTTTTATGAGCTAGTACTTTATTCGAAAACACTTCAAGACCCCAACTAAATGCGTGTAACAAAACGATTGCGACTTTTAAATCGACGCCAACGCCATCTAGTTACGTCTTGTGTAACATGAAACAAAATACATTTAATTTGTACATACTTTTGGTAGCTGTTGTTCATGAACATACCGCCCACCAAGGACATTACTGACGGAATGTCATTTTAAATAACTTATAACTAAGGTCTAAATTTACATCAGCTTTATTTTACAGTTTGATCTAAAATTAAGAACTCTTTCTAACAACATTATAAAATTACATAGGAAGATTTGAACTATTGAAGTTGTTTAATTTTTAAAAATTGTAAGATGAGTAAATTAAGGTTTAAACACTGTTAGTGTAAACATAGAATTTCATGGTGTTAATTAATCTGAACGTAATCATCTAAACAATGATGATATAAAATAAATCTTAACCAATAACATGCATAAAACATATTTATTTGTAAAAATAAAAAAAAAATGTAAAAAATGTCTAAATAAAGATATAATTATTTCATTAATCTGTAACTGGTAATATACAAATTTTAGATGTTGGTCTCTTAATAGTTGAGGTTTTAGTGCGCAATGTGACTACACGGGTGATACCATCATTCCCGGGATGCTTTTCTATTATGCGACCTAACAACCAACGACTTGGCGGCAAATCGTCGTCTTTAATTAAAACAATGTCACCAATTTTTGGCTCAGGAACCTTTGAAGACCATTTGTACCGGTTCATAAGGTTAGACAAATATTCTTGGGACCAGCGCTTCCAAAATGACTGTACCATCCTTTGAATAAATTGCCACCGTGATAAATAACTGGTATTTGTGCTCTCATATTTAGCATCCGGTACACTTACTATCGGCTCTCCGATCAAGAAATGTCCAGGAGTTAAAGGTAACAGTTCACCAGGATCAGTAACGTTAATCACACTTATTGGACGCGAGTTCAAACAAGCTTCCACTTGGTTGAGGAGGGTGCTCAGTTCCTCATATGTCAAGGTAGCATCCCCAATTACCCGTTTGAGGTGAAACTTCGTAGACTTCACCCCTGCTTCCCAAAGTCCGCCGAAATTAGGACTGTGTGGGGGAATGAAGTGCCACTCTGTACCGTTGGCCTCAACTTGCTCCGCTATTGATGCCTGAATAGACGCTAATTGTTGCAATTCTCTGGAAGCGCCTATAAACGTTGTACCATTGTCACTCCATATCTTGGCACAATGACCTCGCCTGGACACGAAACGTCTGAAGGCAGCTAAAAATGCTTGTGTGCTCATGTCACTGACGACTTCTAAATGAAGAGCACGGGTGGCCATACACACAAACAAACATATGTAGCCCTTATATGAACGGTGTCCGCGACCTTTCGTTGTCCTAATATTTATAGGACCCGCATAGTCGACACCGCTGTTCAAAAACGGTCGCGCTGGAGAGCATCTCACAGATGGAAGAGAACCCATCATCTGGTTTTTGATGCTAGCGCGATGTTTAGCGCAGGTTACACATTTGCGCACTTCCTGTTTGACCAAATTCCGGACGCCTAGTATCCAATAGGCTGTTCTCAAATAATTTGTCATCAGCTGAGGACCGCCGTGCAGAGTTTTCAAATGTGCATCAGCCACTATAAGCCTTGTCAGATGACAAGAGTTTGGTAGGACTATTGGGTGCTTTATCTGTTCTCTTAATGGAGCCTTCTCAAGTCTTCCCCTAACTCTGATTACTCCTTTCTCGTCAAAATATGGACAGAGTGAGTTTAGTAGATTTCACTTGTAAATAGCCTTTATTCTGTAATTCTAAATATTCTATCGTAAATGTTTCTTTTTGTGTTTGTCTTATACAACACTCTAAAGCTGCTTCTATTTCTGATGTCCGTAAATATTTTTGTTTAACTGTATTATTTCTTAAAAACCGTCTGCAATAAGCAATAATTCTGACTAATTTTTGTAATGACGAATAACGTTCGAACATGGAGGTCTCTGGAACGATCGCAATGTGAACCCTTTTTGCTTCCTCCAAGTCGGTTTTCATTTCATTTGGCCTTTTATATGCTATGGATTTCTCAGTGAGAAACGATGGCCCTGAAAACCACAAACTATGGTTTAGGAACTCACTTGGTAACATGCCTCTAGATGCACAGTCTGCTGGATTGTCCTGTGTTTTTACATGAAACCATTGAGATGCTTTCATGTTGGTTAATATCTCGGAGGTGCGATTAGCTACAAACGTCTTCCATCTACTTGGATGGCTGTTGAGCCAAGCTAACACCACCGTGGAATCTGTCCAAGCTTTGATCTTGTCGCTAGAAATATTTAAGACATTTGCTGTTTCCGTTAAAAGATTGGACAAGAGAACTGCTCCACACAGCTCTAACCGGGGGATACTAATTTGTTTGACTGGAGCTACTCTGGTCTTTGCAACTAATAGCGACACGTGAATTCTGCTGTCCGTGTCTACTATCCGCAAGTAAATAACAGCTGCGTATGCTGTTTTGGAGGCGTCACTGAAGCCATGCAGCTCAATATCATCGTCAGGCTTAGTACCCAGCCAACGAGGTATCCGTACTTTACTAAGTAGTGACAACTGTTCACGGTAAGTATTCCATTCATTTACTAATTGAGTGCTTATTTCTTCATCCCAAGTAACCCCTGCTAGCCATAATTTTTGTATGAATGTTTTTGCTACAACCACACTCGGAGCTAGCCAGCCTAGTGGGTCAAACAATCGAGCTATGTCAGAAATAATCGATCTCTTAGTTTCAGGTGCAGTCGTCAGCGGCGGGAGCTTAACTGAGTATTGGAAAGTATCTTCATTACGGTTCCAGGTAAGTCCCAAAATTTTTATTGTGCTATCTAATTTTATTTCCAAATCTTTCTCTTCCTTGTACTCCTTCTTCGTTAATTCATAAGTTCGTACAATATTCCCTTGATCTATTGTGTTGTCCTTATTTTTATTAGTTTGATCTGTTTGTTCTCGGTCTTTATTGCTTTCGATTTTATGAATTCTCTTTAGTATTTCTTGACTGTTGCTGTTCCATTTTTGTAGTTTAAATCCACCTCTTCCTAATAATGCTATCATTTGCTCATATATTTCTATGCCTTCTTCTACACTATTGCATCCTGTCATAAGATCATCCATGTAGAAGCAATTTAAAACTTTCTCTGCAGCAAGAGGATAATTTTTGCCTTCATCAACCGCGATTTGATTTAAGGTTTTGACCGCTTGATACGGCGCAGAAGCTGTTCCGAAAGTCACGGTCACAAGCTCGTAGTCTTTAATTTCTTTGTCTGGACTATCACGCCAGAGTATTCTTTGGAACATAACATCCTCTTCAGTTACCCTTACTTGGCGGTACATTTTGATAATATCCGCTACAAGTCCTATCGGATGAATCCTCCACCTTAAAACGGTGTGACGTAAATCAGCCTGCAGTGACGGACCAACCATGAGCCTGTCATTAAGTGACACTCCTTTGCTGTTCTTTTCAGAAGCATTAAAAACAACACGTACTTTAGTGGTGGTCTTGTCGTTCCTAATGACAGCATGGTGTGGCAAATATACTGCTTCTTCCTTCTTATTATCATCATCTTTCACGTGTTTCATATGTCCCAACTGTAAATATTCATTTATTACTTCTGTGTACTTGTCCTTTAATTCCTTGTTTTTTATTAATCTCTTTTCTAACGCATGAAACCTTATTTTAGCAATGCCACGTGAATTTCCTGAATTGCTAGGAGGACCTTCTTCTCGAAAAGGTAACTTAACTATGTATCTACCGTTGCTATCTCTTGTAGTGGTCGCACTATAAAACTCTTCGCATTTCTTTTCCTCTGGGGTTAATATCTTTTTATTTGTGACTTCTTCAACTTCCCAAAATTTCCTTAAAATATCTTCTACCTTGCAATGCATAACGTTTATGTTTTTCAATTTGTTATTTACACTAGCTGTGCCTTCAGGACCAACAGCGCCCGACAGAACCCACCCCAATGTAGTGCTCTGTGCGATTAGTGTACCAGAAGGACTCTTCACTAACCCTTCTTTAATTATGCAGCTATAAACGTCTGCCCCTAACAGAATATCAATCTTGTTGGGGGTGTGGAACTCCGGATCGGCTAAGCATAAGGTTTTAGTATCTAACCAGTCGAAGGTGCTTGCATTAAGACTTCGCTCCGGAAGGTAAGAAGTAATCTTTTTTAACACATAAGCACTTAATGAAAACTTAAAATCAGGGTCAACCCGAGATTTAATTGTTAACTGTACCATGTACTTTGTCATGGTTGACCTATTGTCTCCTAATCCTGACACCAACCCTTGAATTGGGATTCTTTTCAGGTTGAGATACTGGACGGTGGCCTCTGTTATGAAACAAGCTTGTGAACCTTGGTCGAGCAAGGCTCGCACCGTCTGATATTCACCCGTCTTTGACGAGGCCATAATTAGCGCAGTGGCTAATAATACCTGTCTTGGTTTTGCTAACTTCCCTGTGGACAAGCAAGACACTATCTGAGTAGCACTAGTTGAAGGACTAGCACTATCAGCAGCAGCGTTTGTTTCAGGGACTTGGCCTCTATTGTCTGAATGGAGTAAAGAATGGTGACGCTTCTGGCAAACTCTGCAGTTAGTCTGTTTTTTGCAGGTATGAACACTGTGATTACTGCCTAAACAGTTGAAGCAAAGTTTGTTAGTACTAACAAAATCCCGTCTAACTTCGAGAGATTGTTTGGCAAACTTTTTGCAAAAACAAAGCTTGTGAGTCTCTGAGCAGTATTCACATTTCATTGGCGATGACGAGTTTGTGCTTAACAATGCTTTAGGTTTATGATTATTATTGACCTGGTGACCTGAACCTCTTTTTGGTTCTATGCACTCAAACGCGCGGAAACGTTGCTCTAAAAATACTTTAAATTGATCAAAGGTTGGAAATTCATTACTGGAATCATTACTACTGACGCTTAGTTCCCATTGTTTGCGTGTTTCCGGATCTAATTTAAATGTTACTATGTGAATGATGATAACATCCCATGTACTCACATTTATACCCAAGTTTGACAACGCATTTAAACAGTCACTGGTGGTATCTGAAAGCTCCTTTAACGATGTCGCAGAATCAACTTGCATACGTTTAATACCAAATAACCGTTTTAAAATACAGTTGGCCAGATATCTTTTATTACTATACCGTTTGTCTAGCAGATCCCAGCACTGACTGTAATTGGCGTCTGTTATTGGGGTATTCCGTATCAATTGCTCAGCTTCACCAGTTACATGACTTTTTAAATAGTGCAACTTTTGCACATTATCCAATGAACTATTCTTATGAACTAATGATACAAAAAGATCATGAAATGTCGTCCATTCTTCATATTTACCAGAAAATATTGGTATAGCAATCTTGGGCAATTTGACTAGTGAATTTGCTGACTTAAGTGCGCTACTAGATGAATTATTTACATGAGTTGGTTCGCTGACAACCTTAAGTTTATTGAGCGTTGATTTCATTAAAGATTTATAAGTAATGTAAGTGTCCTCGGTTGTATCATAAATATCAACAACCTTTTGATCAATATCCTCTAATTTAAAGGTCTGATATAATTTATTATTTGTATTTTTAAACGACTCCCAATCTCTTTCTAATAATTCTAATCTAGTTTCAATATATTCGATAGTTAATCTTTCTTTAGGGCTCTTTTTAAAATTTGACAATCCTTTAATTACAACACTTTGGCAGCCTCTCAATACGTTGATTAACCCCTCCATATTTGTAAAAATTAACTAATTAAATTTAACTAGGTGAAACGGTGAATGAAAATCAATAAATAAACCTAAGTCCGAAATTACAAAATTATTCTAAGTTACAATTAATTGCTTAAAATTTTACAAGTGTTTGAAAACAAATTATGAATTGGCGGAAATCGGGCATAGGTTCCCCGTTCCTTCGTTTTTTAAGAAACTATTCTAAGTCCTAAACTAACAACAAGCATAAATTAGTAAATTTTCTAAGTCTTAAATTTCTAGGTATGCAATGTAAAAATTCTTCAAATCTTCTAAGTTAAAATCTCCGAATTAATAAGTTCCAAAATTGCTTGTCATTAACTGCTTTGTTTATATAATAGTAAAATGTACTCACAATTCTCACTTCACTACTCACACCACACGATGACTTCTTTACACGTCGCGCCCTCTGGTGGCGACACGCTGAACTATGAACGTGGCTTCTATTTGCTGATGTCACGTTGAACTGGATATGACGCGTCGTTCTTCTGACGGCACGTTGAACTACGAGGATGACGTTCAGTCACCTCACTTTTGAACTGACTGCAAGTAGCGCCCTCTATAGCGATACTTTTCCGCTGGTGCTGATGCTGACCCGTCCACCACTATGAACGCAGCAGTCGCTCCCGATGCGGGACACTAGGTACCCTTGCCGCAGCGATCCACTGCGAGTACCTCGACGAACTCAAAAACTCCGGAAATATCCGGGCTCGTAGGACCAATGTTAAATACCGAAATCGATTCTCAGTACTTAAATTTGATCTGTGTTTGAGTATACTAGTAGGGTTGAGGATGATAACAAAAAAACAACCAAACTTAGGATACTGAACTTTTATGAGCTAGTACTTTATTCGAAAACACTTCAAGACCCCAACTAAATGCGTGTAACAAAACGATTGCGACTTTTAAATCGACGCCAACGCCATCTAGTTACGTCTTGTGTAACATGAAACAAAATACATTTAATTTGTACATACTTTTGGTAGCTGTTGTTCATGAACACCGCGTCCCGGACCAAGCAGCGGCTAGTAAATTAACGGTCCCTTTTTTCAATTAGTGTTTGTATTTTCGTTGGTGTATCGATGTTTATGATATTTATGGCGTAAGCGAACCGCTAAAGCTTCTAACAAGCAATTGGAACTTTTATTGGGATTGCTGGAGGCCCGCCCATTCCTCTTCACAAGGCGATTTACTGGTTTGCAAGGCCGGGATAACTTTGAAGCTGGATGGAAGGTGGCGACGACGGAGCTAAACAACGTTCCTAGCGGGTCTTGTAAGACACCCGAGCAGTGGGTTACAGTTGACTTTTATTATTATATACGTACTTTGTTAATAAAGTAATAATAAAGCATAAGAATAAAGAATAAAGAAATTTTATTTGCTAGAAACATGGTATGGTATTACAAGATAGTTTATATATAAGAATAGTTTATATACAGCGTCAGTTAGTGGCTTAATTTTGGCTGTTTGTCTTGCTTGTGGTGACATTGGGAATTTTATATATTACCGCAACAGCCTTTCATTAATTGCAGTGATTACAGCATATATCACTCTGCTTACCGACTTCTGACTCATAATGCATCCCCACTGCAGTCCAACAGGTTGTTGGTAACAGCAACTGACGTAAAATCGAAGCGCCGTCAGTAACTGAATAGAATTCAAAAATTAGTTTTTGCATTACTTTCTATTCATGGATAGTTTCAAAATCACACCCACTTGGGATTCGACAGACAGTCCATACGCCCGTTGTCCGTGAAGAGATGGCTGCAGTTCATCTACGAGCAATGCAACATATCTTTCGATATCCTATAGTAGGATAGAAATTTACTGTCTTCCAAGTCCAACGGTTTTTCACTTTGGCGTCGGATGCGGGACACTCTCCTATGCATTACCATATTCTGCCTGTGTTCCAACGTCACTAAGTCCCAAGCTAAATACTGTTCCGCTATAATTTTCAATTTAATTACATAAATTCACAAATAAATACCGATAACGAATTATCGTAGAGACGTATCGGGCTGTCAAAATTACACGATAAAATAGCGTCCGAATATAACGATAAATAGATACGGTTGCGATGACAATCGTTATATTTGTCAGTCGAGACTACCAAATATCGATGAAGTTTGATTGTTATGACTTAACGACAATTTTCGGTTGATAAGTCATAGCGATTCATGTCGAGACTGCCGCCCCTGGTTGTTTTATATCTACTAATAATAAGGGCATCTGTGTTCTTATTTTAAAGATTTATTTTTTCTTATCTGGGTTGAGTTCGGCAGTATTTTTTATGCGGTATTGTATTTTTTTTTTTCAGTCAATTTCTTTTTATTTCTTACACAAGCCCGTTATTTTTATGTATTGGCTCTGTGTTTTAGTTTAAATTATGCTGTGTTTATTTAAAAAGTCTCTTCAAAAGATCTTACTGAACAAATTATGATTGTGTCACGAAAAGGTCACAAATTAATATTGTTTTTTGAAGCAAAATGTCTAAAACACTACTTCCAATACAGATTAATATAAATTGTTGTAATTTTTTTATTTTAAAAAAGTTTTTAGTATTATTGTAATTTTTTAAAGAAAGCAGTTTTTATGGAATATTCAAATAACAAATAATCATTTTTTTCAAATGTATGAATCGATAATATCGGTTATTAATATTAATATCTACAACATAAGTGTTGATATTGTACCAAAACTTGTTCTTATTTATAAATATAACATGGCGTACCCGTCGACAGCCATTAGTATAATTAATAAGCCTCTGATTTACGATATTAATTCGTTTGAATATGAAATTTTAATAACTAGATCCACACCTTCGAATCTATAACAATATTGTATCAATATACATTTATTAAGTAGATTAAAGGAAGTGTGATTGTAAATCAATATATTTTAATCGGATTAGTGGTATAACCACTTGAGCAGAGAACCTGCTAAGTAGAGATTTTTTAACTTGAGTGTATGTTTAATTTATCTAAAACCTGAATACTGAAACGAAAATTTATGACGTAATAATCTAGCTATCGCTACTTTACACGCTAATGTGACAGAGACAGCAATAGTAACGTTACGTTTCAGTGTTCGGCTATCCTACTTCCTACTAATATTATAAATGTGAAAGTGTGGATGTTTGGATGTTTGTTGCCCAATCACGCAAAAACGGCTGAACGGATTTGAATGAAATTTGGCATGCATATAGCCTTTGACATGGAAAAGAACATAGACTTTTTATCCCAATTCCTTAAGTAGTTCCCGAGGGAAAATTGAAAATTGTTTCCGAGCTAAGCCGCGGGTAGACATCTTTGAAATTCGTTATTTTTCTCTATTACATCGCAAGCTATAACACGGGTGAAAATTTTATTCTATTTTTCATTACTTTCATTTCTATTTGGACCCAATTCTGAAGTCCAGGCAGACAAAGTCGCGGGCAGAAGCTAGTATGCTATAAATTGAAAAATTTAACTCCAGGTAGGTTATATACTTGTCTGCAATATAATACTTATTTAATCTGGATTGTGAATATTTTCTAAGTTGTAACATCCTTTGAATTAAAATGATTTAAAATCATGCTGTAGATATCAAGCAACAAAAGTAGATGGACACAATCAAACATACCTAAACGCAATAAAATTTCATAAATTGACTTATAAGTTTATTATAGCATTAAACCTTTGTGAAAAAGCTATATTGTTTTGTATTTGCAACATCATATTCATGGACCATAAATTGTGTATACGATGTTTTGAAAATTTCACTAACTTTTGCTGACTGTACAAACATGATTTTTAATACAAAGGATGTTAACTAACTTCCTATACCAACTTTTAATTAAAGTTTTATTACTTCTTATGATATATGTAACTTATTTAAAAACATCAGCGAATCTAGATTAGATTCATATACTTTTAGATGTTATGATTAGATTCATAACGGAAGTATAACTACTTTCTTTGCCAATAGAGTCGTATTGATGCAGTTTTAAATGTATAGGCAATTAAAAAGTAAGGTGAGAGTAAAGTAAAGTATAAGTTTTTTTTAATAGTTCCTTATTAAAAAAAATATTAAATTATAAAATTGTACTCGTAACCAGCATCGGGAACAGAATCCAGGCTAAAGTAACCGGCCCGGCATCCGATGGTTAGGGCTTGAGGGCTTATTATTAGGACAATATGTATTACTAGGATTATTCATATGAGATCATGAATAACATTTAGGATTGAACAGTCTCTATAGTTAAGGAAACGCTGTATTTTTTAGTAATTATACAGACGGTCTTTCTCACATAGTTCCAATTCAGAGCTTTTGTTTCCACATTATTTCTTTATCATTACAGAAATAGTAACATCAACAATACCAGTTGACAAATGGTTTGGGACACTAAACACGAGTTAGACGCTCAGTGGTCGCATTTTGCAGGCTTTGTGTAAGACGATTATTTTATACCACAACTAGGTGGAATACAGAAATCCTAATATGTAAATAAATAACTTTATTTTGAACTGGTTTAAGTCTTTCAGTTTTTAACTTAATATCGTACTCGTTAAGATACTTTTATGTACTTTCGGTTTGTATGTACATCATACTATGTTAGATAAAGGTAAACATAGGCTG
The DNA here is from genome assembly GCA_950381575.1 of Plusia festucae. Classification (NCBI taxonomy): domain Eukaryota; kingdom Metazoa; phylum Arthropoda; class Insecta; order Lepidoptera; family Noctuidae; genus Plusia; species Plusia festucae. The sequence continues at coordinate 1,291,692 of OX494444.1, read as the reverse complement.
AAAGTTTGGAAAAAAAGGTAATTAGACATCTGATTATGTACGCGATTTACATCCGTTACTTTTAATTGTATGATTAATATTAAAAATTAACGGAAATACTTTTTAGTTAAGCTCAGCTTCTTGTACTTTCTAACTACCAAATTGATGCCATTTTTATTACAACAACATGCCATATATTTTTCATGCCATTCGATGGGCCTGTTGGTCTAGTGGTTAGTGACCCTGACTGCTAAGCCGAAGGTCGTGGGTTCGATTCCCACCCAGGACAAATCTTTGTGTGGTGAGCACGATCATGTGCTCTGTGTCTGGGTGTTATTTATCTATAATGTATGTATTTAGAAATCTGTAACTATGCCATAGCACAGGCTCTGCCTATTTTGGGATCAGACGGTCGTGTGTGAGAAGTACCAAACAAAAAAAAATATTAATTTAGTTGAATTCATTGCATGTTATTGTTCCAAATATTGTGATAAGCGAACCTTCTGATTTCTTTTGTAAATAAAGATGTCTCATAATGTTATTGCGTGTTTGTCGTATACATAGTAGGAGCAATGAATTTGTGGATTGTCCTCGACAGAATGTGCCTTATTTTATGATCTGTTTACTCAACGAATTACTCATACTTGAGGTATGAGTAATGTTGAGAATTATGTAAAAATTATTTCTAGACTTTCCAATAGTACGACTACCTTCATATATTTCCAATATGTGAGTAGAGGGGCTCGTGTCTAAGTGTAAGTCGTACGGTTTAACCGATTATAAAGGTTAAGCCGCGCTCGCCGCTGTTGGACCATGGATGGGTGACTATTTGTGAACATACCGAGACCCCTCCGTGCCTCGGAAAGCACGTTAAACCGTAATTGTTCTCAACTGTCATTCGTTGATCTTTGACAGTCGTGAAGTCATTACAATTCTGACTACCAGTCTTACTATGGGGTACTGTATTACCCACTTAAATAAGTTGTGGAGGTCAGATGGGCAGTCGCTGTATGTTGAATACGTTACACTTCAGTCTAAATCATGTAAGTCTTTAAGTCGAGCCCCCAACAAAGCTTGGGAATAAAGGCAGTTGATAAATTAACTTAGTTATTGATTCGCATAATCTTAAATATCAAGTATCGTCGTATTTATTATTTATTTATGTATTATCTTAGGTTAGGTAGGTTCAAAAATGTCCAAAAAATATACATAAAATATTTATGTAAATATCAGTAAAATATTTAGTAGCTTTTTTAATATTAAGAATTATTTCTAATAACAAAATGTGACACTCAGGACAAGGCAGGGAAAATGTAACTACTTAAATAAAACCACAACTGTGACATCTTAATTAATTTACATTGCTTATAAAAGGTGTTAACCCTACAAAGAGTTAACGTAAAAATATTATCATTCCAATAAATATTTAATTAATTAAATTGTAACGCCTCTATAGAATCCATAACATACTTATTACACGCTGATCTAAATTCTATTATATAACGCAATTTACATATTTATATTCCTGATGGATAAATGTGATATTCATAAATATTTATGTATGAAAAAAATAATTGGAATGACTGGTGGGGTTATTAACATATTATTAGTGTCTATGGATGGTCGTTAATTCTTATTGGGTAATCCCAATTCTTATTGGGAAACTTGTATATCAATCAGAAGACGTAGCATAAATATGTTTTGTTTGAAATAGGGTTTCAAATAATAAGTCGACAACAATGTAAAATTCATATCTAAACATTGACAATGGTAAATCTATAGATCTATAGATTTTTCCAAAAGTTTTGTAATTTCACTATGTAACTAGGCCCAAGTTCAGGTGAAAAGATTAATCGATCACAAAGGGCGAGGTTGGAATGAAAAAGAATGGAATCCAGCCTATTGCCACTTAATACGTACAAAAAAAAAATACGTGCAATCACGTAATTTTTTACTGACTGGTCCAGTTTCGGAGAATGAGTTAACGTGGTTAAACCAATAAAAAAAACATTACAATTTGGAGTAATTCCTGCCAATGAAGTAATGGCTTAAAAATATAGTGTACCACTACAGATCAGATAACGAAATTACAATCACACACATTAACAACGAAAATAAAATCACTCAAAATTATATCACAAAGACCCAATTAATCAGGTATACCAAACCGTATTAAGGTGTGGTCCCATTAAAAGTGACGAGCACATTAAAACGAGAGTTTCACGTCTATCGGGCCAATGGGACCGACCTTTATTATTTTTTTAAGCTTAAGCGATAAATATAAAGCCTTTTTAGTCAAACTGAAAGTTGCTCAAATTGGGCTAAAGGTGGTTGTTGATTGAAGTGGATATTTGAGATCATTTTTGGTTTTGTTAATGGGATCTGATTATAATTGAAAATTGGAAGAGTACTTGGCAAAAGGGACGTGTGATGCCAGTAATCTGACTTGTATATATCCTTGTATTATATCCTATCCTTGTAGTATATATCCTTGTATCTTGTACCTTAAAGCTGGACCGGAAACTTAAAATATTTTTGCCTCAATATCATTATCAGTATAGACTAAGTTACATAAATGCCTACTGTTCCTAACATAATGATACAAATACAAAACACTAACCTTCTCAAATAGAATCAGATGACACAGGTGACACCGGTTGAAGTCGCTAGTGTGTGAAACGTTCTGGTGGACATGCACCGCGATGGTCTGGTTTTATAATAATTAGTAAATGGGATTATTATGTACGTGAATTAAACACCGGTCCCCAGTTATGGGAATTTGGCGCATTGTTACAGTTTTTAACAAAATGTCCTCGGAGATCCGTAGAGGACATGAAAATTTAAGAGTAACTTTATTTTCATGAGTTAGGTGTTAATAAATAGCCTCAGTTCTTTGTAAGTCGTCATCTTATTGTTATTATTTGCTCTGTCAGAATAAATATTGTGGACCCAGTTGTAATGACTCTTCATTCCCACTATTAATTAGGTATATGATTGTATATATGGGAGGGATTGATCGAGAAAAAGGGAAATTGAAAATTTTCATTCGTGGCCCAAATGATGTATCCTGCTCACAGGGGCACTCATTAACCATGTTATGAATCGCTCAAATGACATTAAATGTATGGTCGACTTGTCACTTGTAGATTTGAGCGATCAGCGTTAATGACTGAAGAAATATTACTTCTCCATCTAAGCATTTCGCCGGGGTTACTGCGAAATTTTAATATCAAATCTTAACACCTTCTTTGTCCCGTCAGAAAACATAGTTCAACAATGGAAATGTTCATATGTGACTCACGGGACAGTGAAAGGGTTAATCAATGTTATTACATACTCCAATACAAGCCAGAAATCTAAGCCATATCTCATGCCAATTTTAACCTCATCGTTCGTTAGAAATAAATGAATACTCCTACGGAACTCCATAATAACGCAGGCATACACCAACCAGATATAAAGTCGGGCGCACAGTGTCGTTTAATCGCAACAGAAATGTCGTAATTAGTCGACATAATTGTTTTTTGGAATTGACGGGTTTATTTGGAGGCTGTCGGTGTTAACGCTTTTCGTTTTGACTGATACTTTTTGTAATGCCATTTTAAATTGGATTTTAAATGTCTTTAATGATTCTAGGTTAAGCCTAGAATCATTAAAGACATTTAAAATTAATGGGATTTCTAAAATTTGTCCGTGTGGGTTTGCTTTTTAAGCACCTACATTACGTAATCCGGAACTGCAACTGATAAGCATACTTATATATTTCTAAATACATACATAATATAGATAAATAACACCCAGACACAAAACAAATGATCGTGTTCATCACACAAATATTTGTCTTGGGTGGGAATCGAACCACTAGACCAAAAGGCCCGTCAGAGTCATTTTATTGTACCTATATATTAAATCATCATACTTTTGAAGGAAGTCCTTTAAAAGTAACGACTTATAGGCACTGTTTAAAAGACCGCACCTTTTTTTTTCAAAAACCCTATCTTTCAAATAAATCACAATCAAATTAAACAAAAGAAAACGCCTGTTTTTTTTTAATGAACTTTATTCAAAGAAGTATATGGACTTCCTCCATCCCTATCCAGCACCTAGAGTGGTATATTCTGCACGCACCAAATGGAATGTAACATTCTGATGTTATCAGATCACAGGTAAATGCTGTCACCCAACAGATCCCAAGAAAGTGTAACTTAAACATTCCCCTTTACCTTTTTCTCAATCTTTTTGTAAGCTATCTTTTCCTTCGATGAATGTAAGTGATACGTCTGAAGTACGTCTCTATAACTGATTATAATTACTAGGAAAATAGCAAAAAATATTTATCTGTATCGCTAGTACTACTTATTCGTTGTAGGGTTATCAATTTTCTGATTTTTAGTACATATTGTTTTTGTTGTACTTTTAAGTTCGGGAATTTTGTTATGAAATTATGTTTTTTAGGGATTTTGGAACTTTTGATAGCAGTGCTAGGCGGTGCGGAATTTTAAGTAATACCTTAAAATATGTTAAGTTTTGGATGATTTAGCATGACATACAAAGTGTAGTGTAAAATAATAATTACTCTTTAAACAAAGTGCCTAAAAGAGTGAATGACTTGACAGATATATTTTGGATTACAGTAAGTATTTAGATCAGCAAGTTAGGTATGTAGAAACCATACTATAAAAACAGCCTTTTTTAAAAATAGGTTTTCTCATTTACAACATTTTACCTTTGTTTTTTAAAGGGGGTAAACAGTTACAGGTAGTAATGCATTTTTGTATTCACAGGACCACGTCTCATAACATCGAATAAAAAGGGGGATCCAAAAAAAAAATGATAAGTACTATTTAAAGAATATTGCTCAAAACAAATCACCATATTGTATAGAAAACAGAAAAATAGCACATAAGCTTTTGACTAATATTCTTCTAAAAAGTGTGTCAATCAAAGAAATTTTAATTAAATTGTAACTGTAATAGCAAACAGCGCCCCCTGTCCCGATTCTAGTGAACTACTACTGTGACGCGACGTTGTTTGAATGCCGAGAATACTTGCTCCGCTAACACCCGCTCAATTCACCCCGGGGGGTAGCTTACTGTTAATTAAATTCTAGGTGAGTCAATTAATGGTTGATGATAAGGGTTGCACTGTTGAAAAATTAGTTCATAAATTATCTGTCAATCAAAAAATGAACCCGCAACAAGAAAGTTTCGCGATAAACACTCGTGTCTTTTCTAAAAATTCAACAATTCTAAACAGAGTAATGTTGCATTTCTAAAAGGATTTTAATGTTAGCAGGGCTAGATAATCCGTGGTAAATTCCTAACTTCACTTTAGGGAAAAAAAACTCTATGGCCTCCGGAGGCTGCGTGTTGGACCTAAATTTCCTCGTAAGCTTTTCAAAGGACCGAGTGTTGTCATTACAGGCGAAAACCCGATAAAGCAAGATAATAAAATAACTTTAATGATACAATAATTGTAAAACTCAAAACAAATGTTGTCTTATTCCAAGAAGGTAGGTACCATACATATGTCCAGTAATATCTAGCCTGATACAATTATACTGTCATGCCAGCCCTTAATACAAATACCATCACGACTAGTCATCTGGTCACAGCCAGTATAATAGCCGTACGTACCTGCGCGTACGCAGGACGTACTAATGAGCTGTTTAATTAGCTACACATTTATCTAATAACTAGATAGGTTTAATATCTGTAATTTCATATAGAAATGGTCCCGTTTGAGGGATTGGAATTGAGGCACTTTTTGTGAGAGGAGACTAAATGCTTAGTAGGTACAGTCAGCAACAAAATTTTATGAACGCAATTGGGTTTACAAGACCGCTAATAATTGAGTTGCTACTAGGATTCAAAATTGCCTAATAAAACAAGGTTTAACGCTATGATACCCTTATTACTTGATTTATGTATATAGGTTTAAGTGCTTTGTAAATCTCTTTGTGTGCATCGACCTTTGTTGCCGACTGTACATCAGAAGCGCTTATGATGGACGATACAAATCCTAAATGGTTAGAAATTGAGATAGATTTTTTTCATAAAATGTTAATTGAGGCCTGATTTTACAAATTCTGTAATTTCGAAAGAGTAGGTAGTCTCTTGAGCTGGTCCCATTGTCAACAAGGCAGAAAAAAATTGTTAAATGGCCTAAAACGTATATTATATACTAACACTATCTGGTGACTTGACAGACCGCAAAAAAGATTGGCGACCAAGGATGCTGTATATACTATAATCTACGTTATGCCACGTTATGTTTTATTTGGCCATAGAGAACAACCCTCTTGTGCATTTTAATAATGAATATCTATAAATGTAAATAATGGGCCAATTTTTTCTTGCATTAGTTTTGTTTTTTGGGTTTCTCCTACATCCCACGATTTACGTAAACATTGTAATACTTCTGTGAACCCCTTGAGGAAAGAAAGGCGTAATGAATCATAGATTATAAATCTGTCTGCTATATGTAACGCCTTTGTTTTATAGTTCATGGAAGACAAGCAGACAGTCACGTAATGTTTTTTATTTGTTTATGAAACAATAAAGTTTGTGGTTGGTGGTTTTTTTGTGTGATGTGTCGTAGATCGCGGCATTGATAAGACTTGATGGAACTTTCTTTCTTGATGAAACACTGCACTATAAGGCTTGGAATTGGGACTTGGGAAACCTTTGGAAGAATTCAGATCTACATTGATGAGAATAGTAATTAGGATAACATAGATCTTCAATATCTGACAATCTTGGGCACACGCTCTCTTCAAAAACCACATTCATTTTTTGTTTCAATAATAAAGTATCCACCTACATACATTCTAAGTTATACGAAAATACAAATGAAAATAAATCTGAATAAATCTCGTTTTTTTTTTCAATTACTGAATTAAAATTTTAATTATTAATCTAATTTATATAAATTAATAGCAGATCTATCAATTAACCTGAATTCACTAATTAGCCTCTGCTTAAGAAGCTTTTACTCTGAAGTAACGTTTACTAGATGGTATTATAAATGAATTATTTTCATTTAATTCTCAAATAAAACCTAGGGTTATCGGTCATGTTTAGCAGGTGCTCCAACCAATAAGGTCTCCACAGTTCACAGGAAGCTTGCATAACTAGTGTTGTTACTACACGTCATACATCCCTACTTAATACATATTAAACATGGTTGTATCTGAAATTCTAATGCACGTGGGACTGGATACTGATCTTAAGATAAACATCGGTCAGTTCTACCCGATTCGTCAGTCATTTGTCTTCGTTTGTCAGCCACGTCAGTTTGAACTGATGTGAAAAAATGCTGACGAGTCAATGACGAAGCCGACTTTCTTTTTTCTTTTTCTGTAAATATACGAGTAAAAAGTTTAATTGATTTATGAGACATTCTTTGGATTTTGTTCTCATTTACCTACTGTTTTGGAATATGTTGTATACCCATTATTACCCTTACAACATACTCCAGGAAAAGTAGTGATAGATGTATAAAAATATCTATATTATCGTTCAGGACTGAAATATAAACGTTTTCGACAGGAACTTACAAAAATGATGTGAACATTTTTTTTTGTGTTTAATTATAGTGACCAATAAATGTCCCACTGCTAGGCACAACCCCTTTCTTATAGAGAAAGTATGATCGTTGATCGCCACGACTCCAGGTCTCCACATGATATTTTCCTTCACTGATGGTCAATGAAGTCTTAGATTAGTTAAGAAAGTACATCTATCTCGTAACTCATATTAGTGCTCGCTTGAAATTGATTCGAACCTGCAACTTTGTGCACCCAAATCCGTTGATTGAACCGCTAAGCCACCACGACATTATTTTGTGTAGTTAGAGCATATTATTATTATAGGTATATCGAACCAAAAATATATAAACTGCGTACTTCACTACTAGTTCAAAAAATATCCATAGGCTTAGCTATTGACCTCGATTTATATCAACAACGAGGTTGGTAAGTGACGTAAAATCAATTTAAAGAACCAACTTTCTTTAATAAACTTTAATCTATTTAAATCCCGGTTAAGTATAAAATATATGTATAGGTAATAGTACGAAACTGGTACAACAATGAAAATCTATTTACGCATAGATATCACCTTCAATGGAGTAAGCTACGCTAGCGCCATTGACATACCAGTGTCGTTATTTGGAACTAAAGCTTATTTATTTGACGTAAAGAAGGGCAGTGCAGAGCGCATCGATTCGATTTAAATCGACAATCGAATACATTTGAATGAACGACTCGATTCTAGGTCGGTCGTAAACTACATTACTGTGGCGGGTTACTGTGAGAATGCGGACTGAGTTCTTGAGATGTTTTTGTATGGAAATCTATTTTCAGTAGGTCTTACGTTTTAGTATGATGTAGTCTTATGTCTTCATTTTCTGCAGTGTCGCGAAACAATTTTAAAAGGTATGAAAAAAACATTTTTACAGTATTACATGTCTGGGTTTAGTATCTTTAAGAGGTTTTAAGGTAAAGATATAAATTACCGAAGGGTTTTTTTTTTCTTTGTATATATAAGTAAGTAGTAAATATTTACTCTAGTCGAAACGACAAATACAATGAAACTACGAAAATTATTTGCGTCAACATCGAGAAACAATTGTGTTAAAGGCTTTTTTTAGTGCTCCTAAGTTATATTGGCGATTTTTCATATATCCAGGTTATTGGAGCAGCTAAAGGCAATTAGAGAATATATAACTTTTGTACGCAATCAATTTAATTTTCTGTCGCCTCAATTGAAAATCGGGGGAAAATCTAAACAAAAGAAATAGGAACCATGAATATCCTATAATTACCAACATTTACAACATGGTCGTCACCGACAGTAAGTACTTATAATACAGTGCATTAAGTACATAATTTCCATATCAATAAGCGCACGGAAGCTCTGACGTTGTTTGGATCGATTTATTTATGAATCGCATTCACACATTCCTGTATAACGTGTATGGTGATTGTATGGATGCTGTTTGTTTTACGCGTTTATATAAACTAATATGATAAAGCTGAAGAGTTTGTTTCTTTGTTGGGTTCAACGCGCTAATCTCAGGAACTACTGGGGCGGTTTGTGTCATGTTTATTTCAGTGTCAGATAAAGCATTTATTGAGGAAGGTTATACGCTATCTTTACTGTGATAATCGACTCCCACGCGGGTGGCGCCGCGAGCTAAAGTTAGTTTGATTATAAAAGCTGGTGTATAAAACCTGTATTCTAGACATGCTAGTGTTTTTTTTTTTGGTGTGACTGATTCAGCCCAAGTAGCTTGAAGTCTACAATCGTTGCGGTTGCGTTATGACTCGTGAAGTCAATCTTTAACTAGAAATTAACATTTATCCTATTAGCAACAAGACTTCCACTGCTACAAATAACCTTTTTTTGACATTAGTGACATTATCTGTCGAAATTCGTCAGAGTCAGTTCTAGAAGTTATAAAACTGGCATGAGTCGGGTGATATTACAGAATGGTAAAACTTCGTAATTATCACCACCACCACCTTTTCACATAATATACTAACCACGTTACTAAGCTTGAGCATAATAACACTCATAAAAAACTAAATTTGTTACTCATTTGAAAATGCACATTTTTTTAATGCTTGAGTTTTTCATTCAGCTTTTAAACTCACTTAATATCTAGCTCAGCACGATTGCTTCTTACAAAAAATTAAACGTAACAACACAGCCAATGATCGCTATAATTTCAAAATGCTCGCTTCAAACAACGCCAGTCCTAATACTTTGGAGAAGCAACCTAACACTGCAGTGGATGCTAGTACGTTTGAAATATGCCCTTATTTACATGCGCTCGCTCGAGGTGGCGAGAGTTATGCATTTGACCTTCTGAACTGCTGGTCCCCAGTTTATGCGGTTTGCAGTAAGAATTGTTTGAGAAACGTTTTTGAGATGTTTTGTTTGACCCACATCGAAATAGGTGAGAATGTATGGTAGTGTCGTTTTTATGTGTAAGTTCCGTATATTTTTTTATCTGTGTGTCTGTTTGGCCTCCGAAAAGAATACCTTTGCAGTGTGTATTGAATGTGATCGAAGATTGAATGGAATAAAAAAAGCTAAAAATGATTTAGACGAAGATGTAAGTTGAAAAAAAAACTTGTTTGTTTTGATGAAATTATGTTATAGTAAATATAGATTGGCACATTATGTATCTCCTAATTTTTTATTTCATATCCGCTCGAAAGTGATTAATTTCAGCTTTTCTGGTAGTTACACTTCCATTCTGAATAACTGTTTACTCAAATTTACACGAGGAAGCTCTCTTATTTCATCGAAATGACAAAAATAATCTAAGCAATTTGAAAATAAAAATATTGTCTTATAGAGATTCAGATGTTATCACTTTTAGACAATTGTGAATACCGGCCAAATTAATATCATATTCGCCGAAAAAGTTATAAAATGAGGTATTTAGACTTAATAAGAGTCATTTGCATCAAAACTGTACCACTAGTTATTAATGCGAGTACAAAGTATAAATTCGCGAGATGCGTGATTCTGGACGGAATGCATTAGCCTTGATTGTTAACATCATCAGCGCATGCGCTGTTTTTAGGAGCCCGCTAAAGGTCATTGGTTCGTTAAAGATTAATCAAATTAAGTATTATAATATAATGGGATTTGTAATGTTGATCTTTTAATTTTGTTTTTATTGATATACTTAAATTAAATTAATATTAATTTTAAGACTTATCAAGAATATGAGATTAGTTAAAAAATGGCTCTAAATCTAAGATGAAAAATGAATTTTCACACTAAATATCAAAATAATGCAAAACAAGAGATGTAGATGTTTTTGACTATTGTAAAATTTTAAAACTTCCATAAAGGTCAGAGAAAATTCGAAGACCTAATCCAGGTTAACAAAAACTGAATCATCCTCGAAAACATGCAGAACCAATTTCCTATAAAAAAAGTCGGCTAAATTTTTAATATAATTTTCAACCATAACGGTTATTGCACCCGAATCGTAACGAGCATGTAAAATATTGTATGATACACGACCGATATTATATGAGAACAAAGTTAAAATACGATTAAGGGTGGATTTCACTGGAAGATATAAATTAATCGCGTTCAATCAGACTCTAATCTCGGTTCACATTTGATTGATTGCAATTTCTATTTCACCAACATAAACCGAAAACAGAGGCAAAAACCACGGAACATTTGAATAAAGGCTATATAATATTCTAATAAAGCCATATTTGTCACTTTTAACCTTAAAAATATCTCATTCGATGTTCTTTAACAGAAGCATTTGACATTTCGATTTTAACATCAGAAAATTTACACTTGATTCCAATGAACGCAGTTTATAAAAAATAAATTAAGTAATAATGGATTTACTTCATCCCTATGAAAGCAGTTAAGTAATAATTAAAGTATTAAGTGAACTTAATTCATATATGAACTCAGTTTTAATGAAACAGTGAAATCGTCCTTTGCTAGCATACCACATAATCTTGGGAATTAAGTATAGCAGTTTTAAGGAATAATGTTTGCCCATCAGTCTTCAAGTAAACACATTTTGGTGAATCAGACCTTAAATGAGAGTTTTGCGAAGTCGTTATATTTTAAGTTGGGTTGGAAATACTAATGTTAAACGTTTAAGAATTTTTAGGCGTTCGTGCAAATAACTTCGAAGGAGAACTTTGTGGGTTAGTTTGTAATTTTTTGTTAATGATTTCGTAAACATATCTAAAGCAAAAACATCGAATGGATTGAGTAACGATATAATATACTTCGTTATTTAAATTATTCTTCTCATTTTTTACAACTTTTTTTTATAAATCTTATAACCCTTTCCTGCAATAGCTTTTTTCGTAGCATTTAATTTTGGACGTAGCACTAGTAAACACATGCCTATAATTAAAAGTATTTCTACTTGTAAATTAATTAATAACAAGAATAAATGTATCGCTTTCAATGTTTAAATTGATGTCTTAGAGCTTTAACTAAACATTGAATAATACTAGGTATTTCTTGAAGACATTCTAACTTTATAAATGGCTACGGTCCCAAAATAAACTCACTTTTCTATGTAGGGGACCAAAATATAAAAACCTTATGTCGCTGTGCCCGACAGGGTCCATATTGAACTTTTACCTTGTTTCACCATCTATGTAATACATATGAAATGGATAAAGATTTGAGTAATGAAAATACAAAGAATTTCCCAATTCCACACTAAAATCAAATATTATTTTCGACGCTTAATGTTGAAACAGCAAGACTAACAAAAAATATTTTTGGAATTCAAGAGGTCGTCAAAACAATTTTCGATCCCGAATACAACTGTTTGAACTCAATCGAGACGAGACAAATATTTGTGTGATTTGAAAAACAGGTTAAGGTGAGAATTATTTTAATAATAGCACCATCAAACAGAATTATCTCAAGAAACAGTTTGAAAAATGAATCAATCTTCTGTGAAAGCGCTAATTTATTATGCAAAGGTAATTTCATTACAATATAGGGATGGGGAATGCATTAATCTTAATATATTCAATAGGTTGATGTGAATAGTCGGAATGTATTAGGTATTGTACGAATGTTGGATTAGTCTGAATTGAATCAGTTAAATGAGAGATTAGGTTATGAACAGCTTCCATCATAAGTTAAACGTCTTAAATTTTGTTATAAATTATAGTTGAAATTGCGTGAGCATCCGAAATGAAATAATATCATGAGAAAATGATAAAATATAAGTTAAGTAATTGTAATAAAGGAACGTTTATAATAATAGCCTTAGATAAATGTGACATTATTATTGTCAATAATAATACCGGCCTATAAACGTTCCACTGCTGGGCACAGGCCTCTTTCCATATAGAGAAGGGATTATTGTCAAATTAATATAAAAAAATTAAGACAGTTATTCGACCTAGAACTACCAAAAATTTTAGAAATATCTACTTGTAAATGTATAAAATAATATATTATGATTAATAGCAGAACTGCATCTGTTGCAACTCCGTGGACTGAATCTGTTGTTAATATTATGTCGGTTGAATCAATTTGCACAGCTTTTTGCATCAACGCGAGAATAATGGATCTTCCCACGTGAATATGATTTATTTTTGTTCGGTTCTATTTTGTTGAGTACTATAGGTAGATGCAGCGGCGATGCTTGTCAGATTAAATTTAATTGGATGGAATTTTTGGAATAAAAGCGTCTTAATGGCTGCATTAATTCATTGATCAGTCTTTCTTACGATAACAATTTTTTGTAATTGTGCTTGTAGTTACTAAAATGTGTATCAATATTTTGCTATTAGAACGGAATTAATTCGCTTACGTAACCTAGTTAACCTTTAATGTCATAGATACAAGTTAAATAATTTCGGGATTTGTTAAATAAAGTTTAAATTCCACTGGCACAAAATTACAGCAATAAGTGTAAATTTCAACTACCAATGCAAAAGTACATGCAGCATATATTACTTAAATTTAATTCAACACATAGACAGACAAGGCGAAAACACAATATAAGTCTAATAAATTACATAACGATAATTGATTACCGGTTATTACGCTCTAGTCTGGCCTTTGACTGTATTATATCAGTCATCTAAATGAACCAGATTGCTCCAATATTACTAGATGCTATCGCTTCACCTGTAATTTTCTAAGCTTCGTAATAAACCTAGATTTAATAGATCGAAATTCATATAGTGAGCTAGTAAATAAACTTTGATGGGCCTGTTGGTCTAGTGGTTAGTGACCCTGACTGCAAAGCCAGAGGTCGTGGGTTCGATTCTCACCAAGGACAAATATTAGTGTAAGGATGATAATTTTGTTTTAGGTATCTTAGTATAACTTGTTTTTATATTGGTATAACAGTTGTCTGGTCTCAAAATTAAAGTGTTTTGAATTGGTACCTATTTTTAATTTTGTGTCATAATTTAGAATTTATTTGAATCGTTGTTCTGTGATGAACCATTATATAGTTAAAGTTAATAAAGAAGTTTTGTGAAATGTTTATCAATGTTCATTATTTTCTTTCTTTCTAAGAGTAGCAAAAGAACTGTTTAACTTTGAATAACTCTGGAAACAGTAATGATAAGGATGGTTGTATATATGTATAAAATATAATGTTTCTACTCAAGTCTTAATATACTTTCAATCCTCGACTAGTTATTTATGTGACCTAGGAAAATCTTAACACCGCGATTCAGAAATCGTGTGTCAATGCACAACGCCATCTATTGACAAAAATGAAAACAAATTTCGATCGCTAATTTTTTATTTATTTTAGACTTTATGGCCGAATACGAAACGTCGTTCAGTTTGAAGGCGCCATTAAGTCTCTTGCTGTCTCTGTTACTTCAAAATGTTAAGTTGATACAGATATAAATTTAAGAACGTATATAAGGTAATCAGCGTTTCTGTATTTGGAGTTAAAAGTTAATTTTTTTGCCCTCTTGTATGAAAGGGGGTACAGGAGTGAAATATCTTAAATTATTTTGCCTTTAGAAACGGTTTTCGTAATACTACGGTTAGTATTCGAATTTAAATCCTCACATTGTATACAAATACTTAATCACTTTAAACTCGTTCAATCCATACGTACTTGTATCTCAATATCCCGATAATGATTGTAAAAAGATACAAAAAGTATTATATAAAGGTGCCGACAAACGCTAAGTCATGCTCCCTAACTGATTTAATTATAAGACTTTGATCTCTTTATAATGTGGTGTCTGTTTGATGCTTGTTTTGTAACGCAAAGGAGATGAAGCGTCATTGGGAATTTTACTGGTATTTGTAACGCTTAAAACTCGTTCATACGAAAATAAATGCTTCAGTGTCAAAATTAAGTGTTGTTAATAAATAAATCAACAGATAAAGAGTAAATACTCTTAGAACGATGCAAGTAAGCTTAGAAAAAAACAGTTCACTTCAATTTATTTTAAAAGGATATCGTATTGTTTCCACTAGAAAAGAAATAAGTTGCAACATAAATGATAATTTTGCTTAAGATACATTTAAGTTTTAAACAATTTATACCTAGATAATTGCGAGAACTTAATTGGAATTATATAATTTACGTGGAGCCTTACTGTGGAAAACTTCAAACTGCATTAAAAAACAGATCACATTTTTGTCCTGACAAGTTGAACGGTAAGATTTCCTGGTAATTACCGCCGGTAACTCTAAGTATTTACCCAAAACTTCGGGTAAAAAGTTGAAAGTATAGGAAATGAAGAGGAATTATTACCATATTAGGATTATTGGTTTTTATTGTGTGCTATTATTTCCTTCATGAAGACAATTTACTGACTATCACGTATTCTTAATAGGTGTGAGACAATTTTCATCTTATTTTATTTGCACGATAAATTCTTTGGGTTAAGGTGAAGTTTTAAGTGTTAGAAAAACAAAATGCTGTAGACTAGATTCTGGTGATAAAGGCATAAAAACTTAATATTTCAGTGTCGGCACTTACATATACAATATATAACAAATAAGACTATTATTCGGTATCGTACTGCGAACACATATACGTAGCCATTAAATGGATTGGAGATTTTTTTTTCCCAATTGAAAATAATTAAATCATAATAAAAACTGATCCAAGGTAACAGCAACAATGACCGCTCATGTTGTATATAACTTGCAAAAAAACACCTTTGTTCACCTTAATCAATTAATATATTTAAGCCCTTAGCAAACACATAGAATAAGCGTTTTCTAAGGAAAGGCGATTATCTTCTAAACTGAAGTGTAATTTTAAAATTACACTTCAGTCTTAATTTCAGCCTTCTTTAATGACATAACTAATACTTCAACAGAAATCTTACTTAATTTTTTTTAAAGTTTCAAATTAAGCAGCCAACATTCAGGAAAGCTACCCCTTAACAGCTCAGTATACCGCTCTATATCTGACGCTAACGCGGGTAATTACTAGGAAATACCCAACATTTATTAATTTATAGCCCATCTCTCACCTCACTCAACACCGACATTTTTACTCAAGAATTTCTAATAAAAACCCTACGTAGAGCTTTGACGGACGTGGGATGTATTACGAACAAATATAAAATTCTAGGTCGAATATTTTAAAGATTATAAGAAGGAAAAAATAAAATTTATTGCACAAATTTCATTCATTTAATTTTTTCTAGGGTTATGTACCCAAAGAGTAAAACAGAACCGTATTACTAAGACTTCGATGTCCGTCCGTCCGTCCTTGCGGCTGTTACCAGGCTGTATCTCATGAACAACGACAGTTGAAATATTGACATTTTCTACTATTAAACATAATAAAATAAATAAATATTAACCGGGAGCTAGACCAAGATTTAAGTTTACGCTTTGTAATAAAACTATTTTGATACCTACATAATATTATAATTTGTTTTCAGGAAAACAAGATAGGCTGGTTCAAATTAGCGTGGAATTAAGATACATGGTAGGAGAGAGATCTAGGCCTAGCTGTGGGATAGCATAATTTAACGTTTAAAACGTAAAGGTTAAAGTAAGATGTAAGTACGTACCCGATAGCAGGCTCCTTACTACGCCTTTCTTTGTGTTATTGTATGTTTCGTATATTTCCAATCGATTATTAATATATTATTCCCTGGAACTTTATTGCAAAGAAAGTGACTCAAAATTATGATCAGTAACAATAACATATCACAATCAAGTCTCGATTGAATCGAATCGTTTTTGGTATCAATTCGATTCGGTGCGATTTACGATTTAAAATCGAATGATAAATGTTATGTGCGCAACCGAATTTAAAATTTAATGTTTGTACTTGGAACTGTTTCGAAATTCAAATTATTTATTCGTATAGTGTCACTTCTATTTAGTGACCCACTGAGAGTTCTCAAAGGATGAATTACTTCGATTGCTTGCTTAACGCCTGTTAAAAACATATTATAAAAAATACTTAGGAATTGTTCCTATTAATGGAAGGTGAGTTCCTATCATCGGAAAAAGATCAGATACAGAATTTATCTATATCTCTTCTGCCTAGCCTTTTTCCCAAGCTATGTTGGGGTCGGATTCCAGTCTTACCGAATTTAGCTGAATACCGTATTTTACATGGAGCGACTGCCTATCTGACCTCCACAACCTATTGCTAGGTAATACAGTGTTCCATAGTAAGACTGGTTGTCAGAATTGTAATGACTGTATGACAGTCGGGACCAACGGCTTAACGTGCTTTCCGAGACATGGAGAGGTCTCGGTATGTTTAGAAATGGTCACCCATCCACGGACCAACCGCGGCGAGCGCGGCTTAACCTTTATCATCGGTCAAACCGTACACTTACACGGCTTACACTTAGCCACGAGCCCACGAACACATTGAACAGTCTCAATTCTATGACAAATGGAGTCGCAATGTTGAGCTTAAAAATGTAGTCCGTAAAAACTACATTATATATGAAAAAATAAAATAGAAATATCAAAAAATGTAAGTTAAAGAGTCCACAATGGTTGAGACGTACCCCTGGTGGGACTCGAACCCACAATCCCCGGCTTAGGAGGCCGATGCCTTATCCATTAGGCCACAGGGGCTTACAAGTTAACGGTCAAATACCGTGTGTAATTAAATTACTAGTTGTAAGAGAGCATTAACTTTTTTGACTGCACGGATAGCCGAGTGGTATAGGTCACCACGCTGATTACCACTGTGCGCGACGTGCTGCGGGTTCGATCCCCGCATGAGACAAGCATTTGTGTGGTTCTTTGTGCATGTGATTTGAATGTTTGTGAAACCCCCGCGACACAAGGATTAAATTCCTTAGTGCGGGCGTCGTTTTATTTAACAAAAAAAAAAAATTAAGCAGAAATGGGTGTTTTGTTATAATTCCTCAATTATATACTGAAACATCAATCATTTTGAAGCCACCGTTCATTCTCATACTGTCTGTCACATGTAAAGTAACGACGGATAGACATTTAAGATCGTATTAACTTTAAAACTATCGCGTTGCATGATTTTAATAAAATTACGTCACTGGAATTAACGTGAAGTCTTGTAACACTGGCCAGTGTAACCCGGCCGAAACGTCAAGCCTTAAAAGGTAAATGCATGACTTCGCGTTAATTCCCGTGACGTAATATTATTTAAGATCGTGTTAAAGTTAATTTGCATTTCAGGATTCGGGGTTAGATTATACAAACATTTTAATATTTGTATCTAACCCCCGAATATTTTACTTTACGCAAATAATTTTTAACACATTAAACAGACTCAAAATATTCAAATAATACTGTATTAACACTATCAATACCTGTGGTTAGCCACTCAGGAATATGCCATGAAAATTATACTGAACGCAAAAAAAAAACTGCACAAAAAAAGTTACACTATACAATAAAATATAAGTATACTGTGGCTCGTTACTTTACCAAAGTTTTCCCATATTCGCTCCATTTAAAAGGGTATTTACATGCAAACCGAGATTGATATGATAGTGAAATTAAGCAATAACACTTACGTTGCACTGAAACGGTCAGCAGGATCGCTGTGAAGCGCATAAAATTTTATATTTTCGTGTTTCGATGCCTTAATTTATAAGCGAGAGCGATTTGTTTCTATGCAATGATAGAACTAAGACTGGGAAATGTATAAAGATCATTTTATTTTGTATAAACATGAGTATGCACAAGCAAGTACAAGGTGTTGAAAAAAAATATATAAGGACAGTCATGTTTTGCCATAGAGGCTTACAAACTACAAGGCGTCCAAACGTATAACAGTAATATGAAATAAAAATAATGAAATTAATGTATTAGAGAGGCGATGACAAGATTTTAGCGAGATATCTTTTCTCAAGATCATTTTCAAGGTAATAATTTTTATTCCTTTCACAAAATATAACCTAATACAACATTACATCATCTTGCGTTGTAGATTAAATGAATAACACTGAAATAACATACAATTTTATACCTACGGTTTTAAGATAGAGCTTATACATACACGCTATCAAACTCCGCTCCGCTAACCGCTTCTACCAAAACCACACGTAAACACCCCAAGCGCGTATCGTTACACGATTTTATTATTACGCTACCGATGTATAGCGTATTATCCGACAAAATTAAGTGTCATAAATGTTAACTGGAGCCGTAACATTTAAGGGGACATTAAAGTCTGCCAAATAACTACTCGCAAACCAATATGGGTTTTGATAAATCGAGATATTGTTACTAATAATTGTCTTGGTTCCTTCGTAGCGCACATTAAGCAAATTTGGTTAATTTATCATGTGCAGGTACTTAAGTTTATGGCTTAATTCTGAAATTGAAGGTCTGAGTTGAGTGTCGGAAGTGCTAGGATAGCCACAATTATCTTAACTTGTGGGATCCGTTTATTTTTAAGAGGTACTCAGAATTTTTAAGCGTTTTCAAATCTGTAAGTCTTGAACTATTAGCAGAATATATATCGCTGACTTAATAATTTACATTGGACGGTTGTAGGAAAAGAAAAATAAAAAATTAAGACCCATTACTTGAATCTATTGACTCTATAGAGTTCCCCGTTACAAAAGAAATCATTAACTCTGTATTGTTACCGTTCATAATAAGTATGTATAATACATAAATCTCTCTAAAATACTAAATCAGAACTTTTGTTTCAGAATGATAAAAAAATTAAATTTTACCGTGTTTTTAGCAACAAAGGTATTAATTTAGACTTGAGATCCTTAAAAAATATTAATACTTAAAAAAAACACAATATCCCAAAAAGAATGTCGTGCGAACCAATCACGGCGTTCGTGAGACATTCGCGGCGATAGAGAATAAATCAGTGATCGAGCGATCGGCCATCATAAGCGCTTGATATCGACCGATTGTCTAAACTGGATGGGGCGGGCCACGAATGCGCTATTTCTCACGGATGGGGTACAGATTTAGGAAGGATAGGATGTGACGATCCGAACCCTGTCCCCGTGTGTCCCCTGTGCAGTTGGTTACAAGTGATATTTATACAAGCGTTAAAGATTATAGTGTAGTCACGTGACTTATCAAATTTTAATAGACTTCTCACTTCCAAACATTTGAGCGATCCGATTTGTAGAAATGACACTTGGCTAGCATCATTGGATAAAAATGGCAGGTCCTTATGTAAGAATCTTACATGCTTTTAACCTTTTAGGTGTCCCACTGCTGGGCAAAGGTCTCCTGCCCCTCGGTTTTGAGGCGCTTCCCACCAATCCGACAAAAAGTGAATGATATCATCTCGAAATTTTTCTTTACACAAATATACATATTTATAAGAGCTGTGCAGGATCCCAACCAAAAAAAAGGTCTTTGATGATCGTTGGAATATCAAAGATCATAAGTCCTGGTCTTTTTCTGCTCATGTTGTTTAAAAACTTAATTATGGCAATAAATGATAATGGTGCTTAGCTGATGCAGAGCACGTGCTAAAAATGTGCCTTAATTTTAAGTATTCTGTTCTACGATTTCTTAATGTATTGTATGGTTGTCAAGTTTCAATTATTTTTCTTTAGCAGTTTAGACCATGTAAAATTTTACTTGTTAAAGGTATCTCTCAATATATCACAGTCTGTTTACATAAAAATTCTGTGTCATGCTTCGAACCTTTATACCACATCAATTTTTTTTATGTTGTGTACCTTCTATCTTTTCGTATCGTTCAAAGGTTAAAGTCTAGATCAGACCACTTTGACTGCCACTGACCCATATCTAATTTGTACCGTTCCTTGCCTTTTATGGATGGAGAAGATTACATCGTCATACCTTTAAAAGGACAATGTAATTGCAATAATGAGCGGCAATTTATTTGTATATAATATTCACTTAGTTCCTCAAAAAGGTTAGATCGTACCCCCAGTGGAAAAAGAGCATAAGTGGTTTTACGTCGAATTGTCGATTTTCACATATTTGAAAGGTACGTTTAAAGTTACATATCCTGTTTTTTTTTCATATTTTTCTTGATAAATTTGACGAATTTATGCAAGAAATAATGCTTTATTAATTTTGAATACATTTTCTTTTTTCTTAGGGATAAATAGAATAAACGTTTTAACGCAAAAAAAATGTTGAATAATATGACGTATTACATTATATGACGTTTATCGTTAAATTTTAATGATCGAAATAAACAATAACAAATATTATGATTCTAATCCGTTTCTTTTTTTTACATTACTGGTCTTGTATGCACGAATACGTCGTTTTTTGTTTTATTAATCAGGTAACATTATATTATAAATGCACATACTGCACTAAAAATTTATTTTGATAAAAATAAAGCAGCTTTATGAGTGTTTACTTCATATTAACTTAAAAAACGTCGCGACTATGTACCTAAGAGGCGTCGCAACACCATATCTAACGTACGTCGTGACGCTATAGTTGAGATTAGAGTGGCGTTTCAAGCGTGAGGCGTCTCGACGCCGTAACGGTTCGGCACAATTGAGCAGCGTCGCGCCGCATAAGAAGTTCGGCGTTGCGTTAGAGTGGCGTCACCACGCTGTAGTTGTATGGCGTCGCGACGCCATAGTTGAGTGGTATTGCGACTTCCTAGCAGCGGGGCGTTGCGACTGGAGTCGACTGTTCTTCTTATATTCGCTATCTACCTCTCTGTAAATCTCCGAAAATTGTGGACCAATTAATTTTGGTGTTTTACAATGTTGGTATGTCATTGAAGTGGTTTCATATGTATGAATTTAAAATCGATCGATTCAGTAGTTTTGTTGTTAAATCAAAACAACTGGAAAATGTTACCATTAATGTCATTTCGGTTAACAAAATTGATCATGAAAGACGACGAAGACGCATGAGCTGCAAGCGACGGGGGATGTAAGGCAGCGGGGTGGTGAATCATGCAACCGGGACGGGGGTCAACTGACTGTCATACTGACGGTGGGCGGTGGGACATGCTGGGCAGTTCATAAGTAGGCTATATACTCGTATGATATGTAGAAAAGTGCCAAACTCACATGGCTTTTGTGTGCTGTATCACCACCGGCACCTATCTGCCTGTAAACCTTGAGGATAGGCTTCGATCTTTTTTAAATTGATTATCAGCAGAGTGACAACATAGTTTTGCTTCATTCCGTCGTTCCCTAAATAATAATATGATTTGTTAACAATGTTCATCTATATGGCTCAAGTTGTTTTTGTAGTGCCCTTGGTTTAAGTCTACTAGATATGCTTTTTATTTTATTTTCTTCTTGTCTCTAATATTCATTCTGTAAATGTTATGCATACCTGTTATTTGCATAGTTACTGAAATGTCAATTTTAGATGTAATTTTCATTTGAATTGTAAGTGATTGTGCTGTTGGTGTGCTTATTAATAATAAATAAATAAATAAATAACCGTAAGAAAAAAGTGCAAATTTGCATGCAGGTTTTCCGGTATCTACTGTATAAAATCCCCTAATTGTTTACCTTGTGCGGCTTTGAAACTACACGGGTAGATTCTCAGACAAAAAGAAAGAAAATGCATTTACTTGGGCCCACTGCGAGGCGTAAAATAAAAAACTATCTTCAACGATAATTTCTAAAATGTTAGGGGAAATATGCGTCATATTCGTGCGCTTGTTGATTTAGTGGTTGAAACTGAGTGTGACCACCAAGAGTGTCATTCAGGTTGGAATCCAGTGTCGGGTCAAAAATTAAGTGACGAAAAGACAGGCAGGCTCAAACTAATTCTTATTATTTCACTGTCGAACGCCTCCGATAGCATGTAAAACTGTTGGTTCCGACCGTCAAAAAAATTCTTTGGTCATTGTTATTAAGATTAGCACTGCTGTGCTACCAAAAGAATTACCCAGTAAAATAGATAGCGGAGGTCAGTCAGAAATACGGAATACACCTGAAACCGATGAAACTGGGAGCAGGCATCGACGGAGCTTGCTATAAATTTGAATGTACCGTTTAATAGGCACCAGGGCAGTGTAATCAAAGCTGAGTAAAAACAGAAATTAGTTCCATTTATTGATAGAAGAAGCTGTGAACTTTAGTAAATCGTCTCTACATACTTAATTCCGTAAAGAGCGCAAAACAATCTGCCTCGAGCAAAAGCTGGCGCCGGCGCTGCAAGCCGGGTATTTATTGGTCTCATAGAATTTTCAGTTTGCCATTAGACACTCGTCACAAACAGCGAAAGAAAGATATGGAAAAAAAATGAAATTTGTGAATAGGCAGACTTTATTCTTTTACAGCTTCCCTATAAGTTGATTGGAGGGTTAATTTTTATTCATGGTCCGTGTTAAAAAATATATATATACTAGCTGCCCGGACAGACTTCGTTCTGTCAAAAGTAATTTTTGTTTTGTTATTGTTTATGTTTTACACCTTTTAAACCTTCCCTGGACTTCCACAAACATTTCAAGATCAAAATCAGCTAAATCGGTTCAGCCGTTCTCGAGTTTTAGCGAGACTCACGAACAGCAATTGATTTTTATATATATAGATTAAAAAGTAAATGGCAAGCCTAATTTTAGTCATATAAATACACCAAAATCACGGTGCAGTGTGCAATGGATTAGCTAGGTATTTGAAACATTTGGAGTATTTTAGTTAACTTAAATCGGAATGGGGTTGTGCTTGTAAACTCTTCTGTAAAACCGTCTATATATAATAAAAACCCCTTAAGATATCACGAATACAGATAATGAAAAGATACACCTTGATTAAGCATTAAAAATGGCAGACTACCACTTAGAGAGTATAAGTTGTTTATTAAAGTACTAGCTGTTTCCCGCAGCTCCGCCCGCGGTCTAGTTTTTTTTAATATAATTGAGATGCAAGCTATCCTATCTTTCAAGTTGGATCAAACTGCACACTAGTTACTACTAGTTTCGGAGTTAATCCTGGACAAACATCGTGGCACTGGTATAAAAAGATACAATTTATTATTTCTGTCAAAGAAATATTACAAATTAACAAAAGACAACGTGGTTTTGTTATAAACGGAGTTGCGAAAATTGCTCATTTTGTAATTTTAATATTTTTTAAAAGTTAAAGCTGATATTTAGAAATTCATCCAAAAAATATTAGTAACGGCAATCTTCACAGAAAATACATAATATCTTGGCAGTTATTGTTAAATACTGTTATTTATGTTACAAACTTTAATTGTATCCAAAGCTATGCTAATTATTTTGGATATAATAAAAAATATTTGATACACAACATGATTTCTTCTTTTTTCCTTTAGTCGTAAATATTTAGCCTTGGGTAATATCTGGCAATATGCATGTAAAAATTTTATAACAGATAATGGAATAAATCATTATTCTTGTTTACTTAAGGTCTCTCAACGAGCCTTTAAATTGAAAAAAGGGGTAAGTATTGGATACTTAATATAAACAACAAATGTAATAAAAGAAAAAACGCAGTAATCCTACTTATACTAGCAATAATTGACAGTGTTACAAGTTCATAAGTCCTTTAAGTGTACATACTTTTTAAAATTATTTAATTTCACGGGAAAGTTTGTCTTAAGTATTGATACTTAAAATACCATATTTTTTTAAATAACGAAAAATAGCATAATCGTTTATTTCTATGATAACTAATAAACTGGAAACCTTACCACAAATTTAAACACACCACGCAGTGTAATATTTTTTTCCCTTTTATTTGATATAAGAATCTTTCCTCTACGACCTAAGACAAAGTAAATATTTCCATAAAACCAGTTTTTTGGCCGTACTGAAAAATTAACATTTCTGGCTTATGGCGTTTTTCCACTGAGGGTGCGAGATGTTCAAGGAAATGAAGAGTTGGCCGAGAGATTATTCACCAGATAAGAAATATAACTCTATATGCATTGTGCAGCTTTATAAGTAAAAATTTTAACTTTACACTTGCCACTACTAGTGAACGATATGCCAGTGTGCATACCACTGGTTAGTGATGAACTTTGAAATTGATAGCATCTTCATTTCAAAGTCGTAAGACATCTTTTTATAAATCTTCGTACATTCGGCCGACTGAAAGCATTTTAAAATACTTTCAGTACTTTTTATAGGTATTATGTTAAAATTAAGTAAAATGGGAAATATACACCCAATTCATGAAGTAGTTTTAGTAATTTTGTGGATGGATTCTGATGTTATTACGTGTATGAATGCGATTGCTTTGAGAATTCTATTTTTTTAAGAGATTTAAAATAATAAACAGTAATTTAAATAATTAGTTTTGGGCACTAGCACACTTTGAAGCGGCGGTAGCCCAATGGCTAACACATCAGACTTGCGATCATATAATTGCGGATTCGAATCCAACCCCTTGGTACTATCAAAGTGAACCCACTTGTAACACAAGCATTTAGCTTACCACGAGGGATTAACAAGAGTACTATTAACGTGTAACCTACATTAGTACCTTAGCTTTATTTTTGAACAAAAAAAAACTTATTCACGAATCCGAATGGTTCTGAGACTTGAAACAAAACCTGAAAGCAATTGCTCAATTTGAATTGCTGATCTATAAAATAGTTGGATAATCAGTCGAAAATAAGTACTTACAAAAACATTACCATCCATCTACTCAAAGCAGGTTAAAATGAACCCGTTTGTAAGTCAAAGCAATTGATTTATTAGCAGCATATGATTCGAGTGATCAATATTAAAGTTCTGCAGTCGCACTATGACGCTTACCGTTTAGGGAACGAGCAGGTTTTTACACAAACCTAATTGCTTATGCACTTCATATAGACCGCTTTCTGTATTTGGAAAATTACGTACGGTATAATGAATACAAATAAATGGGTTATGTTATGGTAACAGTAAACGTAACGTAGTGGCGTCCTTGTGGTTCAACGATCGGGCCCTTGCTAAATCTATATTTTTTTTATTGTTAGAACCTTCTTGTCCATTCTACACGATGCTAAAAAAATTGAGATGGGAAGATTATGAACAGAAATTTTACTCTCCACTCTTAGTATGGTAGATCGCCATGATCACTGTTAGCTTCTCTGAATGAGAAGAATAGGCACTGCTGCAGTACATTTCTATGAACATTAATTGAAGTAATTATTATCGTGTTTATTTTTTATTGTTTCTCTATTCTTCATCCCAAAACTCATCCTTCTATAATGCCGACCATGGGAAACAGAGGAAGTACACCATGGACGGGCAACGCCTAGGACGCTGCAGTGAGGTACCAGGCTAACATGAATAAAGGAGAGATCGAGACCAAAAAGGGCCCGCTCTCGCCTTTATTAATGTTAGCCCTGTACCTGGTACTTTTTATGTTATTATTCATTCACATAAGCAATCCATACTATTCAGCCCTTCTTGCCAGCCAGTATAACGACTATATTAAATATTTATCCTAAAAATGTATCCTTTTCATTTCAACCTATCATTATAATTTTTGCAGTAAACAAATGTTGATTTAAGAACGTTCTCTTTATAAGGATATGCTCTCATTGATGTGTTTCTTAATGATTTTGGAGCAATTTAAAACTTCACGGAATTCATATTTTTTGGGTTAAGTGCAAACAAAAATGTCTTAATCTTTGTAGATTGGTTGTTATAAATTTGTAATGGTATGATTTTGTTGATTTTCTCCCAGCAATTGGCGCGGAATTGCGATTGCTCAATGTAGACCATTTCTCTTTCAGGTCGTTAGCGAAAGAGGTAATTTAGCAATATTTTAGTATGATAATAACTGATGTATAAAATTAAATGTTTGAAATCACTATAAACACCCTTCTAAAGATAAAAACAGTGCGTGTTTAAAAAAAGGAACGATGTAGCCTAATAATCACACTTTTGCCTTACTAGCATTATATTTGCTTGATTCCTATATTGGAACCTGTGTATCTAACCTACCTATGCACCTACAACATTTCGCAACTTTAATGCCAATCAACAAAAAAGGTTGTAGATAAATTCTGTACCCTCTGTGAAAAGTGATATAAGTACAAAAATGTAGTTTTGAGCAAATTGAGTTTAAAGTTTTGCGATTTTAAAATATCGATAACTTTTTTATTTTTGATAATTTTCTAAATGTTTAAACTGCAATGGCTTTGAATAATTGATTACTAACCTTGATACATTTTGGATTTATCCTAAAGTTAATAAAATGTGTGTTATTTAAAAAAAACCACACTTGTATCAATAGCCACATTGAACGTACTTTGTGTATAGTGATATAAGTTAAATAATATCATTTTACACATTGTACTTATTGTTGGTGCTGAATGTTACTTTATTTTTTCTTACACTTTTATGAAAGTGTTAGAGCTAAAAATATTAAAACCGCTTGAACTAATGTTGTTCAGAAAATAATAAGGTTTCATTGGTGCCGATTGGTATGGGCTAGTTATAAAAAAAAACCAGTTGTATCAGTTTACACGAAATATATTGCAACATTCTCATGGTGTTTATTGATCTAAATTTAATTATATCGCATAAAGTGGAGTGAAATTTAGGTGTAAAATGTTATAAGTTTATGAATTGTTTTTGGTGTCTTTTTATAGCTATGTTTTGTATAAAAAAGTAAAAATAAAAGTAACGTTTCAATCGTATATTCTTTATTAGCACTTCCGTCATAGAAATGGTACGGGAGCTGGCAACGTTGTCTAAAAGGCATTTCAGTATGGCTGGATTTTTAATATGTTATTTGGCATAGAATTTGGCATATGATAGGATAGGTCTGGCACCTGGGACCGGTTGCGTTTACTAGTGCGCATCCCATTTATAGGGGTGAAAAACCCAGATTTTTAGTAGTTAGTATAAACCATTCTTGTTTAATATAATTTGGTGACTCTTTAGGAACATAGAAATCGAATTGCCAGACACTTTGGGTGTTGCCAACATCGTGCCAGACGCGATCAAAGTCTGAAGCGGCGGTAGCCTAATGGCTAGGGCGTCGGACTTGCGATCATGTGGTTGCGGGTTCGAATCCCACCCATTACACTACCGACGTGAACCCACTCGTAACACAAGCATCTTAGCTTAGCACGAGGGGTTAACGAGATTACTAGTAATGTGCGACCCACACTGCTAGTAACCTTATATAAAAAAAAAAAAAAGGTCGAAAAAAAAATGATAAAAATAATTCATTTTAGGATGGCTGAAATTTTAATATGGTGTAGTTCTATCATATTATACAAATAACATATCAAAAAGCCAGATAAAAACGCCGGTGCCAAATACGTGCCAGACCACTTTATATTTCCGAAATCAGTTGAGGAAATCGTGAATTTCAGCTTTCCTTTGAGATATTTAGATAAATATTAGATGTTATGGCTTCACAAATACACAACTTGATCGTATAAAATAATTACCAATCAGATTCATAAAGTACTTGTTGAGTAAAAAAGGAAAATAACGATGTTAACAAAGCCATTATGAATTACGTCGAAATTGTTAAATACTGTACGGTACATGCAAGAGCAGGACATGGTTAACTAGCTAAATACTTAACAAACATGTATTAGACGGATTGAACATGCAAATTGGTATAGAAGAAGTAAAGTTAACAGAACATATTGTGGTTACCTGTTGTTTAAACCTTTTCTAATTTTGGTGTCTATAATTACTGCCTGTCAACTTCTATTAGGAGTCGGATAACCCAGTAAAAATTGGTTCGTAGTTGAATTGTCAAAATACGATCTTTGAAAGTGTTATTTTTATTTACTTCTTTGAAGCATACTTACGTATTTAACAATTTCGACGTAATTCATAATGGTTTTGTTAACATCGTTATTTTCCTTTTTTACTCAACAAGTACTTTATGAATCTGATTGGTAATTATTTTATACGATCCAGTTGTGTATTTGTGAAACCATAACATCTAATATTTATCTAAATATCTCAAAGGAAAGCTGAAATTCACGATTTCCTCAACTGATTTCGGGAATATAAAGTGGTCTGGCACGTACTTGGCATTGGAGTTTTTGTCTGGCTTTTTAATATGTTATTTGTATATGATAGAACTACAACATATTAAAATTTCAGCCATCCTAAAACGAATTATTTTTATCATTTTTTTTCGAACTTTGATCGCGTCGGGCACGATGTTGGCAACACCCAAAGTGTCTGGCAATTCGATTTCTGTTCCTAAAGAGTCGCCAAATCATATTAAACAAGAATGGTTTATACTAAAATGAGTTGAAAATCTGGATTTTTACCCCTATAAATGGGATGCGCACTAGTAAACGCAACCGGTCGCAGGTGCCAGACTTATCCTATCATATGCCAAATTCTATGCCAAATAACATATTAAAAATCCAGCCATAAAAATGAACATTTTTCGGGGTTTGTAAGGGGGGGCTTTTCATTATTTTTGAGCTAGGGCTTACGGTTTTCAAGATATTAATGAAATAACAATAAATTACTACGTCAAAATAAAATAATTACGATGCCACTCATTTTGACAGCAATGTGAACACGCGCACTCTTTCCAGTTCCGAGCCTTCGTTCGAGATGTTTGCATACGACCACCTCCGCCATCATTTATTCCGCTTCTCGCTCCCTCAAGACTAAGTCGGCCGTGATGAAAGGAGACAAACATAAGAAACGCAATGCTGCGAATATCACTTGACACCACGACAACTTTTACAACGCACACGCTATTTTCAGTACTTTAAAGATACAAATACAGTTATATTAATTTTCACAAAACTTAGGTCACCAAATTGCTTCGTGTATTTTGATATAAGTTAAATTGTATCAGTTGACACAACGATAGTGCGCCTTTATTTTTGCGTCATAAAGATAAATCTGGACTTATATCACTATTCACAAAGGCCCTTAGATATTTTTCTTTGTGTTTGCTAATATATGTCTAGTTGAATCATTACGCACAATGTGCATGTGTAACATATCAAAGGTGTTTTCTGCTACAAATTGATTTGAATCAAAATACACATACTTGAGTTAGGTTAAGGTCTCAGTTCAACTTGATGTAATTCGAGAAAGATCAGAATACACGAAATTTGTCATAAAAATGGACCAAAAATGGGACTTATATCATTAAGCACGAAAATTATTTCCCGATCTATGATTGATACCGACACACCGATTAGACAGAAAAATACAGAAAAAAATTAGCTTTAAGACAATGTTAAGAAACGTAAATCGATATAAATCGACTTATATCACTTTTCACTGAGGGTACAGAATTAATCATTAACAAATAACTTACTTTGATCTCTGCGCGGAAAGCTTACGTACTTAATATACAATTACTCGTGCTTCATTTGATGTACAATAAAAAAACAAATAGAGCTATATCCGTGGTTTTATTACATTTTAATTGACGGTAGCCGTAATGACGACGTGGTATTAAAAAATATAATGATTTAGTTTTAAATAGAGCGTGTTCAGACTAAGAGATTTCCATATTTTAAATTAATAAAAATAGTTTCTTCTTGTATTGAAACGTTTTTACTTAGAGCCAAAGAATACTTTTAACTAGGTTTTTTTTTAATTTCCTAGACTTTCAGAAAATAATGTTCATTTCAAACTGCAATCCGTGAATATTTATTTTTACTGGAACATACATCAGCACCTTCTATCCACTGTATTAAATGTAGTAGAAAAAGTAGAACATTATTATTTTTTGTTATGTTTCTATTGGTTTTGAAAAATGTATCGACCAAGTAACCTGCTCTCTTAATGAGAACATTTAATTCCAAATACTTAATACCCTAATATAATCATTCATCATCAAATCTATGTTCAGTGTTTTTGGTTCATTAATCATTTAGCTAGTGTCCGATCACGGTAGGTTCGGAGGCCGAAACCGAAAAAGTTTCGTTCGTTTCGTTTCATACCGAAACTATGTATGATCACAAGCATTATATAAGTACGTAGAAAGATAACTCGTCAAGTCTAGACGGTATTATTATATGATTTTTGCTTTTAAAATAAATGGAATCTTGAAAAATGTGGCATAAGGTAAGCAATTACTTTTTCGGCCTATTTTATTGCCGAAACCAAAAACCTTGTTGGGGCCGAAACCAATTCTTGGCCTCTCTCTTTTCATAATATAGAGCGTTACGGAATCGTCTGTGATATAAAGTGACCGGTAATCCATCATAGGATTTTATAGAAACAAAAATTTTTCTTTAATGAACATGACGGTTTAAGTATTCACTTGGATGTGAATCGTAATAATAATTACAAATAAAACATAATAGGAATAGAACGCAATAGTCTGATTGACTCAATCTAAACTGTTTTTGTTCGTCATGATTTTTTTGTACCTCTTCATCAATTGCGTGCTCCTGACAAGACGTCTTTAGTTCGGCTGTCAGGTCAATTTTGGGTTTTCCTATAAGGAAAATTGATAAAATTTGGAGTTCAGATTTTGTTACCGGTAAACCATCACTAATCTGTTTTAGTTGGACAGGCTCTACTTTTTTTTGTATGAATATGTCTTTCAAGAATCTTGGTACTTAGATTAAAGGACCTGGGCCCGTAGCCAAGTAACATGTCTACAACCGGTAACGCTGATAGAAATTGCCATTGCCATGACATTAAATGTGGGTATGACATTTCGTTTTGATATGTCACGTGACTTAGACATATAATGCACTTTCATACATTTGAGTGATTCCATTAGCGTACCTAACGCTTTGTTAGAAGATGTAGAAATGTCTCTTGGCTAGGGGGCTGATTATGATTTGGAAGAAACTAATAATGTGAAAATTTTGGTGGAGTGACTGTCCTGAAGATTAGCTGAGATATCGTTACTCAAATAGGCTCTACATGCAAAATAAAAGAGAAAACATTACCATGAAAACGACTACAAAAAAGGTTCACTTATCGTCAAATCTTTAAATTAATACTCGTAGTTAAAAAATTGAATATCGTGCCTGGTGCAGGGTTCAAAGTTTCCCTAATTAAGACGCAGATGAAAAGTTCAACCAAAATTGCAACTGACTGCAGACCATCTCTCGACCTCTCGGAAAAATAAAACCGCCTCACAACTTTCCCTTTCATGTTTACACTATCGCTACCTATGCACGTGCAGAGTCTACCGTTTGACATAACAACTTCATCTAATTAGAAAGCTAATTAGTCAAATTATTCATTACTGCAGTAATTGCAAGCGTGCAGAAAATAATTTGTCACAATTTATCAAAGTTTTTCCAACATAAAAACAGCGAAACCTAATGTTTTTCTCGTAATCGTAATCTGTTATTACCGTCACAATTACATGCAATTACAAGAGTGTCATAATTAGTAATAAAGGTAAGTTAAAACGGTGTAATTATTGCGTTTAGTCGCGTGCGGGCGGAAAAAACTAGCTCTAAGCAGCCGTTACCGGTTGCAACCAGTTTTTACGAGTTTTCACCGGTCCACATTTGATTTATTTATGAGTGTACGATGAATTATGTGTCGTTTATGTGGTTTAAATGTTTATGTCTGTCCCTATATTATTTTGAGAAACGGTTTCATTTACGTCATGTTTAATATACAGGGTGTCCCGTAAATAATGGATCAAACGTAACGGGTAGGTAGCTTACCTCATTTCCAACAACTAATTTGAACAGTAAAAAAAAAACCCATAAGGTAACCAAGATAAATTTTTTTTTCGATTTTTACTATTTTCTGTACCAGCATTCAGTGTTTTTAATGCTGTTGCTGCAAATGGTATCATATTTAGGTGTGATTTTTGTCATACATTTCTGAATAGTTTACTAGTGTTATAAGATACCATTTTTTTAAATAACATTTTATTTGCCTTAGAAAAAAAATCTTGAATTGAAAAGTTTTGTTTTTACGATGAAAAGACCAGAATTGGAAAAATTCTCCTGTAAAAAAAATGTATGACATCAAAGTGTACCATTATTTTAAAAACTTGTACAATTACTAAGGTTTGCAGATTGGTATAAAACTTACGCCTAGTCTTTGTCGTTACAAAGATATTGCTATGAATCTGACAGAGGTGCAAAATTACGAAATAAAATAAAATTGAAAAAGTGTGCACAATTCAACTATTTTCTTAAAAATGTTTAGGTATCTCAGCGTATGAAAAAACTTAGGAGGTTAAATTAAAAAAAAAATACAAATAAATCGTTTATTTTGTTTTTACAGTAAATGTTCAAACTGACGTCCCCCTACGAGAATGCAAAGTCTGCACCTCCTAATAAAGGAAGCTCTTATCCGACGGACAAAATGGCTGTTGTTTATTTCTGATACAGCAGATTGGATGCGCTGACGTAATTCTTCTTCCGACGTTATTCGTTGTTTGTAAACTTTGTCTTGTAAACATCCCCAATAAAAAAAATCTAAGGGATTTAAATCCGGAGATCGCGGAGGCCACAAAATTGGTCCTAATCGGCCGATCCATCTGTCAGGGTAAGTTTCATTGAGTTGCGCCCTTACTGCCGTCGCATAGTGAGCGGGGCATCCATCATTTTGTAACCACATTGCTTGCCGCACGTCTTCTGGAATATTTTCTAATAACGTTGGCAACTCATTCCTTAAAAAATGCAGATAGTATTCGGCGTTTAGAGTTGCTGGTAGTTCAAAGGGCCCTATTATTTGCCCATTTATTATTCCTGCCCATAAATTTATTTTAAATTGATGTTGGCTCCTGTCCTCTCGCATCAAATGTGGGTTTACCAGCTGCCAACTGTGCAAATTATGCAAATTGAGATATCCATCTCGCCGGCATGAAGACTCGTCACTCCATAAAATTTTATTAAAAAACTGTGGGTCCGCCCGTATCATTCTAAGCATCCTTTGGCAAAATGCTACTCTTTGCGGGGAATCACGTGACGTCAGCGTTTGAACACGTTGCACGTGATATGGGTGCAACCGGTGCCTTTTTAGAACTCGATGTACCGTCGATCTTGGAATACCTGTGCGTTGCGCTATGACGCGAATTGAGACCGACGAATCTTCCTCGATTTCTCGAATAATAATTTCGTCATTGACTTGTGACGGTCGCCCTTCACTGGCACCCCCAACTCCGGTGCCAAGAATTCTTCCCTCAAGAAGCGCGTTATGCACTCTAATGAATACGCGATAGTCGGGATGTCGATCCCGGTTCGGGTATCTTTCACGATACAATCTTGCGGCCGCCCTGGCATTACCTCTTGCTTCTCCGTAGATAAAATGCATTTCGGCATACTCCCGTGGCGTGTACTCGTAACGAGGCATCGTACTACTGCACACACGTACAACCACACACAAACGATTGTTTTCGAAGTCCGTAGGATTGCCAAGTCATTCATCCAAAACACAAACAGTTCCAAATCGTTAGGCAAAGCAAAGTCCAAATACACCGCACAAGTTTAATTTTAAGGAACACAACAGTTAGGCACAGCAGGAGCGAAAGTAGTCTGACGTACGTATCAACTCGAAGAGAGATTCGTGTCAACTAAACAAATAAAATCAAGCAACATTACCAAAAATACAAAAGCGGTGCTATCTATCCCTTTCACACTGAGTGAGGTGCAACTCCGCAGGTAGCGGTCCCAAATGCCGAACAGATGACGTCATCGGCTCGGAATTACGCTACACGCTTAACCACATGCTTAGATTACAAGCATATAGACCAGGGCCGAAGCCTTCAAAATTTGTAAAAAGTGAAAAAAAATTACAGTAGGATGAAACCAATTAGAAAAGGAAGGGAATATGATAAAAATTAAAGAAAAAATAAATTACGGTCGATCCGAGTTCGGGAAGGGGGGGAGGGGGGGGTTTTAAGGGTAAAAAATGGTTTATCTTGATTTCCAGCAAAACTACAAGTCCTATGGAAAAAAGTTAAATGGCAAAGTTGTAGGTAATAAAAAGATCTACAACTTTTGTATTTACACTTTTTTCACATAACCTCAAAATGTATGTGAAAAATCCAAAAAACCAAGTTTTTGGTTTTTTATTTTTATCTTTTTCAAAAATAATTTTTTTTTCACGAAATTTGGTGAAAACTTACCTTTTTATGTCCCAAATACGCTGTAATTTATTTGATTAAAAATATTTATTTTTTCACCTTATTTTGAATTAATATAAAAAAAAACACCCTAATTTTCAATCGAAAATTCACCCGTCAAAATATCAGCTTTTTTTTAAAAAAAAGGGGGTTTTTTGTTTGTTGAAATCTCTACTTTCTGATGGTGTAAAAAAAATATACATTACTATAGTAAATGTTCTCAGAAAATGCATAATCACTATGTACAATTTCATCAAAAAAATGACATTGCTTAATTTTTTTTTCAGTTTAAAGTTTATTTATTAAATTCGAATTACATTCATGTCATAGAAAATCTCACAAAATGATTCAGATGAAATTCTGGATGAAGAACCAATGCAGACTGGAAAAAATTGAAGCAATGACATTTTTTTGATGAAATTGTACATAGTGATTATGCATTTTCTGAGAACATTTACTATAGTAATGTATATTTTTTTTACACCATCAGAAAGTAGAGATTTCAACGAACAAAAAACCCCCATACTTTTTGAAAAAAGCTGATATTTTGACGGGTGAATTTTCGATTGAAAATTTGGGTGTTTTTTTTTATATTAATTCAAAATAAGATGAAAAAATAAATATTTTTAATCAAATAAATTACAGCGTATTTGGGACATAAAAAGGTAAGGTTTCACCAAATTTCGTGAAAAAAAAATTATTTTTGAAAAAGATAAAAATAAAAAGCCAAAAACTTGGTTTTTTGGATTTTTCACATACATTTTGAGGTTATGTGAAAAAAGTGTAAATACAAAAGTTGTAGATCTTTTTATTACCTACAACTTTGCCATTTGATTTTTTTCCATAGGACTTGTAGTTTTGCTGGAAATCAAGATAAACCATTTTTTACCCTTAAAACCCCCCCCCTCCCCCCCATCCCGAACTCGGATCGACCGTAATTTATTTTTTCTTTAATTTTTATCATATTCCCTTCCTTTTCTAATTAGTTTCATCCTACTATTATTTTTTTTGGTTTTAAAAATTATCGGCCCTGGTCTAATAAGCCATTACGAGAAAGAAAAGTTAGATTGTACCATTTTAATTTCTGTTCTGTCTTCTTCATCACATTCATACGAGTAGCAATATCTTTGTAACCGCAAGGACTAGACGTAAGTTTTATACCAATTTGCAAACCTTAGTAATTTTACAAGTTTTTAAAATAATGGTACACTTTGATGTCATACATTTTTTTTACAGGAGAATTTTTCCAATTCTGGTCTTTTCATCGTAAAAACAAAACTTTTCAATTCAAGATTTTTTTTCTAAGGCAAATAAAATGTTATTTAAAAAAATGGTATCTTATAACACTAGTAAACTATTCAGAAATGTATGACAAAAATCACACCTAAATATGATACCATTTGCAGCAACAGCATTAAAAACACTGAATGCTGGTACAGAAAATAGTAAAAATCGAAAAAAAAAATTATCTTGGTTACCTTATGGGTTTTTTTTTTCCTGTTCAAATTAGTTGTTGGAAATGAGGTAAGCTACCTACCCGTTACGTTTGATCCATTATTTACGGGACACCCTGTATAGCCGCACATTGGAAAATGCCACGATTTTGTTTCATGCGAATAGAATTAAGGGCTTTTAGTATGATATATTGTTACGTTGTTTATTTTAAATGTCTCTGGAATTCAGAGAGGATCGCAAACAGTCAAAACCTCTATCTGTTGAATTAGGATTTAAATTATTTTAACGTATCCATGCCAAACTTAAGTATTTATGTTCGTGATTTTAGCTGGTCAATAATTTACTATCGTATGTATTTACTAAAGTGCTAATAAGAACTCAAAGATAATAATTCATAATTATGTGTACAACGGCACAAGCTTCATATCATATCTCTACCTATCTGTGAAGAAGCCTGTCGAGAAGTGACGGCTAACATTTTTGGAGTCATTTTATTAGCAATTTATAGCAAATAGCACTACAGAGGCTGGGTGTTAGAAAATATGACTATGATTCAATAATCAGTAAAAAAATATATTGTTTTCTTAATATCATTTGACCAAAATAGTATTAGACAAGTACGAATTGAACTCGCAAACCGACGGCTCCGTACAATATCCATATTTTTTTACGATTTTATTACAAAAGTACAGTTTTTAGACCTTTTCCCATATTTGTAGTACTTAAATGAAGATATTACTTGCCTAATTTCAAAGTAGAGCTTTCATATTTGGCAAGAAATATCGTCATATCAAATATCAATCGTCATATCAAATCAAATATACGATTTTTGCTATTTATACCTACGTCCGTAATTTTTTACAGCATCAAGGGACTGTAGATCTTAACGTCTGGTTACAACAACTTAGATAATACCGAGCTTTCTTGACATAGGGTCCTGACAGACGGACGGACAACAAAGTGGTCTTATAAGGGGAACCCTTTTTCCTTTTGAGGTACGAAACCCTAAAAACACCACCAAACTAACCAAACCAAACAAACCAAAACCAAACCAATTAAGGTTACCCTATTATTGATCTAATAATAGCCTGTAATATGACAGAATCAATGTAATGCACTTACTTCTCAAGAAATACTTTTTACAATACTGTATTATACAGCCAATTATGAACTAGAAAGTGTAACATTATTTCATAGAAATATAGCTTGAGTATGTCTACTATAAATATTTGAAACGAACATTCTATTCGTTTGTATGCAACGTAATTAAATATTAATTGCTGGTTGAAATTTGTAATATCATGTAAATCAGGCCAATTAAAATGTTATTTATGTTAAGGAGTAGGTGTGAAGTTTATATTCAAAATTGATCTAATTAACTTTATGTAACACTATTTTTGTTCAAAATTAAATGTTACGCATACTGTGTTTGTTAACAGAAAAGTAAATTAAGTTAAGAAAGCTGTCAGAAATAATGAATAAACCTACTAAAAAAATATTTATAGATAAAGTTGCTTCTTAAAGAAAAACTATTTTGTATTTATTTTCCTGGTTGTAAG
This sequence comes from Plusia festucae, assembly GCA_950381575.1. Lineage (NCBI taxonomy): Eukaryota > Metazoa > Arthropoda > Insecta > Lepidoptera > Noctuidae > Plusia > Plusia festucae. Next base: position 1,253,802 of record OX494444.1, on the reverse strand, counting down.
TAAGTTGGTAACCTCTTTCCTGGCCTTTCATACAGAGAAAATCTATATCCCACAATTCAATATCCGAGCCTTAAGCTATCATCAAACACAATCAAAACATTCGAACTTCACCATCGTAAACCCAAATTGTCACAGATAAGATAAAAGTTAACTCCACCAATAACTACACTAGTTTTATTTGTATCATAAATATTAATATGAATACATTTACATAAATCGTCGTCACTTGACTTCCTTAGATAAATTTGGAATAAATTAAAACAATCATAATTATCTTACATTAAAAAAAACGAATTTATTTATTTAATAATTATTTTATATAAATTAAATTTTAGTCACAAAAGAAAGGAGCATTTGGTTTAGCACTATGCGAATATAATAAAAATCAATAAAATCATTGATCATAATCATTTTCGAAGACATTTATTTGACTACAACTAAAAGTCGGAAAAAATAGTAAAATCTATGCATAACAATTTTTGTCGTTAAAAAATCATAATAAACAAGAAAATATAAACGAACCATAATGTCGTAAAATTTACAATAAAAAGCTACCAAGAAACCTATTTATTAATTACGTACATCAACTTCAAACGTCATAGCTTTTACTATGTTGTTCAAAATATATCAATTAACAAATAATAAATCATGTTTGCTCCACTTGCATTATAATTGGCGAGCATTTTGCTTTAATTATGCGTATACGCAATATAAATTAACCGTGTAATGTTTATGGTAGCAATAAATTGTACTTGCGTCGTAAATTTGTTTAAAACTTCTGTAATTAACTTGTAGTGTGGTCGTTCGTAAGTAGTATTAATATTTTAAAATAGCATGTTGTTTTTTTATCATAATAGAACACACGTTACTTATTTTCAGGATGACGTAGATGAACTAGAGACCTAAGTACATAATAATATGTACAATAATGTAGGTATAAAACAGGAAACTAAAAAATAATTAAATAATAAAATAATTTATTCAACTATGTTCATAATTTACAAATCAAAATTGTAAGGTTAATTAAGTTAAACTCCAAAAACAGTTTACTAAATTGTATGTTAACAACAATTTAATATTTTTATTATAATTTTTTTGCGAAACCATTACTCGTAAATTAATTACAAATAGAAATAAAAAGGAAAAAAATCAGATTAGATTTCGCACACAACGCCCCAAGACGTGCAAGATAATAGAGAGGAGGAATTGGAACAATCGGCAGTGACCCAGAAGTCGCGGTTTCAAATCCTTCTGGAAGTTAAAAATCTATTTTTATTTGTAAACAATTTAGTAAGTTTTTATGCTCTGTACACTCTTAGTATGTTGAGCATTCTTGAAAAATGGTTTTCAACGCTTATTGGCAATGGCTTATTAAAAATCTCTGAAAATATAATTCCTTCACAACCACCGAAACGTATAGTTACTTCAGTAGGCGGAGTCCAACATCCAAAAATCGCGCTTTCCATAATTTATTACATTTTAAATGCGTCATTAAGTAAATTTCTTACGTAACCGTGGCCTTAAGGACATAATCGATAAGATTCGATACTTTCATCGATACATTTAAATCGATATTCATTCAAAATTTGATATTAACCTTAATGAGGCTTGATGACCGTCCTACGTTGGTCGGCTGTACGGTTCCACTTGGCACCTCGATAATCGTGCCATGAGAATCGCGTTGTAATAAAATTGACAGTTATATTATAATGTAGGTAATGGCATTTTAAATCTTTATAGAGATCTATGATGATTGTAATCTTTATAGAACTGTTCATTGACTAAAATATTCTGGTTTATTGAGATTATCACACTTTTTTTAATTGTGACTGACTGTTGTTTCTGAAAGTTCCCACATTCGATTGCTTTTCAAAATAATGGAGTTTCACACATTAGGGAGTTAATTTCTAAATATATTATTTTTCTGTTTTCACACGAATTTTTAAACTAAAAGTAACTGCAGTTACTTTCAAAATTTCGTTGCCAAAAGCAAAATGATTTTTTTTGAAAGTAGGCATTTTCTTGGCACTTTCAAAACCTAAAATTATTCTATCTGTGGGGTTCCAAAATTTCATTTCTTTGGAGAAGAAACGCCATCGCTAGTTTACAACGTAGAAAACAAATCAAGCATGAGACATGAATTTTGGGACAACTCTAATAAATATATGAAAAAAAATCAAAAATATTATATTTCCAAACGATTAGAGTAATCAAAATTAGGGCAAAAATATCCATCACACAATTCGCAGTACCAAAAGGAATTAGGCTCCGCAATACTACTGTTTCCCCGACATTAAACATGTATCTGTATCGTGGTAACTCGGCGTGTTATTTTATCAGCACCGTTGAATCGAGCTCATTACTATATTGCTGGGTACGAACGTACCGATGTGACGCCCCCTTCGGTTTCAATTAGGTATCCATGTTTCGGCAATCGGAGGGTTAATAGATACAGGTTGAGGTTTGACTATACCAGGTAGGCAAGACGGCTAATAAGTAGAAATACAAAAAAATATATATACTCATTATACATAACGAGAACAGATTTGGTGCTAAATATTTCCACATAACTAGAAACAATATTCATAATTTTCCAGTTACGCCTACAATAATCACACAATCCAATTTCATATAAATGGGTTTAGCTGAGCAGTTCCAAAGAATTATAATAATATGGTTATACTTCTCATGCATTCTTTTACATCCAAATCAGAACAGAAATGAAGTAGCGAGCGATAAATACAAGGCAATAAGCATTCAAAACTAATAGAATTTCTCAAAAATCAAGAAAACTACGTTTTTGATTCTTAATAACCATAAGTCAATATTCATTACGCATTAGAATACACCAGAACACTATTAATGACAGTTCAACGCCCATACAGTCTAACATACGACGAATAAAAACTTTTATTATTATTTATTAAAAAACTCTCGTTAATTCTGTATAAAAAAAACGACTATAAAAATGTAATGACTATATCGAAACACCCTTTAAATCGGTACGTGAAGTGTTAAAGTCACGTTTCGAAATCGTATTAAAATTATGAAGTTTTTAAGTGAAATTTTCGTTGTATGCCGCCAATAATGACAGCTGTCATCGAGGCCTCGAATTTATGACTGGTGTTCGAGATTTGATTTCTTTTACAGTTACGAATATGGAATGTTGGATGCAATGAGGTTTGTTGTGTTAGAAAATTATTATTGTGACTGTTATTCTCTTTTTTTATACTTCAGCTCCATTGTTATATCCAACATTACTTTAAAAAAAAACTTTGTATAATAAAAATAATATAGTTTATTGCCTTTAATTAGGGCTACTCTAGAATTCAACAACTATCTGGTGTATGCTTTGTAGGTTGTCCTTGAATAAATAAAGCTTCCGGTGGTAGGTACTTGCAAATTGTTAACTGAACTGTCAAAGTTATAGAAGTTTGGCGGCATTTCTGATTCCAATGGATAGTTCCAGTTACTCGACTTAACTAATTACTATAGTTAATATTTAATTAGCACATTAAAAAAGGCAAAATAATGTATGCAAATATATGGCAACATTCCAGTTCACGTGTTTCTTAAAAAACCCGACGTGAAATTTTAAAATTGGAACAAAAGAAATTATAGCGCGCCTTTGAACGTTGACGGTGCATTTACATACTTCTCCTCTCTCTTGCATCTGAAAACTTAAAGTGAATCCTAAATATACCATATTACAAGGGTCCTAAGACACATGATCGACTGATATAATTTATGCGAACGCAATAATGAAATTGTTTTATGCCAAAATAAACGCATCTGATTGGTCATCTGCGGTGACAGCGACAAATTTTTTAATTTCCATTTTTCTTTTATTTTTTATACGACACTCGTAATTATGTTGTTGCCTGTCTTTGGGGACATTTATGCGACATGTAAAATATTTTAGACTTTTAAATCGATTAATTGGGATATCAATTAATTGGTTTTGAAAGATGGAATTAAATATTCATGCAATGTTCCGCGTCCCTTTGGCAAAATATAGCGATATCGAGGTCTATATGATAAATATAGTAATTGAATTTAATTTAAGATCTTGCAAATCCAACTATGGGATCTAAAAAGATATTTTATTATAATTAATCATATATGTAATACTGTAATGTATTCAATGCACCGTCCACAAGTAGGTAATAATGTTAATAAATAATTAATTTCAGGCTGAAATCCATTCGGTATAGCTCTCCAAACGACGAAGACTACGCGGAAGAACCAGACGGAGACGGAGGGATGAAGTGGACGCCCTTAATAATGAGTGACCTCAATAAATTAACCTGTAATAGAAAAATAGCAAGAAGAAAAGAAGACTTTTTCCCTGCAAAGGACTATAAATATAAATAAATTAATTTTATTCCCTAAGACAATTATTATACTACACTGGCTGAGCCTGAGACTGGTTTCACTCGCTTAAATTTCCCCGTGCCTGTAAACTATTTTTTTTAGAAAATTCTCAATTTTTTTAATCTGCTAGTAAATTTAATAATTTGAGACCAAGCACTGAAACAAATGAAAATTCATGAAAATCGGTCTCAATTTAAAAGTGCTATAACAAACCCGACTAAGTTTTATAGATATATATAAAATAATATCTATACGTATTATAGTTATCATAAAACCAATTTCCGGCCTAGGACTCAAACCGAACTAGACCAGTGAGTCAACTAACATGTTCATTTGGTACAAACGTATGTGAGGTCACGGCGCATGCGCGTTTCCTTACAAACGTTTCCGCACCACTTAACTACAAGTACATAGACGACATAGTTTTACACTTAACAATTGTACTATAAGTACCGTTCTTCTGTTAAGTTGTAGATATTGTTTGTCGGTTCAAGTTAATTAGAATTCTAATTAGATCTAATGAGGCAGTGTTTATAATTTGCTCATTGATCACATAAACTCTGATTTGTTGTATACCTATCTATCATAGCTCGTATAAAAACAAATGCTATATTATCTATTTATGTAAATAACTTCATTCTGACATCATTAAAGTTGTGGTATAAAATATGTAGTCTAAAAATTCTTGCTGGAACAGAAAATTATTTTAATATTTTTGTCAAATGGTAACCTATTTATGTTTTAATAATAAGTGAATAATTTGTTGTTCCTACACGTAGCACGACTAATTAACGGGTTAAGGAACCGGGAAATAAAATTAATTTATTTTTCTTAATCATCAACAATCATACAAAAGTTATGAGTAAATGCAACATTATTAAAACCCCTAAATAGTTTAAAACTCACCCTATTATCTCTTCATAAGCATTCTCTTTTTTCAATACCAAATAAGGCTAAATCACACTGTTCATTTACGAAAAATCTGACAGGAGAAAAAAGCGCGATCCAAGCAACGTCCTTAAAAATCGAAATCACGAAATTTAAAATCGTATTCGATTAACGTAACGGATTGAATGTTAACTTAACAATAATTTAGTTCGATCAACAATGGAGTAATGTCTCCTACTTTTTGTCAGTACCAACTTATCAATTCATTTGTAAACAACCCTATAGCTTCAAACATAAGGTTGATTATTCTGATTTCAAGCGTAAGGGCAACGTTGTCGATTTCGTATTTATAGTCTTTTGTGACTATAAGAGAGCTCGATAATGCTCATTCAGTGTAAGTTATTTTGTACGGTGAAAAAAATCGCAATATAATATGAATAATGCTTTTGTCTCATTAAGCTTAAAAGGTGATCTGGTGATTTAATGCCCTATGAGAGGTTAATGTGGGCGTTTAACGGGTGACGTGAGGACAATTCATTAAGGGGGAAAAGTTGCCTTAAATTATATATCTAGTTATCGCCTCTCGAGTCACTTACATGAAGGCAAGTGCTTAAGCGAATGATGTATTCTTCTGGTAGTCTTAACTTAAATATTCACTTTATTTCTTTTGAATAATTCATTGTTTTTTGTTTGCGAAAGAAATTGGTAGTCTTTTTCTTCTCCCGTAAACTCTATCTGACCAAAAAGTTGGCAGCTGAATAGGTCGGTCGTTGGAGTTCATAACTTCCTGAAGAGTACTTGCACTCCACAGGACGGGTACTACAGAATATGGGTACAAAATGCGTAGATACTAAATTTTATTTCCATGATTTGAGCTTGAGTGATAGACTTTAATAAGATTTTGAGTGCGATCAATTGTACAACAGAAATATTGGCTAAATAAATAATTTGTTCAAAAACACAAACACTCTTACACCAACTGAAACATAACTAACTCACACACACGCAACAAAACACGACATTAATAGGCTAACACGTAACAATATGAATATCTTCACGCACTTCCCAAATGGGGCTAAACACGAAACAGTGAACAATCCAGGGGCCATTAACACGGAGTGTCAATCACTGTTCGATGTGACTAAATCGCCCCATTTCATGTCAATCTTCAAGCTAAGGTATCTAGGGGGCTGGCAGGGCGTCGATCTTAGATCCTATCACTACTATTCAGTGAACTTGGTGTTGGGAACGTTTTGGTTTACTTTGGTGGATTAGTTTTTAAAAACTTTTATTTCTTAGTCTAGCTTGTATTGGACAGTCTTTTAGCGTACCATTTAGAAAAAAATACTATCAGTTGGAATTTTAATAAGAAACAGCGCTGTTATTCCACACTGCGTTTTTTTATTTTTGTAAAATTCGTGCGCAATTGGTTCAGACGGAGATAACAGTGATTACTAAACTAATGAACAGGATTTTCTTATTAAATTTCACTGAGTTAGGAAAATCCACTGTTCAAGGCGCATTTTTAGCCAGCATTTTATTCTACAATCAATGTGCGACATACCTTTACGGCTAATCACAATAAAAACGAATCCACAATCTTTAAAGAAAATTAGAAAAAAATATCCTTCAATCATACCTAATAAATACAGATCATTATGCAAAAGCAATTATCTATGAGCCAATAACTTTTTCGTTTCCATATCAAGAAATCTTCCGATGTCTCTAACCCTGTGGCTAACTCAACTGTAGACTAATTGTTTCAAAGGCTATAATTGCCTTTTTTAGTCCTAATGGCCCATTAAAACTCCTAGGCGGGCCTCTTCGCCATATAAAAGGGCTTGATGCACCGAACATGCTTCGCCACCTCTATGAGAATAAAAAAAAATATATTGGTACTTGGAAATGGTTTAATGGTTGGATTGTGATTGTTTGAGGCGGTAATGTGTATAATATGACTTTGTTGATATGGAATCTGTCCTATTTATGTATAATATTATTAAAAGTAGGAATAGTGACATATCTGGGTCTATCTTTATTACATACAACATCATTACATTTCTGACAACCTGTCTTACTAGGTGATACTGAGTTACCCATTAAAATGGGTTGTGAAGGTCAAATGGGCAGTCGCTCCATGTTAAATATAGTATTCATCTAAATTCAGTAAGATTGGAAGCCGACCCCAACATATCTTGGGAAAGAAGTTAGGCAGAAGAGGTATCCCTCTTTTACGACATCATACAATATTAAAATATTTGCTGGTTTTTAAGACAATCGTGTAAATAGACGGTATGTAGCAATGTGAGCTGTAATCACTTGTTTTCACACAAATATGTACACGTCATACGTCATACAAGAAAGGAATGACCACTTATAAGCTATAATCACCACCCTTGATGAAAGACATGCTTATAAATCTGGTCCATAAAACATCAAACTTCAACAACCCAAAATAATGAATGCAAAATAAATAAACTACATCATCGATGGCGTCGAAAAAATTTATCACAAAATTCATCCATATTTCAGAGGTTTTTATCACGAACTTATGAATTTCGCGTAATATCCGCGATTGCTTGAAATGATCGCGTCTTGAGGTCAAACCAGCATAATATTGCCATTTCTTACAATAATGAGCATCTAAATGTTAAGGAAATTGGCCTTTATCATTGTTTATTGGACCTGAATGATTTTTTGCACCAATATTTTCGGGTTATCTAGATTTGTTCGTAAGGTCGAGAGGCTTAATTGAGGATGATATTATGATTTAAAGACTGATGATACTGAGTATTTTGGTTAAGGCACATTGATACACCATAAGAATACCTACCGATTTGTAATAGAGCTGACTTTTGCGAGCTTACGATTATTTAGAAGATGATACAAAATAGGTCGCCAAGTAACCCTAATAAGATAGAAATTTGGACTAGTTTTAAATAGGGAAATTCGATGTTCTGTGTTTAGGTTTTACAAATGAATTCACTAGACCGAGAGTACAATATAAATCTAATACCAATTCATGGGTCAATAATATTATGTATATATAATAATTTTGGAATATTATGAAAATTATCATCATTTATTAGAAATATGGTAATTTTGCCTTCCACAATTCTGGCCAGAAAGAAATCTCTAGTCTCATCCACAATGTCAACCGCAACCGTGAGAAACAACAAAACGTGAAACTGTTGAATTCCCAGATATTTATCTATTCCTCACTGACGCCGTTTATGAGCTATGATCCGTTCTACTGCCGATTTATTCATAAATACGGCGAGATATCGAGATCTCGAATGGTCACGATCGATTGTTAAAATCGCTAAAATTGAATATGTATTGACTTGGGATTGAAGGTTTCGTGTAGTCCCGTTTTAGATGGAGTGACAAAGTTCGGTATTTTATATTATAAACCTGCTTTTTCATATCATACTATCCTAACTTATGTTGAGCTTACTTAGAATAACATTAATAAGCATTTTTGATAATATTTCATCGTGAGAGGCAGAAAAGAGGAAAAAAATCAGAAATCTTCTCCAGCATGGCTTCGGTTATTTATCTAAAAATTATCTCAGTTTCCACAGGTTGTTACGAAATTCCTTTTGCAGTCTTCAAAAAGGATTTTGGCTTTTGGATTTAGGTTCTCAATTAGCATTTAAGTCAAGTAACTCGAGCATTGACCAATCCATTGCTCTCATTTTAGCGACACAACTGTCATTACCGGCAATATTACAGAACATTTCGAATCATTACCAACATCTGTCGGTCATCAGAACCTCGTCAAAGAATAACGGATTCAGAAGGAAATTAATTTATTCATTGTCCTTACATCCCATGAACAAGTCTCAAATCCTATAGTTTAGAACTAATCTCCCATCACTTAGGGTATAAATCTGTTGGTGGACGCATTTGCATGCGTGCAGCTATGTATGTATGGGCGCCTTAACTCAGAAACGTAACGAGCGCAGGCTATCAGTCTAAATCTACCAGTAGACCGCTTCTAAACACACAATGCATAATTGTCCATTAAGGTGTTTGGGAGCTGGTAAAATATGTGTGCTTTTGGGAGGTGGTACTTGTTGTTGGGATATTAATTAATGAATTTTACAGTAACTGTCACGATAATGATAACCAAATTAAAGTTATATGACTCTTAGTATGAGAAGGCTTTACTGGTTAATCTCAGAACCTAAGTTGATTAAGGGCAGATTTTTACATCGTCAGATAACTTTAACTGAGAAATATTTTTGAAATTTTGACAGTTGTTTCATACAAAAACTGTCAAACGTCAATTTTATTGCTCGAATAAAAGTTATCTGAAGTTGGAAAAATCGGCCCTAAGGACGGTTACCGAAACACAAAGAAATAGAAGTTTTCAAAGTTCAAATCACGTGATTTCTGTCATCAAAATACCACATCTACAGTTTCGAACATCGCCCCAATATTCCAATTGTTGAGGCCAACAATTTTATGGTCAGGCCCGAGTCCCTTAATGATATGATTGTTTTCATTATAATTGGACCGTACAGTCATACGTCCACTGAAATTATTGGACGTCCAACACCCTTGATTTGTAGCAGTATTTTTAATGAGTCCACTCAAACTGGCCATTGTTTGGTCAAGATTGATTTGACTAGAAATGAAGGAAAAGACTTTACTTGAATCACAACAAGAAGTTGGGGTTTTATTGCTTGTCATTTGGGTAGAAGACGGGATCCGTCACTTGTGTGTCATATCCGGTAATCCTCGTTCTAATTTATAAAGAGTGTTTATTTGTTTAAGTCTCTATTTAAAAAAAGTTGCACCAATACATTCCCACTTACTTTCTTTCTTCTACCTAAGTTATAAGAGCTTTTATTTATATGATAAACTTTCATCAACATCATGAAAAGTTTCGAAATCTCTAACGGTTCAAAACGTTCCACTTTAAAAATGAAGTCTGCCTTTTTAATTTAAAAGAATATAACAACCAATAATTGCATAGCGATTATTCATATATGTCATTTTTTCCGCATTGCAGAGGCATCCGTGTGAATATGAGGCGTTACGATCAGAATCGAGCGATTAAAATCGATTAACAAAATTGTATAGATTAATCACTTCACTGTGTGAAGGGCTATGTTCTGATTATGAGATTGTTCGATAAATATATCAGTGCTAATGTTACTTACGATAAAAAATGAATTAACGATAAACAGCAGAAGTGTGATATGAAGGCTTTTATGAAAAAAGTAATCAAATTGGTTGGAAGGATATTTGTTCTAAGGTAAAAAACACACTCAACTGTTTTCAATGTTTTTAAAATAGTTAAACTGAGAGGCATATAAAGATCTGTACTAATACTTAATAGGTCAAAATTGAAAAAAAAAACTAGTAGATACAAGAATAATTATACATTTTAAGTAAGTATTACTAAAAACTTGTAAAATTCCAGTATCGTAATCAGTACAACACTGGCCCTAAAATCGTTACAAGATAACCTGTCGAGTTGGTTCTGATTAAAAAATCGATCTCATTTATTAAACTTATAGGTATCGATATATCTCGATTCTTTTTTGTAATTGTGTAACCCTATGAGGTTCAACACATAATTATAAATATTGTTCAAATACAACGCTGTGTGTGGTGTATGAGGTTTTTATTAACTTGTCAATGAACTGTTTTTGTTTCATTGATTGTGTGTTTTTTATAAAAAATTGTTTATGTTAGGTTTGTAGTCAGAGGTATAGAACGTCTAATTTATTTACTAGTTACTATTGGTGCTCAAAACGTTTTAAACTTAGAATTATACAATTTTTTTTACTAGCAACACACAATTTCTTCGAATTTTTAACCGCGACGGAACATTAATTTTTTCTTAAAATATGGCGGTTCATAAAAGAGTATTTTTTTTAATTGCAATATTTCTGTCCCAAGGAATCAACTTGTACAGCCTACGGTCTTAACTGAAATAAATGATTCCGTGAAGTTGTGAGACTTGTATTAACTCACGTAGGTTCTTTCAAAATCAATTTTCTTGTTTACACTGACCACTAAAAGGGGGTATTCGACGGCCATTACTTAGACAGGATGCACAGTCTGTAGGGCTGGCAAAATTATCAAAATAATTTAATAAAGCATTTTGAAACAATTTTATCCCTGGAGTAATTGTACCAATTGTGTACGAGATAAGAAATACAATTTCATACCTAATTGAATTATATTAAATATTGAAAACCGCTAAGCAATACATTTACCTTAATAAATTATTTTAAATATCTAATACAGGGTTTCATCTTAAAGTAAAATATTTTTAAATCGTAATGACTCATTGTGTTAATTATAAGGCAACATGAAAGATCTATCAATAAATTATGTAAATCAAAACCCAAAAAAGTAAGGTTACTTAAAGCACAACGTTTTTGCGTTTTATATTTAAAAACCTGAAACGTCAACCCTGCGAGCGCGCGGGCTTTTCTACGAAAGCACTTAAAACAGATCCCGATAACCGAATTTTTCAATTAAGTGTCATAATCGTACCAAAACTGGTACTTCACGGGAAATTTATTATTTTAACATACAATTTTGGACGTGCAATCCCTTATTACACACATTATGTTCTGGTAACGAACTCAATTGAGAATGTACGTATTACATCTTTGGATTACCGAGAAAATAAGGTTGGAAGTATAATTTCGATGTTATAATTCACTAGAAATCAATGTCTTTTTTAACCTTTAATTTTCTCAGCATTTTTCTTAAGCGTTACTAAAGGTTCTTGGAGTTTACTTGTTCCATAGATGTTTTTAATATTGAATGGTTTATTTCATCGGTTTTTTTGTGATAAAGAGATCAGTTTTTTATAGTTGCAATAATTAATTAGTTTTTTAAGAAGAAAATATTGGTTAGGGTGATTTTATTTGATTTGTTTTTATCTATGGTTATTACATAGGTTACTTACATACATTACTGGTAAAACAATGAGTTATATTTACAAAAAATTGTAGTTAATAAGAAAATTAACAGTTAATTGTACGACCAACTCACTACATTTTATCAAAAAAAAAAATTATAACCACTTAAAAGCGAAACATTAACTGAATTCTAAATTACCTTTTAATTTCAATTGTTAATGTCGTATAAAGTCGGTGCCCGTGCCAATTGATATCGGTATCGAATACCTTTTTTTGTTTGGCATCGACTTCAAATAGACCGGTCGAATTGAGAATCCCTCCTTTTGGAAGTCGGTTAAAATAATCAAGCAACGCACAAACCTGTAAGAAATATATTAAAAGTTACGTAACAGAAATTACAATAAAAATAGTTTTATGTAAACAAAAATCTACGTGATCGGAATAAATAATTGCCTAATTATAGCTAAATAAGATAATATGCGCGCCACATGATACCGTAATGAGTATCGACATATTTTGCATACTTTGACACCTATAAAAATGTGAAGGCGAGAATTAAGATTGGCTGCCATTCACACAGAAGCGTAACATTAAGTTCTTGTTTAAGTGTTATATTTTTGTTTATATTGCAGTCAGTTGAGAAGATATTAGGATGGCAGATAGAAAATCAGTGAATTATCTCATAAAGCGAGCCATAACTCCTCAGTTGATACTTCTAGTTACTAGAGTTTCTATGGTACAATTAGATGTAGGTACTGAGACAATAATGAAGAAAAATAAGTTATAACTCTGTGTAATAAGTGGTCTGAAAAAAACATGTAGGTAAGTTATTTATCAAAGGCATTTGAGGAGTTTTGAAAGGAAAGGCTTGCCTGGTGCAAGTTTACTCATGTTAATATAAAAAAATTGTCACGATATTTTTGCCTCGGATACGCTTTGGTGTAAACGTAGTCTATATCGAGGATGACCAATAAAAAGCGTCCTTTTGTATCTCGTTAAACCATCGTCAATTTGCCTACAATTATCCGCATACGGTACCGCGCCAATGTTTTGATTAAAACAAGCTTTTTATACCTAAAAGCGAATTTCGCTTTTTTAACGCAATTAAAATTTTGACGGTTATTTATTGGGTTACCTACTTTAGATGCCGGTTTCCTTGGCTGTCTGATTTTTTTTTGAATAATTTGAACATAAATCATTAAATATCTTGTTGATAGTACTTTGAATATACGTAGCGGTATTACCTAATTTGCGAAAGCCAAGCAATAGTATAACGATAGGATTATATCATTATTATATGACGTTATGGATATTGATTATATTTGTAAGCCGTTTTCGTAAGAACGATAAAAGGTACGATATCTCACCGAATTTTTGTAGGACATGTGTGTTGCACTATAGCAATCAAAAACTTATAGTTATTTTTTCTTCTCCAAAAAAAAAACCGACTATGCAGCCTTATCATTTGCCAGGATTAAAATTGTCGCTGTCGAATTGTTTTGTCTGTCTACCGCAAATTAGATTACGTTGGGAACACATGTTCTATTACAATAAATTGTTGATTAATTGTAATTGTAAAATTTTTAACCGTCTTCAAAAAAAGAAGGAAGTTGACAATTCGATTGTATTATTTTATTAAGTTAGATTTTAAGTACTGTTCAACTTCTTTGCAACATTTTCAATAATTTTAATAAAGTTGAATGATAAATGGTTATTTCTTAATTAGAATATTGTCTGTATACTGGCTTATTTCACAATATTGTCGCAACGTTCATTCAAGTTATTTTAAGTGAGACGAGGCTAGACCGTGTTTTGTTAACTTAAGACCGTTGTTAAACGCAGTGACAAATGTTTATATGCTATGAGCACGGAAGGTTTTCGAGAACTACAGAAATTGGAAGGTTTCATTAGATTTATCTAAATAATTTACTATTTATTAGACTTCGTTTCGTAATAGTAGCTAGGTATTTAACAAACTGATGAGTAGAGAAGTTGACACTAGATTTTTTTTCTATCCTGTAATATATCCCATTGCTGGGCAAAGACCTCTCTTTCTTGTTTTTCCGAAATTCTCTATCTTGTGCGATGTCTGACCACGTGCGCCTGCATACCTACCTGACTAGATTATTATCAAACTACCTTCGCCGAGGTCCAGTGGGTAAAGATTTTTGCCCATCGATCAGGCTGTTTTTGACCAGCCCACCCCCACTGCCACTCCCATTTAAGCCACTAGATCAGTGTTCAACTAATAATATTTTAAAGTCCTTTTTCAGATTGGTTTCATAGTTCAAAAGGGTTTTCTGAGCTTAATTTATTGGGATTCGAGTTTTATCATCATATTTAAGTAAAATTTCATATACATTTATAAAATAAATTTTAACACTATACAAGAGATATGAGTGAGTTGATGGTTTGTGAAGATGATGATGATACTTTCATAGTCTCGACAAACATCGTTAAATATTACATCATAATTATACCATTTAAGGAAAAGTTATAACCAAACGTTAATTAACACAGCGATCAGAAAATACATATCACAAAACAAACAAGATACGACACCGAACATTCACATATAACTTTACATTCCATAAACACCACACCAGATCCATAAACATCCCAACCTCAAACTTAGACCTTGATAAAATCCATATTTAAATCCATGTTCGTAACAAACGTACACGCATGCATGACCTATCGCGAACATATTTGCAATTAATATCAACACTAATAAATAAGGCCTCGGATAGCTGGGGCGATAATATCACACATGCGACGAAACCCGTCGTCACGTATGGATTCCCCTTATTTATGTCAATATCAGATTTCAATTTATGATCGCACGTAAGTCGTGCTCGGGAGTTATTTTAACTTTCCTACATGGTTCTCTAGTAATATTAATGAAGTGTGTATCAATGTCTACCACAGTATCTAGTAAAAATGCAGTAGGTTTAATTTGTGGAACTATTAGACTTTGCATAAGTGCTTGTTACGTGTCTGTGTGATTTAGTGCATCGATAGCTTTGTCTACATTTGACTGATGTTTATTGCGTATTTACTTAACCATTGTATTGGAAAAATAAGTTCATCAATCGTTTGGTAGTATGGCACTAAACAGTTACCATTTATTCTATCATGATTACCTCAAAAGAGACTTTCGGAAATTTTGCATCATCCAAGCCAATTTGGAATACTGACATTATTGGCCGAATACTAAAACGTCAATTAGTTTGAAGCCGCCGTTAAGTCTCAAGCTGTCTCTGTCACTTTAAGTTGTGAAGTAGCGACAGTTAGACATTTAAGAAGATCTTAAAGTTAACTATCGTTTCAGAATTCGGGGGTAAAAAAGAGATATTTTGGCAATACCAGATGAAAATCTTTATATTATCGAAACCACAATGATCATTAGATACACAATATATAAATTATAATAATTTATGTCTATTGATCAAATACCGTATAATTGTGAACAGCAAATATTTTATACACCATATCGCTAATAACAGTAGCGACTGCTCTCAGTAAATTTATTAGTGGCGTTGGTTATTTGGTTCCCAGGCACAGTAGTAATACGCAATCATTTGAGCAAACACAGACGTTCAAATAGGTAGAATTGTTGATGAAGAACAAATAGATGTAGTATTTAGTTTGTTTAATAACGAAACAAGTTCTGTTGAACCTATTACGGATATAATATACGGGAGCGTCCATAAAACCGAATATGATAGAAATTGTAGTGAATTGAATTTTCTCACAATAGATAAGAAATAAAAACAATATATTCTGACAGTTATAGGTACATATTTATGTACCGTTATAAAAAGAATATATATTATAAGTATAGTTATACTAGCTTTTACCCGCTGCTGTACTCTTTTTCTTTCTACGTTATTCAGGGTTCATGTGGCATTTGAATAAAAGAATTATTGAAATCGGTCCAGTATTTTTTTAGTTTATTCGTTACAAACATATAAATATTTCCTCTATGTAATTTTATTAGTATTAATAACGAAATAGCATACTTCAAAAAAGTCGTTCCTGATCCCGCAAAGATTGTTCTTAAGCTTGTATCATTATTAATATTTTTAAATATTTTTAAAATGACAGTACATGAGATAAGGATACCATTGTAATTATAAGAATCTTAGTATTAGTATCTGCAGATTTTTCATCAGTATTTAATATTATCCAATTTAAAAATGATACTTGTTCAGTTACACCGGAAGATTCTTATTCTTTGCTACAATCGCAGCGGTAGATACAAATACAAATGGATCTCTCATGGGTTTGCTTATTGATATCAACATGGGAGGTGCCAGTTTATTCGCTTTGTATTGGTCTTACGACAGAAACGGGTCCTAGAATTGCTTCGGTTTATTGATTAAAGTGTAGGTATGGTAGCCATAGACTGCAACAATTCATGCTGGTTTTCATACTATGTATCTAGAAGCACTTTCTGAGTTCTTGGTAGGTTTTGGGTTACATTTCATTAGATTATTAAGTCAGTTTAATTTTTTTGTTTTTTTTTTGTGTTAATGTGTAGGTGACATTTATCGAATTTGAATTGTAAATTTGGACAAAACTAATATGATAAGTTCAGTCCAATCTTTTTTAAGTATCCGAATAACAAATAAGCATTGACAAACTGGTCCTAACTACTGATACTTAAAACGAAAGGAATCCTGCCAATCATGCAATATACGCAAATCTAAAAACAAGCCTACTAGAACTAAGATACCACAAAAACCAAAGCGTCAACCTAACAACATAATAGTTCATCATAATCAATTATACACAATACAGAGCTAATACGCCAATTAACTACAAAAAAGATCAGCGGAAACATAAACAAAAGGTAGTCTCTAAAAACAGGTTGATAACGAACAAGTTCCAGCACATGCGACCATTTATAAGGTGGCTGTAGAGCCTACAAATAGCTGAACAAATCGCGATAGTTTATATTGAACGACCGCCTAGGAATCTCACACCATTTTGTATAGAAACGGTAATATCGACACTTGGAACTTACTAATATCTTACGCTGCTTCATATGTGGATGGTTGAAGATGTAGGATCACGAGGCTGGACGGATAATCCTACATCTTTCAGACATTGACTTACAAGAAGATTAATTTGTACTTTTACATCTATTTAACGATGATTGAGGTACAGTATTGAAAATACCTAATAAGTGCTATTTTGTGATACTTGGGAAAAAAAAATGTTGCCATGAATTTGCTAGATACAAGAAGAAATTCAGGTTTAAATCGAGTCTAAGTTTAAACTAAATTTACTAATGGTGAATCCGTTATCAATTAATTACGAAATTTATTAATTATGGGTTCATATCAAAACTTTTCTGTTAAAAATTCCAAGAGTTATTCAAGTCATCCGAGTAAGGAACCTAGCTTACATTATATTTCATTGATACCATCATAAGTCTCCATCTTAACCCACACTCCATTCGCCAAGATGAATGGTATACATAAAGGCATGTGTTTTTCTCACATGCTTCCCCACAAGATATGTGACCAGGCAAAAAGGGATTCCAATTAAAAAGATATAGGGACCCATTACGATGAGATCAGGCCGATCTTTGACCATTTAATTCATATCTCACGTATGCTTTGTGAAATTCAAGATGTCGGTAACAATGATGAAGAAAGTCTGCAAAGAGAATGCTTCATTTATTAAAGAGTTGCGTTTTTGTGTCAATTGTTTGACATTGATGTCATTGTCGATAACTGATGTCCAGAATTTTTATGGTTGATTGAAATTTTTGAAGAATGTTTCTTTCTACAGAAATATTTAGTGTTTCTGGAGATCAAGATTGAGGACTATAAAACTTTAGTTTCCATGTAATTATGTAGGTGAAGGCGTATTTTAGCAACTCAGGTAAGACGAATAATTGGTATGTGGTCTGTTTTAGGTAAAAATAAAAAACGGGTTTACCGTTTTATTCATCAAGAATCTTTGATAATTTGAAAATGTAATGCTAGTTTTTTTTTTTTTATTTCACTTGACTAGTATCTTCTGGATGCTTATTGTAATATAAATTAAAAGCAAACGTGGCTTTAGCTTATTTTTTATCACAATTGTAATACCATTTTACCATCGCCATTTTTGTTATATTTTCACTTAGAAAAATAGTTTTATTCCAACGCGATCATAATTTCAAATTGCGACACTACTCGAGTTAATCCACGTATCTAATTTAAATAATCCAATAAATAATCTCAATAAATACACACCAATAATTCCTTCTAATCTGACGTGGACTTTCAAAATATCATTAAAAATGGTCTTGAATTTCCCTTGAGGTCATATATTTGTGTTCCTATTGAGAAGCTAATATGAAATCGATAAATAACTCGATACTAGAACATGCAATCCACTCATAAATAAACGTTTGATATTACGGATAAGAATCATATTTTTAACGATTATTTAATTGGTGTCATTAACGTCTTTCGTCTTGATTACAATTTATTACTCTAAGTTTCAAGTAATATGATTTAATACTCATTTAGTAGCGTTCGAACAATTGTTTTTTGGTTCAACTGAACTGAATTGCTCTTTATTGATACCGACTAGTGGATTGTATTTAATTAATCGGGGCTATTACGGTTATTATAACTATGACCATTTACATGAGTTTAACAGTTTAATCATTAGATACTTATACTTACTACGCAAGCCCATTAAAATGTAAGAAAAAACGAACGGTTGAAAACTTTTGAAATATCCGGTCAGTAAATTTTATACCTAAATGAAAATTCTTGATCTATGCACTTAGGTCATAGATCCTTCCATGGTATTTCAACTAGGGCCATGAGTCTGTCACTTTATTGGTCAGTGTCAGCTAATGTCACTTCAATTGTATGCCAATGGACACTTTTAGACATATGAAAAAAAAAGCGAATTTTGAAAAACGATCCATCATTACCCATTCGTCACAAATGATTAATGACTCCGGACCCTGATACGTTACTGGTACGGTTTGTCTTCTTACGATTCATGCCATTTTATGTCGGATCCGTCAACTGCTATCTACAGCATGCTAAGCTCCACTCTTGACATAAAGCTCTATGGACTTGATTTAGACATTCGATATATTTTCCAACCAAATATTTGCCGATGCCACCTTATTTGTTCATGGAAAATCTTATATTAGATTTCATCTCACCTTAATTGAGGCTTAAATATTGGGCTATCAAACATTTTGAATTGGATTTTCATGTTTCTTCGATCAATTTAATACGTGTTTGGTTCAATTGAAACGTGCTGCGGAGCGACTGCATTGAGTTTCATGTGATTCCATCTGATTAGCGAAAAGTATTTGTTTTTCTCACAGAGTCCGATCCGTCAATATGTGTTTGAATTTCATTGTTAAGTTTATGCTAAATTACCACGTTAATATTTGATGATTTAAAACATGATCTCCATATGCAGTAATGGTGGAAGGTAATATGGCAAGTTTAATTGTTGCAAATTCTTTAGGTTATGTGTAGTTGTATTGCTAGATTTTTTCGTCTAAATTATCCCATACATTGGGTATTGTTTCACTCTTTGGTAACTACATTATTATTTTGTTTCAATTTATCCATCTACTTTACTTTTGTTCTTTTTACGTTCTATAGTTCTATTGAAAGAGATAATTCAACAGAGAAGACGCCTGTCAATGTATTTAACGTGAAAATAGTTCAGAAATATCTTTCACAACAGACTGCTGTTTGAAACATCACATTTGTCTGTAAATATATCACTCAATACTAGTAAATAAAGTCTGTAGACAGTTAAATTACTCTAGCTTCCGTACCGCGCTACGTATCAAAAACAACCTCTATAACACACTCCAATTAATTTACAACTTTAAACTTATCAATTTAAGTCTCAATATTGAGTAAAATTTTAATTATGTGAAAAATCCTCTCATTCAATTAATTTTCAATTCTATCACCGTTAGTTAAGTAAGAAATTCCATTAAAAGCTTCCTCTTCATCTACTTTGCTGGTCAATGCAACTGCAACTTTATCGTCTTTGAGATTTGATTTAAATTCACTTGTAAGTAAATTTCCAAGTTGTTCTGCTACAATTATTTAGTGGCAACGCAAGATTACTAACGAGGTATCAGAAGTCTCCGTGCGGACCTTTGGAAATGTCTGAATTTCTAAAGCAGACTACTAAAGGGTGGACCGACAAATTGTTCCTATTGAATTGGATATGTGCGTCTAAATGTAGGGAGCAATTATTTGAACGGCCTCTTACTTTGGTATTCGTTTAATGAACATTGTTTTCTAGTTTCCTTTGGTGCGGCATGAATGGTAGAGATAATGTGGGGACAATGATTTGTTTCTATTTGCGGGAGTACTTTGTTGGTGTTTTGTTTTATAGTGCAGTCTTTGGATTTAGTGGGAATTTACTGTTGGTAGGGAAGAATTTTCAGAGGAATTTTATGAGAATTGTTAAGTTTAACAGCAAAAGTGTATCAATCTGCCAACTTCTATCATATTTTAGTACACAGCCTGAATTTTGTTCGAACAGAAAAATAACATTGATGATTCATAGATACAGTAGGTAAATTAGTTAGTTTATTAGTACTACTTTTTGAAATAAAATTAATTGAATTGCATACTTAACAGCCAGTTTGTTTTTTTTTTTTTGACAAAACCATTACCTTTATATACACTTACAAAAACTTACGTATTGTATAAGCCACCTTACAAATCCTCACATTCGGTGTAATATCACATAACTCATGTAAATATTACTTATAATTGAAAAACCTCTTATTTGAATACCCTAAAAATACATAAAATCTTTATAAATTACGAATAATACTGTCCAAACAATACACATTTTATGCAAAATGTTAATTTTAATAAAAATCATTTCGATTAAAATACTAAAGATAAAACCACATAAAAAATAAAAACCTCATTTCCGAAATAACAAAATAAATGTCGCGAGAAATGCGGGTTTTAGTTGTACACAATTAAAAATCGTGAGATAATGTAAATCGAGAACATTTAGTATCGATTTTATAATCGATTCAATTGACATGTACGAAATTGAGTTTCACACCGAAATGAGATAATTTAAAAAAAATCGTGAACAGAATTCGTTTTGAACGTATCGCGAAAAATGTTAAGAGTATCGATGCGATACAAAATGTTCGGCATTCTTGGTTTATGTTAATTTTTATGCTGAATGTTAATTTGCGTCATATCTTTGAGTATTAATTAAGTTAAGGACTTAAAGGTTCGTTTTGAGTTTACAAGTTTAAAACAGTGACCGAAAAGGATTAAATTGTTATTCTCGAAAGACATGATGTTAAAATTGAAAGGTACACTATGTTTTGTAAACTAATCACTTCATAGTATTGTGACCTGAAGAAAGAAAGCTGGGTTATCAGTTTTGGATTATTAGTGCCATTAGAGGTTTTTCCGTGTTGGATGCTCTGCGCGAAAAATTTTTGAGTAATAAATATCTGGGAGCACGACAGTTCCTCCGCCAAGTCGAATAGAACAGCGTCACGGCCATACTATCCTTTGTTCAAAGCAGTTTAGGCCGATTCCGATCCCTTTATCTTCGTTGTGGATAAAACTGGAATTATGAATTTTCATTTAATTTGGCGTGGTGGCCTAGTGGTTCAATGACCGAGTTCGTTTGCAAATAGTTGCAGGTTCGAACTCAGGCAAGTACCTATGTGACTTTTTCAAAGTTATATGTACTTTCTTAATTATTCTAAGACACCATTGACAATCGGTGATGGAAAACATCGTGAGGCAACCTGAATTGCTACTTAGAATCAGAAATTGCCAACCCTATAGGGGAAAAGGCCTGTGCCCAGCACTGGGATATTTATAGGCTGGTATTATTAACTAGTCAAAGTTTCTAATTTTGGCACTGACTGAATGGCTGACAGACCGATCATCAAAACTCCAAGGCACTTCTAGCAGTAGAAGCTTCAAAGGACCCCCTTAAGTAGGAACTGAATAAATTAACCGACTTGGTTCTTGGTACCACATGAATCTCACAACTTTTTACGGTAGAAGAACTGAGTTGCAAGACTTGGTTGCTACAAGTCATGTTTTTGATGGAATACTGTTTATAAGTATGACAGGATAACGGGGAGAAATTTATGTAAGTGCATGTCCACGTTAAGCTATAAGATACCGAATTCAAAAGTTCATGTGCATATGCACTAATGACGCTTGACTGTGCATAAATAATACAACAAAATGAAGGTGTAAAAATCGATAACTTATTGGTCTATATATCACACTGAACTTCCCGAAAATCCAAAAAGGACTAAACCAATTTCGATGAACTCTTTAAACGCTACCGACAGCGCCAAGGATTTTGTTTTAACTTTAATCGAAAGTTGATTTAAATCGACATCGACAATTCATTACTGATTCTTTTGATTTGACCATTAAAATATTTTCAGAAGCATCAACAAGAAGAACTAGCTGTTTCCCACAGCTCCGCCCGCGGTTTCAATTTTGTTTTCTTTTTTGATAATAAAATATATTCTACATCATCCAGGGATAGTGAACCTATTCCATGCAAACAAAGAAACAATCAAATCTTTCCGCTTTATAATATTAGCATAGATTTATCAATTTTTTTAATGTTTTGGCTTTAGCACAAAGTATAAGATTAATTTAATTTAGAAATAATTTTTTTTTTTTATCATTTCTAGTATAAATTGTGGATTGCAAATTACTAGTATTCGTGGCTTGTGTTACATGTGGTATTCGTCTTTAGTGCGGTGGGTGGGTTTCGAACTTGCAACCAAATCGCAGGTCCGACGCTCCAGCAATTAGGCTACCGTCGCTTCTTGCTTATCTGGATTTAGGTACTTTAATGGTGGCTGAAATACTTAATTGTGAAATCTTCAACAAAAACCTTTCAACATTCAGAATATAACAAAAAAAAATCAAAGATAAGTACTTTCTAAAATATTTTCATTTGCTAATTTACATAAGCATGTAGTGCAGTAAATTATTAAAAATAAGTAGTTAGTAAGTTAGGTGTGCAATGGCACTTCTGAACATATTCTGTTCGTTAAAAATAACCCACGGTTACACATCTTCATACTAAAAATATTTTGTGACATTAATAGTGTAAGAGTTTGTCTTAAACAAAAATATTTAGTAAAATTATTTTAACATTTAAGTGTTAAACGATAATCGTTTTGTAATTTTATATTGATTAAATATATGAATCGTTGGATTTATTGTAATTGTTTATTTTGTAGTTTTAAACGACATGTTATTGTTCGGGGGTTTGTTTAATCAAGACTGGGATATTATTATGTGTATTTTATAAAGGTTGGATTCAATCTTAAGGTCAATACTTTGTATTTATCATACATTCAAATGAAAACCAACAAATTAAAAGTTAATATCGGTTAAATATGTATCAAAATGTATCCTTAATTTTAAAATAATTTTTAAAAATGTATAATTTAGGAAAAGAAAGTCAAGTAAAAAAATCATAAAAAAATACTTATTGTTTTCTGAGGTTTACGCGAATGTTAGACGTTAAAATAACTACTTTTTAAACGGATTCTATCGCGGTTTATTTTGATTTAAGTTCCTTGAAACGTTGGGATTTAAAACCAAAATAAACCGCGATAGAATCCGTTTAAAACGTAGCGGTTAATGTTGAAAAAGTCGATTTACGAATTGAATTATGTACAGTTTACAAAATAAGTAATATGGGATCCGTTGAACAGGTTTGAATAAAAAACGCAATTAATTCATAAATCCAAAATGTTGTACGATTGTCTCCGATGCGATGGGATCAACCTTACGACACTGTATGTAATTTTTACAACTTTCGGCTCCCAATTTTACGTATTTTATTATGAAACAATTCACAGTCGCATCTCTTTCGTATACTTATTGTTATTGGTCGTTTAATATATAATTCTGTTTGTTTTTGGCGCGAACAACGTGTCGTTTCACGCAAACGACAGTTGTAAAGTGTCCGAGGTTAAAATTTAAGACGATTTTTATGATTCGATTGAATTTTTATTTTTGCTGTTAAGAAGTCTATTTCCTTGTTTTATTTTATCGTTTCTGTATTGTTTTTATTGAGTGCAGTGGTGCAGGTGGGACTTTTTTTTGGTAAATTTAAATAAAGAGTGTATTTTTATTTTTTATTGTTGTATTTTGTATTGTATTTGGGATTCTTATCAGTGCTTCACGGAGTATTGAAGTGTTTTTATGCTCGCTTTTATCATTTTCGTGGTCAGATTGTATTCTTATTGAGATCGGTTTGTAAATATACAACTTTGTTGTAATACGCGTGATTTCTTATATTTTGATGATCCAACTTCTTGCTCTTTTAATTTATGTCTGTTAAATGTCTTAAAAATAATTATAGGTTTTTGTAAGATTTTTGTATTTATCCGTTTTTTTTTCGTCATTATTTCTATAATATCATTTTCGAAACTGTTTAGTCAATTTTTATTAAGAGACGAATAAACTTCTCGTTTTTAATTTTTATTTTTATTCAAAACGCTTTGCAGCATCTTTTTGAAGACTGAACCTCAAAAAAGGGATGTCTAATCCTAACTAAGAACGCAGCTATCAATGATCCCCAAATACTGAATCTGAAACCTTCAAACAGTCAAAGCGTACCGCGAATTCCCATTACATCACGGCGCGATAACATCCGAACACGGCCTTTAATACAATCAGCTAAAATATAAACATGTCACTCTTGGACAGGGCTGGCGAAGGGTTAGAACTAGCTAGAGTTGATCATCAGAAAAAAGAAGTAAATTTTTAAAGAATGTCTGTGTAAAGAAATAGAGAATAGTATCTATGGCCAAAGGGTAGTTCAGTAGTTGTCAATAAAAGGTTAAACATTATTAGCACAATGTTTCGTACCCGTAGCATACGTTTTTGAAAATTATCACCAAGTTTGTATTAATCTATTCTGTTCATTTTTAAAATTTTATTTAGACGAGATTAGGAATAAAACCTCAAACAGTTATAACAATCATCTCAAATCATAAATATCGTTCAGTTACCTACTTGGTCATCAATCTCATACCAAATTGCATATTTTCGCATCCAACCAGCGTCAACTCAAAATCCTACTGAATCTCGATCAGTTCCAGGTTCTAGTCACAGCCCTACGTTAACCTGTCTTCCGCCTCCCCGGGACATACCGATCTGCACCGAATGGGACGGTGCGTACGTTTGCGGGACATAGCCCATTGAAGATAGCTATCGACCGCCCGATGAATAGGCCGCGTGGTCTCCAACACGACAGATGGTTTGATTCGATAAATTATTTTCAGTAAATAGGTTCTTATAGCTGTTCCTTCTGTTTTTGAGGGTTTAGTGGCGACAAGAAACTGTATAACTGTGGACTCGCGATTCCAGGTTTTGCAAAATTATACTTTATATTCACTCGCACGTGAACACAATTTTCTTTATTACTTTTTTTTCAGAACGGTAATTTATTTCTATTGTCAGAATCGGAATTAATCTGTTAGAGAAAAATGGGAAAGGTAAAAAGGCTTATTTGTTGTCCAGTGGGAACAGTTTGGGGTCAAAATACCTACTTTTTTTTAATTAATCAATATTTTCTTATTCAACTCAAACCCTTTAGTGTTGCCACTAAAAACAACAACAAATCGCTCGATTGTCCCAAAATTTTGACATGACTGTATCTTTGAGTCACTTTTTTATTAAAGTTCCTATTGACATTAAACTGAACCACATCAAACCATGGTAGGTTATGCTACTGTAATTTTTATACTGTGCCTCCGTGAGTAATAAAACTGGCGACGAATGTTGAGTGACGACTGAATGGCCGCCGTGATGTGACGCTGCGCGCGCGCATAGTTTCGCACTGTACCGCGCATGCGCTATAAGCTTATGTATTTGGGGTAAGGAATTTCACATGAGCCAGAGAAATAGACGTGTTTGCTTGAGTTTAGTGGTCATAGGGATTTCTGTGTTGTTTGATGATGAAGGTATATTTTACCAGTTAGAGTCTATGTACTATGATTAGAGTAGGTACACTTATTATGAGGTAGTTTAATCAAATTAGATTTCATTATGTGACGTATAGTAGACCTGCGAAAGGAGAAATACATCAGAGAAAGAGATAATAGTGTGCAGGAAATAGACAGAGAGAAAAACAGAATGACAATATTTATATAAATAGGTACTAGCTGCCCGGACAGACTTCGTTCTGTCAAAAGTAAATTAATTAAGGTAATTCCCGAGTTTAGGAACAGTTTTTTTTTTTTACTTATTAAGTATGTTTTACACCTTTTAAACCTTCCCTGGACTTCCACAAACATTTCAAGATCAAAATCAGCCAAATCGGTCAAGCCGTTTTCATGCTATGTCGTGACAACGGAAAACGGGTTTCATTTTTATATATATATATATACTTTAATAATATGTATACATATAGACCTTGTTAGTATATTACATTTCTTCCAAATAATTCTAAATGTAACTAAGAATCTTTTGAAGCGGCGGTAACCTAATGGCTAGGGCATCGAAATTGCGATTATATGGTCGCGAGTTCCAATCCTACCCATTGCACTACCGACGTGAATCCACTCGTAAGCATTTAGCTTTCCACGAGAAGTTAGCAAGATAATGCCCACATTGCTAGTCAGCTTAAAAAAATGTAACATTCATAGGTTTTTTTAAGTTTCAGTCAACAATAATTATTATTCACATTCCATAGGAAGGCTTAGCGCACCCGCACCTATTTCCCATTTTAGCACCATATTCGATACTATAGGAACTTAAATAAAATCTCTCCGGATAGGAAACTATAGTTTCCCATAAAAAACTGACCACAAAGGTGTTGGGAGATAACCATCAATCCCCATAGCGCTGGCCGTAGCAATTAATAACACCATACCGAGTGTCTATCGAATTGTAGAAACACCATGAAAGAAACTATAATCTGAGACAACCTGGATTTTAAGACAAAAAATAGCAAAATATTGGAATAAAAATAAATTGCTATCTAAATACGTTATGAAACAGGACTCCTGATATAGAACTAACTGCTCACCTATAATGTTGTGTACATTGGACATATATATTCCTAATAATTGATTTGATTCATAAGAACTTGGTTCCACAAATCCTAAATCTCCATCGTGTTATTAATAAATTACGTCAGCGGAATTAACGCGAACTTATTCATTTA
Organism: Plusia festucae; assembly: GCA_950381575.1. Lineage (NCBI taxonomy): Eukaryota > Metazoa > Arthropoda > Insecta > Lepidoptera > Noctuidae > Plusia > Plusia festucae. The sequence continues at coordinate 1,226,437 of OX494444.1, read as the reverse complement.
CCTTTTAAGGGTTGACGTTTCGGCCGAGTGACACTGGCCGTGGTTGCAAGCGGACTGTAAAAAAACTCAATTTTGTGTCAAAAATTGTTACTTGAGAACTGGCTGAGACTGGACGCTGCCAACTCGACTCGGACGAATGGACCGTTTTGAATTGAACCTTCAAGTCAATATAGTTGTTTTTTTTTATATAAAATGTTTCAAAATGACGTGTCTACCAAAAGGAGTTATACTTCAAAATTTGGTATTCCTGGTGCCCCTACCGACCACACTGGTGTTGGCCAAAGCGTGCAACCTAATGAGCACTAGAATTAATTGTACATCTCATTCGAATTGAATCGCCACTTCGCGCTGGTTAATTCAAAGTGCCCGCGGGAGATCCCTAGATAAGACGCACGAACTAATTTTTGTATGTTGGTTTGTATTAGGATAACGTGAAGCTGTCTGAAATTCAAATTGAAGTAAAATCAATATGCCAATATTTGTCTAATATTATAAATATCCATCAGGAGGTAATTTTATAAGGAAACGAACTGTATTTAATTTCGTTAATTTCCGATCTTTGGCGTATTCTATGAAATTACTTATTTTTAATTAGCGTCAGTCTTTTGACTAAGAAAAAGTCGGCAGTGAGCAATCGGGTTTTGGGAAGTGGCCTAAATTTGATCCACAAGTCATTCTTAGATGATACTTAATCAGCCAAACACAAGCTTAAAAAACAGCAATACATACCTAAATAGCAATTTCCATATTTCTGCTTCCACACTCAAATATACATATCCTATCCTTCCACACGTAACGAACACAGTTCTCAAGCAAAACCGCAGGTCACCGCTAGTCAGCCACCCATCCCAGTAAATCACTACAGTTTCACCATAAAAGCAAAGCCTACAAGATTGAAGACGCGTCTCGGTATGGGTGCTACAATTTGTGGTGTCGGTACTTCTGCAGGTGGTACATTAAGATTGCGAGCCAGGATTTATGTCGATGTGGCGCTGATGAGTTTTTATGGTGTGAAAAGTTTTTATGAGGAGTTTGTTGGTAGGTATGGTGGTAGGTTATGATTCAGGTGTTGTGGACTAGTTTTGGAGTTTGTTGCGATTCCAAATCATCAGGTTGTAGGGTGCATGTTGAATATATGTTACAAGTCAATGGTACTAGGATAGTTTTTATTGATCACGCAGTTACATCCGAAATTGTATATATTTTTTCAGTATTAATTTGAAATCTTCAGCTGTTTTGGTTTTATTTGGCTTTGCCAAAAAAAATATGATACTCAGATATACGTAATTAGAAATTCTCGTCGTTATGAATAAAACACCGTCTAAAAATAAGGTCTATTCAGAATCACATTAAATTAGCAACATTTTTTTATAAAAACAATTAGTCTAACCCCATTACCCAAAGGTGTACCTTTAAATAAATATTCCAGTACCAACAAAATATTTTGAAAAGTTTTTTCTGACGACTGCTGGCTGTAAGAAATCTTCCAAATTTTATTTACCGATATCAATGATATTCGGACAATTTTTTTGTATTTCTTCATGCTCATCCAAACTTTCCCACTTGTACAAGTGGGATCCACTTCACCTTGCTGGCACATAAATTACTCCGATTTCTTTATTTTTACACGTTTCATACGTATGGTAATGTATGGAGACAGGTGCAGTATTTCCCAACAAACTGTCGCTATTATTCTGACAATCAATGGTCCACGGTATACGTATTGATAATGACCTTAGTGTTATTTTAATCACTTACTCCTTTGCTCCAGTAAATAATTTATGTGAACGGTGTGAGTTATGAGAGGCGAGCGGGTTTATGAGCGACGGCGATTTCTGAGTAGATAATATAAATTATGACATAATAGTGATCAATAAGCATGGGAAATTGCACCTTAAAATGTCAGTAGAATATTATGTAGTTGCAAAATGTTCCAAAATTGCTGTTTACGTGATTTAGTTCGTTAAAAACTGATAAATGATACAATATCGTTAGAAACTGTTACATAGTGGTCGTGGTGGCCTACTGGTTCAGTAACTGGTTTCTTATGCATAATTGCAGGTTCGTACCCAGTCAAGTACCAATGTAAGTTTTTCAAAGTTATATGTACTTCCTTATTATTCTACACCGTTGTCATCGACACCTTGACAAACGGTGAAGTACATCGTAAGGAAACCTGGATGCTAAATACTGGAATCTGAAATCCTCAACCCACAATGAGCAAGCGTGGTGATCAATGCTCTTACTTCTCTATATAGGAAGAGGCCTATGCGGGCAGCCGTGGGATATTTATAGGCCGGTATTATATAGTACTTTTCTTACGACCTGTATCCTCTTTTGAAAAGTTAGCGGTAGTTACTATTTTTTTTTTGCTTATTTTTTCTGCTTATTTTTCATTGCATTTAGATCATTCTTTTTTTTGAAATGTATTGTATAAATCCTCAAATATTCTGATTCTGATTGGAGAATTTCGATTTGAAGGATGTTGGAAATTATTAAGCCTAGTATATAAACTAATCTGTAAATATTACGTCACGCTACCACTGTCACCTTCAACTTGTACCACTTCGATAATGAGACTAGATCAAGTGGACAGTTAAATTACTAAATTGTAAGCGTCAGCATACCTACCTTGATTTATACCACGTCCATATCATCAACAACATTCAACCGTGCATCACTACTAATAAGGTACATTTTTACTTATCATATCATATGCAGGGGTAATTTAAAAGTGTAACCATTGCACCGATGTTGATATATTTTCCACTTTTCACATTGATATTTGTGGTATTTGAAAATGGACGCAATTAATTGTTTGATAGCGTAATAAATAAATCATTTGATTTTATAGTGTTTTTAATGATGCGGAATAATGAATTGGTATAGTATGTAGGTAGTGTATAGTCCAAGAGTGTTGGACATTTAAAACTCAATTCTATTTATTGAACAGACAAACCAATTTATTATTAAGATTATGATCTTACTGATGAATCGTTATACTGTGAACGAGATTACTTAAGGACCATAATTATTTTTGAACAATTTCAAATGATTACATAATTGCAGAATAACATTCATAATAATATAAGAAAATAGTATTATAACGAAACATAATCATTAAATGTTATAGATATTTTCTATGAATTTAATGCAAGTTTGAAAATCTAAATAAAGATAAAAGCTTTGTAATAACTTTGTATTCCAATATTCATTAAGTAAAAATATATAAAAATTATCCCTATTTCCTTCGGTCACGACATCACGCGTGAAAGGCTGGACCAATTTCGTTAATTATTTTTTTGTAGTGTTTGTTATTATTAGGAGAAGGTTCTTATGAAGGAAAAAAAATAAAAAGCTTCGTGAAACATTAAAAATTAAAGAAAACTTAACGACCATACTATTTACTTTTCTAGTGTAACCTAGCCTATGACATTTGTCTGTTAGTTGTTTGACATGACAGCGTCTGTCAGGTCAGCTAGTCCAAAATAAGTTTTAGTATTCTGTTGCTGGAAAATGGATAAGTTTCTCAAAGTCACTCTATATTTGCAGGTTTAGTTCAGACAATGTTAAAAAAAAGTTTTTACAAGCACGACTTAGGTATTTCATATTTTGCAGTGATCACTTCACAAATATTATGGTCCATTCTTCCTCCAATTTTTCAGTTCAGCCCTAAAAGGCTTCGGTTGAATATAAAAAGTGCCCTCAGGCTCACACCCTAATAAGACGAAGAGATAGTTTTCATATTAAGTCAACTTCCTAAAAAGTGAAACAAACCGATCTTAAAATTGATTACCTGAAACGCGGATACCTTATTACGACGACATTAGGTTCATTTTTGTGTGGTGAAGGTATCGCACAAAACAGATTATTTAATTACCAATACATTTGCGTTTCCTTGCTAACATACACCTTTGTAATACGGTTGAAAATTGCTTGGACGGGTGTATTTTTATTTTGGCCTGCAGAAAGGCTTGGCAAGTGAAAGTAGGCTCATCTTCGACCGCAGATAACCTTTGCCCTTAACCTGTCGTTGTTATTGTAAAATACACCTATTAGTATTTATGAAGATTGCATAGTTCTATAAGAATTGCGCTGAGTTTTATTTCTTTGCTGATAGCGTAGAATGCTAAAAGTAAAGTAGGTATGTTAAAGATATCTCTTGATAGAAAGAAGAAATATTCTCTTATCAACCTTCAAATGTGCATTTTTATGCCGTTGCTGCATTTATTCCTGTGTAAGTACTAAAATTTTTAGACTAGCAACTATTCCTATATCTACTGGACAAAATTTTGAAATCATTATGTTGAGATTAGAAAGGGTAGGTTATAAAGTGTCCCATCTACTTAATTCTCAAAAATAAATTAAAACAGAAAATCATGTGAGATAGAGTAAGTATAAAATTCCTTCCTAAAAACTTTTTTAAATCAAACAAGAAAAGAGAAAACTTTTCCAAGGCACTGAGCATCGTACAATCGCAATCATAACTAAAAATGCAAATAACAGTAACTTTAAAACCAAACAAATTGTCACCGAGCAAACACAAAGTACACGAAAAACATATTACGCCGAAATAAGTATAACATTTTAACATGTGCCGTTAAGATTCGGGTGGCGATACAAAAAGGCAACATTATCTATCACTACAAGAAAGTGCACCCCGAAGCAGGCAAGGCTTAATTAACAAAATTCTCTTTGTCTGGGACACATAAAATTTTACGAGTATCAAGATCTGTGAGCTGTTGTCCGAACCGCCCGTGCGAAACGCGGATGTTGAGTCGCTGGAAGTCCTAATTATAATTATTATTTATTACAGAAAACATGTTCCATAAAGTGTTAGTACAGAGAGCTTAACCTAATGTATTTTTATAAACCTACATAGGTACATGGGACGTATGTAGTCGTATCCTGTGGCGCAGCATTGGACAGTCCCACTTATCATATAATGCGCTCAGGATGCTGTGTGATAGAGGCACATCACGGATAATAGCTGTAAAACCATCAATCCTGGCGTCAGCTAACATCCCCTGCATCATCTAACATCATCTGCAACATCATCTTATAAACATTTTGGGAAACGGCTTTGAAAATAAAATGGGATTGTAAATGTAAATAAAGAAATTCCAGATACCATTGTGGTATTTATGTTTATTTGGTTCTATACTACTTTCGATTACAATATTCAGCCACCGAAAAAACAATCTGGTTAAGAATGCAAGATTAAAGAAAATTTGTAAAGCAATACAGAAAATGTTTGTAATCAATAACAAAATAGTAACATCACTAGTCATTAGTAATACGGCAAGTCAAAAGTCTGACGTACGATGTCTGCTTTCATCTTAAATCTGCGCTCTGCCATGCCATATCCAGAATAACTATTCTCCAAACGCGGACTCACAAAAAATTGGAGCAGGGCAGGTATGGAAAAGACTCATAAAATTTAATAGGTTTTCCTTCAAAAAGCTCTTACGTGATTGGCGTTCTTATGTGCCATCATATTTTTTTGTAAAGTGCATGTTAATGAACGTCCGTGTAAAATGGCGGGCTGTTTCGGGATCTGCGCATGCGTCGTAAATCATGACGGTATGGTGGAGTACTTTTTTGAGATTTATAGTTCTGGAGCGGTCTCGTTTGGTTTTGGTATTGTTATTTAACAGTTAAGTGCTACTTGTTTTTGTTTTGGTTACTGTCGTTAAAAGCTTCTTTTGGATTCTGCTATCTTTAAAGAACGCCGTTGTTGTTTGGGTGCTATATGAGAAGTAACGGCTAATTTTTGCACTCAATAGTATATCTACTATTATATTCTCAGCACTTATTGCTGTGCACTTAAATAGAAATAGAATATATTTCATATTATTTTAATGCATTTTCCCGTTGTGACACACGTTTAAATCACGGATCAACGGAATATTTTTTCTAAGAGAATCTGTATATCAGTCGAGTCTTAAGATATGCCGAAAAAGTGATAAACTATTCTCTCTTAAATAAAAACTATTCCAGACTTAATAATTATGTACTCAATATTAAAAAGTAAAAAGTAATCTTTCATATTATTTTAGTGCAATTTTACAACGGAATATTTTTCGAAGAGAATTTGTATATCAGTCGAGATTGAAGATAATTATTATTATGCCAAAAACGTGATAAAAAATTTACTCTCAAATAAAGAAAAAATCTTTTACACTTTAAGAAATATAGACTCAGTTTACAAGTATACCGAAAACCATCAACCAAAGATAATGTGAACAGTGACAGAGAAAACGATCGCTACATATTATTAGCGCAATCCGGAACATTGGGACCTATAAAACGACCGGCAAAAAGTATCGCTGGGCTCGGCACCTCAATTAGTACTTTCAAGCGCATACCAATAACGACGCATCTTCAGTGGACCTTATAGGGCAAATGTGTTCCACAAGAGATTGTCAAGATTGCCTTAAGACTAACGATTTGGCTCGCATTGTTTATTAATATTGCAAGACTACTTGGAATTACTTGGATTGAAGATAATTAGGTGATGACGCGTAATTTCGTTTTTGAACCTTAAAGACTTCATTAAATTCTTTTTTTGCATCGTGTACTAGAATTTCTGCTTGTTATATTAATTTAAAGTCTTTATTAAATGAATTTATTTTGTTGTTCTGCTGAATTTTCCGCAAATGTTGAATGTTAATTGTCTCTTGCCTTGTTCCAAGTGTTTGGTAACTTGATTGGCTACAATTCGGTTGAATTTTTACCTTAAAAATTGTTTTAAATGTTGTGCCTTGGTCATAAATATGAAAAGTGCACGTTGACTTGAGAACTTCTTATTTGCTATATTGCTAACTAAGCCTATAGAGTAGATTGAATAACACCAGATTGGTCACTAAGATAACAGAATTTAAAAATATTCTTCCTAAAACTTTGTACTAAAAAACTTCTAGATGAAAAAAACTGTATTTAGAAAGACTTTGTCTTTATTTTGGCGGAGTGTAACCCAATCCTTCATATAGAAAGCAGAACACAGTACAATTGTGCAAAGTGGTTGCGCAAAAGCAGTTTTTAATATCCATGTGAGTGATGAGACGAGTGGCTGTAGATTTGTAAAGGACGGCCACTCAGCCTGCGGTAGGCACCGCTTAACCAGAATTGATTGATCTTTAACATGCGTTTAATATTTAATCATTTACTTTTAATTAAAATATTACAGTAATTATTTTTGGTTTTGTAAATAAATATAGTAGATATGTTGGCAGTATAGGATTAATTAAACCAACTTTTTTCTGTAAGAACGAAGGTAGCAATGTAACCGTAGAGCGCCATAATGTTTATATGTATTTTCGTTTATTTTCCAAAATCACACATTGTGGATTCCTAATAAGTTTACCCTTTGTCATAAAGAAAAGGAAGACTTCTTTTACATATAAAATTCGAGTGGTATTTATTATCTTTTTAACTGACTGCGCAAAAAGTAGATTAAAAAGTATTCAAAATATAGATTATAATATTATTTAATGTATTTGGTGCCTCCGACTGCGTTTGTGAATACTGTCAACTATGAGCATTGAAATTCGAGAAAAATAGTATTAATTTCTACTTGTTTCTTTCTCTTCTATCTTTTTATACGCAGTCGGGTGTTTTGTATTATCAATGTTTTTTTTTCTGAATTATGATAGAAATAGGTAAAAACTTCAGTCACGGCCAGGCCGTCAATTCTTTATTTGTTAGTACTCAACATAAAACCTTCTTAAAAATATTTCTTTAACATCGTCTTGCAAAGGGCAGAATGTGTATCTTATTTGAATGAGCGCTGCACAAGAGATCGGAACGTGCCGATACCCCGTCTCGGGATGAATATATGAATGCATATTTTTTCATCTAGATTATGTAAAGTTCATTCAAAGTGCATAAAACTTCCGTGCTTTAGCCATTACCGTTAATACGTAATAAATAACTCAATTTTTACTGTTATCTCTGTATTAAGTGCTTTGGTTTTAAAAGGCTGAGCGGGTAACTTCGCTACCAATTTTTGTTTTCTGGCTATTTTCACCACGAGATGAGCTGTTTCCATGTATGCGCATTTTTGACGGTAATATATAAGTAACGTTTGTGACTACCTTTAAAGGAACTATGTCCGAACACAATTACGTTTAAAACGGCTGATAGCCTAATCAAATATGAGAGGTACATACGTTTGAATGGTCTTCTCGACAGCGAGAGCACTAAAGAAGCGGAAAAGGGCAAATCAGGAACAGGGTGCAAATTATGTTGACATAAAAAACGCTGAAATCCAATGTAAAGTAGATGAATTACGGTCTCTCTTTTTTTTTTTATATAACGACGCCCGCACTAAGAAATTTAATCCTTGTGTCGCGGGGGTTTCACAAACATTCAAATGACATGCACAAAGAACACCCAGACTTGGAACAGGCATTTGTGGATCACACAACTACTTGTCCCATGCAGGGATCGAACCCGCAGCACGTCGCGCGCAGTAGTAATTAGCGTGGTGACCTATACCACTCGGCTATCTGTGCAGTCAAATCAATCTCTTATACCTCTGGTGGAAACGTCGTCGTGGTGGCCTTGCGGTTCAATGACCGGATTCGGTTCAATATCTGCCTGGGTTCGAACCTGCAACCAAGTGCATGCGAGCACTTTGTTGTATGTTCGAACCCAAGGTACTAATGTGACTTTTTCAAAGTTGTACGTACTCTCTTAATCATTCAAAGACATCATTGACAAACGGTGAAGGGAAACATCGTGAGAAAACCTGGATTTTATTAACTGGATTTTATGCACTTTGAAAACCTGGATTCCTAAGAATTGGAATCTGAAATCGCCAACCTGCAATGAGCAAGCGAATGCTCATTGCAGGTTGGCGATCAATAGAAAGCAAGATCAATGCTCATTCCTTTTCTATATGGGAAGGAAGAGGCCTGTGCCTAGCAGTGAGACGTTTAAAGGTCGATATTATAAACCTCTGGTGCAGTAAAATCCAGTCAGAATATCATTGACTTTTTCTTTCTTGTACCTTCTTATGTATCTTAAGACACATCTCAGGAATCGACATGACAACGGTACTTATAAATCAATAGTGGGCGCGGTCTGTTTGACCGAATTCATTGATGGTGCAACACGAAGAAAGTTGACACTCGGGTACAATGTACCCCTTTTATATTATGTCACTAGTAGTTTAAGTTGACCTGTCTGATTTTTTAATTATTGGATGATTTCTATTGTTATGAGGTTGGATAAGGTTTCATGATATAATTTTGTGGTCTTCTGTTTAATTTAAAAAAATGCAGAAAAAATAATCTGAAAACTTTCAACGTAAAAATATTTGAAGAGATTAAATTGATTCGTTGTTTTTGTATTTTTAGGGCAAAGATAAATAATTACGGACTCAAGCTCAAAATAAAACAAATCATCCCGCTTTGATGACTCAAATTGTCAAACGGTATCACGACATTCTACAAAAAGAAAGCTATAGCAGTTTCCCGTATAACAGTACCAAGATTTTTGGCAAACGCTCATCACTATAAAATACAGGAATATTTTGCTCAAAATCAACTTTTCACACAAACATAAGTCACGTGACCTGTCACTTTGTATGAAAACAACATTTTCAATTTAAAGATTTCGACCCATGTTCCTTGAAGAAAGTAATTCAGTTTTATGCACCCGATTACCTCTTTGAATATACGCACTCTATAAAAAATAATCCTGTATATTACATGCTGCATGCACTGATTGAGTGTGACAGTTAGTTTATGCCGACACAAAGAAAAAATAATAACTTCTCAAAAGCGAACATAGGCAGTATATTTAGCACCCAGGTTCCACCAATCTTGGGAAGACTAAGATCATGTCAAATTAATTCCGTCCAAACTGCAAATGTATTTAGCAAGTCAAGGCTTTTAAACGACATTCAGCTTATCTTAATGTTAACACTTTGTTTGAAACTCGTTAAGTTTAAGCAATAAACTTTGGGTAAGATATAATTTGCAGCCGTTTAAAGGTAGGATCTTTGATTGAAGAATTTGCCTTTGACTTAAAAGAATGCTGAGAACCATGGACTACTTGCGTTATAGAGTCCTATACTATTAGGATAGTATAGAAAATCCGCCTTTTTGAACAGATTCTTTCTAATTTGCAATGCATGATAAGATACTTCAGACATACAAGACTGTTTTTTGATCCTCAGGATCAAAAAACAGTCTTGTATTAACTCAACCAATGGTTAAATATGCGAACTAATGGTTTTAAACTTCGGTAGAATGCATTTATTAGTCAATTAGTCTTACAAATTGGTAAATAAATTACTCTTCAACTAATTTGATCAGCCTAGATATTTATGAAAAAACGCGTTTTGAAATTATTTGTTAGCATATTTAACCATTGGTTGAGTTAACTCGTAATATAAAAACTGGGCCTTAAAAATTTATACATTATTCTTCCTAATGTAACTCGAATTTGATATCGATTGTTAGGAATAAGACCCCATAATTATTTCAAGAAGCAAAATACAGGTTCTAAATTAAATATTCTACGTTCAATATTTTAATAATGTTCCTCTACGGTAGTTACATGTAAACATTTTTCACGTATCAATCTACTGTCGGGTCAACGTTGTTTAGATAAACTTAACTTCCAAACCCAATAAACAAGATTTAATTAACCATTAGTTCACCAAATTACTTTTTACGATCAAATATTTTAAACAAAACATCGCCTTAACTAAACGGTCTTAAAACGATCCGAAATTATATACAAAAAAAAGTTTATGCTCAAATAAAAAACTCGGCTGTCACTTACTTTGATAATCAAGTGTAAATATGCTCGTAATTCTGTTAAATGCTCGCTTATTGCAGAAAGGTGATTAAATACGAGCTTATCCGTGTCTAAATGTGCACGTGTTAATAAATATATCGGTGAAGAATGCACGTGGAATACATGAAATGTTTTTGCAGATGTTGACTTGTTGTTCCTAGGAAAATTATAATATTGTGCGGTTGATGGGATTAAATAAAGACTGATAGTTGTTTTTCTTGACTGGTTATAACGTGAAAAGAAAACACAATAATGGTTTTAGGTTTGTACTATAAGAATATCAGTTTTTTTCAATTGAGCTTATTCGTTTTTCTAGTCTAAATGGAAGTATTGTGTAGGGCTCTAGTTACAGTTGCTACATGCAGTAGGAACTTGTATAAATATATTCTAGAATAGAGTGGCTAAGTGTAAGCCGTACGGTTTGACCGATAGTAAAGGTGAAGCCGCGCTCGCCGCGGTTGTTCCGTGGATGGTCCAACATAATAATATCGATACCCCTCCGTGCCTCGGAAAGCACGTTAAAACGTTGGTCCTGACTGTCATACATTTATCTTTGATAGTCGTTAAGTCATTACTATTCTGACAACCAGTCTTACTATGGAATACTGTTTTACCTAGCAATAGGTTGTGGAGGTCAGATAGGCAGTCGCTCCATGTAAAATATTGTATTCACCTAAATCCGGTAAGACTGGAAGCCGACCCCAACATAGCTTGGGCAAAGGCTAGGCAGAAGATCAATGATAAATTGTTTATTTGACTAAACAATAATTATACCAACGCACCCTTATTATAAAATAAGCACGTGCAACGTGAACATCTTCAAGCGAAACAAATCCCGATGTACCGAACAGCAATGCGAACAAAGCCTATGTATAACCAACAGTCATTAAATTACCTCAAACACTAAGCCGACTTAACATACGAACGAAAATCGTTATATTTCTAAATTAATTTGTAACCAAAAGATATTATCTGTATAAACAATGAACATAGGACTGGTCGGCATCCAACGGTGGCCATATAAAGAGCGTCCAATTTAATTGTAACTGTTTGAAGTAGTTGGTAGCGCACGCGATCGAAACGCGTGTCTCAGACAGGCTGTGTTTAGACGCGCGTCTAAACAAGGCCCGTCTAAACTCTGCTACTTTGTACTAGGGTTGTGACGATCGGTTGATTGTCAAATCTCGCAAAACTATCTTAATTTTTTTAGTAAAGAAACACAATCAAGAGACCACTCGCTATGTCTCGTCCGAGAGGTAAGCATTTAGTTGTACCATTTAACCTTAGGAATCGATAAACTAAAGTTTTCAGTAAAAAACAACACTTTTATGTTCAAATAAACTATGTGAAGCTTTTTGTTTGGTTAAAATAATATAACTTTCAAGTTAAATATTAATATTATGTACAAAGGTACTGCTTATTTAAATCTCTTCCAGACCGGCGAAAGGAGAGATTCTTTGAATGTATACACAATAGTGTACAGACATATCATTGGAAAGAACGAAAAGTAATACTATTTATAACAAAAATTTATAAATTTATTTTTATTAGCGTTGCCGCGTCTTGGTGCGTTTTTAGACCGTACCGTGTGAAGAACACCCAACCTAGCTAACTAGGCTATCGAAGTAAATCGGCTGCGCCGCGCTAGGCACAGCACCCCATTAATTACTATGTCCATTATTAACGTTAAATAAATTGATTTCTCTTTAATAAGGCCCGGTATTAAGCGTACGTGGAAACGTTTAATTAGATATAATTAGGGAGGCGTTTCACGACGTATGTTATGAAATGGAGATGTTAAAAAGATTATGGTACCTAGAGCAAGTTATCCTTAGTTTTTGTACGAATAATATAATTTAATTAAGTAAAACCATTTTTATTAAGGATAAGTCAATTTTCAGTAATATGGGATGTGAAAACTAATCTGCTGAATCTAGTAAGACCAGAAACCAATCCCAGCATAGCTCTGGAAAACGCTAAGCAGATGAAGAAAATATGGAATTATATTAAAATCGATGGGTCGATGACATGATCAAGGTAACAGGTCAAATCTGGAAGAGACTGGCACAGGAGGATTTTTCCTGTTTGAAATCAGTAAGAAAATATGTTGTAGGCCCAATAATACCTACTCATATAATGAACTAACAAGGTCATTGACTTCTACATAATTATATTATGCACACATAGAATGTTATATGTAAATATGGAATAAATGGACACTAGAAGTTACTGAGAATGGACAATGTTTGTCTTATCATATAATATTTGCTTTGAAAGTGAATTGTCTTGCTAAGAAATTAAAAGTTGAAATAAAAACTAAACTTTTTTTCAAACCATAACAATCAGGCCTGGAATAAGCATTGATATGGATTTCACAAATTGCCCCATATGAGGATTGAAACCCAAGCACGTCTTGCACAGGGGTAACTAGCCGTGATATCCGCCGTGCAGTCAAAATAATGTCATACGAACTAAAGTTATCAATTTTGTAGCAATAAATTACTTACAAAATATGAAAATTTATTTATAGGAAAATCTGATAATAATATCCGATTATACAAATATTACGATTGGAAGAAATTTTGAGGATAAACAAAACTAGTTCATTTCTTGTAAGGACGCTCGATAGCTATAAGATTTTATTTGAATCTTCATTACAGGTGTTTTTTTTTCTTAATAATATCCGCAAAAATACACAAAAAAATCCACAAAACTTATATTATCCAAACATCTTCGTCCACGTTCACATTTGACATCAACAAATATTTATTTTGAAAGTACTTTACGAGTCGCGTGTTGTGTGTTTAGCCTGATTGCGATGGAAAGGCGAGCCAAATATTGTTTTATATAGTTTATTTAACGTGAAGAACTAGAGACATATTGCTAAAACTACTGTTTTACGGAAGCTGGTTAAGATTACGCAATATTTTGTTACGTTAGTTGTTTGGGTGTAAAGTGACTTTTGATTAGGTATTTCTTACCAGCGTCTTACAATAAGATGTCAGCGCTTTCTTGTACCTGGTTCTATTAATTGACAGGCAGCAAGAGCTCCCATATAATATCGTGGTGGTAAATTTTTTTCACAATTACAATTTGTCCTTACAGGCTAACCTAATACGATAATGTAAAAATAATTTAAATTAAGTTATATAAAATAAAAATAAGAAAACAAATACAACATCTTGCGGTTGCAGGAACCCAGGCACGTACCAATGTGACTTTTTGAAAGTTATTTATGTACTTTCTTAATTCTTTTAAGACTCCATTGACAAACGGCGCAGGAAAACATAGTGAGGAAACCTGGATCCCAAAAATTTGAATCCTAAATCGATAATCCGCAGTGAGCGTGGTGATCAATGCTTATTCTGATGCTTAGGGGCCTGTGCCTGGCAGTAGGACATTTGAAGTCCTATATTATTATTATTTATATTAATAGGTCCCAGTCTTAATTGCTAACTGTTCAATGTAGTTGTTTGGTAATTTATGAATTCTAATATCATTTTAAAAAGTTTTAAAAATGTCATGTTATCTTTTTGCACCGAATGCGCATCTGGTTATGTCGTTAGTGTGCAGGCGTTATTATGAATAGACTCCCACGCTTGCGTGAAATATAACATATTATTATTAATATTTTTCTTATAAACTTTTCTAAATGAGAAACTATTATTTAGCATCATATCATTAACTTTATGGTGGTCTGCGGTATCTTAATTATTATTAAAGCTAATAAAACTTTATTTATCGAGGTGTGACAACACCGACATTTATATTATCTGTGATTGATTTATCATCTGTCGTGTTTAATTATTTGTTAGATATGCAGTGAGTGCGCAGGAGTAGGGGCGTCTCATTGGTCAATGTTTACAGGTTTTAATGTTTTATCGTGCTTTAGTAGTCTTACTTAATATTCATCAACAGTACTTTGTATTGCTTATTTCAAAAGTTGGTCTGTAAAGTAAAATAATAAACATTAATGTTTTACGAAATTTTCAAACAATTTCATTTTTGTCCGTATAGTTATTAATACAATATAGAATAGAACTGAGTGATTGCCTCGTTGGTCTAGTGGAAAAATATTTACTGAGTTTAGAAATTCTCAGTACCGCTCGGAGTCAGGAAGTATGGCGGTGTTTACACCCCTGTGCCTCGGAAAGCACGTAAAGCCGTTGGTCTTGCGCCTGATCCCTCTCCGATTGTGTCGGTCAACCGTCCCATCGAACTATGACAGTAAAGGAACAGAGAGTGCTCCTATGTTTGGGCACACACTTGTGCACTATAATATCTCCTGCGTACATGCACTGCGTTCGGCCGCCGAGGCCGAAATTCGGTCTAGAGATTATTATAGAAAATTATATTGGTACTTCCTCTATTTGTTAATATAGTAAATGTACTTAAGTAAGAAGCTATCTACATAGACATTATGCGTAACATTACATGCAATGAAAACCAGTTCAAGTCATTCACTCAGAACATCTTGACTATTGAAGACATTTCACTAAGCTTACGGTACATTTGCAATTTAAATACAATGCGTACGACCAAATATATACCAAAAAATACCAACCTTTTAAACTTAAGAGAAAGTTCGAGCTAAATAAATATGTTTGTTGTACATTCTTGGTCTCCGATACACCGAGTGAAGTATGGCCGAAATTTTATCGTCTCAATGTTGCACAGTGTGCTTTTCTTTTAAAAATCCTGGCCAAAAATCGTTCTCGTTAATTTCGTCGTCTGATTTGGTAGTGCAAGTTTTTGTTTACATTTATTTAAGCTTTGTCAATTTATATAGTGTTTCGGGTCAGACACGGCTCGGTGTTGCAATATTTTTATGAGTTCATGAATTTTGTACATTTTTCTTCAGATAAGAATGTTGTTTATCTGTTCGACGTGAAGTGTTTTTTGGTCTTAATAAAATAAAGGTAAAATATATTGTATTGGGTAGGTGTTGTAAGAGTTTAGAAATAAACTAAATTAAAATAATTTGTAATTGTAAATAACCTTAATGAGATACAGGTGAAAAAGTAAAAAAAAAGTTGATTGTTAATTACCAAATTTGTACCTTTATGTGTTGTCTTATTAGGAAGACCGCTTTCACAGCATCTTCAACCTTAACAAGATATGAACGATAAATACAAAGTAAAAAAATAAATTGAATACCACACTTATCATAAACAAAACTGTTTGTTAAATCGAATTAATAAAGACATTTCATCTTCAGAATTATTTCCGAATCTTTTAATTCTTCATCAAACAGTTGCAAATATTAATACAATCGATTTCACACACATCAGATATGACTGATGGGGTATTAAAGAGAATTAATCATCTTCAATCTGCGACTCAACAGCAACCCAGAGGTAAAAAAAACACAAGTTATTGATCTTTATCACCCTTTATCTACACGGTAAATGTCAGTTACTTTATTAAATCTCCATAAATTTGTCGTATACAGTCACTAGTCGGTATTGAGAATGTTTTTATCAATTTATAAAAAAGATTTTATGGGCCAATAATGTACGAGGCGTGCTTGTATCCTTGTGGGGAGGACGAAGCTGTAAAATTAGGGTAATTATCGCTACTAGGAATAAATGTTGTTAAGAGCATGATGGCAGTACATGTTTTATGAACAAAATATACCATAGTTTAAAAAAATATCCACCGTTATCAGACTATATAAATGAGAACTAAAAAATTTGAATGTGTATTTGGGAAAGTAAAAGTAAAACAATTGTGACAGAAGTCAAGCTATGTATATCGATACAATATATGTAATATGATACTAATCTGACCCGGTGGCCAAATATCTCGCCGAAAATATATTGTCATTTTGTATAGCTTACCCAAGTATTAAATATTTGGGAATTGAGATATAATTTATTCCTAGTACAATTGTGCGAGCGTGTTGCTTTTTCCCTAAAAACCATACTTACAAATTCTATTGAATTTAAACACTAAATTCACAACAGTGATGCCGCCACCGAGTGATATATGTTTGTGGCACAAAGTTTGGTGTTATTCGTATAAGTACATAGCGTAGGTACATAGAATTTCAAACCTTGGCTCCAATACTCGAATCCAAATATACTGCAGCTCCCAACAAATTGTACATCAAACGTATGAACGTATCCTAAAAACTCATTATCGTACAAAATACCTACTTCATATCTGAGATAAATCTTTTATTGGTTTAAACATACATTAATCAACTAAACAAAAAGCTACTGAACTTCTATAATTATCACACCGCCTTACAACCTTAAAGCTAACACAACCCTTAAAGGAAGGTGCTTTAAAACGCCATTAGCAATAAATTTTACAGCAAAAAGAAATGCTTATAGGCTATGAGCAAATATTCTGTTTGAATCCACCCGCTTATTGACACTATATTTTTACGATACGGCCTGCACAGTGAACCAAAAAATATCAATTAATAAGAAGAAAACTTTCGCTCACACGACCATTCATCTTCTTGTCTTTTACATTGAAATTTGCAAAAAAACTCATACCGTTGACATGGTAACGATATCAGAACATGTTCTGATTAAAATTAATCGTTTTTAATATCATTTTTTTATAAAGCTTGATGGAAAATGGATGCTCAAGCTATATGCTAACAGTCTTATTCATAAAAATCCCTTATAATAGGTTTTAAACACTCATTAGTTAAAATGCTCATTAGAACTAATAAACCTTTTATAAAATTGTCTATTCATAAACGTTCAATAAACCCATCACACTTAAAATGTCGTTATAACACGTTTTAACGCGTTTTAACGTGATTAAGTTGTCGTTCTGATGAATCCATAGATTAAATGGCCAAAAAACGCAAAAAAAAAAGTTTGACAACGTCTCTCTGACTTGTATGTAGTTATCTGTGGTCTCTTGTGACATTTGGAAGACTTCTTGTGTTTCGTTCACGTATTTATTTTTTGAAGAAAATTGGATTTCTTTGTATTTTTTCTTGTGAGTACTACAATAATTAATGGAAAACCAAAAAAATATAAAGAAAAGGCAAAGAAGCGAAAATTGGCTGGAGGAAGTTATGGTTAGTTCAACAATTTTCGTTAAGGTACACAAGTGTTTATTTACATTTATTTTCGTTGATAAATTGATGGCCTATTTTATTTCCATAGAATTTATTGATGGATTTGGTGAAAACACGATTACACGATTTTTTAAATATCTACTTCCCAGCTCCTTGCAAATAACACTTAACTTCAACCAACTAACCATTAGACGGTTCGGACGCGAAAACAGCTGTTGTATACATTTGTGGGCCATATTTCTGTTTATTAAAGGTTTATAGTCGGGTCGACCCTGTTATAAGTTACGAAGCCGCTATTGAATACTTACAAAGCTTTTTAGCGATATTGAACGTTTATGAATAATCCTTTTGGGGATTCTCATTATAGCAAGCTAATAAACCTATTTTAACTTTTTATGAATAAGACTGTAAGAGTATTGTGTAACTGTCGTTTGAAGATATTAACTACATAATATACTAGCTGTTCCCCGCGACTCCGCCAGCGGTACCTACCTAATTTTTTGACATTAATTACTTAATTGGGTGAAACATTTTTTTAAATTGGCACATTGGTTTTTGAGTTTATTCATTACAAACATACGTTCATTAAATACATATATGTATTTGAATTGATAAATTCTATGTATTATAAAATATTAATTACATTTGTTATTTTACAGCAAACAATTACTGATCATGTATATAATTATATGCTTGATAAGGCTCTGAACTACAGCATCTTTTATATAAAAACAAAATACGCATCTACCTACTTACTTTTCGCTTTAAACTATATATTTTATTTAAAATCCCAAAAAATATTTCGTTGTTTTTCTGCAACAGCGACACCGCAAAAATTGTAATTTTAAATTAATACTCATTTAAGAATTTTTCGCCTCATCAAAATGCGCATATATCGATGCACACCGGTTGAGTTTTTAAGGCGTGTTTCAATTATGTGCCATCCTTGATACAAAGTTAATTTTAGGTAAATTTCGTCCAAGGTGTCATCAGGATTTTTCAGTGTCCAAAGGTGTTGGTTCGCTCGTTTAAAGGCAAGAAAGTTAATTGATTATTAATTAATAAGATCGATCATTTTTTTGACCAGTAAAAGATAGCGTTGTGCCACTGTGTAGGCAATTACTACCGTTTTGCGCACTGTGTAATGTATATTTAAACATTTTGTTGATAATACCTATGTAAGCAATAAATAATATTACTATTTACGTTTAAGTAACATGAAGGTGAAGTTTTAAAATCATAAGTGTATCCAAAATAATCCGAATTAGTATTTACTTAAAAAATGCATAATAATTATAAGGATTAAAATTCTGTAATCACAACTTAGTTATGAGCTGGCGAATGGCTGAATGCTTACAAGTCAATTAACATCTTGAACTCACGTGAATCGAATATAGCCATCTATGATGTTATTATCATGTAGTATGTAGTAATTAATTTTATAAGCAGCCTTATACAAATTGTTAGCTTTATTCAACAATTAAAACTTCCTTTCATCTTTAAATTCCTATTTCATTCGATTCCCTACCAATATTCGGATCATTACTGTTTACAAAGCCACGACTAAAATAAATCCAACCGATATTAATCTAACTATAAACATTGCTTATCTCAAAATCTTGATATTAAAACAATTTTTGTACTAATCACACGATTTCCCATCTCTATAACACAACCCCCCGTCGCCGAAGTCGATAATAAACGTAAATCTTTGACTATGTAGCGTATGGTTGAGTCGGTCGCGGTGCATCACCCCATATAAAGAGGCTGGCCCGATCTTAATTAGGCACCGTTTTAGTGTAATGAGCCTAGTTGTGGGGCCACGAGGATAGCGGATTTACAACTGCCACAGTACTTGTTGGATGGTAATTTTTAAGTGATCTAAATATTAATAAAATTACTTCAGGGGAATTATCGCGAACTCATGCATTTACCTTTTAAGGCTTGACGTTTCGACCAGTGTAACCTGGCCGAAACGTCAAGCCTTAAAAGGTAAATGCATGAGTTCTGCTGATTAGTATTGTATAGTTGCTAAAGACCCTGGATGCTAAACCGAGTGGTCGTAGTTTTGATTTCCACCTTGAAATGATGAATGACAATTAGAGCGTTGAGTGTGAAGGTCTGGTGTCTGGGTGTGAAGACATATTATGTGTTAGTTGTTGGACGTTTAGTTTTAATAACACTAATACTTGATCTAAGTTTGGGTGTACACAGTTAGCCACATTAATTTTTATTAATGCTACTAAATTAGTCTGGCGCTTAGTGACCCTGACTGCTAAACCAGGAGTCGTGGGTTCCCACCTAGGACCAGTTTTAGTGTGATGAGCATGTCTGTTTGTTCTGTGTCTGGGTGTAAATTATTTATAAAAATAAATTAGCAATATAGGAGTATATTGATGGGGTGTCAGTGGTCAAGGTACAGGCTCTGCCGTGTTTGGGATCAGATGGCCATCTTGAGTTGTTCTAAGATACCTACTATAGAAATTATTGATACGATTGTAAGGTAAACGATGTCTTCATTTTTATGCGAAATTTAAAGTGTCCAGGTTAAACAAAAATAGACTTTTCAATGTCATAGACTCTTCACAAATCGACTCATCGAGCCGCGTGCGTGCCAATACGGTAAAATTGAATACAAAGTAAAATAAATTAAAACTGCTTAATTAAACCAGTCACTGAAATATAAACATGTTGTTTATACATTCGAACCTGCATACATTACGAATATGAGAAAAGTTTGTCACATTATACGTGTTGGAACGACATTGTATAGACCAAGCGCTCTTTGTAGATAACGATTATTCCTGTATTGATTGGAGATTTTTGAATAGGTTGCTTCGTACTTTTTACGATTAAAGATATTCTCTTTATTTATTTCATAACACTTTATTATATATTAGTACCTACTTTGGTTATTTTTCATGCTGTTCATTTGTTTTAATATGTATCTACGTTGACTGCATGTTACTGGTACTAATAGATTACAACAAATAAAGATCTTTATCTGTATAGTATATATCTACACTAATGTTATAAATAGGATAGATTTGTAATTTTGTGTTTGTTTGAAATAAATAAACTCAAAAACTATTTACTTTTCTATTTTTTTTTTCAACTATTTAGATTTCATAAAATATTTACTACTTACTTTTACTTTCCTTTATAAATGTTACGTACAAAAAAAATCCCGAGATCCATAAAGACCGTGGCCTACAAAATTCCTAGCTTTATGATCTCTCCATACTTTTTGTTTAATCATAATTATTTACTGTAGATAAAAAGTAACATTCCTATGATACATTATATACATTACAATATATACAAATATGAGTTTCTGGTACCATTCTTGCTGACTTATATTATTCCACCAGCCAACCATTTTATAGAAACCCGATACTGTATTAAGAGCAAAAAGAAGTGAACGGTAATGCTGTAGCAATTTCAGATATTATCTATGTAAATGCTGTAGTCACGACACTATGACGATATTTAAGAGAATACTTACTTATTCTTGTTATTTTAAACTTCATATTTGCGCAATATTGTAAATCATCAGTATTGAACCAAGTGGAATTTTTATAGACGGTTTTAAATTTTATATGATCCATTTTTTTTTAAACGACGCCCGCACTAAGGACTTTGTTCCTTGTGTCGCGGGGGTTTCACAAACATTCAAATCACATGCACAAAGAACAACCAGACTTGGAACAAGTATCTGTGGATCACACAAATGCTTGTCCCATGCGGGAATCGAACCCACAGCACGTCGCGCACAGTGATAATTAGTGTGGTGACCTATACCACTCGGCTATCCGTGCAGTCAATTTGCTTGGAGGAACTTGGGGTAGCGTCAGCCGTATAGTGACTTGAAATAAGGGCAAAGCCGCGAACGCTGTGGTTGGTACGTGGATGACTGGCCATTTGGAAATGTACCGAGAATCCTTCGTCTTCCGGAAGACACGTTAAGCCGTTGGATCCGTCTGACGTACGTTGTTCTTTGGCAGTTGTTAAGTCATCACAATTCTGTTTACCAGCCTAATCGTAGGATACTGTGTGATCCAGTGAAATGGGCAATGGATAAACAGGCAGTCACATCATATTTCAGTTGCATCTGGTTAGACTGGAAGCCTACCCTGACATAGTTTGAAAAAAGGTTAGGCAGAAGCATTTCATTACATCTGGTGTTTAAGATGTAAATTTTACTATTAAAGAAATCTCGTTTTATCGCAAGGCATGAACTTTCGCAGAATTTAACAAAAAAAAAATTATTTTCTTTTTATTTTATCATACCGACTATTGCTTTTTTTGGGATGGATACGCGAGTTCACAGGTCGATAAATATGGCACGTTTTGGGTCAGATCAGAGTGATGGATCTAGGATTAATAAAGTGCGAGCGATTTACATTGGATTTTCGGCCATCCGTTTTCGTGGCTCAACGTAAACGGTTTATTTACGTCGCAAGTGAGTTTCTCGTGCGAAAGTTCATGCCTTGTGTCCTAAGCTTTAATTATCCGTCTAAATTAGTTTCTGTCTCCTTAAGAACCTATTTAATTACCGACATAGATAATTGGATTACTTGAAACCGAACTCTGTAACTTACAAATTCTTTCTTCTTTTTTCTATTTGAATGCAAGTGGTTTTGTGTAATAAGGAATAGAATATGAATGTTTAGAGTCATTTTCACGTGGGCCATTTGTTTCAGACTCTATCTAAATGCCAGTTTATCTTGAGCTTTAATTTTGGGGAGAAAATAATCAGAAAAAAATATAATTTGAGATGAATCTAACACAAGCAAGTCAAGAAAGGAAAGGAACTACAAAATGATAAAAAACAAGTTGGAGTGTCGTGGCAAAATTTAAATCAATTAACATTGGATTTTCGATAAAAACATACTTATACATTGAATTGAATTTTAGATTGCTTAATTTAAAATGCATTCATTAGTTAGGAAGGCCCACTATTCACACCCAAAAAGTAGAATTTAATTAAAAATACAAAATAATGTCATGTAAGAATGTTTCCATGTTAATTCATAAGGCGGCCTCAGACAAATAAAATTTCAAACCCCAAATGGGTTCAAAGCGACATTTAACACTACTATTTTTAATTCAGAATGGATCCATTTGGCATCAGGCGGACGACATAAAGATCGCCTCGTGACTTGAATGCATCATTCTGTTGCGGTTTCGAGGAGTTTTTACAAAGGACACGTTTAATTTGTCTCCTATTTGCCGCCGGTCGGCGCTTTGTGATAGTACGCTGTGGCGGTACAGTCTTGCAGCTATAGGGATAGTTTAGTGACGTCGTTGTAAAGAGGTACGTGTATGCATGTATCAGATACGATCGCTGATTACTGATGAAATATACCCTTATAAAATTATTCAATTTTAAAATTATCTATTTCTTTACGAGTATTTGTTTCATTTAAATTAGATTATAATTTTTTCAAGCCTGGTAATCCTAATTAATTAATTGCAGCTGCATCTGTATTCTTTAATTCCACTAGAAGGCAATGCCTCTGCAATATTGTATACTCTGTAAATTTTTTACGAATAACATAGTTTTTATATATTTTGTAATGTTTGTCACTAATACAGTTCCTTTTTTTTTCAGTGCTGGATGTTAATATCAAAAACAAAAAAAAAACTAACCTAACTTTGTTAAATTGTAGATGGCATGTAACGAAGTTATATAACGAATATCATAATTATTATTATCTCTTCCATTTCACACAAGTAATCCCTCCCAATGGATGGGCAAATATTATAGATGTATTTATACTACTTTTTGCGTGTGTTTTCATTCGATCAGTGTGCGCAGGCGCGGCTTCGTTTGCTAGATCATTAATTAGGGATATGTCCCGATGTCTGTCTGTCTACGGCTACCGACGGATTGTTTCAAACTTGACTAAAAACGTCTATTCAATGGTTTTTAAATGGCAATTTTTTTTTCTATTTGGCTGGTTAACTGTGGGAATAATTTCATTCGATTTTAGATTAGCAATGTTTTTACTTTGTTATTTTTTCTGTGCCGACACTATATTTAATTATATTTTTTATTTCATTTTCACGATAACTATGACTAAAATGTTTGACTTAATTATCGCTCGTATTTTTCAAAGAGTTATCCAAAGTCTCGTACAAAGATATGGTGGAGAAAACTGTTTTTTTATTAATTATATTCTTGAGCCCGTACAAACGCTTATAAATTCAAATTTAAGTCTATTGTGCATCTTGTTTTTATTCTTACCGAACAGCTAAGTTTAAAATAGATATATACACTAATATAGCAAATTAAATTTGGCAATAACATAATATAAAAAAAAACTATTCATTTACAAATCGATTTTTTTTTGTCCAAACGTAAAGAAATTAAGTTCAACCTACCAACTCACATAAGTCGATGTTAACCCTTTTCCTATTGTAATTCAAATTAAAAATTCTGACCACGAAATTATACCCTCATTACCATTAACCAACATCAAAAAACACAGATCCCTACTAACAACTTAGCCAAACTGTGATCTAATCAATATTAATACGTCAGCTACTTAAGAAGTTCTATGGTAGGTCTAAAAAATTAAGCAAACATCCAGTAGGAATTTAATTTATGTTTACACGATGTTCGTGGCGTGCTTACGACAGTTTTTGTTGTAGGAGACCACACACGATGGGTGTCGATTAGTGGTGCGGACTTAGGGCGCGGGGAGACGGTACTGTGTTAGTTGATTGTGCAAAATCTTGGATAGGAATAAAATATTATTTTTTTAACATAAAATCAATTAATTTTGATGACTGATGAGATGTTCTAAAGAAAAAGAACATTAATTTATTTTTAGGTATAAGGTTATTTCAAAATGTTATGATTTTTTTAGCTGGCTTGCTGAGTGGTCACTTAAAATCTATTCCTTTGTGGTTGCCTGTAAGTTAATTGATTAAAATAATGAATGGAAAGTACCAGGATTTATCTATACTATAATTGTCATCCTGTAGATTAAGACCTGATATGTACCCTGTACCGCAAATACTCTGCACAATTGCACATAATTTATGTGCAACATAGTCCATGTACTACCTCACTAATGCTTACATTATAATGATGTCGGCCTCATATCGGGAGCTAGGGACTGCCCTTCTCATTCCCGGACGCGCGACGTATCCATACGATAGTGATTGATGGACAGACAACCCAAGTTCCTGTAAATACTAAATACTTACTGGAAATTCCTGTAATACTAAATAATTGCAGTATATTTACGTAAGGCAAGAGATTTTATAGGCAGGTTAACATTGAATTTGATACTTTGGATTACTTATGATGAACTCATAATACAAAAATAATTATGGTTTTAGGAAACGATTTACTTAAGGGACGGAAGGACGATTGTCCAATACAAACTCACTTAAGAATATACTTTTTGCATATCAAAATTTTCAAATCATACATTTTTCACTAGGTAACAGGGAACGTGATCTATAATCTTTGGATGTCTAACAGTCGAACAACCAATAACAATGCTTTACAAAATTTGATAGCTAAATTGTAAATTAAAGTACAGTGCCACAAAATTATTAAAATCGGTAATTAAATTTGGAACTTAAATTGTTTATTAATTTCATTGATTTGAAATAAATAATCGGAAATTAAGACTTATTTTACTCCTGGTACACTTGGGCGAAGGCATTATTTTTAACTTATAAACTACGAAAATTCTATCAAATTGAAATTCTAAATTAAACAACAGCAATGTCGTTACCGGGTCATATAAGTTTGAGACAGTATAGTCGACTTTAACCTGTGAACAGAGTTCTACAGAGCAGTGCTCTTATTTATTCTAAGACCACTTTAAGAGCAAACTACTATAATTATATCATTTCCATAAAGAACAAGCACGTTAATATATGTAATTACTGGTACCGAAGTCATAAGTACAACATAATTAAATTACGAGTTAGTCTCAAGATAGTAAATTTCATAGAATCCGCTGAATCTGGTTTTTGCGATCAAAAGTAGTCATTTCCCTTAGAGTCACATGTAGTAACTCAGGCTGACGATACCAGAGTTTTTCTTTTAATCGGCGATAGAATATTAATTAGGGAATGGTAATAAAATAAATATACTAATCGGGTTGACGCCATTAAGGTAGCTAAACCTGGTTTAACTTACGACAATGTGTGTGGTACAAGATCGGTTGAACTAATATGGAGGATATTGGATGCTGCGCAGAATATCAAGTTATTTGGTTTGAATGTGACGGGATAGTAACTTAACAGCCTCTTTCAATGAAAAATGGTAGACTTTTTACTACGTATAGTGGAGTGGAAGGTAATGTCAATCATAATAATTTAAAATACTTTATTTTTAACGAATAATTTAGTATTTTCTAAAATAGTCAAAGATTAAATAGAAAAGCAAAGCGAAACACAATGTGGGATCTTAGTGTTATGGCAAATCTTTGACATGGCAAATCTTTGACTTGAATGAACCACTTTTTGCAAATTAATAAACTGGTAAATATGATTTAATTTTGCTGATTGCCTGGTAGAACCCCCTCCTCTCTTCCCGTGGGTGTCGTAAGAGACGACTAAGGGATATAGAAACAAGGAAAATGGGCAGTAACGTTATCTTAAAGGGCTGAAAGTAGACTGCGGTCACCAACTCGCATGCCCAGCGTGGTGATCAAGGCAAACACCTTAATGATGGTGCACCATAACACCTGATCCTGATCCTGATCCCCCAATATGGGGGGCTATCCCCATATTGGGGGATCAGGAGTTGTGGCACTACATTGGCAAGTCCTGGGTCCAGCACTGGACATGATATTGAAAAAGCATGTAGCTTTAACATTTCATAATAGAAACAGAAAGTAACATCCAGAATTAATCTCACAATCATCACATTATAGAAACGGATACATCTAGAAACTCACTGTCATCAATAAAGTTGTCAAACTCACTGTCTTCATTAAATGACTCAACCAAACAATAAAAATATTAAAATAAGTCAGCCACACCAAAAAACCCAACGATATTATTTTCATTTCACGTAAACCGATTCCGCTTAAATCTTACACAAAAAAAGAAAGATTTTCGTTTAAAATTTATGCGCGGGAGTTGCCATGTCTCACAATGCCGCAGACCCAAAAACGTGCCTTTAAATAAGAACATTGGTCGAAAATAAGTTACGGGCGCATGAAGATAATTTATTATTATCTTTCTGGTTCAATGAGTAGCGGAATCCGAAGATCTGGAGGAATTCGCAGAGATACTTGTCGTAACGCCAAATGCGAAAATTTGACCGATTGTGAGTTGGAATTTATGTAGTTGCATTTAGAATATTTGTACTTTTCCTATTAACCCTTCCTTTTTTTAAACTTATTAGCAATATGTTTTGCACAGTAGATACTAATATTCTTCTTAACCCCTCGTGCTAAATTTCTTGTAGTACGAGTGGGTTCACGTCGGTACTTCAATGGGTGTGATTCTAACCCGCAATCACATGACTGCAAGCCCTTCGCCTTAGCCAATACGCTTCCGCCAAATCTTAGTATCATAATACTGCGTCTGAACCACCTTCTTGAGCCTCATTTTCTGCCAATTGTCTTTAGGACGTCTTGTCAAAAAATTATAAATTAAGCAAAAAAACTCAAGTATCCCCTACATTTTGAACTCAAACAAGCATTCCAGCAGGTTTCCTCACGATGTTTTCTTTCACCGTTTGTCAATAGCTTTATAATAATGAAGAAAGTATATATAACTTTGAAAAAGTCACATTGGTACTAGCTTGGGTTCCAACCTGTGATCATGTGCATACGAATCCGGTCATTGAACCGCTAAGCCACCACATTGCACACACAGGCAATAAACATTAAATATTGCCGTACCAAATTCATACATAACATCCGCAAACAATACTTTACCTCCAGTTCAACTGAACCGTACACGAACAATAATAATTTGATATCTATTAAAGCACGTTCCCATTGTATTAAGAATACAGGTATGAGTACATACTCGTAGGATAAGGCGCCCGACACACGCTGTCGTCGATACCAGTGCGCACGTACGCGACCCGTGGACACATCTGCCGCCGCCCTTACTACACTGGCACACGGTCATGAGCGGAGCGATTTGCCTTTACCTTCAAGGAGAATAGAGGCTAAGTTTTATTTAGGTTTTTTTTCACATATTTATTTTTATCTCTTCTTCCGTCTGAACATTCATTATTCATTAACAAAACTTTACTTGGATAAAGCTTGGCGCTTTTCTTCCTATGTCTTTGATTGTATGGGTAGATCCACAGAAGACCAATATAATTTGACTAGTATAAAAAAGT
Organism: Plusia festucae; assembly: GCA_950381575.1. Classification (NCBI taxonomy): domain Eukaryota; kingdom Metazoa; phylum Arthropoda; class Insecta; order Lepidoptera; family Noctuidae; genus Plusia; species Plusia festucae. The sequence goes on along the minus strand of OX494444.1, from coordinate 1,198,244 downwards.
TATCTATTTTGGAGCAAGTCTTTATAACCCTATCAAGGAGAAGAAATATATGAAGATTATGCTTTTGGACACTATCTGCTGTCTCATATTGCCATGGTGCTTATTTATTTAGCATGACAGTAAAGAACGAGGCTGCTTTAATTTTTTGACGGACGGATACAGTGGTAATATTGCAGTCAGTTAATAATGTAACTATAATAAAAAAACAAAAGCGTCCGCGTCTCTCGCCACCAAGGACCAACCCTACACACGTGATCACGTACCAAACAGGGAGCGTTACAAATCATATGTAAGACAGCACCCCTGCACCGCACGTATACACAGCTCACTCACTGTGCGAACACAACTCAACAAACTGGTCCTTTTTACTGAATAACTGTTACTAAGAGACGACTTTTTATTCGGTACCTACATATGATCTGGGTGACTTCTCCGTTTAGAATATAAAGGACCCGCTTGTCATCATCGTAATATTATACAGGCATTTCTAAGCTCAAAGGACGAATGTAAAAAGCTGGTCCTTTTTTACGAAGTTTTGTATCAGAGGATAAAAGTGACAGGTGATGTGTTTGAACAGTGCTGTATTGAGAAAAACAGACAATTGATTAATAACTTCTTAATCTGAATTTCTAGTTTTTACTTTAAGACTCCAACTGAAAATTACTCATTCCTTATTTTTATTAATATGAGCGGTAGTTTACTGTTAAATTTTGATTAACGAATTTTTTTGTTCCGGCTTCTGAGCAGTTTATACTTGCTCAGAATATAGTGAAAATTCGGTCAGAATAATACTCATGTGAGTTGGATGAGTATTTTTTTGAGTTTATCTCAACAATGAATCGAGGCCCTACTTCATGATGATAAAACACATCCATGAAAAGTTAAAAGACGAAAAAAAATCGAGGATCCATTTGGCCAAAAGCTCTTAAAATTTTGCTAATTGTTTTCCTCAACCTTTAACAACAATATGTAACAAATGTGGACCATTATTTTGAAAGGCAAACAGACAAGATTTTTGCTCGAAAAATTAATCGTTGCGTTCCAAACATGTATGATTGATGACCATATTAATACAGTTCCGTTTTGCAAATTAAAACGCAATCGAGGCACCCTCCGTAAACGATGCTTACGGTGGTATGCCACAGGTTAATTTCTTTTTTCAATTTGATACTTTAAGCAATTCCATAAACTTGCAATGTAAAGTAAATATAATATAATGTTACCTTGAAAAAGTTTCAATTATATTTGCATTTTTTTTCTGGTTTATTGAATTTTCGGGTTATAAGGTAGTCTATGTGTGAATTCATAGTGTCATAGACTTCCATACCAATTTTACCAAAATTAGCTCAGAAATATTAGCGGTTCAATGACCGGATTCACATGCACATGGTTGTATTATATCAATGTGACTTTTATAAAGTTATATGTACTTTCTGAAACATTTTAAGATATCATTGACAAACGTTGAAGGAAAACATCGTGAGGAAATCTGGATTCCAAAAAAAAATGGAATCTGAAATTGCCAATTCGTAGTGAGCAAGTGAAAAGCGGGAAGAGGCCTGTGCCCAGCAGTGGGACGTTTATAGGCCAGTATTATTTATATATTTATTTAGGTAGCAAACAGACTCACAAACTTATGTAATTATTATTAGAGACATGACATGTGAGTAGACATGCCATTATCATTCTCATTCCTTTTGATTTGAATTAGAGTTCGATACATGATTGAAATGAGTGAGCAAAAAACAATCAAAGCAGATATTATCTTTAATCTTGAAATCATATTTTGAGTAATGGCACAATATTTTACTAACATTTACTTTGGACTTTATTATTTTATATCTAGCTCAAATACTAGATTTTTTGGATTAATTGCGAGACTTTGGTTTACAGTTTTGATTGTGATTTTGGATGAGGACATTGATAGTTACCAAGTATGGAGATGTAGGGTGACGGTAGATAATTATCTCCTTTTTTCCAGAGGTTATAAAGACCTATTTTATAAATTTCTGAACATATATCATAGTAATATTGTTACTGTTCTTACAGATAAAATATGCACCGGTATTTATTAATGTGTTCCTGTAATAAACCCGAGTTGGTACGAGTTGTGCTGCTGACCGTTGCTCGTAAATACTGCGCCATTGTTCGGTGCGCTCCGCTCTTGAAACTTGGAAGTACGGTCAGCAAGTAAAACAATGTTAGCTAAAATAATCGGCCAAGCGTACGTAATGCAAAATAACTTTAGTTATGTTTAAACGTTTTAAACAATTTAAAATATTTCGGATGTTTTGACTGAAATTAATTTTAGATCCACCACACTTTATACGTTTACGATGTTCATGAGGCAACTTGGTTTAGTTCACGCACCTATTTAAGAAGGTGGTATTACTTTGCTTGTTTTGCTGACGCTAGTGACCAAACTACAATAGAGTTGCAAGTCAATAAAGTTCACAAATATCGTTTCCATTGGATAGGAAATTGGTTTGTTCCACTTGCCTGTAAGCGGATTCTATCAGAGTTATATGTGAGCAAGTCCAACATATTAATTATATACCTTATCTTACGATCTTACAGTGCTTTCTTCTTTGCGATAGTTGAATTTTTATATTTTCCCTGATTTAAACTAATGTGTTGGAAAGCTCCCAGGCTAAAATATAACTAGGTTTGACATGTCTGTCGCGAGACAGACGGAAAATAAAGACCTAATGAGTTTTCTAATCGCGGTAGGCCCAGGGTAGGATGAGCTTGACTCCTTCCACAAAAACTTGCTTCACAACCTAGATAGGGAGTTGGAAGAAGAGGTACTTGCCCTGAAGGGGGATAGAAAGGCTAGTAAAAAACTTAAATAGGTACTTTAAATGTTGACTTCGATGAGTAAATTTAGCTGCTGCTGTAGACTGAAAAAAATGGTCTTTTGGTATAAGGGGTCTTTGTATCAAAAGACCAATTCTTTTTGTAAACTACCCAGTAATACGCTGCATTAAAAAAGAAAAAATTACAGTGTAAACAAAATAAAGCGTAGGATCATCTTTTTATTAAATATGAATCCGGGTTGGACTTTATCTCAACATCTCCATAATAAAGTTCATGAGATATCTTTCTCAATCCTCATTATAAATATATAAGTTATTGTTAAGAATTGAAACATTTTTTCAATAAAGATACGTGAAAAATAATTGACCTTGTCAATACCGTCATATTGGCATCTTTTTGCAATAACCAATAGCAGTTATAGCTTAAAAGACCATTTTACTTAATTTAGGGTGACTTGTGTCTTGGATACAATAAAATTGTTTTTTTAATATTAAGTGGGAAGTTTCGTTAATTATTACTTTACTTATTTTTTACTTTTTATGACTTTTGTGTATTTCCTCTGATGATGTTGGCATCATCCAAATCTAGTAAGATTTTCAGAATTACGTGACCTTGATGGTCTGACTTTAGACATTAAATATTCATGATTGACATTCCGCATAGTATTTTCGACGAACGACAAACTGGTTCCATTATACATATTATTATATTTGCACTTACGATGTCAGCTGTAGGACTGGACATTGGTAAAAAGTTCAAGTGACCAAGCCATTTAAAACACGTTCACATTGCTGACCAAAGATTCACTCCTCCATTAAATTACAATATTTTTTTGTCATCGAAATCACACGAATGAAATATTGGGTTTTGGTCAAAGATCACCAAAAAATGTGAGTAACACAACAAGCAGTTGTGTTACTCACAACTTGTGTGCAACCCGCGTAAATGTGGGGATCGCGGCTTTTTGAATGCTAAGACCCTCCATAATCGCGAGGTAAGTAACCTCAGGGAGTACTTATTATTATAATTATCTACCTGTAGTGTCCCACAACTGGGCAAAAGCTTCTTTTCATTCTTTCCAGCGATCCTGGTCTCTTGCTTTTTCTTGCCGGCTATTAAAGTTCGTCTCGCCACCTCTTTCGTGATCTACCGCTGGACCGTTTAGGTATTTTAGAGCGCCAATCTTGAACTCATCGAATCTATTACTCATTTGGGATGCGGCGGAAATGAGCATTAGCTACTTAAACAATTTCTCCTTCATTTTTATTCAAACCCCACATTTCTACATCCTCAACATCCTTAGTACCAAACAAGCCATTTTTTCTGACATTGCATCACAGTCTCGCTATCACACTATCACCGGTGCTACATGGCCACCCTACATGGCTTGCCTCTATTTGGCACGCGCTGATTTATTACTGCCAACTGCTCTGGATGCGTGGAATTGATTTGATATTAGCTGTACTGGTGTGTTCCTATTCGATCTGTGTGGTTGATTGGAGCCACTTTTTAAGAAATATTTCTAAATGTTTTTTTTTAGCCTACAGATTTCTGTTCAACAAATTTTCATGGTACGTTTAGGTACTTCTTTGTTTGAAACTCATATTTTCGTTTCGGATTCCTAAAAGAATGAGGTTAAAGTCTTTATTTCTCAAAAAGAACTTACAGGGTTCACTTAAACACGAGAAACTTGCAATTAGGTTTACATTGTTCGTTAGTTGGTGATCTTAAAAACTAGTGGTTAGTGTACTTCTAAAATATTAATATTTATGCAGGAGATAAAATCTGAGTTTTTTTAAACAAGTTGATGGAATCAATGTTTTTTATAGTTTCTGGCCACTTATCGTATGTTTGAGCTCCTTTATACAGTATGTCCCTTTTACCGTAGTCAGTTCTTGGGATGGGCAGGTTGAATTTGTGTTTGATTCTTGATAGGTATTTATTTTTTGTTTCGGTGCACAATAAAGAGTTATTATTTTTATGTGTATCTCTCTTTTTATTTATTATTACTTATTATGATTCTTGTTGTGAAATTTTATATTTGATTGAATTAAATTTAATGCAATTTTTTTTGTCCGCTTGGCCATCACGAGATTTATGAATGTGAATATTTAATTATCTTTATATCATTTTTTATAATTAATTTCAAAACTATCCAGACAACAATCAATCACAAAACAATAACCGAATTCCAAGAAAGACATAATTTAAAACAGCTTTACTTAACAACATGACTGTAATCACAAAAAATTGGTTCAACGCAATTCCAAAACGGAAATAAAATAGGTCACTTTACAGACCTTGATCCTCTGAATTACTTCTCCGTAAGATAAAGACCCTGACCTCAACATAACTGACCCTTGAGACCATGCGGAACAATCGAAGGCGACCAAACTTATGAGACATAAGTTAACCTTAGGCTTACAAGAATTAACGTAACAGTGGTAACTGCAAAAAGGTAGTGGAATTTTTTAACAATTCAGTGTTGTAATTAAGTAATAAACTGCTTAAATTACTTAGTATAGTCATTTTACGTTGTAAGTTTTCTTCATATATGTATATTCTACGATAAACACCCTTTGATACTCTTTTGTTTTCTTTCGATATTAAATATAATTATTTACACTATAGGTACCTACTTATAAATACCACTATTTCAATAGTGTATTTATAAGTACATATAAGAACTCAGAGAATCAGTATTCAATGTTGAATACTTAACAAACAATAAAAAAAAAACAAATATATTTAAGACAAATGATGTAAACCCCTGATTTTTATAAGAACAAAAAAACGTTAAATTTATTAAAAGCTTTATTATCCCATATGTACTGGGCCTAAGGTCTGCTCGATATGTAAAAGTCAAAGCTATCTGAAGTTTTATATTTGGGAAGAGATTGTCAAATAAAATAGTCCGATGTTAACACCTACGCTGCACGTCTCACATCGTGCAAAAAGTGGGGTTAGTCATACAATACCATATCCGTAAGGAATCTCAAGATTTGTGTGAAACTAAGTTATTGTAAGTTTGTTTACAATTTTGATTTTTAAGGAAATAAACAAAATAAAATAGAAAGTCTTCTTATTTATTACCTTATGAACAAAAAGATATTGAAATTATTTTACAAGAGATACAATATGTAATATGAAATCTTTGTGGTGCGATTTCAGCAGACAAGAGTAATTATGTACGTTTGAGTTTTGTAACCAAGTTTTGTAACCAAATTTGAGTCCTAGACAGTACCTGGTAATAGGTAGTAACCTAGTACCTATAGGTAGAGAATTTAATGTATTTTCCAACTAATGCAGTCATTATCGAACATAATTCTATTGTAATTGTGTTTATCAAAGTTTTAATCCTAGAGTGTTCCTATTTTCGGTGGAGAATTCTTATTTTTAGTCGACTTTTTCTTACAGTTGCCTAAGAAAAGATATAAAAACAAAGCTTTAGTATCGCACAAAAACAGAAGTTGACCAACCAATAACCGCATGGAAGCGTGAAATAATCTGTAACTCTATAATTACAATCATAATTTACGAAAGTAATAACTTATTACAAAATTATGAGCGAATAACTTCATAAATTCGTTCTACTGATCGCTTTATTCCGATAAAGCTTCCCAAAAAGCTAGGGAACATTTAATATCAATCCGCTTGTTATTAATATGATATATTGATCGACATTTTGGTGGGTTTTAATTAAAAATAAGGTTGGTCACGCGAAAGTATCGGCTTTAAATGGTGATCTGACTCAAGTTGGTACGAATTATGAGTAGGTATGATGACAGCGCTCTGAAAGTGGCTCCATTCAGAAAATTATGTAAGGCACCTTTTGTGGGTGATTATTATTGGATTTTATTTATATTTTGCTGTCGTGCTTCATCATTTGTATCGGTATTTTTGTGTAACAATATAATATATTTAACAAATGGAACTGGTAAAGAGCATGCAAGAAGTTGCGTTTCACAATTATGACGTAATTGAAAAAATATTTAAAAAATAATTATTTTATTGAATCATTTTATTAGTGATTCTCTACGTTAAAATTAAATTAAATTAAAAAACAAACACAATTTTTAGACAGCAAAATATTTTTACCGAAACAGAAATTTTAAAATTGGCTCTATTCACTGAGTCCAAAGTGAAACACACCAATCCTCTAGTAGAACTCGTATTTTTTTCTAACCCTGCTAATATGCTGGCCTGTTAAGGCGCAATGGTTCGCATTTATATCATACTCTATCCATAAGCATAAACGTAATTGAAACATGTATCTCGTATGTTTCACTAAGGCGTGTCTCGATTTAAATAGAAAAAGATAGGTACTTGTAATTTGTCGTTATTAAATTTTAATAAGGAAATGTTGGAGGGATGTTGAGTAACATGGAACAGTTTGCGTCCTGTAAGCAATGGTTGTTACAACATAACTCGGTTTGTTGGCGTTTTTGCTCATTAACTTTGGAATTTTGTTTTTCTGTAGTTGTGTGTTGAGTAACTGCTGTTTATTGTCCAAATTCTGGCAAAAATGCAATTTTTCGTTCAAGTTACATTTTACGTAAGTCACTTAGAATAGTCTTAATAAACGTGATAAATTCTTTTATACTAACATTGGAAGTCGCTGTCTTATATTTTTTTTTATATTTAATAATGTTTTTATGTATTGTAGTTTCATTTTATCATAGTTTTTAGCATTATTCGTTAGCCATCCCACTGCTTAAAATTATTATTCAGTGTAAAACAAGCACGTTTGACTTAGCTCCAATCTGAAATTCAAATTCGTACTTCAAACAAAAATGTCGTAAGTAAAACATAGACATGTTTGTATGACGTTAATAAATACAACATTATTTTAATTATTTAAACAGACTGATTTATGGAAACTGGTCTAGCGTGCTCGAAATACCAAAGCAGGTACACCTTATTTATTATGAATATGTAATAGTGTTTACAAGCAATTGATACTTTTTTTAAGCTTGTGTCGTCATGGCAACGGTTTATGCTGATATTTGTTTGAACCATCGTTAAAGAGGGTTATGGAATTATACTGAGTAATCACACAGGGCGCATTTTACTAATATATTTTTACTTAACAAGTATTAAACTTTATACACCAATCAAATAAAAAGGTAAGATTATTATTTTTGTATACGTTTGCAACGAATAAACTCAAGAACTACTGGACGGATATAAAACCTAAAACCTATCACCGTTAGATGCGACATTATCCGTAGGCTATATTTTTTACCGGGAAAAAACAGGGACCGCAGGCAGAACGGCGGGCAACAGCTAGTATCTTTTGTTAAAAAAAGTTAAATATTACATACAATATAGGTTTTTCGATTTCGGCGCGGTGACAGCCAATCAATTTGGACCAAGTATATGTCTCAGCGCTGCGTTATCCTGCACTGGGAAGTTGCCCAGTGATAGAGTCACGAAGCCGTTCAGTTATGGCGTCGCGGTGCTGCAATCCTTTGGCGTCGCGGTTTCTATTAGTATTGCCGTCGTGATACGGCTCAGCAATGGCGTTGCAACGATATTCAGGTAAGGCGTCGCGGCGTCTCTCGATTATAGCGTCGCGACGCCTCTCAATTATAGCGCCGCGACGCCGCGCGCCGCTTAGTAATGGTGTCCTGGTGCTAATAATTAGCGACGGAGTCGCGATGCTTCACATCATGGCGTTGTAACGCCGCGCGCCGCCCAGCTAAAGCGTCGTGGTGCCAGTTAGTGTTGGTTTTGCAGCGCTGCCCGGCTATGGCGTAGTGATGACGATTAGCGTTGGTGTCGCACCGCCACTCAGCTATGGCGTTATGATGCCTAATCCACCTAATGGTTAATCCAGCCCTGATGTGTCAAAGCTTTATTAATGCATTAGAGAATCTCTAAAACAACAACAAGAGTCCCTCAAGGCAAAAATATCGTAGGTACTGACATTCATCGCACATTAACATATATAACACGATGTAATTTATTTAAACAAGACACAGATTGATAGCTCGGCTCATTTTAAGTGGTTTTCACTAACTATGGGTAATTGAGTTTTTTATGTCTATAATTACTTGATACGTTCAATGACAAACTGCAGGCGTGAATAGAGTCGGTGAATAATTCATTAATTACTCTATGTAGGGTAATTGTGGACATGGATTTTCTTGGTCTAGGTTTTTTTAGAATGCTGACCTGATATAGTTTACCTTAGTGCTATCTGGTCGGGTTGATCAAGACTTTTTATTTACAACGCGTCAAAGTTGCATTGTTGTATTTTTTAAATTTTAATCTTAGATTTATTTTTCACATTTCACATAAATTTGTTTAATAGATTCCACGGCGTGGGGGCCATTTATGAAATAGTTAGCCTAAAGAAATCCTTGATAAAAAGGCAATGTAACACTGAAAGATTTTTTCAAATCGGATCATCATTTTCTGAAATTTGCGCGATCAACCAAACAAACTCTTCCGGTGTATAATAATATGAGTATAGATTTTCCTGTACATAGCATATAGGTATGCTATGTAACCATAAAATTTAAGTTGTATAATCAGTTGAAAAAATAAATTTGGATTTCATGATAAAAAATACAGTTACATGTATTAAGAAAGAAATGACTATTATATGACGCAATATTTGATTTACAAAAAAGTATTTGAACGCATACGTAGTCTTCGTTAAGTCTAAAAACGTCCTAATATTATGTCATTATTATTAGGCTACATTTAAAATTAGAACCTTGGAAACAAGAAGCCACTGACAAAAACAGTGAACATCATTACACTTGCTCCTACAAGGTTATTCGGATAAATTCATCTTAATATTAAATTATGTAGGTATTTACCATCTAAGTATAACATAAATTAACATTATAAATGATAAACTGGATGATCGATAGTAATTATAGGTTTTTGCTCACATAAATACACTATGACATTTAGTACAAAATCCTTAAATACCGATTTACCGATAACCGATTGGAAATCGATTAATCAATCGATCAATTATTATGATAAATGAATATGATGATAAATTTAAGACAATGCAGCTTGAATACCATATGAGCCTTTATATTTTATGGGCAAAAGGTAATTTGTAATTTTCTTAATTATTTTAAATGTCGTCTTTTGCGTAATAAGGTGCACTATTGTATGGTAAACTGCGGGTCTTTAGTACCGACTCCCACTGCGCAAAACTTGCGGGTTCCATTCCTCAAATCGGAAAAATATTTCTGTGTTCCACACAGTGTATGTTTTTAGTATAAGTGTTATTTTTTTAACTAACATAAAAATATGAAGGAATATTCGCCATTGTACAGGGTTACCGGAGCTTGCCTAAAGCTATTATTTATATCAGATAACAATAGTACACCTCTGCTTACCTCATGGGTAACAAAAGGGCGTGATAACACACGAAATTGCCCCAAGCCATTCCATATAAAATTATCGGGCATCGATTGACACCGTAATTGATTATAATTATTCATTACCGAAAATCTTAAATACCGATCCGATGTCTTAAAACCCTCAAATGGGGTAGGTACACCACCCACACATAAACCATGTTTTATGACCCCATTGAAACCATTGCTGGCTCGATAACGGGTCATATATTAAGAAAAGTGCTGCGTTTCAACAAAGGTCAGAGGAACGGTTTGATGTGGCATCGTAAAAAAACGCGAATTAAGTGATTACCATCACAGAGTCACTGAAAACCATTATGTGATGTCGTAAACTCTGAGCTTTAGTTAAGGGTATGTAATATTTTTGTAGATTATGGAATATGTAATCTTAATTTATTTTACTTAGTTTTAGTTTTTTTTTAGCTTGATAATCGTGTTATTACACCTGTAATGGTGTAAATACGTTATACAGACGACAGATGTAGAGTCCGTCAGTTTAGTAGAATGTATTACCACTAGGAAAGTTAATAGCTACTCTCGTTGCAATAAAAACATTAAACAAGGAATACTCTAGTTTTTTGTCACATATAAGTTTTGCTTGGACTACATGCTTGAGATAAGAAAAATAATGTGAATATGTCTTCATAATGTTTATCTTCAACTTGCCCTTAACTCAAAATCGCGGAACACTTAAAACAATATTAATCATAAACGTTTAGTTTCACAGTCACATTATTACCTTATCTTTATTAACACTCAAAATGTCGTAAACTCAGCCGAAATTACACACTGAGTGAACATAATTTTAATTTTATTTTAACATTTTCAACATTCGCGCCATCATGGACCACACTTGTCAATTTTTATTATATTATCACGTTTATTTTACACTCAACTTAGTTGTAAAAAACATAAAAAGATTTTTGCGAAAAATTCATGTGACATTTTAGGGTTATTTTTTTCCACTTCATGTTAAAAAGAAATTTTAGCTATAAGTGAATGTAGAGCAAACGTAAGTGATTTTTAAACAAAGATGCGTACCTATCACAGACACTAACACCTGCAACACAGTTTTTACTAGCGCGGTGCTAGAGAATCCTATAATTAAATTGTATACATTATGTCAATAAAGAATTATTATTATTATCACATAATTATTTTAATACATTTGCCGGGAAGATTGCTTCTTTAAAATGTGTTACCTATTTATTTCGCCGTTTTTTTTTGCAATATTCTCAGGTCGATTAAAATCTATTGCGCGTTATGCATATAAAAACAATTGTAATTTATATCAATTTGGCTATCAGGCAAAGAGACAAATATACTATTATGTTGTTTTACTTATTTTGTTATACCCAAAAGAAATAATCCAAATTAAAATGAAAAAAATTGTTCGATATACCTAACTACTACCTTTAATTATTCTTCTTGTTAAGTATTTATAAACTCGATAAAAACGAACTCGAACGACATAATTTCTATTTGCTTCCAAACAAGATCGAACAGTTTCCCACATATATCCCATTAAGTGTAAGGTGATAGCTATTCCCATTGCAATTCGAATTGCTTCTAGACACGCTAGTCCAATGGGTCATTCCCAATTGAACTAAGTTCACATACCATAATGTGTGTTAAGACTAAGTTTTGTAACATTAAATGTATAATAAAGTATGTTTTATGTACTTTATTGCGGCATAGCTTGAACATTTACAGGTTAAATAAATTTCTTGATGCTTTGTTTAATACGGTACTTTTTTAATTTTATATTGTTTGGTTCATCGTATTGATATTCAATAATAGTTTCTATATCAATTTAATATTAATATTCTTAATTTTACAGAGCAATTAATTTTTTATAAAAAAAAATGATCAAGATTTGTTTTTTTTTTTTATTGCGTAATCATTAGATACGCCTTGAAACAGACTTGAAAAGAAAGAAAATAGATTTATTTAACTATGAAGTATCATTATGCGCTTGGCCAGCTCTCAAGTCTCAATACAAAAACAAAAACAATATTTCCAACCTGTCAAATTATGAAAAACAAAAATTTCAGTCACATTATCATCGTATCAAAAACAAAGGAAAATTTTAATTCTTCTCTTGCAACAAATAAAAAAAAACGTTTCGTCTTACCACAAACCACGGAACCAAGTGACCTTTAACGCTATACATAATAATATCTATCAAAATAATAAAAAGTCCATCCATAGCTACCTACGTGCAGTTCAATTCTATCTATTTCACTACACTTACTCCTTGCTTTACTTTCACACTAATCTCAGTAGCACTATTTCTCCGGTTCCCACGCGTTGTTATTAATGAGAACAGTAGTAGCTATGTAAGCGCCCCCGGCTGCGTCTGCGCACGCCTACCGCTAATTGATGGCTTCAAATTGAGATATTTACATACTAATAGCTGTGATTTCGTTGTAAAAGGTATTAATTACATATAGTCGCGAAATGTTACTAGTTTTTTTATATTTGTATATTATTATTTTTTTGTTAATTTTTTTTATGATTTCTCGCACAGAGTTTTTTAAAGGTTCTAGAATAAATATGGTTGTCTACGCGATGCGGCTAAAAATAAACCATCTAGCCAATGACGCCGCAGTTAATGTGGCCAACTACTTGGCGCATCAAATTTAAATACTCTGCAGTTTTCTTGAAAAAAGTGTACCATCGACTCGAAAAGAAGAGCCATCTAGTCTTGGAGTCGTAAGAAACGAATAAGGGATTTACGAAACAAGGAGAATGGGCAGCAGCGTTCTCCTAAGGAACGAATACAAAACTGCGGTCGCCAACCCGTTGCCTAATGTGGTGACTAGGGCAACATACACTCCATGATTGTACGCCATAAAACACGGCCCCCAGTCCCGGTAGTCTCACTGCGGAAGGCGGAGTACCTGGTGTTGGCTTGTGCCAGGGAGAGGCTTGTGTCCAACAGTGGACCGCGATAGGTTGAGTTGGTCTGATTAAGAATATACATAATAATTGATATTTACAGAAGAAATTGTTGTTACTGTATAATTTATTAACGACGTATATAATATGTATATATAAACTCAAACCTTCGTATGTAACCATTCATCCGATATATAGTGTGTTAATTTAAATATATTGTTTACTAGCTGTTTGCCAGTACTGCGTCCGCGGGCTACCTTTTTTTTATATATTTGTGATGTAAGCTATCCTATCTTTAAGTTGGATCAAACTGCACACGGTGTGCAAATTTGATTAAAATCGGTTAAGTCGTTTCGGAGCGCATCCCGGACAAACATCGTGACACTGGAATTTTACATAATAGATATGGTCAATGTACAAATAATATCTCTTAAGTCATAGTGACCGATGACGTCATACGTTATTTGACGTTTTTGACGCAAATAAATGTTTTTTCTTCTTTCTTTCTTTCTTATTTTGTAATCCCCCTATTTTTTATTTTGTTTAGCGGCTATTCTGGGACTTTGCAGCCCCAGTATCACTGCGACCGTTATCGATCTATTGTGATCGCCGCTGCTATCTTTACAGTTCGCCACTAAGTCCTACGTCCACCAGGTATCGCAGTAGCTTTTGGGGGGCGATATCTTTTACATCCTGTGGGCCAAGGATATGTTTGCCCAGGTGTAAGCTACGCTTGCGCATTAAAGGTCCACAGTCCGTCAGAATATGAAGCGGAGTTAATCCCCCTATGCTATTTAATCAATTATTTTTTAACTTACATTTATCAACTGAGCTTAAAGCGTAGACAAAACAATGCCATACTTAACAAAATATTTACTAATTTATTATAATTTAAAAAAATAACAGAATATTTTGGTACAATCGTGTTTACTTAATGAGCGACAAAGGCGCCGCTAATCGGTTTTATTAAGACAAATTTGCTAATTTTTACATCGATTAAGTTGCCAAGATCAATTTATCATTTTAAGGAAATCTCGATTTATTTTTAAATAAGTATGTCTTTAACGGCGGATAATAATATTAGGTTTGATCATAAAAAAATATTATATTATTATAATATAAGAAATTATAAAAAATATTACAGTAGAAGTTGTCTTGCTGTGACGTAAAATGGAATTCTGATATTGAAATAAATAAAACGATTATTGGTTCTTAACACATCCCTGGCTACGCATCCTCGCCCATGCCTACTGGAAACAAAGTTTTAGAGTCCAACTAAGTAATCAGAATCGTCCTTATGCCGCACAATTTTTTCATACTTGGGAAGCAAATTGAAACGTCACCATCAATTTTGTATTGTTATGGCAATAGATTCTCATAAAACGTGTTCAACTTATATTTACGAACTGTTTAAAGTGCTTGCCAACTTATCTTTACATTAATTCTTTAAAAAAGATATTTTTTTTTACACTTGGATTTCGATAAAAAACGGGTTACTAAAACATTGCATTTTCAAACAAACATGTGCAGACAATCGGCCAAATGACACACTGTCCAAACCCCGAGCCTGACAACCCAGTGCTCAATATGCAAATATTCTGGACAAAATTTCACAATCGAAAATTACGTGTAGAATATTTATGGCTCAATTTTGTTAAGGGACAATGCCGTGAATTTTGGTTGTTGGTTACCGAAACATCTGAAGTATGAAACTGTGTTCCGTGGGACTTTAATTACTGACGCAGTTTTTTCGTCGCACCGGTGCATCGCAGTCCGTTTATGCGAGTGCATTTGTTATTTACGAGTTGGACTTTTTGGGTTGTCACCATTTATAGTAAGGAGAACGGTCCCTTCGGCCCGATATGTGATATGTTGGGCGATTTGTTTCTTGTTTATTTTTTCATGATCTCTTTTTTGTTTTTTCTTATATATTTTTTTCTGCGGTAAACTCTGTTTCAAATTGATATTTGTTATATTTAGGACTTGGATTACAATTATTGTCGAAGTCTTGAAATATTTTGAGCTCTAAGTAAGATCATGTCTTGAACTAACGCCCAACATTCCCCGGTATAATAATTAGAATTTCAAAAATTCTTCTATTTTACATATACATTTCATCAAGACTAAACAAGTTAGTAATAAATAATGGAGGTAAATGTCTATGTTTAAAAAAATGCCGTCAAAAAGACACTTCGTTTGTTTCAATATTTTTACAAGTATAACCTTATAACTTATCGCAACATAAAATCGTCCCAACATATCGTTTTAATTTAACAACAATAGAATTATGTCCCTAAAGAAATATATTAGGCTTATGTATGATATATAAATAAAACATAATCTTCATTACAAAGAGACCGCCAAACCAGAAAGTAACAAAAGAAAAAAACATAGTCATAAATTGGTTAATATATTATACTTAGCCTAGAAAAAACTAGGTTTTATAAATTACTCGAACATTGTTATGTTAAATGTATAAAACCGTCTTAATATCGATGACAACAGAATTATTTATACATGTATATGTATACGTTATTACCATACATTATCGTTACCATAAAATATCTCATATTATGGTAATTGTGTTAAAATTTATGGGATATATTACCAAAGGTAACAAAGGTTGGCCGAGTTCCACCTGATTCAAGCTCTTGTCATAAATTCACGACTAACGTTAACTTATAATGGGTACCAGTAGAAAAGATTATAAATAAATAATTTAAACTAATATTCGGATTATGGAACTATCGACTAAAATCGTATATACTTTATTACGCACATTTTTATGGCTGTGTCAACAAACTTTTAAATTTAAATTAAAAAAATAATCTAACAAGAAACATTAAGCGGACATCCAAAAGAACAATAATTTACCGAAATTTAGTAACCTATACACAATTACAATATTTAATATAATCATACGAAAACTATCAAAACCCTTATTCAAGATTAATTCAATACATTGTGTAAGCCAATATACGTGACCGTGTTAATGAGACCAAAACTATGTCGAAGGAACACTTGCCTCAGAAGATGTTAATAATCATAGAAGCCAATGTCCAAATTAAATAAACCATATCGCAATAGCTTAAAAGCCCGTTAAGGTTTCCAGAGAACATCGCGGCATGCCCTTTAACAAAAAAATTAAGCTTTCAAAAACGATTTACCACAAAAAGTCGCCGACGACATTCTTCTTTACAACTCTCTCTATAAACACAACGTGTAATCGTCGCATCGGCAATCGAATCGTTCATTTATTCGAGTAAACTCGAGTCGCCGGCGAATGATTTATTGCTTCGACACGTGGTTTTTGCCCTCTACAGTGCTTACGGAAACAATTTCGAATCATTTATACCGACCGCCCGATCGCCCGCCGAAAATGGCGACGCCACCTTCTGGTTTTCGTGTTTCACTGTAATTTCGAGAAAAATGGTCGGTTTTTTTTGCACAATTTGGAACTGAAGATGAGAAATTGAAATCGACGAGGTTTTTTAGCGCGTCCCGCTTGTCGCTTCGTAACGGTACTTTGTTATAATTGATAATTCATTTTTTGTTTCGCACTGTACGAATTTGTCGGCTGGATCTGGTTCTTTTTGGATCGCATCGTTGCCGTCTTTATACATAGTATGATAAAGTTCATACAGTTGGAGTTCTTGTTTTGTACCGACTGACTTTATTTCTTTGCTTTAAATTACGTTATTTAAAGTATATGGACATTTGAAATATTCTTAACCAAATATGAGAGGCGTGTCTTGCATTTCACAAGTTTTTGGCTCACATAGAAAACTTGCGACGACCACATTTTTTCCCAGCACTCACGTCGGCGCAGTGTGCGAATGCCTATCATAACTTATCTCAGCCGCGCACGTTGTCGCTGACTGACTGCGTCATAAAAGTTTACGAGGATCGAACTGCACAGTGGGCCGCCAGCTTCGTCCGCACGAAAAAATTGGAGCACGATAGCCTCATGAAAATTAATAAGCGTTTCAACAGAAACCATGGGTTCAACGTTTTTGGTTTTAAGGTATTTTTTGGCGACAGCAATTTGTCTTGTTTTAATTGGATATTTTTGGTTGACTTTATTATGAGAACAGCTAGTTTGTTCGGAGCAAAATAATTTGAAGTGTATAATTTTGGAAGAATTTTATGGTTTTGAAGAAAACTTATAATTAAAAGCAGTTTGTTGTCGAAGTGAGAATATTTCAA
Source organism: Plusia festucae (assembly GCA_950381575.1). Classification (NCBI taxonomy): domain Eukaryota; kingdom Metazoa; phylum Arthropoda; class Insecta; order Lepidoptera; family Noctuidae; genus Plusia; species Plusia festucae. The sequence goes on along the minus strand of OX494444.1, from coordinate 1,180,932 downwards.
AGTCATTTAAAATGAACATTTCTGATTAGGTATCAGTCGTTTTATGTTTGAGATTTTTTTTTTTATGAAAATTAGTTTCGGTTTTTTTAACTAACAACCGCTACAAGACAATTTAATATTCTTTGAAGAACCTGTGTTTTTGTTTTGTTATAGGTAGGTATTTATTGTACATCTTAGTTTATTTTCACTTGAAGATTGTGTTGCCTAGGGGACCAGTGTGACAGGCCAGAGCTCTCACAGTATTTCAGTGCGGTCCAGATTTATATTACAAAGTTGAATAATCCCAGAAAATGTTGGTAGCTTGTCGGTAAATCTACTATTTATGTGTTGAATAACTGTGTAACCTAAGTTGACTTATTGTTGCACTATTTCATGCAATTTTATGACTGTATTTGTATTATTGGGGTTGTGTTATTTAATACTTGCAAATACATAGGTAATGGTTAAATACAAGGTTAATAGAATTAAAAACTATGAATGCGTTATTCATAGTTTAAAAACGCGTATTATGAAATGCGTACAAATGCGTAAAGTTAACCCTCAGTATTTACCTACTGTAAAACGAGGCACTACAATAAAAATCTTTAGCTTAAAATTCAATACCAACGTGTCACAATACTACTGTAGGTCAAAGGCCTTCTAGTTAAGAGAAGAATCGAGCGTTGAACGACTCGCACGGTTACTTAAAAGCACAAGCGACACTTGAGATTCTGTACACCTCCAACCAAAGTCAACCCGAACGAACAAATAAAAAACAAAATTAGTCCGCGTTGCGCAAAAATTCCGCAAACCGGACAATGCGCCGAGCCGGACACAATTAATTAAACAATTAATCTGCTAATTGCCATATGATTTGCTTTTTATATCGTTTATGTCAATTTGTACGAATCTGGATCGTACCGCGGCTTTTATACCATATAAGATTAATTCGTACGTGCCTAAAGAACATGTTTCGTTGGACAAATTCCGTTTTCTGCGGGACCTTTTTTAACTGCGTGATGTAATTTTGAACTTATTTTTGTTATGTGGAGCGCTCGGTTAAATTATTTTGGGAGTTTGTTTTTGATGTACGATTGTATTGTTTATTTTTCTTTTTCTTAATTTATTGTTGAACGAAAATATAGGGTGTATCTGAAGCGCAATATTTCGCAATAGCACAGTAAAATAATAGGTAGATAAGTAAGGATTCTGAACGAAATAATGACTGTGATATTTTTGTGGTATTTGTTTTCTCTGATTGTCATCGCACTTAGGTAGTAAAAACAAATTATTAAAGTTAAACACAGGGTACATTTCCTTACAAGTGTGTCTCCCACAAATGTGTTATATTCCCCTTACTGAGACATTCTATCCAATACAACATAATCATATCTTGATACCCAACAAACAAGAAATCTTATCCATAACAAAACCGTTACGAGAAATAAATGGTTTAAGGTTTAACGCAAACAATGACAACATTCACGAATCGAGCGGACTCAAACATCCGATCGATTTCAAAATCGCAGCCACCATGACAATCGTTTTGGCTGTCAAGGTAGCCTTAATCAGTGATTTCGAAAATGCCGAATCATAAAAGTATTTTATCATCGATCTGCCCTGTACCCAAAATCGTCGGGATCCTGTGTCGATTGCAATCAGTCATCAGGCAAGTACTGGCGATGACAGTTGTGATGATGTGACCTTAAAAAATGTCAATGAGACAACCCTGATTGGCAAACGCGGTAATATAGGCTCAAGCAGACTACCGTAAAAAAGCAGAAGAGTAATACATATTCTGCACTTAAAAAACTATTAAAAAAATGGTACTAAATTGAAATCAAGTCACATCAATAATATTTATTTGCCAAGTATATAGTTGCTTACAATATAAAAAAAAAATAAAAAAAACCCACCCTCACCTCATTAGAACAAATATTCAAAAAACAACTTTTGCATTGATCATCTTTTCCCTACATAAGTTCGAAATAGAAGATTCGTGTCTTATTCACAAAATAGCCCGTCCAAAAATCTTCAGAAAAAACTTCGTATATGGCTGCACTCCGACAGTACCTACTGACAACGTCATTTTTCGGTTGCAAATCATGAACGAAATTGATGAGGCTGCACAATCAGATACCACTAACAAGCAGTAGCCGATGACACGTGCGATAAACGCGGTGACGTCATAGGGCGAGGCTTAGAAATGGAGTACGGATGTTTTAGTCATAAAACTTGATAACAATGACCTGTGATTATTTTCTAAAACTTTCAAATATATCTGATACGACACAGATTTTTTTTGGAGCCAAGATTTAAGTTCAAATTAAACTTTTATTTATTTTGGAAAACCAACAAGGTTGCCAGTGAGAATTGCAGATCAGTTGGACATAAGTTTGTCATGCTAGGAGGCCATCGACTTGCTTCCCAAAAACGGAATACATAATGTGTTTTATTTAGTAAATAGCTGAGCTGTGTACAGATAAATTGAACGTTACGCTTTTAACTTCATCTTATATCTTTAAACGAGCAATTCTTGTTTATGTATAATCTGAATCTCGGAAATGGCTCCAATGATTTTCATGAAATTAAGTATGCAGAGGGTTTCATCATCATCCTCCTGCCCTTATCTTTTCGGGGGCGTTAAATCGATCTTAGTAGCTAAGATTTATTTTCAGAAAATGTTCAACAAGACGAGTGAATAGTGAGAGTGAAGCTTGGTCATCTAGGTACTAGTCTGTAATTGGATCATGAGGAATCTCCTATATTTACTTATTTCATTATGCCAGTTTCTGATGATTAAAAAGAGGCTTCATTTTCATTACTGTTGAAATCCTTACCAACCAACGAATATATAAAATAGGTACTGTTTATTAATAAGGCAGTTAAATTGCTATAATAAATCCTATTAAAAATATTATTAAACAGATGTTTTAGCGATGAAAGCGTCGTTGCGTGCTTGCATCAATATCGCTTGCCGACGGTGGCGAAAATTAAGTCGGCAGCAGGCGTGCTGCGCAGACACAGCTTACTGCCTAGGTGCTCAACATTTTACTATATTATGAAGTAACTTTTAATAAACATAATGGTGTTGGTTGATACTGAAAACTGAACAAAATGTGTATTTAACATGAAATTTATGAAAATACCACAACTTTTTTAATGAGTAAAAAAAAAACTTTGTTGATACCCTTTGTAGATAATAGCGCTGTCATGCCTATCTGGCTCTACCACCTACTAAGAAGTACACACTCTAATTTAATAGAAACCAAGTGACGGATAATCCAAGTAGCAATGATTAGTATAACAATCTATTTTACTACCAGTGGCTACAGATATTTCACATCCAGAAACTAAGGAATCTGTTTTTTTTAAGTATTCTATGAAACCCAAGTATGCAGTAGGCTACCGTTTTCTAACGTTACGGTTTATTTTATAATTCTTCTAACTTGAAAAATGTTCACAGCCCCTGCCGTAGCACAGAAGCGGCGATCAACAAAGAGCGCGGAGTGAGCACGACTTGACTCCGAACAACCTGTGTTTTTACTTCTTGTTTATCGGTCGCCATTGCAGCTCTTATGTAATTATAAAAAATAAAAAAATCTTATATTTGAACTGTTTCAAGGATACTACTGTCAAATATTTTCTATAGCTACAGGTGGTCCAATTGGCTCTAAACAATTGCAGTAGTGGTGGCCTAGTGGTTCAATGACCGGATACGTGTGCACATGATTGCAGGTTCATACCCAGGCAAGTACTTATGTGACTTTTTGACTTTCTGACACCATTGACCCATATGACACAGGAAACCTGGATTCCAGAAATTAGAATCTGAATTAACCAACCCACCATGAGCAAGCGCAGCGATCTATCTTCATTCCTTTTCCATATGGGAAGAGACCAGTGCCCAGCAGTGGGACATTTATCGGCCAGTTTTACATTATAATGCCAAACTTCTCTCAATTTCGAGCTAAGTTTGCGATTATCAATAAGCCACATGACAACTTTTTCATGAACGCACAGAAGCTGAATTAGAACAATGTGTTAGCGAAAGAAAGTAGTTTTATACAAAGGATACTGAAAATATGTCATTTTTACCAACTTAGCATTGCCATCGAAATATTTTAGGGTTAAAAAAATTTAATAAGAGAATAATCCATGGACTTAAAGTAAATAGTAAAAGCATAAAACCAATAAAAACACTTAAATGTTTGTTATTACGCAGCAGTGCGGTTTGTGGGTTCATTCCCGCACGTGACCATTCTGACCAATGTTATTTCTGTGGTTGAGATGTATCAAATCCAAATCAGTTCTGAATGTGATATGTCATGTATAGAATCCGGAGTACAGGAGCAAATCCCAGTGTAACATACAATAACCCAGGACATAAAAATTTTCTAAACGCAAAAGCTTACCAAAATCTATGACTTGCTATTCAAGTTACCGATTTCCATTAGTCACTTTCATCATGCAGGATAAAATGAAGAGTAACTTTCAAAGACGGAAATATTGAAACCGATGCAAGAGCTCCAATAGCATCTAAGGAAAACGATTAGCCCCATACAAATTCAAAGTAAAGCATAGAAAGTCCATAATACAAGCCTGTTAATCGACTAATGGTTTTTATTAATTCGATTACGTTTCCCGTTGACGCGTAATTTCTTCGAGTGACTCATATAATGATGTTCGTATGAATAGTAATATTGCGTGGCTAATCGAGTTGCAGTGAACAACATCAACCCATTCACAGATTCCCGGAACTGCAAGTTTCCCGTAGCAGAAAGGTTACATTCGTTTTATGATCAATCATTATCTATAATATGCAAGAAAAGGATTTTTTAATGTGAATATACGCGTGCAATATTAAGAAATAGGAAATTGGTATCTTTATAGGTAGAGTGATACAACCCATTGGCAGCTTTAAATGGGTTGAAAAAAATATTTAATGAGTCCAAGGCAGTCTATACTAGAACTGGTGTTAAATTTTAAGTCTCTCTACTTTATTGGGGAAAACGGTAGAAAACATTATGAATATGAATCCATAGTTCCCTTGGTCACGGTATCACGCGTGAACGGCTGGACCAACTTCGCTATATTTTTTTTTGTCGTGTTTGTTATTACAAAAGCAAAAATTTTAAAAGTTGCAGGAATCATTAAATAGGTAACTAAAGAAGCCTTTACGACCATATTAACTTTTCTAATGTAACCTTTATGGCGTTTGACATGACTTAATCGTGTGTTATGACTACCGTCTGTCAGGTCAGCTAGTGGAATATTGTCAATGTCAAAAAACTACCAAGTCTTAATCATGTCTTCTATAAAAAATCAAATAAAAACTTACACCAGTCTTAAAAATATTAGTGTTAATTGCTCTGTCTATATCCACAACAAAACTTCCTTGTTAAGAAAACTGCAATAATCCCAAGCAACAATCAGACCTATTTCTAAAGAGATAGGATCTAAATTTCTTTACAGATGAGAAATAGTACTTATATATCATCAGTCATAATCAGTAATGAAGACATAAGTGATGACAATAATGTAATTAGCTCCTTTCTTCAGCTTTAGACACGTTTGATTGGTTCGGTCTAGAATAAGCAAGCTGTGTTTTAAATGAGATATGATACTGGGAAGAGATTTAACTCTATAAAGACTAATTGAGTATCGTAGAGAAGTATAATATAACAAAAAAACTGATTGGTTTTTCTCACTTTGTTTAAATGAAATTCGCTTTTACTATTGAAAACCATTTCTGTTTCAAAATAATGCCAGACCCCTTTTTTATTAATACTAAATATTTTGGACAGCAACAATAAATAGAAAGATATTTTCTATAAGTTTATGTAATTTTTAGAAACACTTGTTACGGAATCTATGAAACTGATCATCGAATAAATCACTTTTCATTGACCCGATGCAGACGAAAATCCGACACTTATCGTAAATATTATTTACATCTCAGTTATCTAAGGAAAGTTTGTACGAAACTTCTTAGAAGAAATACAAAACAACATTTTTTTCAGCCATATCGCTATTTATCAAAACCGCAAACACTTTCCCAAAAACATCTCTATCAAACATCCATTATATACGACACAATAATCCGCTTAAATATACCGTACCTAAAAAAAACATGAAAAATACACAACTATTTCAAAGATTCACTAAACCGTATCAATCTAACTTAAAAATTTAACCAAACAGAATAATACGTGTTAATATTTCATGTAAAGTCAAAAGGTACCGATTCTTAACACTATTCAGTCGTCAATATTATTTAACCTGTTCGAATTGACTAATCTTTGATATGAGTAATTAATCTTTGGCTTCTTCCGCTAACTAACGGGTTTGGTAAGACTGTATTGATCGCATAGTAAAATTTAATAAATATTATAGGTTATTTAACATACTGCGTCTTAACTTCAGCATTTTAAGGGTAAATAGTTAAAATATTAAGGTTTTGAAAAAATTATACTATTTCGTTAAAATAAAAATACATATTTTCAACGCATTCATCTGCTGTTATTTGGATTTAAATTCACAAATAAAACGCGATAGAATCCTTTTATAATAGTTTTTATTAAGATATCTAACATCCACCTAAACCTTAGAAAGCATAAAAATTCGTTCGTTAACCAAATAATAACATGTATAATTATCTGTTTTTAGCGATGTCAGTAAGTTTAAATATATAATATACAAAAAAAATTGCTGATTTTAAAACTGTCTCATGTAAGACATAATATAGTTATTTTTTATCATGAAAAATCTTACTATGCAATGCTAATTTACTTTACAATTTTCACTATAGGTACTCTTAACACCATCCATAATCAGTTTTTTCCAAGTTAAGATACGGGCTAGAATTAAATTCCACATTTCCACATCCTTATCTTTCAATGACCCCACTGATTTGATCTTCTGTATAATTTGTGTTATAACACAAAATACTAGAACATTACCAAAACTCACATCCATGCATAATGAGGCATACATTCATACATAAATAACACGCATAATCAATGTTATTGATCACATCTACTTAACTGAATGACAGAACACAGTGTTACATCTATATTGTGAGAGTTTTAGGGTTCCGCATACTTTCAATATTATTATTATGGCGTGAGATAGACAAGAATAGATTTTATAAATTAATTTGGCAAAAAAACTTGGTTTTGGTGTATTTTTTATTATTATAAAATAACTTTGAACTTTGAAGCGACGGTAGCCTAATGGCTATGGCGTCGGATTTGCGATCATCTGGTTGCAGGTTCGAATCCCACCCATTACAATACCGACGTGAACCCACTCGTAATACAAGCATCTTAGCTTAGCACGAGGGGTTAACGAAATTACTAGTAATGTGCGACCCACATTGCTAGTAATATTTAAAAAAAAAAACTATGATATGATAGAACTTCTTAAGAAATGAAATATTCGTGAATAATTTTACCATTTAATTGTTACCAAAATATATAATATAATATAAATAAGACCTATAATCCTTTTTTATAGGTTCATGACTAGATGGATTCCAGTGCTACTTGCAGATAGATAACAAATATTACCTAAAACTTATGCATTTTTACACAGAACCCACAAATTTAAATTATAAAGCTAAAAAAAGTCTTCTAACAAAAACAGAATATTATTATATCTATAATAGGTGTGTTTGTCACGAAAACTGGACATTCTTGTTGAAAATTCATGTCACAATCAATACTAAGGGATTTAAGAGAAATTGATGGAATAAGCAAAATATTTCAAATGTTAACATAAGTATGTGGTATATTAAAGTTAGTTAATGGTCTCCATTCATTTCGTTGTACGACAAAACATGAAAAGTTTTAGTTATTTGACAACTCGACATGCGCTTTCTCTGTAGGTGTAAAAAGCGAAACAAAAAGCATATTTGCTTAGGAAAGTAATCGTTCAATACTAAGCGATGAATAATTTATCTTTTTTAAAAAGATATATGGGCTGTCTATGGACTTATGTTTATAAGGCCAGAAACGTTCCGGTATCGTTGATAAAATAGAATGGTAAACCGAATCAAAATCGGTCTATTTGTTACCAGACCTTTAGTGCCTCAGACTGACAAGGAACGTACTGTTTTTACCGGTAGGTAATACCCTGTGTTTGTCAAGGATAAAAAAAAATTATGGTAACAATTTTCTAGAAAGTTACTTCTTATTTTATACTTAAAAAAAAACAAATTCAACTCTCCCTTTAAAAAGGGTACCCAAAACAGATTAAAATACGAAATCCCTGATAAAAGCATGCATATTCAACAAAAGCAAACATTTTGTTCCATATAAGGATTTCATTACCGTCTCTTATCGACAATCGTAGTGTTGTCCTTAACATTTCGATATCGATCTCTGCCGTGATCTATTTAACGTCCGCTTCACTTTAATTAAATGTTAAAAAAGGGTTTATTTAGGTGTGAAGGATATACTTTAAATTATCCCTTGAATAATAAAGAACGTGTGTGATGTGTAGTCATACGAGTACCTTTTTTAACTCTAGTTTATACTTACGTAAATGTGTACTAAAATCTTGACTACTTATGAGCCCTTTTAATAAGATCAATTAAAATGGCTTCATATTCTAACTGTTTGTGACGTCACGAGTCAAATCAATAGTACAAGTACGACGTAAGTTTTTTTTTAATTCTAGTAACAATATTCTTTGTTTCTGTCCATCACATTTTTAAGGTTTTCTATTTAGGCATTGGTCAAAATATTTATGCTAGAGACGGCTACCAAACCCAACGGATTCATTATACCAGTATTATTTTTAGTATTATACCATTATTTAAAAGTATGTGCATATTAAAATTAAACTATTCAACACATTTTTTTTATGTCTAAATGCGCGAAAATCTCAAAAATATTGTTGGATGATTTACTTTTTGGCGGATATATATATAATCACAGCTGTAGCTCGCGACTTCGCCGCATAGGTGTCGGTTATAGCAATAAAAAGTAGCCTTTATCCTTTTTCAGGCTCTACACTATCTCTATATCAAATTTCATTTAAATCTGTTCAATAGTTTAGACGTGATTGCGTAACACACAGACAGGCAGAGTCACTTTCGCATTTACAATATTAGTATGGATATAAAATAAATAAATAAATAAATGTGGACAACATCACATACATGGATGCTCCGAGTCCAAAGTAAGTAGCTAAAGCACTTGTGTTATGGAATCCAGATACAACGAAGGTACCACAAACACCCAGATCCAAGGCAATGTAGAAAAGTGTTTTTCTACATTGACCCGTCCGGGGATCGAACCCGGGACCTCAGAGCTGACGACACCTTGAAAACCGATGTGTACGCCACTCGACCACGGAGGTCGTCAAGGATATAGAACAACAATCCTTCATTATTTAAACCTATGGTTACTATTACGGATGTACCATAAACAATACGAAAGGTCAGGCATAATATCTAGACCATCTGATATTTGCGTTTAGAAGGGAATTTGTTTGTTCGTTTGTTTTTTGCAAGCTTGACATTTTGGTGTCGCAAGTGATCTTGTTGGATCGATTTCTATTGTTTTACAAATACTTGTATATTTGTTTTACTATAGTTTAGATCGTGTATGTGATCTTTGACAGTCGTTAAGTCATTACAATTCTGACAACCAGTCTTACTATGGGATACTATATTACCCAGTAACATGGGTTGTGGAGGTCAGATAGGCAGTCGCTCCATGTAAAATACAGTATTCAGCTAAATCCGGTAAGACTGGAAGCCGACCCCAACATAGCTTGGGAAAAAAGCTAGGCAGAAGGATCGTGTATGTGAATGGTGTTATATTGGCTTATCCATTGGAGTCGTATGCGAGTGCCAGTTGCTAACTAGATCCCCTAGTCAAGTGATATTTCTACAAGCGCTAACGATGATAGAAAATGGTTAGATGACATGAAATGTATGGGTATGGCATTTCGTTTCGATAAGTCACTTGACTTAGACTTATCTCTTCTGTATATTTAAGCGATTCGATCAGCGTGAATGCTTGTAGAAATGTCACTTGGCTAGAGGAGCTGGAACGTATATACAATGTGAATTTTGAGAAGTAGGGATATTCTGTACCTACATTCACATCTTGATTAGATTAAAATATGTGAAGCATTTATTTTTCCATCTTTTTACTTAGGCTTATTTATTAGGGTAAAAGTAAGCTACGTTGTTACAAAATCAGGTGACACGTCGGGATGATCTAAATGTTTTAAAAATTAATTTAGAATTACCTACGTATAAGCATGTGCAAGATATAGCTACAGGACCAAAATTAGACGCAACAAAACAGCGAAGCGTGTGCGCCGAATAAATCTTGGCGATAACTCTGCGCTAGGTGGCGCTAGCATCGCGATAGGCGTGTAAAGCTGCGCGCGCGCATCTCACCGCTATCTGATCGGCGCTGGGCGATTGCTCTTTATAGGCTAGTTAGCTATGGAAATATAGTTTATGTGTGGGTGTTAAATTATATATTTTAGAATTATATTCAATTTGTTATTTCTAGAAACCATAGATTTGTTTTCTAGATAAAATTAAGTGAGGACTTTGATAAGCCGCTGTGCCACACCTATAGTTAAGAATATCTTTAATTTAGAAAGCTTATCTTTCAAACGAATGTTACCTTTACATTCTCGTAACACACCATTTAAATATATTAAAAAATCTAGCACAAAATCAAATAAATGCCAATACTTACAAAGTACCTAGGGATTTAACTACATCACTATACCAATATTTGGAAGATAAGTAGTGACATAAGTAGATACTACTACTATATTGAACTTATTTGTAAAAGTAGTAAAATGTGCCTTTAAGAATAATCTATACTTATAATAAATCTGTAGAAGTGAAAATTCTGTACATTGAAAATATAAAAAAAATTAATGGCGGGGTGTGTTACTAGACCGACACCGAACCCAAAAATGTGATTAAAAAAATTTTTGTCTGTCTGTCTGTCTGTCTGTCTGTCTGTCTGTCTGTCTGTCTGTCTGTTTGTTCAGGCATCACGCAAAAACTACCGGTTCGATTTCGATGAAACTTGGTATAATTGTTCTTTAATATCCTGGGCACCACACTGGGTAGTTTTTATCCCGGAAAAGTATATACAATAAAAAACAAACTTAATTTTGCGGTTCGATCCCTAGACCCGGATACTGTACCAACCGCAAATAATAAGTTTGTCGTAGTTTACGTCACCCGCAGTGGAGTTCACTAAGGGGCGCTGCACACGGCTAAGATACTATAATTATTTATCTATACTATATATAATTATATAATATTATAAAGCTGAAGAGTTTGTTTGTTTGAACGCGCTAATCTCAGGAAGTACTGATCCGATTTGAAAAATTCTTCACTTTCACTGTTAGATAGCCCACTTATTGAGGAAGGCTATAGGCTACTTTTCTTTTGGAAATCTATCCCCTATGGGGGTGAAATAGGGGTTGAAAGTTTGTATGGGAAGTTCGGTATTTTCAATGATAGACACATGAAATTTTGTATACGGGTTTCTGGATAGAAATAAATAAAGACGTATTTCAGCGATTTTAAAAATCATCCCCCTAAGAGGGTGAAAAAGGGGTTGGAAGTATGTAGGCATATGAATTGTGTCGTTTTCAAATATAGACACATTCAATTTCATACAAGGGTTATTAGTTAGAAATAAATAAGATGTATTTCCGAGATTTTAGAAATCTACCTATCTCTTTATCTACCTAACAGTGAAGTTCAGTATTCTCAAAGATAGACAGATGAAAAGATAAATAGATAAGATAATGACCATCTAAGACATATCTATAATGACGACTCCCGTGGTCGAGTGGCGTTCACTCCGGTTTTTAAGGTGTCGCCAGCTCTAAGGTTCCAGGTTCAATCCCCGGACGGGTCCATGTAGAAAATCACTTTTATACATTGTCTTGAGTCTGGGTGTTTATGGTACCTTTTTTGTCTCCGATTCCATAACACAAATGCTTTTGCTACTTACTTTACTTATATTATTATTTTAACGCCATAATATTAGATGAAAAATTTTATACATTCTCCTTACTTTGAAAATCACAGAATACATCTACCTTTAATACTACTCTTTACTTTACGCGCGAGCGAAGCCGCGGGCAACAGCTAGTATCTAAATAAAAATAAAAAAATACACTTTGCCGTGAGTAACTTGGTAAAGTTTTAAGGTAGTGATTAATTTATTTATTTATTGTTTATTGATTTACACGACTTTAAAAAGTCAATTACATAAATCTTAAAAATATTGATACTAAAATAAAAACTAGGTACTAATATGTAACAATCATTAACAATTAAGAACTGTGATATCGCATCTATGCTAAAGGTTACAAAACAAATTATAGTTTTTTGGTGATCATTATTCAATTTCAAGTATAGTTATTGCCATAACTCTTTTAAAATAATTTTGTTTAGAAGGGATTTTTTTTTCTTTTTTTTATATATGATTATAAAAAAAAAAGTTAAAAAAGGAACACTACACATACATAAAGGCTCTTGCAAAGTTACGTGCTGGATTGAAATATTTTTTTATGAAGCCTACTACTACTTATATAGAAATGTAGGTCGCAAATTCTTAGTACTCCTGTTAATCCTTCGTGCTTGCTAGTGGTACGAGTGGCTTAATTTATGTAAAGCAATACGTGAGTTTCGATCCAGCAACCACACGATCGCAAATCCGACGCCCCAGCCATTAGGATACCACCGCTTAAAAAATACATTAGACACAACATTGCTTTTAATATTTACATTACATACCTGACAATCTACAGACAGACACCACGTACATAGTATGTTAGATATCTCTCCACCAATCCGTACTCCTGATCCTTACCTCATACAACCTGAGCCGAAGTATTTCCTATTTAAAATGCTGGACCGATACGGCATTGTTTGCCTATCTCCAGTTAGTGTCAGATCCCATATATTTGTGGTACTTTGTGGTGCAGCATGAGATTCCCTAAATTCCTCCCGACTAAGATCTCAGATAGTTTTGTTCAGATTTTCTATGGTATTATTCACGTATGTGAAATTATGTTGAATCGGTGAACGAAACGAGAATGTGAGGTATTTCAACCTATATTTTAAGTATTAAGTAGGTTTATAAGATTTTCTAATAGGAAAGTGTTACTTGTGCATGAAAAACCAGACTTTGAACCACTAGGTCACCACGACATTTTTAATAATTAGTTTAATTTATTTATGTTACGGCTTTAAAACACAAAGCTGAAAAGTTAACTTTTAAACCACCATTATTCATCAAAATATGAATAATTTATTAAATATAGTCTCTTCTAATATCGTATTCTGAACGATTCTACTAAATTAGGATTTCAATTTTATAAATAAACGTTTATTAAGAATAGACTTTAAATGACCATGATATACATACACACATAGATACAAGAGGTACCTCCTGCGCATGCGTGAATTAATTTGACAGAATACAATAAAAAACACATACCATTTACATTTAACTATCAACTGGTCCATCACAAATATAATATTTTACACATAAAACTATTCAAGAAACTCATCTTATCGATAACAACAATTTTATGAGACACCCAGTGGTCAAAAATAACGTAAGCTACACAAAAAATTAACAAGAGGTGTAATAAAAAACAAATTCTAAAAATCGATTAAAAATTATGGGCCATCAAACAGTGTCACCGCAGGGAAGACAATTATTTGAAACTCCGAAAGATATTGTACACTTAAATATCGATACATAAAAAAATTAATCAAATGTGTATAATCAATTCACACATAACGGTTTGAAAATTAAAAGTGGCTTCTTAAAATTAGAATATCATAAAATCGGTTCGGTCAGATTTCAATCGAAGTTATTGTCGTAAACTGTTTAATTTACAATGTATGGTAATCTTGAATTTCAATTGGAGGGGCTCCTGAACGAGACCCTTCCGTGGCCGTTCGTCCCGACTGACACACATAATTATGTATGACATGAAGTCATACAGTGATCTTTGACAGTCGTTATTTCATTACTTGTAAAAAATCCGCTAGGGTCGCTCCTTTCGCTTAAGGTCTATCTGGCAATTTCAAACAATTGCCGGCCAGTAGCTTGTCTCTCATTGGTGGCGAATGACAGATAAACCTTATGCGACATTATCGACCCTAGCGGATTTTTAATACGTAATATCCCCCATTCTGACAACCAGTCTTACCATAGGATACTGTATTACCCAGTCAAATGGGTTGTGGAGGTCAGATAGGTGGTCGCTTAATGTAAAATATGATTCAACTAAATCCAGTAAGACTGGAAGTCGACCCCAACATAGCTTAGGAAAAGACTCGGTAGATGATGTATGGTAACGAAGAACTGCGATTGTTGACATTACGACTCTGCTCACCCGACTCTCTATCCGGGGTTTCTGAAGGCTGATCAATTGAATCAGGGTTATGATCGGTTGCCCAAAATACTTGCAACCAGCAAGAAACCAACGTGCTTGAAATGAAGATTGAAAGGTGGTTAACAAATTTTCGTGTGGATACGACGAAAACGCCACTTTTATCACCCTTAATATTTTCTTGCGGCTTTGAATGAAACCCCTCTCTACCCGTGATTATCATAAGAGGCGACTTAAGGATTCTATACAAGGATAGTGGGCAGCAGCGTTCTGCTAAAGAACAAATTTAGAAGTGCGGTCACCAACCCGCTTGTCCAGTGTGGTGACTAGTGCATCATAGCGCTCCATAGCACACAGCACTTGATTCCCACACTACGGAAGGCGGAGGACCAGGTGTTGTCGCGCAACTTGGGAGAGGTTTATACCTCTCCTCCGCCTGTCTCAGTCGACTGATGAACATAGGTTTAGCAATGGACTGCGATAAGCTACGAAGTAGTGAGTTCATTGAATATTTCTTATTAAATAGCAGCGTCATTTCTTTTTAAAATGAACTTTTTAAAGCGCCCACATTAGGTGTACTAGAAATAAAAATAGTCATTTTGATTTAGATTTTTGATAGCGGGGTTTTCTTTTTTTACACGTTGGAAATCTTCATGGACTTCGTCCGCCATGGAAAAGTGTACCAACTAAAACCATTGGAGTGCTTCTCCATTCTCTTTTTACTGATTTAGATTGATAAAATATTTATTGAAATAAATATGTTTTGTGAAGCCTTAGAGTATTGACCTTTTTAATAATATATCTAAGATGTCATGACAAACACATGAGGTGATACTTCTATCTTCTATAAACTTATTTTATTCGGTCTACGTTCCTTTACTGTATTCTTAAAATAACATAATTATTTTAACACGCTGTATCGCCTTCACGTATAAGGCAATTCGTTTAAATAAACACCCCCCGTAGCTAATATTATGACATTTAGATAATGTATGCTAAATTTATGCATATTACTAATATAATTGTCTCATTCGTATTTTATGCACCAATTGAACTTTGATAGTTTCGGATTTGCATCAAAATATTTTTACTTATCAGAGAATATTCAGTTATATTTTTCTTTATTGTTTGCCGCGTTTTACAAAAAAGTATAATATAATAGTGTTGTTCGAGATTATGCATATGTTTTTAGAGAATGGCACCTATTAAAATACAATAAAATATTTTGGACAGGATATAAAAAATATACAATTGATACGTATTTTTGTGTTGTGGTTGAATTTGTATGTATGAACATGTATTTCATATAATTTTATATTGATTTGATTTGATGATTTACATAATATTTTTCTCTGATTAACATAAAATTAGCCTCATTGAATTTTCATGTCATCATAGTATGTATTTATTTAGGTGTTGACATGTTTTACTACACAACTAAAATTCCTTTTTTTTTTCTTTTTTGTGTCGTATCGTGGCAACCCAAAACAAATCCCTACTAAAATAAACTGTCCAAAACATACTATTCATAATCAAAGGGATTTTAAAAATACATGGAAGGAGAGTACTAGTGTATAACATTTTATGAGACTTTTACTGTATTGTGACAAACGGTAATTATTGTGGACAAGTGTAAAATAATATTGTTGTGTAATGGCCGCCGTGGACCGCGGTGAGCAATAATTGAATTTATTAATTTTTCGTTTTATTATGCGTCTTGTTACCGGATGTACCTACATAATAATGTGATGAGATTTATTAGTTAGATACTTTTTTAACATTTGTTTTTAATTTTGATGATGAAAAAACCTGAAAAAAATATTTACATTCATAGATACTATTAAATCAAGTATTAGTTTTAAAAGATAGCAATTAAAAGGTGCAATGTTTTGAATCCTTTTACTAATCTATACCTCTATTATAAAGTTGAAGAGTTTGTTTGAATAGGCTAGTTAAAAAAAATCATCGGACTTCATTTTAGATTAACTTCACCGTACATACCTAATTATATTTAAGGGGTCTTATTAAATGAAAAATAAAATAAACAAATAATTGCCTTGTCAACACAATTAAGTACAATGAAAGAAAAAAGTGTTATCTGCTCTCATTTCGCGACGTCTATTACACTGGCGTGCAAATAAATCATCACCATCTTTGGCTATAATGATGCGATTTTTTGACACAGTGTGGTGCAATCTCAATTGGTCCGATGTGTTTCCTCGTTAAAATCGGCAACTGTCTTGTACAGGTGAATACAGTTGTAAGACCGCTTTGTTGATTTGTATGCGATTTTTTTGCTCGAAATGTTTTAAGGGTGTTATCTGTGGTCGTTTTGCAAATTTTTGTGTGATTTTCTTCGGATAACGTTCGTAAATTGAAGCTTAAGTTTTATTTTATTTGCTTTTGAACTTGTACTTTTGATTTTTGAACGTTTGGCAGTGAATTGAGATCGTTATTTCTGTTTCACAAATCTCCTTGTATGTGAGAGGTAGTTTATCAGTAACGATTTCTGCATTTTAGCGAATTCCATTGAAATGTCATATTCCAAAATAATCGGATATAGGTTGGTATAACAATAGCACCCTTGTTAAAATGTGCTTCTAAGATTTTTGAATATTTACTACATAAATACCTATTATTATTCAAAAGATTTCAACGTTCTTAAAAAAATTGTTTTATTTTAATTTTTTTTCGGATATTGCTTTCACATACTAAAAATAACCCTTAATATATCACGCATCATTTAACCGACCAACAAACACGCCATGTAACAATTTAATCCAAAACACGATCGACTTGACATCCCGTCAAAATTAATCACCGCTGTCTCCGCCAGTACTGTTCAATAACACAAAACTGTCATTATCCCACTAACGAGGTACATTTCTTTCGTGCCACGTGAACACTCCGCTTTATCGGGAAATGGGTGACCACTGCGAAAAAATTTGATTTGTTACTCAGACAGACTTCAATTAAATTGAGTGACAAAAATCATGTCGAAATTATTTGGTAACTCACACACTGATTACTCTCTTTATATTTTGTACGATAAGGTTCATTTTCGCTTGGCGCATGGAGTGTGACAATAAGAACGGAAAGAGTTAATAATATCAATTAAATCTGTTAAGGCTTTATTGTGTTGTACCATTTCGTGTACTGTTATGTGTATTTACATTGTTAGTCTGAATTTTTGTGTTTTTTTAGTGTTAAATGGATTATGGTTTATGGCCTTTAATTACAGTAAATATGTATGTGTTATAATGATTTACTGAGAAAACTAATTGCTTGCTGTGTTTACACATAAAGTTTGTTTTGAATGTAGTATCAGATTTTTAGAAGTCTTAAGTTATTCATTTAAGTTTCGGTATTGATTTATTGTATCATTATGTACTTACAATTAAATTTGATGATTTCCATGTTCATCTGAATATTGTCTTGAAAAAATAAAACTTTTTGAAGGAGACTTCGTTAGTATAGTCAATAGTCAGTTTTTAATATTGGAGAAAGAGCAAATGTCAAAACTGACTTACAACCTATTGTAATCTATGTCTTAAATGGTATTAATTTGTACTTGTCAATTTAGTCACCAGGATTAAAAAACAGAAGATATGTCCTTTGATTTCCTTGTTTTATGAGTTCATTGACATATCTTTAACAAAGTGACACCATACCTTGTTGTCGTTACTTAAACAATTTCAACAAACATACAAAGTAATCAATGGGGATTCTAAGAAGTTGATCTCATTTGACTAATCACAAAGGAAACAGTAGTTCACAGTAGCTACACAATTCAGATAAATATTCACTTTTGAATTTCCTGTCAAAGAAAAAACAACCTTATTATTTGACAAACAAAATTAAAATTCTAGTTTGTTTCTTAGGGATCTAGCTCAGTGTGGCCTCATGAATAATTATGGAAAAAATTCATGGGAAATAAAAATTTCAAGAAATGCTCAGAGTAGTAAGTTCATGAATATTTAGTTTTTCTGTTTGCTTGTAAACACTGTTTGTCCGTTTCTTATGTTGTGTTATAAGATATTTGAATATTTTTTACTTTTTATTTGGTTTTCTCTACTTTTTGACAGCTGCGAGTTTTGAAAACGCTGATTGAAAATGGAATTAGTGACAACATTCTTTATTTTCAATTGTAACGTAATGCTTGTTTATTTCATATAATTAGAATACTTGGAAACGTTTTTTCTTCATAAGTGTGTTATAGTAAATATGTTATAGTATGGCTAGCTAATAGTAGGTATATGATTTTTTAACTAACTCTACGGATTTGTATAAGATTGAATTTAGAAGTCTGGAAATGAAACTACAGAAAATATAAAGGCACTCGCTTTTTATTATTTTTTTCTGTCAAATATATTAAAATTTACTTATAAACGTAAAAAATGTAAACACATAGATTAAAAAATATCGTATCACACTGATAACAACAAAAATATGTTTCAAAAATGACAACTTGATGAGTACTACAGGCTTACTTGAAAACAACGAACGCTTACTTATTATTTGAATTTTATGGAAAACAAAAACCTAGAAAATACATTACAAGATTTAGACATTTTATAGATAGATAGACAGATTATCAACATTATACAAAAAATATAGTATTTTGTGGCTACGAAAACGATTTGTTTAAATTGTTTTACTTATTAAAAATATTATTTTTATTATTTTATTAAGTAAGCCTGCTTTTTGAACTACACTGAATAACATTTTACTATCAACTATTTTGGCCAAAGTATAATAACATCTTATTTATTACCTTACATATTTACAAGAATGTGACGTTTACTGGACTAAAGTATTTGCTCATTATTGTCAAAATTTCATGGCACCATTATTTAGTTGAGAAGTTTCTATCATAAAAATATTTTTTTAACTTTTAATTATTTTTGGAAATAATAATTCATTTATCAAAAATATGGGATTATTCTTATTTAATGTAGTTAAGGCACCAGAAAATAAATACTTAATTATATTACTGGAATGAAATGAGCATTGGAATGTTTCAATGTTTAAAAAAATCTTCAACAAAATAAAAAATAACAAAATAATAACACAAGCATATCAAAATTAAAATTACGCTAGATTAAAAACTAAAATCTTAATAAGTACCACTTAAAAAAAATAAAAAAAATGACTCATTACAAACTGGCCTACGTGCTAAGGAAATAAATACTTAATTATAAGTAAATAAAACAAAACTAATTTTTTACAAGACTCTTAAATTTGTACATTAAATTTTGAGCTTCATTTTAACTGGCCTTCAATCCCATTATAATTAAATTAACTAAAATGGTAAAACATACACTGGCACTTTTTGTAGAGGCTGTGTTACGACATAGCTTTAACCTAATCAACCAAAAAGGTTTTAAGTACAAGCAGAAACTATAATTAAAAATATATTATCAGAAAAAGAAAGAGTTTTAATTTGGAATTTAACATAATTTCAGCTATGTCATGAACACAATTCGGAAATAAAATCGTTTGTACCTACATATCTATAGATATAGGTACAATAACGATGTCACTCCTCTAATTTTCTACTGTACTTTGCTTTACTACTTACAGCTATAAGTCCATGACTTGAATTAAAAACTAAATAAACACTAATTATTTATGGTAAATAAGATCAGGTCATCAAGAAGAAAGGAATGTGATCAGCTAAATACTGTATGGCGTGAAGGAGTATTAACAAGGATATTAAAATATTATTTACATATGAAAGAAGACCATGGCTGTACTGCATTATACAAAATAGACTAAGTTTTTAACCAGTCATAGGCACTTCTTCAGTCCTTTTGGGGACAAGCGAGAGATCTAAAGGATTCTTCATCATGTCTTTAGTGTTATCTTCGCTTAAATCAATCGACAGTTCAGGTTCTGAATCGCTACCTTCATCATTTTTCGGACTTCTAAATATCATAGCCGTTGACTTAATGGACAGGTCTATGGGCTGGTCCTGGTCAATGGCTACACCGGCTACTGCTGGTGAATGGAGGAGCAAGTCTCCACCGTTGAGGTTGTGCCAGGTCGCAAGCCCAGGTGGAGCTGATCTCATAGACTGCAGAGGAGTTGGTAAGTATGGTACACTCCTTGGCGAGAAGCTTGGTGGCACTGATACTGTTCCAAAAGGCGATGGTGGCATAGTGGGCTTCCGTTTTCGATCTTTGCTTTGATTTCTCATCGCCTGTAACCGCACATCTTTATCGCTGCTGGGAGAAGATGCTGGTCGGAAGATGCTAAGCCCACTTGTGCTTCGTGAACTATTATCGTCTTCAGGATCAGCTGATGATGCGCCTGAGTCTGATGGAGACACGCTTTGTCGCGTCACATCTTCAGTAAAGTGATTCTTTTCAGAATTCTTGTAATACTCTGCTAGTGCTGCCGCCGGGAGGAGATTGGTAGGCAGAAATGATGGGTTCATGGACGAGTTAAAATTAGGCGGAGATTTACTGGTTTGCATATGCTGTATATGTTGCTGTTGCTGCTCCTGGAGAAGGCAGTGGATCTTGAACCAGTTTGATCGTCGACCGTATCTTGAGCCCGATTTTGACATGCCGACTAGTAGACATTTCCGTAGCCTGCAAGCTTTGCAAGCCGTTCTATTTTTCTTATTGATGACACACTCCCCGTTGTTCTTGCACTCCGATATCGAAGACAGGTTGTTGTACGTTCGCCCAAAGAACGACTGTAACAAAACAAACATACTCGTTAGATTATATTAATAGTGTCACATGGGAATATGACAGGTATATGCAAAACAGGCATTCGATTTCTCGGGAAAGCGTCCACGCCAATTTTGGTGTACACGGCCACATTAATTTAGTTTAAAATATCGACGGACTTCCGTCGGCATCGCATAAGAAACAACAATTTATAAGCGATACAGTTAAAACGAATCATCTGTTGGCCCATTCAATTCGGTTCGTCCCTGCACGGAATTAAAAATTACATTTTTCAAAAAGTCATCATAAAGAGCAATGCGAGGCGTATTAAAATCTGGGTCAACGCGAATAAGGTCGTATCTCACACTTAATATTACAGAAGTGAGCATCGCTACGGGTATGTTGCGTCCTGCAACGTAAGTAATGGGGGTCTTTTGCGAATTTTTCGTGAATAAATTTGGAAGTTACCCCGCTGCGAGCGGTCTCGGGTCTCTTCTTACTCAATTAAACTCGTACAAAAGCGTAAAATATGTGATTGTGCTACGGTTTCACTCTGCGCCGCCGTGTGGTCGGTGCACTTTCAGCAGTAAATAACGATGTGCCTCATTATTTTGGATTATAACAATATTTTGGATTGCAATATGCGTTCATTGGTACACATATTGTTTGCACGCAGTTGTAAGAATTTGAATTTTAATATAAAATTTTTCTTTCTAATTAGGATCAACCAATATTATTGGTTTTAATTAAAACCAGTGTAAAAATATGTTTAGTCCTGTAAACTTGAACCGAATAAAATTTAATGAACCATTCAAATGCGTGCCTAAAATAAGAAGCAAGGTCGCAACAAATTACGATAATCAAGATGTCATAGAAACTGTAACAAGACATTTTCAACACCCAGAGATAGACATTTATGGCTAGTGGAACCGGTATTCTCGAAATTATTTGTATACTAAAAGATGGGTGAACACGTATTCCATCTACGCAGAAAAGTAATGTTATGTACATTTGAGCAGTAGCATTGTTAGTCACGGTTGCGTACCGTGCCCTTTTTGACTTGGCCGGGAGGATACCGAGTAAATTGAGGTAATTTCGCGAACGCTATGTATGTGAGTCACTAGATTAGAAATTTCAGATAACTCCGTCTTCCTTATGGGCGAGCTGCGTTACAGATAGTGTTCTCTAATTGAGCCTCGTTGCGTAGAGTACGTGATGTGGTTTCATTCTGTTATTATATAAAATAATCGTGCAATAATGGGCACTGACCATTTTCCACGAAATAATTGGAGCTTTTCTTTAAAGCATTATATTTTTTGTTTTGAATATTTTGTCAACTAAAACTGCAAAACAAAATAGTAACATAAACATTGTGTTTGTATAAGCTGATAAAATATCCCCAACAACAACAATAATCACCATTTTGAAACGGCGATAGAGAATGTCGAAGCCCACACATCGCTTATAAATTCAAACTGATCGTAATACTGACTAGTGGCGCCATCTGTCACATTATTCATGAGCTACTAGAGCGATTTACATAATAATATAAAGTTATATCATCGATCGAGAATCGATTGGAACTGCTTGTATTTCAGCGCAACCCATAAAATTTGACGACTTGATTTGCGCTGATAACCCTCTGTTTGCGCTAAAGTTTGCGTCAGAATTCAAATCTAACTATTAATAACTTAAATACCGTATTTACTTGACAGAAGTAAGCGGTTAAGTGAGCTAGTTATTTGACGTAAGTACCTTTTAATTTATAGTATCTATTATAAAACCAGTCATTACTTTACGATGGTGGGAAAGGGCAGCTATAAGCCCTGGTAGTTCACTAAAACGTGTAATTAAGCATTATAATCTTCAATCGTTCCATGAATGTCATATTACAATAAGATTGACATTAATAGTACACGAATATAATTTACGAGTGGCCACACACTCGTCATAATGCACAGACATACCGCACAGTATGCAAATTGGTTGTAAAATCACCAAATTGAATAATCTTAGTGATTTATGTTCGATTGCAGAGGTATTAAATATTCGCTGGCCAACGGATTATTTAATGAGTTGCATTTTACGCATGACTGAGTTTTGTCTTTAAATTAAAAGTGCAATGATATTCGTGCTTTCTAAATCTACTTAACCTTGAAAATAATGAACAAAAAAACCATCTCCTTGAATCAGTCTAAATAATGCTGCGTTGAAGTCCGTTAAATTAAAAGATCGAAATATACATACAGCGGGCATGACTTAATTCAATAAGATCGAACCCGGGACCTCAGAGCTAGCGACCCTTTGGAAACCGGTCTGTACGCCACTCGACCACGTAGGTCGACATATAATATGTTTAGAGAGAAGCAAACTCACAATCTCACTAACTTTGTGATTAAAGATCCTTATATAAACCCACAACTATTTATATTCTACAACAAAAAACGGTATCTCAATTACATAGTCTGCTTGTTTTGATGACGCTTAAAAAGGAAGCTGTTTAGCTTTTAAAAATAGTCAAGTCAAGTGTAAGACCTTGACACATAGATTATCTGATGGGCGTTCAAGTGGTAGCCAAACAGGAAATGTCAGAATAATCAGGTTTTAAATAATTATGAGTAAAAGTGTATGTTAAAAACTTATTATATTTTGTACATTGTTATCGTTATGTTTAACTAGCTACGCCCCGGTGCGGTTTAATAGGTAACTTAGTTTACCAGGTCAAGAAGTAGCCTCTGTTAATCCAGGGTATTTTGAAATTGTTGCCTCTTGATGAAATTTGGCATGAAGCTCGAGGCCAAATTTAATTAAAAATGGTACAGCCGTTTGAGCTTGAAAAGGTTACAAACATACACACACTCACAAACTCTCGCTTTTATCATATTACCGATAAGCAACAACAAATACTACCGTAAATTATTTTAATAAGAAAGTATAATAATGAAAAAGATCGGGAAAATCCAGTTTAATGTAGATATGTAGGTGTTAAAATATAATAAGCATTATGTTGTTATATAATAATGCTACATTAACGAAATGAAAAATTCGGATTTACGTTACGATTTACGGTGGCAGTTTTATCTATTGACCGTGCATATTTTAAGTTATTTTGATATATATGTAATAGAATTTATAAACTATATTTATTTATATAAATTGTTTTGTAACCGTAATTAAAAACACAGAAGAATAATTCAAAAATGTAATTAAAAAAATAAACACATCCTAACATCAGAATACAATTTTAAAACACCTGTGAACATTATTACAAGAAAATATGGACAAAGTAAAACATATGCGGTGCTTACAAAGCGCGTGTCTAATTAAAAATGTTAGCCGATCGCCGGCCGTCATACAAGTAACACAGAAGACTTACTCTATGAACAATTTACTTTACTTTATACAGGATTAATTTAAAAGGAGTGCATATATTATACGAGGCAAACAGGTGCATAAAACTGAACAACTTTTCCCCAGGAACATAGTTGGAAATCATAAAAATGAAAATCAACTTTTCATACAAACATAAGTCACGTGACCTGTCACTTTGTATGAAAAGTTCATTTTCCTTTTAAATTAATCCTGTATTAGTTGGATTAAAGAACTTGTTAAAATATTGCATGAATACTATTTTTATATACTATGGTCTCATTAAGAGTTATGGAGCAAAATAATTGAAAATAATTTAGTTTGGTAGTCTTCCCCGAAACGAACAAGAAAAATTCTATAGCGAAAACTTCTCATACATAAAAAAAAATATTCTGATGAATTCCATTCCTTGCATCTCAAACACTGTCTGTGTCTGTAACTACACAATTTAAATTCCATTTTCGAACGTCCCTTTAACGGTTCAGCTACAACTTCAAGGGTCGGATGAACTGGTATTTCTGTTAACAAATTTTACAATAATTTATAAGATCCTAGTTAGCCCTTTATTTACGATAGTGCGTTTGGTCCATATCAGGTTTAATCGATGAGGTGTATGGCTGTATGTTAACTATTCTCTCTAACAAATAGTCGGTACTTTGAATATATTGTTAATGGTTCCAATGCTATACATAAATGAGAATTAAGATGATAATCTAAGTGTGTTTTTATTGTAATTAGGCCTTAGAGGAAACATTGCAATGAATAAAGAAAGTATTTTTCCTGGCTGTTTCCTGGCCTACGGGGTCTTTTAACAATGATTTACTGAAAGTATTCTTATATAGGTATGTGACGTTAGTTAAATCCAACGGTAATACAAATTTTGTAACTGTGTAAGTACATAATGGTTGTTTATTTAAATGAATGAAGAAGCGAAATATTTTCAAGTATTCATTAAGATTTTGATACTTGTAACTTTATTGCTGTGTGTTCAATGTAATACTACAGTACTACTGTTATTATTTGAGTTGTCAAATAATAACAGTAGTAATGTTGATTTGTTAAAGATTTTGGTAGGTACTGTTAAAGTTCTTAGTCACACAACAGCCACAACTTTTTATAACATTTTACAACCTCAACAATACATTCATAAAGCCACAAGATAAATGATAGTAGCGTAAAATTCTCATATATAAACCTATCACGATGCAAATCTACAAAATGACAAATGTTAGAAGAATTTTGGTGCTTGCGTGGGCGGATTCTAAGTTCCCACGGCCCGTGAATAAACCACTGCTTTCCTATCACACAAAGATATGCTGACTCGTCTCTTTTATTAAGATTATATAAGATTTATTTATGTTTAAATTTTAATATATTCGAAGATTTATTCGAATTAATACCGCCGTTAATCATATGAATTAGTGGTTGATATTTGATCTTAATATGTTGTAAGGCAGGTGCTGTGTTTTTATTAAATGCTTTGGACGAGAATTTTGAGGAACACCTGCAAGAGATTGAAAAGAAGTCGCCCACGGTGTGATGTACTACATCTTAATTTAAGGATAGTCTTGCGGGCTTTACTTAATAGCCAAGACGGACAAAACAATAATAATAATCATAATATCTTGGGACAGCTCACACACGGCCATCTGATGTACTATGACAACCAGAAAACTGAACATGCTTATACACTTTTAAATACATAAACATTATAGATAAATAACAGCCAGACACAGAATAAATGATCGTGCTCATCACGAAAAGATTTGTCCTGGGTGGGAATCGAACCCACGACCTCCAGCTTAGCATTCAGGGTCATTAACCACTATAACATCAACACAAACTATAATGTTTTTACTTTTTTGGAAAAGCTCATACTTCTTCGCAGATTCTGGCAATTAGTAAATTATGTAGGTACCCTATATGAAATGTTCATAAAATAAAGGAATTGTTTTCTGATTTATGTGATTGCTAACCATATCAGAGTGATACATTTATTTCCTGCTACTTCTTCCATCTCTCAACCAGTGCTGGGCACAGGCCTCTCCCCATGTAGAGAAGAGATGAGCATGTATCATCGCTTACTTTTTACAAAAATGAAATCAGTTTTATTTAACATAATAATTTTGAGGAAGAGTGATCTATATGTCCATAACATACACCACATTATTACATTCAGTGAACATATTTTGCACATTTAACCCAACAGCGCTCATGCGGTCACATTAAGTATTGTGTTTCAAAATGACGCGTTTTGACCCAAAAATTGTGTAACGCTGTGGCTTTCAATGTGATTCATGTTTTTGCCCTAGTGGTTCTCCGTAACACTCGAAATAATAATGTTAAGTTATCCGGTAACTGTCAAACTTGATTTTTAAGTTATTATAAATAATTATTTCTATATTTTTTTTTTTTTTTCAAAAATTAGCAAAATTTTCATGCACTATTTTATATGTTGCTGAATATGCAAGTAGTCTCAAAATCGATACAAATACAAATATTATAAAGCTGAAGAATTTGTTTGTTTAGCTGAACGCACTAACCTTAGGATAAGGACTTCATTGTTAGATAGCCCATTTATCGAGGAAGGCTTAAACGAAGCCCACCTGGGCAAAGCCGTAAGCAAAAGCTTGTATTAGATAAATGAGCATAGTTGATAATAAAAGAAAAACTGACCCAATCTCTGAATAATAGAAAAGTATTCAGACTCCTGTACTCTGCCAAGTAGCCTTCGCAATCAAGTAAAGTAGTAATCAAAATAATCATAATATATTAATCATGGCCTACATAAGTTCCTGCTTGCCAATAACGCAAGAACATAAACTTAAATGAATAATATTCTTATTGAGTCGATAGCAATCTTAATTATCGATTATTATCGATGTTAATAATTATTATTACTGACAAATAAATCAGCGATTGAAATATCGAACAACTCGATTGGCGCAGGAGTCATATTATTGGATTGTTGAGCTACCACGTGTTTTTGTAAAATTATTTTCTCGACTAATACGAGATACATTTCAAGTAAAATTACTCATACACCACATAAGTGCAAAATTTGCAAAATTTTCTAAATATTTTCACTTATTTTGATTTAACCAATCTATCGACTTTTGCCAAAGATATCGCATTACAAACATACATCAATATGCAGCATGCATAATATACAAAAAAAAACGTAAAGTATCATCTCTTCATTAAAAATATGAATAAGTATCTGACTTAGTAGATATGTCACCTCAGAAATTAAGAGAAAAAAATCAGTTGAGAAAAAAAAATGAGTTTAACCTCGTAACAATGTCGATACTTCAACAAAACAAGAATAATAACAGTTCCACCGTATTGGGACGGTAGGCCATTATTTATTAGTATCTCACCATGGCGTCTTCAACACCAAACTTTCCATACATTGCGGCTTACTTTTTATCACACATTATTAATGACAAGACATAATGGCTGTTATTTTCAACAGACGACCTATAAACCTTATCAATATTCAGAACAAAAATGGCGTTAGTCATAAATCTCAGGTTTGTTGTGAAGATATCGGGCTTGAACGACCGTAGACAATAGTTCACGATCGATAATGACCGATCGGTGGCAAGTGCCATGGTCACTCGTGTTCTCACGGCATAATAGTGGTCGCTCAGACCGAAGGTTGTTATTGAGGGTTGAGCGATTAGCGATTTCAAAAAGCGAAGACAATTAATTTAATAATAAATTTTCATTTTGTTATAATTCTTTTTTAATGGTGTTATAATTATATTATAATAAATAAATAAATAACTCTTTCTTCTTCTTCCTGCCCTTATCCCAATCATATGGGGTCGGCGCAATGCGTATAAATAACATAATACCTAATAATAATACATCGACATTTAAATACCTAAACAAAATACCCTAATTTACAAAACCAAAATTGAAATTCTATTTTTAATTTAATAAAATATAATCAAGTGTCTGTTTCAAAATTTTTTTTTGTTTCTTATTAAAGGCACACTAGGCACTTATTTCCTTCAGTAATATCAGTCACAACTTATCATTTTTAATCGCTACCCGCTCCGCTCATGACTAAAGTCGAAGGTCACCAAACGAGCGATCCATGCCGCGGGCGATGCGTGCATTTGGTAGCAGCGGCGCATCACTGATCGCACCGACCTATATCCAGGCAAATAACATGGATTATGTAATTATTCTCTCTACTTTGTATTCAAATTGTTACAATGCTTTTGATTGTTGAAATAGATGGTTTTTTTTGTGTATTTCGTTATGATCTGAAGGTAGTTAGGCAGAATTGCTAGATAAATTAGTTATACTGTGGTGTAGGCTAGTCAGCACGAAAGTTAGCTATTTATATTTCGCAGCATTTTTTTGTGTTATTGCGTGTTAAATTATGTGTATGTTATGTGTAAACGACTAAAGGGGCTCGTGGCTAAGTGTAAGCCGTACGCCGTAAAGGTTAAGCCTCGCTCGCCGCGGTTGGTCTGTGGATGGGTGGCCATTTTGTAAATAAACGAGAGCCTACCGTGCCACCGTATGCACGTTAAGCCGTTGGTCCCGACTGATATACAGTAATCTTTGACAGTCGTTAATTCCGTACAATTCTGACAACCAGTCTGTATTACCGCAATGGGTTGTGGAGGTCCAATAGTCATTCGCTCCACGTAAAGTACGGTATTCACCTAAATCCTGTAAGACTGGACTGGCACCAACATAGCTTGGGTAAAGGCTACGCAGATGATTATGTGTAAATATATTTTTTCGGTCAAATGCTACAATTAAATGGTTACTATATTACTTATAATTGACTGTATTTTATACAGAACAAATTTAATAAAAGATTATAGTAATGGTAAAATGAATCGTGCACCTTTTGCACCAAACCAACAGAGATTCTAAACCTTTTTATAAAACAGCACTTATTTATAATTGGTCAAATTAGCGGAATAATATATAGTAAAGCAGGTTGATATATCAAACAAAATAATGTTGGGCCCCGGGGCGATAAGGTTGACCCCACCAGTGTCGGGTTGCGCAACCAGGGAGCGTCCTGATGTATGGCTCGCGATTTCTGCACACGATTACACATTAAACTTATTACACACTTACATAACTTAAAGATACGCATAAAGATATGGAATTTATATATTTTTAAGTTATATTCTGTAACTTGAGCGGGTACGTTGGCGGGTTATTTATAATTGGGAGGTTCTATGACCGTCTTGCAAGGTGTTGAATTCGATTACCGACTAAAATATTTTTAGGTTTTTCAGTATGTTTGTGGAAAAATAGGATTTAAAAATCTTGTGTTTAATAGCACTAGTTGAAACAGAGCCGTGTTACATTTTACCTAATGTGAAAATAAATTTCCCTTGTTATAATTATTAGACTACTAGAAAAATACTTTTTAAGGCACTTTCTTCTAAATACTACTTATTATAAGATATACTTCTTAGTAAGAATATAAGAAAAACATATTACTTTAAGGTCAAGTGGGGTATGAGTGTATACGGGGAAAGAGAAACAGTCGTTTGAAACTCAAAAACTATAAACCATAGCTCCATTGTAACTTGGTTGATTAATAGTATTTTACATATAATCAATATAAATTAATATGACTGAAACAAAAATCCCGTTGAAGGATTTCCAAAACTCGACTTCTCATAATAATATAATAGCAATAACCAAAAACATAATTTCTAAAATGAAGAATGTTTCTCTTGCCCCAACTGACTCTATGTATAAATATCACCTTAAGACAATTCTTATTGGAAATATATTTCTTATGCATCATTATGTCTGATGGTCCGAAGTATTGATGACGTATAAACCTAAATAATAACGGCAGCTTTCCCTATAAAACAAATTGATTTTCTTGTTATCTTAACACAAAACATATTTCAATCACTTAAATTAGTGATCGAATACAAAATTAAATATTCACACATTTTCTTTTATATATTGGTCCATAAACAATCCAGAGGTTTTTGTTGCCCACGCGCACCCAAATGTGTATCGGAAAGAAATTTTGTATGTGACCTGCGCCTACGCATGCGACCTCAGTCTATGCATATGGCGTAACCCACTATGGTTGCCGATGCATTTTAGTTTGATATGAGTATTGACAATAAAATGAGCATTAAATTATTATAAGTTGCGTACTTATGCATGTTTTATTTATTTCAATGTAATAAAATAAACTGCTTAAATTAAACTTGTTGATATTATGGAGAAGATATTTTGTAATAAAGGTATTTGAAAATGTCTAAAAAAGTAAAAATATTATTATGTTTGTTTATAGTAGAAAAGGGTAGAGGTCTCGTCACATAAAGCTAAAAAGCGCTGATCACCGTTATTGCTTACTGCTTTTGTAGAATGACTACCTCGTTGGTCTAGTGGTCGCGAGCGCGACTGCCGTGCACGAGGTCTCGGTTTCGATTCCCGGGTCAGGCGAAAAATATTAACTGAGTTTAGAAATCCTCAGTACCACTCGAAGTCAGGAAGTGTGGCAGTGTTAACACTCCGTGCCTCGGAAAGCACGTAAAGCGGTTGGTCCTGCACCTGATCCCTCTCCGGTCGTGTCGGTCAACCGTCCCATCGGACAATGAGAGTGAAGGAACAGAGAGTGCTCCTGTGTTTGCGCACACACTTGTGCACTATGATATCTCCTGCGTTCATGGCTGATCTCACTAGAGATTGGCCGCTGAGGCCGTATTTCGGTCTGGATATTATATACTTGGCAATGAACCTACATCAAACATAAAATTATTGAAATAGGTACCAATACTTATTTTAGCATCTTAAAAAGCGTGTCCAAAATTTGTAAATACAAGAAGAAAGTCAATTAATCTTACACGTAATCGCAATCATAAAATACAATAACATAATTATTATTGCCAGCCCTAAAATTGACTATATTTTGTACAAACGTACACATCACATCGAAGTACAATTATAATATTTTAGCATTTTTATAATGTCGTCTTTTATTTTAATTAAAATTGATTAAAATCGAATTGGGTATTGACAGGTCGTAATTAAGTGAGATGTCGTATGCATAGATAATGTTACTAAAATGCTTACCTACTCTATGGGCGTGCTATAAAAATGTGTTATAGCCACGCAACTGGAAAAATGATAAATATGACAGCAAGGCAATAAACGGCCGAAGAGTTTAATGGATAACTATTTTAAAGGTAGAAATAGTAAGCTGCGATTACAATGAAACACATAATTGTACTGGTCTGGGTGTTTGTGTTACCTTCGTTGTCTCTGATTCCATAACAAAAGTGCTTTAGCTACGAGTACATACTTCGGATTCGGAGCAGCAGCGGGGGTCTTTGTTTTATGATATGTTTAAATGTGCACATGTAATAGTACATTACCTATTTAGTGAAAAAGTTTAATCACACAGAAAGTATAAGGTTTTTTTTTATAAAGTCCATTTACATAATCCCCTTTTCTCAGCTGTATGCGGAATGTCCGGGAAAAGCTGCGGTTCATAAATCGACTGCCTACTCGCGTTTAACATTCCTTCGCCGATACGGTTTCGTCAATGAATTTTAAATTTGAAATAATCCGTGATATGTAGGTAAACTAGTTTTCATTATTTCGTGGAAATAGAAAGTTATTTCGTAAATTCATGGGTGACGTATTTTTTCATCATATTTATGGATAACAATATGGTTGAAACTTATAGTGTAAAAAAACAACCGAACAACGTCGCTATTAACTTAATTTAAAAAATGGTGTATATTTTTGTGTCACTATTCAACAAAAACAAGGTTATTTATAAAAAACAAAGCTGTATAGTCAATAATATATAATTATGTTAACTTTACTTTTTTCGTTTATTTATATTTTTTCATAAGTAAAATAAACTCAAAATATGCATTAAAGGTTCATTTTGTATTGATTTCAATATTTGTCTACCCCTCGATACAAGAGAACGTCCTAAACTCTTTATAATTGTTAATTTTCTATTAAAAAATAATTGAAATAAAACATTCGGAGTACAATTTATATAATTATATTTTTTTTTGTTCGTACAAAGTTTTGATGATTTACATTTAAATGTAATAATAAAATTACAACAAAACATGAATTTAAATGTTACATGATAATTTTATATTTCATACTACATTCCAATGCTGTCATCGTACGAATACCTGTTGAGGGTGTTGACTCATTTTAACTCGGAACTAAATGATCTACATTTGCAGAAACCAGATGCAAGATTTTTATTTTTTAACTATTTTTCCTTAAGAGTTTAAGATGAGATCAGATCTAGCCTTTTCCTCGAAATATCGTGTGCGTATAAAAGCTGAGTAATGCTATATCTGGGTCAATAATAATATCTACGTGTTAATTTGTGGTTGACTATTAAAATTTATTTTAAGAATGATCTGTCTAATGATTTTTATTTGTCACACATAGAATTGGATGGTAATTTAGTGTTATCAATGATTTATGAGTGTCCTGGTGGCATAGCATTTCAATAAACAGATTTTTGTGTACAAGGTTGTAAGTTCTAACCCACTATAGGTAAGTACCAATGTGACTTTTTCGAAGTTCAGCTATTTTCAATAGCATTTAAAATCGCAGAAAGAAAAACATAATCAGGAAACCTAGATTCCAAAACTTATAATCTGAAATCCTTTGTGATCCTTTCCTGCTCTAAATGAGAAGAGGTCTGTTCCCAGCAGTGGGACATTTAGGCCGAAATATTGATTTCTGAGCTCGGCTGAGTATTTATTCTGAGTTATAGTGAAGTTTGAGACTAAAATAAAAGCTTAGTCGTTTTAGCTTTTTAGACTTACCATGGAATACTTTGTCACCCAGTTGAAATAATTTGTAGAGGTCAGATAGGCATTGACTCCTTGTAAAAAACGTATTCAGCTGAATCCGGTAAGACTGGAAGCCCACACCAACATAGCTTGGGAGAAGATACAATATAGGTTCCTACTTGTTTATGTAATTTATGAATGTTGGAGTGAAGAAGTATTTTTTTAACTCATCAAATATTTGCTTTACGGTAGTAACTACCAACAATATCTTGATGAATATAGAACTTGTTGTTGGTAGTTAAAAGACACATTCAAAAGTGTGAACCGTGCTGTTTGTAGAACATAAATAAATAATAAATGAAAGATAACACTTTTTTTTAATAACTTTTATATTCTTAGAAACGTTACTCACAAATAACACGTCACTACCATATTCGGCGTTCGTCAAACCATATATCTTAAGACACTAATTTAATCTATGCCTATGTTATATTTTAATATAGAACTAAGAATACACAACAACATATGAGTCATCCACAGATTTATGATCTCACATATTCAGTGATTAAGATTAAAAAAGATGGATAAAATAGGCAACTATTGCGAATTATGATGTTATTGTATGTATCGTAAAAGCAACTGTTTTCGGACGATCTTTAATTAAAATAATATTTTTAGTTAAGGCCCGCGGTTTTGCTCGTTGAAATAATTTAATTTAATTTAATAAAATTTATAGGTATATTTGCCTAAATTTACTCAACGGAATGTCAGCTGATTATACTACTAATAATATAAAACTTTGTATTTAGTGGTAGGTGGGCCTACTCCATAATAGAGTACAGTTCTCAAAAAGGCTGTGTCCCCAAGTAAGCGTTTAAAAAATTATCCCGTGATTAAAAAAGATATGTGTGTTAATAATTCGGAATTTACCATTATGTAAATATAGCTGTAAAATACCTTTGTGGAAGAGAAAATAAATACATATTATAATGCAATTTTCAATGCACAACCAGTAAGTTTAGTATAACTTTACATAGTAGACTAGCTTTTTCTCGCAGCTACGCCTGCGTGGGCGTCGTTTATCACGACAAAAATCAAAAGCCCATAGCTTTCCTCCATGTATGACTATCTAACAATGAAAGAACTTTTCGAATCAGCCCAGTAGTTCCTGACATCAGCGCCTTCAACCAAACAAACAAACTCTTCATCTTTATAGCATTAGTATAGATGGTACATATTAAAAACCAGATTAAATAGTTGTGAACGTAATAAAATCTAAATAATGTATAAAACCCACATTTATAGTAACTTAACTGTATTTAATTAATTTAAATGATATTTAGTCCATTTTGTCTAGACTTTCTTATTATTTTGTCTGGATATCACATTTAAATTTAGCTCTTTAATGTGTTATTCTTTGCCTATTTAATGTTTGAATGTGATAGTCATTATGTTTTATCGGAGTATTGGCTATAAAACAACACTTCCATAATCTTTATCGTCACTGACGTATCTTGAGCGGACAATAAATAAATGACGATTTTTTTTAAGTATTTTAGTCTTTTAATAACTTTGATAAACGAGATTTAAAACAAACTTGAAAAATAAATTAGTAAATTAATGTAAAGGTGCAGTACTAAAAAAATATAGAGCGTCATTGGTCTACAGTCGCACCTATTAAGTTTTAGTGCACATAGCATTCCACTAGACAGTGATAAGACCCAATAAATATATCACCAAGCTTCACCCCGCCACTAAATCTCCACAATACGGCACCAAACGTACCGGTCTAACAATAAAAAATGACCACCTTAAGTGACGGTTACGAAATCAGGGAAACTCTCAAGTTACAAGAGAAGAGCGATTTCAAAATCATAATGACTCAAAAATCATAATTTTTTAACAGGTCTACCACAGATAGCCTTAGTGAAGGCTTTGACTCCTTCACTGAACTTAAATTTTGGGAATCAATGTGTAGGAAAATATTAAAGTGCATAATTAAAAACATCTAATGGAGACTCGTATATTTTTTTATCTTGTGATTTATTTTATTTCTTTCACATAAAAAGGCTTTGGAATTTCCCTACCTAAGAATAAATTTAATATCCAAACATCAAACCCATGGTTGAAAAGTTAACAACTATCTACTCAACCTCTTTTCCCCCATTTTCCATGGAAAATGTTTCGAAGAAAACAAAATGAAGAGCATAATTATATTAAAATCGCTACCGCTCAAAACTTGCACCACAAACTAACAGGTATTTTATCGACTCGTGCGCACGGGTGATAAAAAAGCATATAAATATAAACGCTAGAGGTATAAAGGAGGTGAATTAATTAACAGAATTTTTGATGTCGCTGACGTAGCATTTCACTGACACACGACAAATTCTTTACGACTGAATGGCGTGTTTGAATAAAGAGGTCCAAATGAGATAGAACTGTTTTGTTTGATTTGTGTTCTTGTTGGTGCTTGTAGATCCAAATCTACATGGTTCTGTTTCCTAAAGATTATTCGATAGTTTTTGACTTTTAAATTAAAGCTAACAGTTCTTTGGGTGGCCTTATCAGTGTTCCCCGATTTCTTGATTATATCGGCTAGAAAATATTCTACAAGTTGTTATTGAGATTTCATGTATATTGAGAATCACGGCTACATTTCCATAACGAATTAGAGATGTGTGTTTTGGCTAGTGACACGTCAAGTATTATGGAATTACAAAATACAAAATCATTTATTCAAATTAGGCTACCATGTACTTTTTGAATGTCATCAACACAGACAGCACCCTGATTCGCCCACCCTACCGCTTCCTAAGTGCTCTAGCCGGGGAGAAAAAACGTCGCAACAAACTTCCCAGCAGCACGCTGTCTTTAAGTAAGAGTTGTAAGAGTGGTGTACCCATAACACAAGGTACGAGTTAACTTGTGTTGGGTATAAGAATTCATCGCCTACTTCTACTAACTATATTGATAATTTATAATTTGCTGATCTTGTTCGAAAATAATGTAACGTGTAAGTTGTTTTTTTAAATTTTTGAGACTAATCAATAAATCATTTATCATATGTTTTACTTGATTTATTTTCTTGTTAGTCCTAATTAGGATTACGTATTTGTTGAAAGTATACTATAATAATAATATCTTGAGACATCTCAGTCACACACGGCAATCTGATCCCAAGCTAGGCAGATCTTGACTATGGCAACTTATATATTTCTAAATACCTACATGCATATCGTAGATAAATAACACCCAGACACAGAACAAATTATCGTGCTCATCACACAAAGTTTTTCTTGGGTGGGAATCGAACACACAAGCTCCGGCTTAGCAGTCAGGGTCGCTAGGCCAGTCAACAATACTACACAGACATACGTTATTTAAGACTCACAAAGTTTACCCTTAAACCACACAAGTTCAACAGTAGAACTATAAACAAGCATATCCCTCTTATTACAAACAAGCTACCAAAACGCCACTTAATTTCGAAAGTGACACTAATTACATTTCTAATTAAGTGTTCTAACACATGTAACATAAAGCGGTCCACACCCACACATAGGTATTGTCCATTCAAACTTACATTCATTATATTTATAGCTGTTTATTCTATCCAACGTGTCGGTAATAAACTGATAGATTTCGTCAAATACAATAAAACCTGTATTCATAAATGATCATTCAAAAACTCCATACTTTTGAATGGGCACACCTGTATTTCACACTATACTACCAAAATCTTGTTTCGCTAAGTTCAATGGAGGTTAAATTTCCTCAAGTTTTGTCACTCTAGTGTTAGAATTAGTCATCGTTGATGCACTAGTTGAGTACTGACGTCATACGACCCTTATTAATTTCTCTACAGCGTTTTAAAATATCCGAATCTATGGATCTCGAAAGCCACGCAGCTTTACTGCGCACTATAAATCAAGAATACTATATTGAAATAAGCAAACAGAAACATCACGTTGCCCAACAATCAAAATTAACAAATCAAAACTTTTAGAACAAAATTCCCAACTACTTAAGAATCTTGGTAAAGCTATAATAATATTAAAAAATTAAATAAAATTTCTATTTAACTTTCGCGTTTTTTTTTCTTAGATACCAAGATTTTATTCTTTTGAATGCTTCTTAAGTTCAAAACATTCCAAGACAGCAATAATAATTTGCTTGGTTAGTTAATCAACTGGACCACAGTATATGCAGTATAAAACTAGATAGTTACAAATACATACTTACGTACGTAGTCGATACTGTAGATATAGAATATATACAATCGAACAATAACACACACTCGATTTTCAGACCAAAGAGGGTGAACACAAAAAGGTATCTAAGCATCATCGCTATAAACTTGTGCGGTGCGCCCAGCAATGGGTAATCACAGCTATGTGCATACCATAAGTAAGGTGTTATCTTAATGTTAAGCTTGGCGGTCGAGAGCGTGTGTGGAGCTTGGTCATAGGCGGAGCGTGAAGCGATTTTTAATTAGGCTTTCGAATTGCATGTGCTAGTTACTGTAACTACTGATGAATAATGATGTAGTACCGGTTTACTGTATGTAATTTACAGAATGGTTTCCATGTTCAAAGAAATTGATACAAACAAATGGGATATTTTCAATACTTAATATAATACTCATAACTATTATTTTTAAATCATTTCGATGTATTAGTACTAATAATATCATTTAATTATGTCTACTAGAACATCGATATCATAATTATTGGATCTTTATCAGTTCCCGCTACCGCTTATCGCTTCGCTCCTTACTAAGCACATCAGTTACCTTTGACCGTTGCAGTGCGCTGTCTCACAAGTTAATGTCCGATATTCGAGCCCAGATAACAGCCATCGCCTGTTTCCGACGAGATGTTTAATTAGATTAAGCTAGCTCTTATTTAGCTCTTCTTCGAGTTTTCTCCGTTTATTTTTAGCTGATTTTGCTGGTTTAGATTAGATGCTATCAGAATTGGATAAATATTTCCGTATGAAACAAATTTTTTGTTAAGATTAAAATGTTAGTTTCCATATAACGGAATTTTAATTTCATAAAAATATATTTTTTGACATGTATCTGAATTGGAAGTTGCGAAACTATTAGCAACTGATTAAATACGTATTTTTTATCTATGACTATTTAATTTTAATGACTTGGTTGCTAAATTAAGCGTTGTTAATGTAATTTCAATAAAATGATATCAATACAAACTATTAAATTTACATAATAAATAAAAACCATATCAAAAACGAAATAACATTTTGGTCAAAATTCACACGCGATTTTTTTGGATTTCAATCTATTAAAACGCAATGAAATTTTATTTTCTACTAAAGGATGTACCAAAATTGACCTAATGATACAATAATTCATCCTAGCAGCAATAAATATAACACTTCACAATCACTTTTCGATTCGTTACGAATTCAATATCAATCATACGTACGGGTACAAAAAGAGCCACTGGGTATAGTTTACAGTCTATGTTATAAGCGGTAGCGAGTTTGATATCGAGTCTGTAGCTATATCTTTTCAAAGCGGAAGCGTTTTTCATATAATTATAGCTGGATAGGTCTTTGCAAGAAACAAGTGATTATAACGGTGAAGCTTCAAAGAGAG
Organism: Plusia festucae; assembly: GCA_950381575.1. Lineage (NCBI taxonomy): Eukaryota > Metazoa > Arthropoda > Insecta > Lepidoptera > Noctuidae > Plusia > Plusia festucae. Next base: position 1,142,074 of record OX494444.1, on the reverse strand, counting down.
CAAGTGACATTAACAATTTTAATTTTAATTTATTAGCAATAATTGTAGTATATGTATCAGTACTTTTTACCAGTAAAAGCTCTTAAAAACTACGTCTGCACCTAAAAAAAAGTCTACAACAAAAAAACTGAAATGCAATGAACGCGTTGTTTTTACATTTATTTACATACATTTCTTTTAAATCAACTTTCTCACATTACATAAAGTTTATGACTTGCACCACACGTTTTCTCCCAAGTAATTGTTTCCACCAAACTCTACCGCGTAATAAAATATGAAACATTTATTATAATTTTCGGCTTGTCAGTTTGTCTATTGAAATGCGAGCGTGTCTCATCTATAATTGGATAATATTACACCCGTCATCGTGGAAATAATGAAGAGCATTGTATATAAATTATATTTTTTTATATTAGTCAACTGTAGATATTGAATTCTTTAACAAGTGATGTATCGTTTCTTCCGATTTTTAATTAAGTGATATTAGATATTAATTGCGTAACCGGGAAAAAAATAAGAAAGGAGTCGCGTACTAGGTACAAATAATTACAAAAAGGAATCTGTTACTTTTATTGTTTATATACTTGGAAAAAAAATACCAAATTTCATAGTACTAGGAAAACTAATTTAATGATAAGGCTATTTCTCAAATTAAGAGCACTTAAGTTTTAAATAAAAAAAGTTTTATACTCAATGCGTGTATCTCTCTTGTAGATACGAAAACGACAAGATGGCAGGAAGGAATGTGCAGAATCAATTGCTATACAAAATTCAAATTCCTGTAATAATAAAGTGAAGAAAACCCGTACCTTTCCGTGTTAGTCGTAAACGTCGAATGGAGGAAATTAGTAACAGTAATGATTATGTGACCGCCAAAGGCGATCTTTAATGTCTTAATATGGCTGCTTTACTGAGAAAAACTATTGCATTTAATTGTTAATTGAAATCAAATTGTTAATTGCTGCTACCTGAACTTAATATAGGAAATCAATTAACATTAAAATAAAATTAACTTCTATAGTAAGAACTTGTTTTGCAAATGATTGAAAATATAGGTTTAATATACATGAATTACAAAATACAGTAAAAGAAATCCATTTTAAATTAACTATTGTTCCGTTAATGTCAATTAAAAAGCAAACAAAATTGCAATTAATTAACCTTGTATTCCCAGTCTTACTATGCGATACTGCGTTACCCAGTAAAATGGGTTGTGGAGGTCAAAGAGGCAGTCGCTCCATATTAAACACGGTATTCATCTAAATCCGGTAAGACTGGAAGCCGACCCTATTGTCTGGACTTTAAAAGGGTCCATGACCCCTGAGTTTGTTTCGACGTTAAAATTTCTTCTCAGGAAATGTCGACTCCAGCGAGCTCAAAAAAGTGACGTATAAAAGTGGTTGCGAAATAAATCATTTGAATTTGACACCAACGTAGCTTGATAAAAGGCTAGGCAGAAGAATATTTTAAAAAAACGAGAACTAAAATTACACACTAAAAACTAAATTCAGATTAAAATAGACCCCATTCTCACTTACCGATCGATATTAAGATATGACGTCATTTTATCGACTACCAATCAATAACAATAAAAGCCGATACTCAATTGAGAGGAGAAAAAAAGTTGGAGCGATCGCTTGAGGCGCTATCCAGTAGCAGCCTCTACTCGTTATTAAAATACTTAGATCGTAATCACACTGAGATACAAGAATGATAAATTGTTACGCACAGACTGTTAGTGTCGGGAACGACGTAGTTTTTGCATCCATACAATGTGAGTATAGAATTTGTTCTCTATTTACGTTCGTATCTGAGCCATAAATACAACTTTGAAGTATATGTTGTAGTGCACCAAATGATTTAGAGATGTTATAAGGTCCTAATACTTGATCAAAGTTATCATAATTGATTTGAGAAAAAAAATATGATATCATTTATTGAACCGTCCCTGTATCATAGGATAATGTAACGTCAAGTACCTGTTCATAATTTTAATAGAATAATATATTTAGACTAAAAATCTACCGCTAGATCAAACTAGGATTCTTCGGTCAGGGATAACTAGATAGATTTAATTGATTACATTGAAAAATAGAATGAAACTTGTCTTTTAAGTAGAAAACAAAGCGTCATCGTCACAAATTAAACATATTTTATGTGGCTTGGGTCCTTTCTGGTTAACTACGTACAATTTATAGTTTTAAACATTCGAAGTTTGTAAAGCCTCAAAGAAGCTGAAACTGTACCTTCATTACTTTATAATAAGATGTTTTACTTTAGTATGCAAATAAATTATTTAAATTTAATTAAAGTGCTCTAGTATTATTAATAACTAAAATTTGTAACAGTTTACATATTGCACATCATTTAAAGCCAACAAATTAAATCAAAAGTTTACTGTAAATCACAATACGTAGCCTGCAACTCTACACAACATTAAAACATTTTTTGTACCGTCTGTCGGCAGCTTAAGATCGCAAATCCATATCACTTACCTACTACAGAACGATATCCATCTCATTTCAACTTAATGATAATTGTCGGTAGTGTTAATCATTTCTTCGATATGTTATTATGTTTTTCTATCGATACGAATAGAAAGGTTTTTTGATTTCTATTATTTGATTGAATTGATCTATAGTTGAACTTGTTAGTTACTTGTTTTCAACCTGTTTTTGTTTCGTGAGATTCTTTATATAGATTTTTTCCTTAACTGTCTGTGAAATTATATGCTGTAAACGATTTATTTATAGACGTTTTAAAAGCGATTCGTAACCGTTTAGTCATACTGGGATTTTTATTTTTTCCTAGTTGATTTAAATTTTGCCACGCGATGGGAAATTGTTTTATTTTTGATCATGTTTAGGTACCTACATATTAAGAAGGATTTCAAATTTCATATGCCTAGCATGAAATGTAAATCCCCAATGACGTCCCACTGAATGGACTGACAAATTCTCAAAAATGCATTTTGTCTTTTGTGACTAAACTCTTTACTTGCATAACCCTTGAATACTGAAACGCATATTAACTTTAAGATGTGCTTAAATGTATATCTGTCTCTACTTCACACCTAGTGGCAGATAAAATGAAAATTTACAGTGGCTTTAAAAGTTCAAACTGATTGAAATTTCAGTATTGGGCCTTATAACCTGCACTGCACGGATAGCCGAGTGGTATAGGCCACCACGCTAATGACCACTGTGCGCGACGTGCTGCGGGTTCGATCCCCGCATGAGACAAGCATTTCTGTGATCCACAAAATATGCTTGTTTCAAGTCTGGGTGTTCTTTGTGCATGTGATTTGAATGTTTGTGAAACCCCCGCGACACAAGGATAACGGGCGTCGTTTTTTTTAAACAAAAAAACCTACAAATTAAAATCAGAATAATCGAAATTGATTTTAGTCAGATTTTTAAAACTAAAATTCAACCAGCTTGGTAATTGAAACAAACCAACCTAAAATTGGTCCCATATTAAAATAACAGTATACCTAACAGAGTATATTACTTGCACCGATAATTGTCGGTTGCCATATAATACAGTGTAATTACATGTTCATTAATGTGTTACTATAATTCAGTTTAATATGAGACTAATTGAGCTATCGATAGGTACTTGATAGTTTGATCGACATGCGAACCAAGTTTATTATACTGTTTGGTCTGATTAATACATGTTTTTTGTGTTAGATTTTATTGAAAGTAAATTATCTTAGGCGCGTGTTAATTCATATCCTGTTGAGAGATTTTTTTTGTTTATAACATACTTGTAAATTAAATACAAATGTAAAGAAGAGAAAATTTGGATCTCCGGGATTTCCTTATTTTTACGGTTTTTCCTTCTTTCTGTTTGTATTTAATTTAGAAGTTATTGTAACCGATGACTGCGGATTATAACATACTAGCTGCACTCCGCTGTGTTATTCGAGGTTTGTCAAATGACTTGAATTTGTTCGGAATAAAAAATAGTCTGTGTCAGGGTGTCTACTTTCTCCGTGCTAAGTTTTATCAAAATTGGTCCAGCCTTTTGAACGTGAAGAGATAACAAACATATACACGCACTCAACTACAACAACAAAACTTTCGTATTTATAATATGCTCTAGAGCAAAATAATGAACAACTTTATCCAATAAACAATTTTTGTGTGAAATTTGGAGAGCAGGAGAGAACATAGCCTACTATTTATTAAAAAATATCTTTTAACCTACATAATATAGTTTATAATCTACCTTCCCGTGCCTTGCCTTTTCCAAGCTATGTTGGGGTCGGCTTCCAGTCCACTGGGTAATACAGTATCCCATGGTAAGACTGGTTGTCAAAATTGTAATGACTTAACGGCTGTCAATGATCACCGTATGTCAGTTACGACTAATGGCAAAAGGTGCTTTCCGAGGCACGATAGGGTCTCGGTATGCTTACAAATGGTCACCCATCCACGGACCAACGGACAGAGAATCCTCAAGCTTCTTATATAACGTAATGTAATGTTCTAGTAAGTTTACGTAAGTATACAGATAATCCTCTACCCAACCATTCAAGAAATGACCTTTTCCAACAATAAATGTAACTACCTAACCGACAAAATAATAAGGTACCACCTGACCTATCACTTAAATCTACTTTAATAGACCCAAATCACGTTAACACACACATACATAACCATATAATTTAATAGTAAACAAAATAAATATAAAATCTAATGCAAATTAATAATGTGCATACAAAAAGCAGCTTAATGATTTGTATCGTGGGAATGGTAGGTGAAAGTGCTAACTATTTTAGTATTACGATTGTCGGACTGTGGAACAATAAAAACTAGTGTCTTATTGTAGAGTATCGGGTTCCGTACATTTTATTGTTATTCATTTTTGTTACGATCTCCGATTGCTTTTTCTTCTATCGCTACTTTCATCGTGTTTATGAGTGGTCTTAATCTGTTAAGCTGTCGTTTCAAATATTTATGGAGCAATTTTTTAAGATAAGCTGTGTTATTTTCGATAAAATCACGAATCACACTTCGTATTTTATAATGATCAGTTCACTAAAAATTGATTTGAAATGATTTTGCCAGGACTTAAAAATGTTATTAAAAAAGCTAGAAATTATGAAACTAAACAAATAGAGATAAAGTGGCACGTAAGCAGCTAAACCTTTACTTTTACCAACATTTATTAAATAAGTATAGTATAAAAATATTTTTCTTACTTATTAAATTTTTGTAATGTTTTCATGCTCTATTGTAGCTATCTGTGGACACCAGTAATTGGCTTTATGTTTTCTATCCTCATTGATTTTTCTCATTTTTTATAGCTGTTGGTTTTCCTTATAATATCTAAATAAATAAAGGAACTTGGTTGCTAAATACAAAAAAAAATATTACAATCTTGAGTCTAACCGATCTCCAAAAACATCTGCATGTAACACAATATCCGTCAGCAATCAAAGATCATGAACAGTAATCAGGCAACCCGCAACCTGTCGCTAAAGGTGACAGAACAATGTAACAGGTTGCGCAACCTGTGACGTCAGAAAGGGCAATAGTGAGCTTTTTGGAATGCTGGCTTTAAAATAAATATATTTACGAAACGCAAATGTTAAAAAAAATTGACAGTCACGAATTTTTGCAAAAAAACTGGTAAAAGTGGTAAAGAAGAAATATTATCTATGTTGGTCTAGAATTGTGTTTAAGGCTTCAGGCTTTGAACTCGTGTTCTGAAATTTAGAAGTACTTACACAACTTTTTTTATAAAAATCGACTAAGTGAGCTGCTGACAGATGAGTTTGATGCGAATGGATACACAATTAATGATGAAAAAAAAAATACTAATCTGAGAACATTATATTATAATGATAGGTAAAGTTTTTTTGTAATGGAACTATAATTGCTGTCTGGAGATGATAATTTCAATAAATAATAAAGTAAGTTATATAATTATAACAATTTTTATATCATTATAAATACCAATAAAGTAAGTAGGAAATACTAATGTATTTTTATCTGTTATATATAAGCTAATAAGTCTAGTTTATTTTCATAAGCCTATTGTTGAATTCCATTTCCATATCATTCTGACGTCAATTCGATCTTCTAAAAACAATTTACACTTAACAATTCATCAGATAGAATTAATTAAAACTGTATTTAAAACAACATCGAAACTCGAATAGATTTCATAAATTAGTACTAATTATAGCAAAGTTTTGGTGTTTATTATAATTTTATGTACCGTATTACATTTCACTTAATTGGTATCAGAATCTAGCTTTAAAAGCGATCGTCTTCCCTTAGTGCACACATACAAGGTTGTGTACAGACGCGGTGACCTCACGCACACATCGTTATGTTCACCTGCAGCGATCCACTCGTGCGCACTGTCGCACGTTAGGTAGTGGATACACTAGGAGCTAAAATATCAGATCTTGATTTTTTATAGCATGAATGTACGGTTGAAAAATCTATAAAAATAATATTTTTTATAATAAATTACATGCCAGTAGTTTTTTATAATATAATTTAATAATAAGTTATTATGACCAAAAAGTTTAACCATAAAGATGTCAATTTGCCTACTTGACGATCGACCCAAAAATATACTACATACAAATTAAATGCTAAGTAATAAAAACAATAAAATTCCTCAGTGTATCAACGATCTAAACTAAACTCTGACATTTCACTCACACACTCACACAATTGAGCGAGTATCGCAACACATCACCTGTCGACTCGACCGCGACCTCCCAACCAGCCAGTACGTTATTAATATTGGTCAATACACTCACACTAGGCAACCAAAGTATTCAAATAACCAACGGTATGATTCCAATCACAGAATTCAAATTCGAACGCAGCGGAAGTTCATTCAGTATGATTCTTAACACACACAAGAGTACTAAAGGTGTTGGTTGCGCATGTGTGCACGAGACATCGCTTTTGAATGGATACAGTTAAAGCTAGGGTTGTATTGAGCTTTAATAAAGTGGTTTAAGGTTGATAATCGTTTGTACTAGGAAGTAAGATTGGATAGAGCACGGCGAAATGTAGCTCTGAGGTCGTGGGAGCTCGCCCGACCGGCGATTTTGTTAGTTATATTATTTTCGAAGATGTAACGGTACGAAATTTTTGATAACATATTCGGGTACGATATATTTGACGTATATGATTGTTTATAACTACTATTGTTATTAATTTCGCGTTTTAATGGCGAGCGTATTTAAATATTGCATTAAATGTTCCATTTTTGGAATGTTTAAGGTTACTTTCTTTAAGTATGATAGGCCTGAAGACATAATTATAATGAAAAAAAAAAATTAAATTGCAATACATAATCTAATCTAACTATTTTAATAAACTTGTGTTTACATAGATATCCAACATACACTAAGGTGGGTATACTATTTTGGGCCTGCGATAAGAAAATACGCCTTCAGGCAGCTAGCCTTGCCAAGGGCAATACCAATCCCAATCAACCAACGCCAAGTACCAACATAGTTTATAAATACCTATAGTAAATAATTTAATATTTGGGAATTTAGATGAACGTAACATTAAATATATGAAATATGTATGTAAAGCAGTTCGTAAGTTTTTAAAGACTACACATATTTTATGTAATAATATTTTTGTACACAGTCTTACGTAATGTAGGTGAACAGCCTTTAGAAGATTACGAGCATAATATTACACACAACAATATGATTGAGCGATTACCGTTCCCAGATCTTTATGACGAACGAGTGAAGGTGATAGTTCAGTAGTTCAAAAGTTCGACCTTGGTTCATCGATATCAATCTACTCTCAATTTAAACAATCCAATTTTAACTCTAAAATAACCGCGAACTTTCGACTAATCATACACAAATTAACAAAATAATATAATTTTAAATAAATTATTTATTAATGTTATAAATTGTTATTGACTATGCGAAATAATTATTTTAATTGTATCATAATTATATTTTGATTAACCGTTTGCTTGATAATTCTTAAGTGTATTAACTAGATGGGTCGGCAACATGAAAGTTGAGAAAATTATCAATAACAGTTGCCTATTAGACTTTTTTATTTTAATTGATTGTAAACGAACATACGGCACACCCGCTTTTTATTGGTTGCATTATTTTTTTATTTTTAGTAATTTATTTTTTTGATGCGTGATTTGGGCGTGGTGTGTTTACTTGTTTATTAATTACGAATATTTAGTGGCTATTAAAGGTGTTAAGCAGTTAGGGGTTAATAAGGTTAGAGAATCTGCTTCATTATTCTGTATAGACGGTGAGAGAAATATTTCCTTTCGGTGAAAGTATGATTGGTTTAGAAAGAAAATTATTTGAGCATATAACCAATATTATTGAGGTGCAAACTTAAATAGTCGCAGTACCAACAAAGTAGTTTTTGTTGTATAAAAATAAGATAATAAAAAAAGAATAACATTAAAAGATAATTTAAACTCATAAATATATATTATTATTATTTTAATTAAACGAACATCAGATAAATATTAGCTAAAAAAATAAAAATAACGGTCTATTTCTGTATTTTTTAGTTTTGACACAAAGTGCTGTGTTAGCTAAAAAAATATCAAGCTTAGAATATTTGAAAACAAATTACAAATAACTAGCTTCACACCAAAAAAATCTCATCCATCACGGAAAATCAGCACGTCAAAATGTCGGACTCAAACGTCAAATAAATCTGAGTGTCGTAATAAACTGTGAGGAACGCATGATTGATTTGACATTTATCTTGAGTGTCACATTGACAAAAACCAATGTAATAATTGATCATCGATCAACATTTGTGTGCATCGTCAAATATTTACAAACGAAAGGTCGTGAGTTTAATTCCTGATCACCTTGATATGGTTTGATATTATTTAAATGTATGAACTAGTTTGCATTTTTAAGTGGTTCGGTGGTAACTGATAGATGGAAAAGAACGCAGGGTCAAAGTTAGCATTGGTATTATTCATGGCGAGTGCGGTGCTTCCGTGAGCCTATGCTTCAGCGAAGTGGGAGACAGAATTATCCCATACTCAACGTTGCAGCTCTGGTGAGGAGCCTCCCTGCTGGGGATCGCGGTGATTTGCAACGTACTCCCGCTTGGTCTCCAGTAGAAGGGAAAAGAGAAGCACTCCGGCGTTTTAGCCGGTAAGAGTCCGGCTTCCCGCCTTCCCCAGGGTGGAAGTAGTCTAGGAGGATTTCCCCGGGTAAAAAAAAGATTTTGTTCATGTTACCTACCTTTTAATCTTCATCAGCCTTTTTATAAATTAAAAATCGTGGCACATGACTATATAATAATATACACTACTAGCTTTACTTCCCAGCTCCGCCCGCGTGGACGTCGGTTATCGCGGCAAAAAACTTTTAGCTTTCTTCGATAAACGGGCTATCTAACAATGAAATAATTTTTGTAAAATGTACCTGTAGTTTCAGGAATTACAAACAAAGAAATACTTTATAATATTGATTTTTCAAAAATAATTATTTGCTTTTGTAAAATGGATTTAATATTCTATATAATTATTATATAAAAGGTTAGACAACCCCCCTAACTTTAAACTGTAAATACAGGCTCTTATGAGTTACAATCATTAGTTTTTTAATGTAAATTTATAAAATCATTACTAAGCAATCCCAGAAATCGTTCATAACCTTTAAATGTCGCTTCAATTACGAACTAGGTGCTTAAATATTCCACCGAAATGATAATTACAGCAGCATTCACACTAGTGTAATTACATGTTGTTAATTACATATCCTCGATCAACACATTTAGATAATATGTTGCATAATTATCATGTATGCAATCAAAATCTATTTAACACTGATTAGTTCAATTCAGTTTAGACTGGGGTTAGATTGTGGTCACGATCGCCACTTTCGAGCTTTCGATTTCTTTGGGAGCTTTATTGGGGTTTATGACAGAAAACTCTCACTAACCTATGCCTGATGAGTTTCACACATTATTTCGTAGTGAAAAATAAACTTCATTAATCTGAATGCAAACACAGAACAGCCAAAGAAGCTGGTTCAAAAAAAAATCTAAGCTTGAAAATAAGTACCTACATATTTAGCTCAATCGACCCATAACGTAAAAAAAATATTTTATAATATTAGTACGATAAGATGGCCATAGTTTTTCCTCTTGTTTACTCTTACCGTTAAAGCTATCGATAGTTCTGTTCATCTCATATCTAAATAATCACAAATCTACTTTACAACAATCCCTGGTAACTCTAAAACAGTACTTAACCTTGAGTTGTCTTGATCTGATTTTACATGCGTTAAAGTTTTACCCACTATAAGGAAAAACAAAAAGTACTTACATCAAAAAACATAATACCATCCAATACAATAATTTGCCTTCTCCTAAGCTATCTTGGGGTCGGTTTCCAATCTTACCGGATTTAGCTGAATACCGATTTTTACATGTAGCGACTGCCTACAGACTGTCTACACAATTTACTGGGTAAGAATTCATCGAAACGAACTGAAAAGTAATAAAACTTCCCATTGAACTTTTTTTTTGTTAGTCTTTTTTAAACGACGCCCGCACTAAGGAATTTAATCCTTGTGTCGCGGGGTTTTCACAAACATTCAAATCACATGCACAAAGAACACCCAGACTTGAAACAAGTATCTGTGGATCACACAAATGCTTGTCCCATGCGGGGATTGAAACCGCAGCATGTCGCGCACAGTGGTAATTAGCGTGGTGACCTATACCACTCGTCTATCCGTGCAGTAATATTTTCAAAAGAGGGTTAAAACCTTAATCACTATCAACACTATTTCAAAGACGATGCCCTAATTCGATGTCGTTTACCAGATAACGGTGCTTAAGTGCTTGGAGGTGCAAACACGAGTATATTTGGGTAGGTAGTTCTTCGAAATTTCATTCTTTGACTGATTCATATGGCCAAAATTTAATTCCACTTTCAGCTTAGTAACGCATCTTCATATGAAAATAGGTATGCCAAATAACGTATATTTGAATGAGGGACTCGTTTTTACAAAGTAGTTTTCGAGATATCGACATTTAAATATTTTGTGCCCAGATGAATCAGAATTTGTTACAGATTAATCAGAAACAGAAATAAAAATGAAAAGGTTTGAATGTAAATGGGCTCAGTCTTATGAAAATAATCATAATATTATAACAACAATAATCAGTTTTTATAAAAACAATTATCAGTGATCATATCGCGGAAAAAAATTGGTCAATTCAAACTTGCGTAAAATATGTTTCATGCGATTTCTTAGCAGGTGTTTCCTTGGACTTACTTGGACAAGAAAAATTACGCAACAAAAGTGCTCCTTTCTTGCTGGAAAAGGGAAAAACTAATATATTTTCTGATTCATATCGGGTTTTTAACATATGAATCAGGCACAGATGAATCATGATTTTGCCTAAAATCATGCATAACTCATCATACATACAGACTTCAATATTGTGATTTTTCTACACGAATCTATAACCCAAAAGCATCACACGAAACTCAGATTGAGGTTTCAAAATAACAAAATAAATTTTATAAAGTAGGCATTGTAATCAGGAGGCTACCTGAACCAAGCACAGATGAATCAGATGTTTACCTTCGTTTCACCGGGATCTAATCCAACTAGCCACAAGTCCGCCTTCTAGCTCATAGGTTGCACGTCTGGCTCCCCCCCGCGCGAGATTCCAGACCCTTATTATTATTATTCGATCAAGTACGGTCAAGCGCAGCTTACTCCACATGAATCAGTATTATACGCCGGACACTTCTTATTTAATTAATTATAAACACACTAACGTAGCTATAACTAATACATAATTTTTTTGTAAGAGGTCAATTCATTTCCTTTCGATATAATTTTAATTTATATTGAAGAATCAAAGGGAAAATGTGTCATCGACCATTTTGTTCCGGAAAATGGCAAACGGACGCCCTATATGAATCAGGAGAACAGACTTCAAAATTTTTTATTTTATATCTAGACAGCAATTATTAAAAAAATATAATTTGTCCTAGATAGAGGTAAAGCTAAACTATATAAAAAAAAATATTACATGCCGTTTTGTTTGTTGGTTACAGAAATATACCCACAGACATCGAAAATTTAGTCTCTGAAGAACTACCCATTTATTGTATAGTTAACATACTGTACGTTTGTTTGTTCGGCTAATGAGTCGGACGGTGATCTATTGATGTTATTAGCTGTCACTATGTGGGTGCTAATGTTGCTTTTTTAGGTTTCTGTGTGGTTTTTGTGTCGGTATGTTTTCTTTGATAGAGTTGAAAATGTGGGTTATTTTTTAAATTATATTATAGGATGATCTTATTTTCATTTAAAAGGTATTGCGCAGTAAGAAAATTAAAAGGTTTTGTTTTGGCTTATTTTGTCGATGTAGGAGGATTGCCTACGGTTTTAAAAAATATTTCAAGCTAATGTAAATTAATTATCTTAGACATTTTAGGGAACACACAAGTCTAAACATTAACACGGCTCTAGATCAGTCCAAATGAGTATTGATTTTTTTTTCAAGATCTCTATATATTTTATAATTATAATTATAACCATCATTAATTTATATTTATCATAATCATAATATATTTTGTATAATTTATTTTTAATTACAAATCTTTTATTATATTTTCTCTAAAATGTGAGTGTATATTTGGATATAATTATAGAAAATACTTGGATATTAATTAAATATGATGAATTTGATATACGGCCTTCATTATCCACTAAACTAATAACCATCTATTTATCACTTCGCGAATTCAACGCACTCTAGAAAAAACCTAATAATTCCCTTCAAAAACCATCATGGATATTAATTTGAACTTTGATATTATAGCGGTAAAGTTTATATTAGACTGTCCCAATTATATAGTCGTTGTTCTTGACAAATTTAATGTTAAGTTGCCGGCGATTCCGAGTGATTTGATTACTGATCGACGTTTAGATGTATCTCGAGATGATAATACCGTTTGTCAAGTGCCATTTAATAAGTATAGATTATAAGTGAGTTTTTTTCTGTTATATAAATTGAAATGTGGGGAATTTATATATCTATAAACTTTAAATATTGAATAAAAAAATGAAAGTAGTTGATGACTAAACTTTTTACTGTTTCTTATTTTAACCTATTCGTCCCCGAGCGGCGACAGGTCGCCGCATTACAATAGAAAATCAATTGTGTCTCATTAGCGGTGATTAGAGAGATTAATGAATAATAGCTAATTAAATTATCTGTAAATTTTGGTGCTAACTATACGTTCTACAACGGCCATACCAGTCAGGTGATTTTTGTCTCGTGTAGCGTATTTTGATTTGAGCTTGCTTTTGAACTGTTAATGGAACAGGATATTGAATCAAATAAGAATAGCAGCTATGACTTCTTTCAATACTGCAGCAGCAGTAACCAACTTAATTCAACTCCTAATTATATTTAATCTTCTATAAAACAAATTTAGCTCTTCTCTACAAATGGTAGGAACGCTATTATTTCGACTCAAATAATAAAACATTCCATGACACAGTTATGTTAAAAAAATACACATAATAACAACTCCAGACAATTCCCAACATCGTCGTTGCGATACACGGGTAACGCTCGTGAAATGCGAAATCAGATAGTTACTGCTTTTTGCTCGACTGTACCGGCTCGTGTACACTTTTTACTGCGACTGTACAAGTGTTGCGCAGTATACAAGCTGTAGATTTTGTTTCTAGATGTACTTGTTTATGAATAAATGTTCTGAAGCTTCTGTAAGCATTTTTTGACATTATTTTTATATTATTTGAAAATGAAAATTTTGAGACAAGATTCTCATAATAGTAGAGTAGGAACATTAAAAACTGATTCGAAATGATTATGAATTATAATAAACTAAGTTTGGTAGAGACCAGTCTCAAATATTATATCTACAATAAATTACACATCTTTCTCTTCTGGGTGATTTTAAGTTCACTCAAAAACCAAAATAGCAAATAAACAATAGGTATCAAGGTTTCTAGAATTGTTTTTTAAAGAGTACGTTGTCTTGTAAGTGTATTCATAACATGTTTCTGTGTCGAATGCTGTTTAGAACTATATGGTACGGTTTAAAATAATTTCTCAAGGGAATTTCTTCGATGGCACTTAAAATAATCAATCGGTCGAGAATTGATTGCCGACGTTTGATGTTTCATAACTGAATATTTGGTTAGATACCGTCAAATGAGACCCATAAAATCTAAACCGATGCTCAAATATTGATATAGAAGTAAATGTAAACGCTTTCTTGATTGGCAGACACATCAATTTTCATTTCGGAAAATTAACATGTTTTACGCAGGTGTAGTATTTTATACCGAGTCTTACTATGTAACCGTTAATTGGTTTATTTTAGATGGTTGGTTAAAGTGAAGTGGTGACGGTAAAAGGTTTAGCCGTTATCGAATGAGATGCTTATGGTATCACTGTTCCTAAAAGTATTAAAACTATGATTATGAAGTTAGTTTCTATTTTATAATATAACTGATTCACAGACACTATGAGAATATGAATAACCGAAAAGCACGGACTGAGATATCGGTTCGAATAAATATCCGAAACTAACACTAATATGACAAACATGCGGAGAAATCAAAATTCCGTCAAATTGAAGTTCCATTTCCTCAAAATTATGATCCTCTGCAACAAGAGACTGGACTGTAATTTTAAAGGAACTGTGTTTCCTACACCCCTAGACACCACAGTTAGAATGGATACATAAAACGACCTCTGCAGACTGCGAACATTTTGTCGCACAGCTGGAAACAAGAATACCAATCGTAGATGCAATTTTCATGGGCATCCGTTTGGTGTGACCGTAACACAAAAAGTCGTGAGACAAGTTCAAATTGTCGCAGAACTACATATTTTTTGTGAAAACGTAATCGCTCATGTAAATTACCTATACACTACTCCTCTACCTATAAGTATATCGAAATGATTTTTAAAGGATCAAGGACTCCTGGAATCGTGAATTTAGCATCAATTTCAAACATAAGCTCTTATCATAACAACATATAAACTTATATATACTAACAGAGTTAGAGCAAAGTTATAAGAAATCGAGAGCACAATTGAGGACGAAAAAGCTTATTATGACGAATAAGTATAAATAGACAAAAGTTTGAATAAATTTAAAACAAACGGATTTGATAAACGATTATTTATTTTGTAAAGTCATTTACTTCACAGCGTATTTATTATCTTTAATTTTATTCGATAATAATACGCCATAAAACTCTAAATCACTCGATTCAAACAAACGATTCGTCTAAATTTATACTAAATGTCGCAATGGTAATTCACTACCATCCCTAGCAATAACTCTTGATACATTTTACCTTGAAAACTGACACTTTTAAGTTGAGGGGCTAGAGTTCAAAATTGTGTAACAGTTTCAAAAGAAGTACTTATTTGTAAATTCCTAACACGGCAGAAATTAAAATACAATGCTGCCTTCGTATAGTTGAGCGTGTGACGTCGGCGAAGTTGAAAGCCGGTGGACGGCGATATATCCTTCAATGTATGGATTAGGGTTGCCAACACGTTATTTTTTATATATTTTAGTTTTTTAAATATCGAAACACTTACTAACACTACAGTAGCGTCAAAAAAGTATGACGAATATTCAATCCAATCATCAGTAAGGTTAACTCAACCAATGGTTAAACATGTTAATTAGGATCCAAAAACTGGGCCTTAGTAGTAATTGCTGAGAGTCGCAAGCATCAAGGGGTGCAAGAACGTGAAGCTTAAGATCATTAATGGGTGTAGGACGGAACGACGAAGATTGCATCCAAGTACAACAGACGATGCACGACCATTAGTTCAGATTCAAACCCAAAATCTTATAGATCTGCACAATAGTCTTAGCTATTTAGCAACGAAATCCCAGGCGATCACTGTAATGTACAATTTCAAATAGCCTCTAACCTCATTGACCTTGCCTGTGCTTGTAATTCTACCCACATGAGTACATCAATAGCACTAAGATACATTAACACTTAATAAAGCTCATTACTAGTGTTAAAATACTCACGTAAAGGTCGTTCAAATAAAATTAATTCTGCACTCAAATGCGTCTAAATTGGTTTTATTAGATTTGTGATAGCTTTTGTAGTCATAATAATTACTAGTTTTTTTTAATTTTAATTTTAATTTCAATCTTATTATTTTCTGTTGAGATCGAATATTTCTTTAACCTCCAATTTTCGTTGTTGTAGTGGTTACGTCCATTTTTTTTTGGTCAAGGCTGACTTTTTTAAGCGAATATTAGATATTTATTAAAAATTTAAATAATAAAATTATTTCCAAATTTTCATCACGTATTCGTGAATATAATGGTCTATCACAAAAAGATTTAACTAAAGCGTTTGATATTGTAAGTAACCTCAGTGAATTTTCTTAACATGTCTTACACCAAAGAAAACATTTTGTCCGTTAACGTAATTGTAATTACTATAGACATTATTGTGAATTCTATGTTCCTTTACGTTAATTTTCTTGCTATTCTCATGTATATGTCCAGCATTGGAACATGTAGAATCTTGACTATTCATAAAAGCTCGTATACTTTGCCGTCGGCTTAAATGAATGAAAATACTTGTTTGCATTGACTTAGCTTTACTCTTAGGACCTACAAAGGTATTTAAGTACAAACTTAACAAACAGCATTGCTTAAAATACAAACGTAAAGTTCGATGAAATAGAATTAATTCTATTTGTCTTCAAATGGTTCGAAATTGCTTGTGTAGAGTAACTTATTGGTATGTATGTGTTGAACTCACCATAAAACAGTGAAAGTTTATGGCGCATATTGGGAACCGAATTTAAATAAAATGTTGCAACTGGATTTTAATTATGTTGATTGGCTTAATTATGTGGCATATGTAATGTGAATGAAGGTCGTTTTCTTTTATGGTGTACGCAGAAAACGAAGTGGGAATACGGCGTTTGAATGTGTGGTCCCTAGTTGAGAAGAGACCACCGGACCAGTAACTCCTAATGATGGCTACAATATACTTGTAAGAGACATTGCTACAATCATCGTCGTAATAGTGAGCGTAAGTAGTTTTATTGGTCCACAAACTTTGTTAATAGAGGTAGTTCAAGTGCATGAAAATAAAAAAGGTGCAAGTAAAATAAGCTGGATATGAAATGGGATTTTAATTATAAAGGTATCAATATAATTATTTTAAAATTGCTGAATACAAAGATAAGTCACGTGACCTGTCACTTTGTATGAAAAGATCATATATATTAGAATAAAAAAAAAATAAAAAAAATATTTCCATTTTAAGATTTCGACCTATGTTCCTTGGGGAAAATTGTTCAGTAATATACGCACTCTTTTTAAAATAATCCATATGTGTTTCATATTATGCCAAGCCAACTGAATAGGTTAAAATATTTTGTATAAATTTGTTAAAGTTATAAAATCTAAATCCCATATTGCAACAACCAAAGAAGCAGAAAAGAATGAAATCAAGTTAAATATTCATCCAAAAATTCAATAGCTAAATAATACCGAACATGAATTAAAGGATCAAGAATCTACGGAAATTGAAAATAGCCCACACAGTATACCAGATGCTTCTTCAGATACCAATGTACTTGACGACATGCGACAAGTCCATCGCTCACAGATTTACTATCAGATAACTACATGTGGTTTATTCCCCATGAATATTATGTGCGCGCATAATTATTTGCTAGATTCTTGCATAAGAATGTAAGGTTATCAGTAAGATTTATGTGTTATGCACAGTTAAACGGTAAAGGCAAAGTGTACTTATGTTACACGTGCATTACAAAGAGCTTCTAGTTTCAGGTAGTTGCGATATATTGGATTATTATATACAAAGATAACAGCAAATGGGCTACTAAGTGAATCTTACACAAACACTAAACGGATTCAAACTGATTTAACTGGGCAAATAATATTATTACACAAAAAAAAACATGGTTGATATTATAGTAAATGCCAAAAGGAAATTTGTTATATTTAAGTATCTTTTCATAAATAAGTGTTATGTATAACGAGAGGCTGTCATTAAGTGAACAGGTTTGAGCACATTTCCTTAAAGCAATCACTAAAATACTTCCCTTTTCATGACGAATTAAGAAAAAAGTTGCGTGTGGTAGCCCTACGGCCGCGCGTGCGCACACGCTGCAATTTGTAAGCGGCGTCCGCGCAGCTTTCCCGATGCGAGCCAACGAGGATCAATCTACTCTATATCGATGTGTATCGGGTATTGACTATTGTGGCTCTATGAAGAACCTTTTCTTCTTAGATTGTTTCATATTTTAATCTTTTAAATATTAATAAAGACAAATTATGCTGTTTGGAAGATAATTAAAAATAATACAATTAGATAATTAGCATTTTTTTAGTACGGAAAGCATAAATAAATTTACCAAATTAAATAAATTGAAGCAGAAAAATAAAACATATTCAGAATTAAAGAAAAACATAAATCTTGGTCTTATTAGTAAATTAATTCATTATAATAATAAATTCTAATACGATTGTAACATCAGCAATAGATTCTATAAGAATCAAGTTATCAATAATATTTTTCTAATAGTTTCTTATCTTTAACAAGAATGACACACCCTTACTTACACTGCTGCAACTAATTCTGACACTGCCATCAAACATTTATCGTCGATAAAATCTAACGAAACAATAGCGCGTGTGATCGGATTCGTAATCGATTCATACCGATTGCAATTCGATACATACGAAATCGAATAGGGATGTATCGATAAACTGACGATGTTTCGTTCGGAATTTTCCTTTGTGAATATTAAGTTATCGAGATCAATGCCAATAGTAATCCTTGCATGTTTAAAATGTTATTTGCGTTCTTGATAAGGGACTGTCAATAAACTTGTCTTTAAATGTTGTTGGATCATAAAGTTGAGAAGGAATCGCTTGTCGAATTAAGACATGAGAGACATGAGGAATAATTGAAATAATGTGGATGTATGGTTCAGAAGAGAATGAATTTATGAATAATTATAATTAATAAAATATTAATAAAAACTAGTCGATGAATTAAAATAGTTACCAAAATAAAAGTGAAGTAAGATTAAAACATGGCTTGTAGAGCCTTAATAATTATTTAGGAATTACACTTGCACCTCAATTATACTTATTTGTTTCCTTAGAGGTTATTCAAAACAAATGAATTTCGTATAAGCAAAGTAAGAAGTTACCAGCTTATATCACCCGGTTATGACGACATGTCAAACATTATGTAAAAACTAAACGCACTTTTCACACAAATTGTCGATAATAAAACGCAGCATAAGATACTCAAGCAGCAAAATGTTAACGATTGGTCAAGCACTCGTGTTAGGTAACACAAAACATACGCGTTTACAATTATTAGAATATTAATACAAACAAGAATGATTGACGTAAAACTTGGACCATAATGGTTTGGCAGAGGTAATGTTTAGGCAATAGTACTCGAAGCGTCTGAACCCGGCATTACAAACAAACCGAACATCAAGTATATTGACCCATTAATCTAGTTATACTACTTACATAAGATCGTCGCATGGGGCATACTAAGTGTAGCTTTATTTATTTGAAGCGCGCACTCTGCCGTCATCGTCTTTTTTAATTATCACACCTACATCATCTTCCATCGCAATTCCTACTTTATCAAACACGCCATTAAGTTTATTTTTGTTTGTGAAGCTGTCACGTTAAGTTGTTTCACTATCGCGTTCGGAATATACATTTAAATGGTGGCGTTTATACGGATTTGCCCGTTGAATCATCAATGCGTTCGCTCGGAACGTACGCCGAGTATTAAGTCGAACTGAACAGATCTAAATGTAAATGTTTAGCAACACGAATGTGGAATAAGGTTTTATTTTTTGTAAACAAACTTTGGTATTTCTCGAGATCATTTGATCATTTATATACATGACACAGACAATGTTTTTCTATTGACTGCCAGTAACTTTGAGTTGGATGTAAAGTGTAAACAGGTTTGTTTTTAAGTATGCGATTACTGGATAAATTGTAATGGCGTTTACTTGGAGCGAGTCTGTTTGATTATTTAGAAGAATGTATCTGTAATCTTTATAAGAATGTTGGACATGTTTGTATGCTGATCTTCGGGAATCAAGTGTAAGGAATGTATTGGCTGGTTACTACGGCTGTTAACGTCTCTCCCTTTTTATGACGCGGCTTGCAGATCTTAGATCTTAAATGCTAAGAATGTCAAGTATACTGGTGGGGTCCTAACTGGATATCTAGACCCGATTGATAGCAACTATCCCTGGATAACTTCTATTTAGGTATAAAATAGAAAATAAATTTTGTTTTGCGTTTTTTTTTGTCAAAACAACTACCGTTTCTTCTATATTTGTTTGCAAGTATTAATCTGCTATTTTTTGTAACGAAATTACATTTATTTTTTGGATTTTATAAAGATGCACAACATCTTTATTTAGCTTTTTTAGCTGCCACTCAAAACAACAAAAAACACATAAGAAAATTATGTAAACATTTCCACATACATTTTAGCTTAAGTATTCCTGATTTGTTTACTTGTAACCAGTCTCCACTGGACCGGTGTGAACGAGGCATTATCGATTATAATCGAATCGTTTTGCATATCGATACTCGTGTTCGTACCGATACTGTTTTGCGACTGAGTTAGGTTATGCGTTGTGTTTACTAACGATGATGTCCACAGTAATGTTTCCATAAATGGGGACTGTTTCTCGTAACTAGTACTGTGGAATCGATTGAAAAATCGAATAGGTTCATGCTCATACGTTGAATTAAATATTGAATTGGTTCAATATATTTATAAGGATATTTTTATGGTTTTGAGCCAAGTATAGTAAGTATCCTGTTTGTGTTATTGAATGTTGCCTTATTTTGAAAAGATAAAGATGTAGTGTCTGATCTTTCTCAGATGATGAACCATTATGTAATGTAAATATCTAATGGCATCCATAATCTATAATTGCAACATTTACAATCTATTTTAACCGGAAAACACACCACTTTTTATTATTTACTTCATTAGATCAATACTTCTAAATAGGAAGGCATAAAATCTACTAAACCATAATTTGAAAATTAAATGTCACATCGTTTTGTTCACGTCGTTAATTTCTTTTCAATTTACAATTAGAATACTTTGTAACTAACTTTTATGCCATCATAAATACAAATCATACAGTCCTAATTACATCAACGGAAATGCATTAAACTCATCGACGAAAATTAAAAGACATAAACCTCAATTTACAACTCATTTCAATATTAGATTAATGCAACACGTCAAAAGCTGACGTTAAAAAATAAATTGTCATCAAAGATACCCAAATAATCGACTATGCGTGTTCATTCTAAACGAGCATTGCACTAGAACGCATTCCCTATCATTCCAACCTTATTTACGACTGTAAACCGATAAAGCTCAGTAAAGTTAAAGATAAAATAGGTACAACGTCACATACACTTTGAACTGTGAAAAAAAGGGTACATTACAAATAGATTTCTTGGTCAGTCGTTTGGAGGCGTCCAACCGAGGATTGAAATCGACTAAACGATTTAGGCGAGCGTATTTATCGATAGAATGTATCGAATGATTACCGTAATGACAATTTATGCGCGAGTCAAGTGGAATATGTAAACGAGGCATGGACAAGTGTGGCAGTCGGCTCATTTTAATAGGACCACCCGTGTGAACTCGGACTTATGGGTTGTGATTTGTTGAATACATTTCTATGTTTATTGTTCGATTATGAACATATTTTGATGTATCCTATAACTATCGTTAATTTGATATGGTTATAAATTAGAACTTTCTATATCCCACAAAAACATATTCAACAAAGTTTTCCTACCAATTCTATAATCTTCGTGATTTATTTGTATCGGTAACTCTACAGTTAACTCGTTAGCTTTGAATAGATGTGATACGTAACACGTTAGTTAAACTTGCACTGAGCATGCGTGGTTCACATGTCAGTGGCTCGATTAGCAACATTGTAATCGATATTTATTTATTTAACTTTATTTAAATATTTTATTTTTGTTTTGTTTTCTTCCTTTTTTATTTTCTTTTGTTTTCACTTGTGTTTTTATTTTGGGAGCCTCTTCTGGTGACAAGATAACACTTTTTTATTTACTGCTTAGGTACTCTTTAAGAGCTAGGTTTTTTGACAAGCTAAAATACTCCACTTTACCCAAAAGTTTTAACTTTTCCTTTTAAAGGTCGAATTAAGCCCTTGAGATGCAATCGGCAATTTCCTTATCAATGTTTAATTATATTTTTTATCGATTGACAAATGGATTTCAATCAATCGTAAACGCCTTGGTTGAGTTGAGCGTGAAATCTTAACATCAAAACTATACATCATTTTGTTGTTTCAAGATCGCCATTTTTTATTACTATAAAATAAATTTAACTAGATTACGCTCGCGAAGTTATTCGTTTATAATTTAATAAACGCAATGTTTGTAACGACAATTGAAGCAAATCGCTTATTTTTTTATTATAAGTAACCAATTTGACTCTTGACAATTTTGATTCATGTCCGATATGTTTCATCCTAAACAGTAAAGGTATTTTGGAGATTAGGACAAACAGACAGACGGTCAAACTCACAATGTTTTTGATATACATAAGGTTCTTTTAATTATTTCAAGTTTATCAATCAGTATCAGTTACGGTTGTCAATCAAATTGTGTTAAGTGGTTAAAATATTTTTGTAAATTGAATTTGTTGGGTTTTGTTGATCCCGGATCTATTTGAGTGTTGAAATATTCATTAAAGTTATGTTACCAAGAAGAAGACGTGGAAACTATTTATTCCTATTCCTCCCTTATACTAATTCTGATTAATTTCGTTGCAGGTTCCAAGACAGTTAATCATTTTCCCGGGACATTCATTGGTTATCATTATAATATAGATCCTGGCTCGAAGGAGTTACAATGATGGGCAGATGTCGCGGCCTTGTCCCTAAGTTTCTTTTAATTATTCTAAACCATTGTACTAGCATTTTAGGTAACAATATATAATTTTTTCTACAGTTATTTTTTTTTTAAATTTAAATTGGTTTTGTTTGGATCAGTCAAATTAAGAATACTGATGGTCAATCAAAACCACTATAAGTAACTTTTATAAATACTTCACCTTGACTAAATCATTTCTAATCAAACGTCAAAGATATTACGATAACCAACTAGCGCCAACACTGTCGTGTTCACGACGCGTGATGCGCGCGCGCAGCTTACACGGCACACTAACTCAAATTATGATAGTGATCTATGTAATTATGTGATTAATTTGTTTGAAAGTGAATGTTACTTGTTTGTTTTTGTTCACGCTTCGTTTGTTGAGGATGGTTTATTTTTATTTTTCTGTTAGAGTATTTACTTACTGAAATTGGGTATTATGACTATTTCTAATGTACTTGCTAATAAAATATTATTATTTATTGATTTTAATTTTCATTACGACAACTTTTCAAATTCAAATTGACTACAAAACCAGTTTAGTGGTATTAAATTGTTACTCCTTACTAACCACAAAAAGTAGAGCGATAAACTAATTTCAACAACAATTTTTTAACTTAAGTAAAATGTTTGGCAACAACACCATTCCGCCTCTTTTTTGTTCAATAAATAGATGATGAAAAATATTTGTGCTTGTTTATTAATACATTTATCTACATTCGTAATTAAACGAAAAAGAAAGTTACATCAATTTTATTTTAAGTTTTTCATGTAGAGTATAAACCTATTTGTTGTTTTTTATGGAACGGTATTGTCGCTCAGCGACAAAGTTCTGATAAAAAAATAAAAAAGAAATCAAACCTGGTAACCTAAACAAAAAACATCCAGTTTTAAAATTAAGTAGATCTTGCAAAAATGTGGTGTGTAGCGGGCGCGACGCAGGCGCCGTAGGCACCTCTGTATCCTGCTGTGAGCAAATCTATTTGAAAAAGCCGACTGATGACTGAACTAAATGTAAGGTATTTGTAGAAATACTAGCATTAGCAAGAAGTGGTATATTTAAAACAGATTTTCCTTTAATATATTACTAACATGTTAGAGCTGTATAAACCGATTTGAATGTACCGTTTTAGTGCTTAATAAATCCGTTTTTTTTGGCGCCACTATCTATACTATCTTAGTAATGTTTGTTTATTTCGTAATGTGTTGGATGTAAAAAAAATAATCTGAAGCATCCGTGGTGATCAGTGCTCGTTCCTTCTCTATATGGGAAAAGGCCTGTGCCCAACAGTGGTACATAGGCTGGTATCATTATTGTCTTCTTTTCGATGCCGTCATTGCACAAATACTGTTTCAATCCTGGGTTACTTTATCCGTGATCCATCAAAAAGTCGTTTTATTTCTCTCAAAAGTCAAACAGTCGAAATTGTAAAAAAAATGTGAATATACGTGAAGTTTTCTAATTCAGGTGTACTAAAGATAAATCTTAAGTAATAGCGTCCATAAATAAATGGGCTTAGAAAATTACCAACAACAGTCATAAAAGGTTAACAATTTAATTAACTAGAAACATTTGAATATTGGAAGAACATTAGCAAATGTCGATCTTCAGTTTTACAAGCTCCCATGAGAAAATCTCCGTCGTTATGTATTAGTTACACAGCCATCCATGTAACTTCCGCGACGGCGAGCTAAGCCTGCAATTTCCTTAATCCCTGTCTATATAAACGAGATCATAAAACCTGTGATAAACTGGCATAATTATAAATAATCGAAACACGTCTGTAGTACACTCTAACACACGTCTACACCAAAACGTAAAAATACAAAACATCTCTATTCCGAAGCAATACGATTCAATTTCATGATGCGTTGTTACTCAGCTGTGTGGTTAACTGTACGTACAGTTCAAGACGGAAACATCGGTATGTCGCCTCATTTAGCATAAGTTCACAGGTTAAATTATATATTTGAATATGTTGACCGTAAAAGTTTCAGCTATGTTACTACAGAAAGCTTTGAACTATAATTTGTAGCTTAGGTACGTGACGAAAGAACGTCTTTTCCTATCTTATTAAGATTAATAACTGTACAATGAAACCTGCCGATATGGGAAAGAGACGGTGTGCTACACTGCACGCCGCCGCACCACGACGGTCGCAGTCCTGGGGCCTTCCAAAAAGTTTACGCACGGTTACGTATAGGATAAACAGAGGCGTTATGTCTTTCGACTTATTATATTTTAAAGTAAAATATTTGTAAAATTGCCTAAAAATTATACACCTATTAACACTACCCGATCAAAAAAAATTGCGATCCGGAGTTCTTGAATTGTCATCTTCGTTATTCACGTTAGCCAGTTTGGTCTTACTACAAGGGTCATTGCTGTTCGATTCATTCAAATGTATGGAAGTGACAAGTCTAAGTCACGTGACATATCAAAAGCAAATGTCAATTTCATACATTTATTGTCACTGTTGTGATTTTAAATCATCATTATGTGTATATATAGAGTATACATAGTGCCATTCGCACAAGCTTGTGCGAATGGCACTTGTCTTTTTATTTTTAGTTTAGTACTTTACTGTCTGTAGCTCGATTTGACTTCAACTAATCAACATGATTGGCAATAAATTGAGTACCTAACTATAAAATCGATTACTTTATTCAAACGGATATAAATATGCTGACCTATCTATCATATTAAGATAATGATTGACGCAAGAAATTTTACTGTATATTAGAAAAAAAATCAATCGATACTCAATTATGAAAATATAACAAACTTTTTGTAATACATATTCACAGACTAATTTGGTATCTAAAGATGAGTAAATAATAAAAGAGAAAGAAATAGAATTACCTGCATCTCAGTTTTGAATAGAAGTCATTCACTTAAGCACTGAGTGCTTGTTATTGACAGCAAAAAATAATAGTGATGTCATAATATATGTATCATCAATAACGATGAATAGGATTATATGAAGCGTTTTAATATTATTATAATAATTATATTAAAAAATGAATGTTTATAACTTATAAAGATTGTTAAAAGCTACATCATTTCGCAAACGTTTAGAATTAATTGTAGGTGACTTTGCTGGTGCGTGCTTTTCTTTGGTACCAAATATATTTCAACTTTATGTGACTTAAATAAATGTGACTAGAAAGATAATTTTGTGTCTAATTTTATGAGATTGCATTTATTTTTAACGGAAGCTGTTGGGAAGAAAGGATCTGCTTTTAACTGACTGTCCCGTAGATCTTGTGGTAAGTGACCTTGAGTTAAATCGGAGGTCGTGGGTTTGATTTTTACCCAGGGGAATATTTGTGTGATGAACATATAATTTTGTTCTGTGTTAATTGTAATTGTGAATTGTGTGTATAATCGTTTTCTGGTTGCCGTAATAAATATAAACTCTGCCTAGATTGGGATCAGATGGCCAAGTGTTTTAGTAGTCAGTTGGTTATTAGTTTTACTATTAACGAAGTTAATTATGAATACTTAAAAACATAGCGTTACTATAGCCATGCCTATTCTGTTTACCATACCTAAATTATGTTTTAGAGAATAGTCTCATAAAACATAATTTTGTAACACTTGTGTGCGCTTGGAATTTTAATAGGGTTTTTTGCCTTCTCGCGGCCAAAAGGTCACATAAAGCTGTGTCATCTATTTGCATGATCTAGGTTAATATTTAACGTTCGCCAATTTGTTTATTAAATTTTGTTGAGATTTATCACAAGAAAAAGTTTTTATGAGAAGAATTCTAGAGTTTATTTTTGTTAACAATTCTATATTTTTACAGGCGGATTTTGTATAAAGGTAGTTTTTTTTTTTAATTGGCGTGGAATGACTTTTGCACAGTGCACTATAAGCATATTATTAATGAAATAACTAGTGATAGTTCAATTCAATCAATCAATCAACTCATCACGGTCCACTGCTGGACATAGGCCTCTCCCACGTTGCGCCACAAAACCCGGTCCTCCGCCTTCGTCAGTGGGTCTACCGGGAACCAGGGGCCATGTGTTATGGTGAGCAATCTAGGGGTGTTTATTGCCATAGTCACCACGCTGGGCAAGTGGGTTGGAGACCGCAGTTTTGTATTCATTCCTTATTTTCTATCGACGGTAGTAACAGTCCAATTAAACCATTGTTAATAAAAAAATCGCTAAATTATAATTGAAAACATTTCAGCTATCTAATAGATTTTTAAATGATAAAACACCTGACGTAAAAGATAAGAACTATAATGATCGCTATAAAAATAATACGGTATGTAATTCTGTATTCTAGGTTTAGTAATTATCCGGCCATTCCCCATCAGAATGAAATATTGTTATGTTGTTACCCAATTCGAATAAATCGGAAACTGATTTAGTTTACACATCCAATGATTCGATAGCGCGACAGTTTTTGATCCATTAATTCCTAGTCTCATTAATAAAACCAGTCCTTAATTAGAGAATATCGTTGGAAATTATACAGTTGTCATCATAGATCAGTTCTGAATTTCTTCGTAAATACCTCTAAAAATGTTAATAATTTTGATAAAAGGTTCGGTTTCTCGACAAAAGTCGTCTGATTTAATGTATTTTAATGTAAGGATGACGATTTATGTCTGAAATTATCATTAGCTTAAGATTTATTACGAAATGAAATGAAATGAAATGAAATGAAATGAAATGAAATGAAATGAAATATTTATTTTTTCGAGTAGACCTTTACAGGCACTTTCAAAACGTTAATGACGCTAGTTGCGCGGTTCCAAGGTGTCATCGCACGCGCGTAAAGTTAAGAGTAGTAAGTAGTAAAGGATAGATAGATGTATTCTGTGATTTTCAAAGTAAGGAGCAATTATATTTTTCATAAAAGATGATGGCGTTAAGATAATAATAAGATAATGTGGAAAACATCACATACATTGAGTTTGGATAAACTTTTAAAATGGTGGCAGCTTTTTGGTCAGACGAAACTTAAAAATCATTGACACGAAAAGATGAAGAAGAATCACATACATTGCTCCGAATTCAAAGAAAGTAGCTAAAGCTCTTGTGTTATGGAATCAGAAACAACGAAAGTACCACTAACACCCAGACTCGACATAATGTAGAAAAGTGATTTTCTACATCGACCCGTCCGGGGATCGAACCCGGGACCTCAGAGCTGGCGACACCTTGAAAACCGTTGTGGACCCCACTCGAACACGGATGTCATCGTAAAGATATGTTTTAGATGGTCATTTATTTGTATCGATCCAGAAACCCGTATATGAAAGGCATGGCCTTATCTTTAAAAATAAAGTCCACAATATAATACCTTGCAACCCCTACTTAACCATCTTAAGGCGTAGATTTCTAAAATCGCTAAAATATGTTTTCATTTATTTCTAACCAAAAACTCGTATACCAAATCTCATGAAACCAAATCTTATCTCTCTCTTTGAAAATGACGAACTTCCTAAAAAAACTTCCAACCACTATTGCACCCCCTTTGAGGGTAGATTTCTAAAATCTCGGGAATACGTCTTATTTATTTCTAACTCATAATCCTATGAAATTTAATGTGCCTATCTATGAAAACTACACAATTCATATACCTACAAACTTCCATCCCCTATTTTACCCTCTTAGGGGGTAGATTTTCAAAATCGCTGAAATACGTCTTCATTTATTTCTATCGAGAAACCCGTTTACGAAATTTCATGTGTCTATCTTTGAAAATACCAAACTTCCCATACAAACTTTCAACCCCTTTTAACTCCTTTAGGGGTTGAATTTCGAAAAATACTGAAACACGTGGTTTTTAATTTTTTACCAGAATGGTAACCACAAATTTTTATGGTTTAAACTACAAAAATGACGATTTTCCATACAAACTTTCATCCTCTATTTAAGTCCCTTAGGGGTCGATTTTCGAAAAATAATGAAACACGTCGTTTTTAATTTTTTACTAAATTGTTATCTACCAGTTTTTATGGTTTAAACTACAAAAATGACGATTTTCCATACAAACTTTCATCCCCTACTTAAGTCCCTTAGGGATTGATATTCGAAAAATACTGAAACACGTCGATTTTAATTTTTTTACCAGAATGGTAACCACCAAGTTTCATGGTTTAAACTTCAAAAATGACGATTTTCCATACAAACTTTCATCCCCTATTTAACACCCTTAGGGGTTGAATTTCAAAAAATCCTTCCTTATTCCTTGTCTACATTATAAAGGAAACCTCTGTGCAAAATTTCAGCTTTTTAGGTTCAAGGGCTTGGGCTGGGCGTTGATGAGTCAGTCAGTCAGTCAGTCAGGCCTTGTCTTTTTATTTATATAGATGAATCGTGAAAATAAACAAGAAATTCCGTTCCGAGAAACATAATTATAGTTTTGAACCCTCCAAATTGTTGCAATGACAAAAATGAACTAAAAATTAAGGATATAAGTAATACTAAATTACAATCGAGGAAACATGTTTTAGCACTCAATGCAGCCACTGTTATGTTGTATAAATATATAGTCTACAAAATAATATGGGCTATCTCACTACTCATTATCAATCATTATAATTTAACGATAATTTTACCATTTATTATGCTTAAATTATCGTACCAACGCGCCCTGGTTTGTACCCAACGAACTACAACACTATGACCTACGAATGCCCACTGTGGAGCAGGAAATCGTACGCCATACCAAGTCCTACAAGGAACGAATCTAACAACACCCAAATACTCTGACTCAGCAACTAATGGAGAATCACAACAATGCGCAACGATTGAAGCGCAAAATAACTCAAGACCTAATCCAATCACAGTAAATATAACTACTGGCTAAACAATGAGGATGTGACATTGGTCACATACCAAGCGAGCCAACGATACCACCAACCAACATACTGCTAAATGTCCCATAAAGGAGACTGTAGTAAATAAAGCTTACAAAAAATTATCGTAAAAATTATAGGTAATACTTTCTTCTGCCTAGCCTTATCCCAAGCTATGTTGGGGTCGGCTTCCAGTCTTACCGGATTTAGCTGAATACCGTATTTTACATAGAGCGACTGCCTCTGACCTCCACAACGACTATCAAAGATCACTGTATGACAGTCGGGACCAACGGCTTAACGTGCTTTCCGAGGCACGGAGGAGTCTCGATATGTTTACAAATGGTCACCCATCCACGGACCAACCGCGGTGAGCGCGGCTTAACCTTTATTATCGGTCAAACCGTACGGCTTACACTTAGCCACGAGCATTACAGCTAATATTTCAACGAAATAGGCTAAGGTACATTTAAACGACTTCATAATTCCATCAAAAGCACCAGTAATGTTAAAGTTTAAAATTCTTCGGACAGTTTGAGTGATGTGCTTCTAAACTGTTGCTCTGACCTGACCTTTAATCGATCTTAATTATAGCCATACGAGTATTAATTTACCATAAATATCTCAACTACATGTTACATTATAATAGTATACTAAAAAAACGTGCAATGCGGAACATACTACAGAGCAATCGATTTCATTACACGATCGGGGCGTGTTCAAATCGATTTTAATGAATCGAATCATCAAATATTGAGTGATAACACGGACCACCAAGCGAGAAACATTTTGGCACATAAACAAAGATCGTGGCTCCACAATTTAATATCGATTGCAATCACAATCGAATCGAATGTTTTCTAAGAAAATCGATTTAAGCAGCATCGATATTGGAAGCCCTTTTCTTGCGTTACGAATATTTTTTATTGGCAATAATTATCGATTAAGCGTTGTCTGATTGAAACAGTAGTGTGTAATTCGTATCTTTATCATCGGTTGTCCGATATTTAGGCCACAGGATAAAATTTTAAGGCAAAAAGGTACAAGCTTCAGGTTCTTTTGTTTCAATCATCCAACTGAAACTAATAATTTAGGCTTTAAATGCAAAATACTAGAAGAAATTCAAATTTATTCGACAGTTTTTACGAGTTACAAATGATTATTAGTAAATTTGCATTAATAGCAGCTATAATAGACTTTTTAGATTTTCTTGTATTTTTTTCATAGATTTGAATATATATTATATTTTTTGCTTATTTGGTTAATAAGCAACTCATAAAAAACTGCATTACCAAATCAGTACAGTACCTACCAGTTTACCATACGAAATCCTTAATTAATCATTCACTGAATTATACTGTATCAAATATGAAATTATTATTTTTATTGTAAATTGTATTGTTTGTAAAAATTGTAAAGAATATTAATTTTATTTTATTTAATTTTTTTCGCCTTTTATTTTTGAATAGGACAGGATAATAATATATACGGGACCCTAAAGCACATTAAGTGAGTAATGTGCGGTCGATTGCTCTGATTATAGTCTGGCATTGATAACCGTTGGCCGCGGGTTTGCGCCTATTAATTATAAACCCATCCGCTTCCCGCTTACCGAAGCTTTGCGTTTATTGACAACGAAGGTTAAACTGTAAAAGTTATGAGATCATTTATTAATTAGCAGTCTAGGACTATTTTATATTGCCGGTCCTCACAATTGCATGATTATGATATTTACGAAGAAGTCGTAGTTGAGTATGTACGTGTAAGCTCTTGTTAATTGTATCTACGAGATTTTGTCCACTCATAGAAAGTGAATACTAGACTAATGTAAGAATTTTGGAAAATTCGATGAGTATTGCGTTATTTGGTTTGATGTACAGTGCTAATAATATGGTTGAAGTATCAGATGCGGTCTTGAATCAGATCTGAAGTTTTTTCCCTATTTTCCTTATTTTTAAGTAAAATATGCGGATGTTTCTTTTTATAATCTGAACATGGACAACAGACACCTTATGTTAAAAAGAAGAAAAATGTCTTAAATATAATTTTGTTTATTACACTCCACAGAACGAAACAAACACCTATCGTTGTGTCACATAACAACAACACTCATTGTTTCCATAAGACAACTTGAACTGTCAAAACATAATTCGCTAAGAGAAAGTTGAGGAAGGTTGACATAAAAAAACCGAATTCGCTACAGAATAGCAGTTATTATTGGTAACATCTAACGCATATACCAAATTTATACATCGTTAGCAGACTCAACACTTTCTTTTCTATTGTAAAACCGTCTTAGTGCTGGACAAGGCGTCACTATGTCGATCATTGTATCGATAGTGAATCGAACGTGATTATAATCGATTCTATCGGTTACGAATATTGAATCGCTAACGGTAGTGCGTTTTGTGATTTTTTCCACCGTTGATTGGGTCTATTGTTGGATTTTTGTAGTATCAAATAGACTGCTCATTAAAAAGTTCACGGGACACGTTTTGTATGAGCTTGTGAATGATATATCAAAGAAATTAACTCTTTAATAAAGTAATCGAGTCTTATCGAGTTCAATAATATCAAGTGTGCAATAATTGTACTGAAATAAAATTTTGAAATATTCTTAAATTGCCCAATTAGATGGTTCATTGAAATTATTACAATGTTATTGAGAGATTAGGATAGCGTTTTTGCACAATAAATATTGCTGAATGATAGTTAATTTTCAAAATATGGACTTGGATTTACTAACAAAAGATTTTATTTGAAAGAATCTCGGTTAAGTTGACCTTAACTATTATTGTGATCTCAGATTTAAAAAACTAGCAATAAACATTTTATGTTCTAAAATAAAGATCGTTGTCTGCCTACATCACCTGCTCAAATAATTTGCTCTAAAATTTCTCTGAGCTCTTGTATATTTATCTGATATATTTGCATACATACATGTACCAAAACCTCGATGAATTATTCATGGTGCGTACGCGCATTATAAGTCATTACGATATCTGCGCAAGCGACGCCGCTGTCTTTAAATTTCAATTTCTTGTTACTTTTGATTTTAAGAAGAACTTTTCAGAATTTTAATGCAAAATCAAGTTAATATACCTTATTATGGTTCTAAATCATTTTTTAGTTTAAATTACATTGTAGAAGAAATTGATTACTGACATTTTTTTTACGATTTTAATTTGTAGTGCAGATTACTTTGTATTCTGTGTACACAAAAACCAAAAACTATATTCTTTGCATTTTTTTTATTAAAGTGCTTATTGGTACAAATTGAAGATGACCTGTCGGTAATAATTCAACCGATACGTAAATGGTAATAAATACGTAACCAACGATACTGCGTTCGTGTTACGGTACATTATAAGTACAGTCGGTAAGATAATTTGAGTTTTTTTTTTGTTGTAACATTTTGGATACTTTGTTAGATATATTTAAAGGTTCTTATAGTGATTCTTGCTGAATACAGTTTTGTGTCATAAAAAGTACTTTGTAATATTTTGCTGGTCTTTTTTTAGGGATGGTAAAAAGCATTGATTGGACGACTAATCCAGTAATGGAAAAAATTAAGTAAAAATTACATCGGGAAGTTCTGTTTCAAAAAGATGATTATTAGGGTTTAAGTTATTCTAATTCAGTTACGTCACGAGAATGAATGTGAACTCATGCATTTACCTTTAAGGCTAGACGTTTCGGCGGGTATACATTGGCCGTGGTCGCAAGCAAACTAATTTCCGTGATGTAATTTTATTAAAATCATGCAACGCGATAGTTAAAAGATAATATTTGATTTCAATTGACATTACGAATTGTCTTGTCAACCGTCAAAGCCGTTATAAACAATAATCAAGCGAAACGTCCAACATTTTGCACAACCAGTTTTGAAATTTAATTTCCCTTCATACCATCGGCGTAGTACGATGTCGATTATTGAAAAGTGTGCAAATTATAGGGCCATCGATAATATTCCGCATTAATGGCCACCCGAATTACTGACCCCGACGCCATATTAAAACTCTTTATAATTTACAATGTTCCACATATTTTCTACTTCAAGTGTACGATATATTTATGATTTAATTATATTAATCTTATTTCTGTTAAGAGTTAAACGTTGCGATTATTGTGGGGTTGTGTTTTAAATGCTTTTGTTTTTTTGTTCATAATTTTTTTAAAGAAAATAGCTTAATCCCGCCGTCTGTGCGCTTCGATCGCTTAAAATATGCGACGGATTTTAATACAGTTTGCAGTAATAGATAGAGTAACTCACGAGGATGGATTTTATGTATATTTAATTTATATTCATTTATTACAGTGCTTCCCGTGCGACACCGGAGCGGGACCGCTAGTATAATACCGGCCTATAAATGTCCCACTGCTGGGCACAGGCCTCTTCCCATATAGAGAAGGAATGAGCATTGATCACAACCATTGCTCATTGCGGGTTGGCGGTTTCAGATTCCAATTTCTTGGAATCCAGGTGTTTTCCTTCACCGTATGGTCAATGATGTCTTAAATTTATTAAGAAGGAACATATGACTTTGAAAAAGTCACATTAGTACTTGACTGAGTTCCAACCTGCAACCATATGCATTGAACCACTAGGCCACCACGATAATCAATACCGCTAGTAATTGTATGAAACAAATGAACGTTCAAGGATTTAAATTTTTATACATGGTTTACCGTACCAAAAATCTTATAAATTGATTTATTTAATTAAATTCTTATAAAAATAAAGTTCACAGCTTTTGGTAACGAACTATTCTCCACCTTTTATAAAGTATTATAATACTATCTATAATATAGATATATCTAATCAATACTAAAGATGGCTATAAAGTGCAATAGGGTAATTACATGCAATTATTTAGTGTCACCGAAGTACCTTAGTTTTGCAATCATTCTGAACCCTAATTCCCTCTCATAAGCC
This sequence comes from Plusia festucae, assembly GCA_950381575.1. Lineage (NCBI taxonomy): Eukaryota > Metazoa > Arthropoda > Insecta > Lepidoptera > Noctuidae > Plusia > Plusia festucae. The sequence continues at coordinate 1,107,280 of OX494444.1, read as the reverse complement.
CCTCAAGGACAAGCATAAAAACACTATAAGTATACTGGTTAGTAAAATTAATGCCAACTTTGGACATTACCTAAATTAAATTTGACTTGTGTAAATATTTCTTACAAAAAGCGAATTAATAAACTAAATGTCAATGCAGATGCGCTCAAATATTGAACCTTTGGTATGTTTCGAAATAAATTTTGTAGCTTTGATGTTAGTTTAGACGGAATTGTGACGAAATTAAATACTTTACTTGAAGGCATGTCATTAGTATTTACTTATAAGATGCCGAATAATTTCAGTATATGAAAAACGTTGTCATTTTAACAAGGTATTGGTATAAAAAAATATAGGAGGAGTTTTTGTTAGTCAAGGTGTTGGTGTAAAATTGTTTAAACGTAACTGTAAAGTTCTTGATATAGATGGTAGTCATGTTCTGGCTCTGAAGTTAATATCCTGAAGTTCTAAAACTTATAGTTTGTATACTGTTAGTACATAGCCTTAGCCTTTTCTTTTCCAGCCTAAAGCCCCGATTTTTGATCCCGAGTAACCTCAACCAATGGTTACATATATTATGCTGACTAATGGTTTCAAACTCCGGTAGAACGCGTTTATTAATACATTTTTATTTTAGCAAATGGTTAAATAATTAACTCTCCGACTTATTTGAACCTTTGATATACAAACAAAATACGTTTTATCGAAATTTGAAACCATTAGTTAGCATATTTAACCATTGGTTGAGTTAACTCGGGATCAAAAGACTGGGCCTAAGACAACTTTCTTCTAGATGACACCAAAAAGGGTTACACAACCTGGTTAAATAAGTAATCGATGACTGTGTATTAAGTATATCTGTTATCAATATATTATAATCAGCATCTAATAAAACAAGATTAATGTCAGCCATGTTTGGCGTATAACAAATACACTTTTCACTATAATATCTCTGATTATACTCAGCATAATTAACTGTTTATTCAAATGACAAAATAAAACAAAGAGTGGGCGAGAGATTAAATGGAAAACTAGCCCTTTTTATTTCAAAAATAAAGTCGAGTTTTCTTTGGGTGTTGGTAATATGAATGTTGATTTTGTTAATCTCATGTTAGTAATTGATCGTAGGTGTTTGGTAGTTTTTGTGATCGTTAGCTGCGATTTATTGTTAATATGAACGCTCTACGGTGACTGTTTGGTCACATGAAGGATGTTTGAATTGCATCTGTTTGTTAAGACAATAGTGCAGTATAACGTCATTATTGAGTTAATAATAATTATTAGTTCATTACATATTTCATTAGACAGGTTGAAAATTTGAATCCACGTTAAAGAATAATTCGGTCACTCAAATAATTACATAGAATACTTTGTGTTTGTTTTTTACAGTCACACTACCTATTTTATTTTAGTTACTTTTCAATAATAAAGAAATCAAAAACCAAAACTCAATTTTTGTGGCCCTGACAATAATAAATGACGTTGGTACAGGCCTCTTCTAATATGGCCATTCTTTTACAATGAATATCTTCTCAAACTGAGGACGTAAGTGTGTTACTTTGTTTATAATTTGAAGCCATGTGGTCGCGGGCTCAAATCCCACCCACTGCACTACCGATGTGAACCTACTCGTAACAAAAGCATTTAGCTTACGAGGGGTTAACAAAAAAACTAGTAATGTGCGATCCACATTGCTATAATATAGTAAGCTTTAAAAAAGAAAAAGTTTTTAGTCGTATCCAAATTATTTCAGTGATATCAACTAATGAATATTACTCACACTATCAAAAAAGATAATTATATACCTCTTCACCAATTATAAAATATCAGTAACCGTTTATTCAAAGCTACGACTGTGTTATTTTATAACAATTCTTTTCGACGTATGTAATAACAAGTATAACTGTTCTGAGATTACTAATAAAATATGCTACTATGTCCCAAGAACTGTCATGAGACGAGAGGTGCGCGCACGTCCATTTTTTGCTGTGTCCTCTTGCCGCACTAACGCTGGTTTGCGAGCACCTCTGCGTCGTCTGTGCAAGGACTATAATAATTTCTGTTCAGAAACTACAGAATTAGATTTATTTTCAATGACAGCAAATAGATTTCGTTCTGCCTTGTTAAAGAAATTTAAAGATACCGATTGATAGATATTTTGTATTGTTATGTATATTTACTCGCATGAAATGTTCACTAGAGTAATAATATGAATTGTATATGCTGTGGATAACGGTGTGAGTTTCATATTTGTATACCTTTAGTTTTAGATATATCATTTACTCAGATGTAATGTGAAACTGTTTGTTTGTCCCAAATAAATAAATAAATAAACAATTAATGAATTTATATATTGATTTATAACATCAAATTTGTAATTATCTTTCACAAGTCTACTTTCTCATGGTTGGTGTCGTACTGGTGTAGTCTAGGAGTCTTTATAATATTTGGTTTATCTGTTACAGTTTTTTAAGAGAAAGTTTTGATTATATTACTGTTAGAAAAAATTTAATGATTATAGTACTGTTAGAAAAAATTTTATGATTATAGTACTGTTAGAAAAAAAAGGGAACCTGTCTTGCTGTAGGTTATCAGATTATGTCTTTATATGCAAGAGGGTTAGCAGTTTATTACATGGGCACAAAAATGGTATTTATTAAAAAGGAAAATATTTTGTAGTTAAACTGTAGTGAAGGATCTATCGCCGCTGGTTCAGCAGTGGATTATATATGATTAATTGATTGAAATACTTAGTTTTTTTTTTTTTAGAAAGTAGTATGAATTTGTTGCTATGTAATACAAATATTATTAATATCAATCCTAAAATACTATTTGACATTAAATCCCCAAACGACATTCACATTATAAGCACTTAAAAATATTTTTACTCACTATACAAATTAGACACTTTCATTTTAAAAAGTCACTTCAGACATTGTTCAGAGCTGTCAAATATATGAGATGTCCACTTCAATGTGTTCTTTACTTTCAAATGATCGAGTTACCTTTCGGTGGCAAGAACAGGTCAAATATTTGATCAAGAAGCCACTTGAAGATAACGCTTAAAAAACTTACGTCAAGTCTGTGTGTTATATATTGAGGTAAATTCTAAGCTGACGGCTGATAAAGTTTTGTAACTGAGACCCTATTTATTCATTATGTAGGAAGGAGATATTTATATTTATTTAATTATATCTTGATATTGCCAACAAAAAGGAGGCTGTCAAGTCTTCTGAAGCTGAGACTTCTGAAAACTCTCTGACTGAGAAGAACCTTACTTATTAGGTTCATTTGAAGCTCCAATAAACAAAAAAATGTGTTTGAAATATTATTTCAAAAAATTACAGCATTTTTTTTAATATTAAGGAAGATCATTACAATATACGATATTATTCCTTCACAGACCTCCTCATCGTTAAATGTAAAATACAATGAGTAAACGTTAAAAGATGAATATTACAAGATTGTCCCGAACTCCTGAACTACAATACTACAGTCAACATCAATAAGGAATTGTTAAACACTGATAAATTAGTCAATCTGTTACCTTATACGTTAAGACTGGTGTATAATTATTGACAGGTCGGACCTCCACAGACAGTTATATCTTGTAGTTATCGCATTGTCTGGAGGTGCGGGCTAATGCGATTTTCTTATTAGTTTTATTTGCCTTCTGAAATAATTTAATATTTATTTGTCTAAGTACTTCATGTAATATTGTTTGAAATTTTTTGGCGTCTTGATTCCCAAATTTATACACGAAATATTTTTCTGCTTTTTGGTTTAATAAAAACATCTATAATTATAATAATAATATTGTTAATATGCTCATTGATTCTTTTTATTGACAGCTAAATAATGTATCGAATCAAAGTTGAATTTATTACAAAATGATTGAGTAAGGATATTTCACTAGCTTATTAATTATGCCAAAAAAAGACACTTCAAGTTTAAACATCTACAAAGTTCGAGTATACAATTACATAATAATACACCTCTCCGAGGACAAGCGTAATATTATAATACATCATTAATATACACTATAATAACTATAAATATCGTGTCGGCGCACCTCGCTGGCATCCGCGGGCGACCAACGGGAAAGGTGCGGGGGTCGGGGGCCAGACCCCGACTGCGCCTGCACCGCGCCGCCGTCACGCTACTTCACACTCGACGATCGCAGCGCTTGTACGCGGGCATTCATTTGTTACTCATTAATTTGTAGTACGTTGCGACATTATAATATCCAAATTATACAGTCCACTCTTTTATTTAAAAGTATCGATAAGGCCACATCATCTTTTGGTCCTATCGCCGTAAATAAACAGTACCAGTCGCGTTGCAATTATAAAATCGCTTCGTCATTGCCGTCGGTCGCCGTTTGGACTTTGGCCGGCTGAGTGAGAACAAAGGAGTCGTTCCCGTGACATCGTGCATCGATATTCAAGAAGCTGAAGTCATTTCAGGGGAGTATATGTATCGATCTGAGTGAGTTGTTCCAATTAGTTAATTCCCAGGTTCCTTTTTGCAAAAAATTTGGGTTATATTTTCAAAAGTTTTAAAAGTTCATTGAGCAAGTGCATCTCTTTTTCCTAATTTACATGGTTAATTTAATTAATTAATGCTTCATTTCATCACAGTGTTCGCTTATAGTTTTAATAAGTTATAAAATATCAGTGTGCATAATTAAATGATAGGTAGCTACAGTTCACTTAGATAACGGTCGACCGGTTTCTTTTGTTTGCGCACAGCTGTTTTACCATTTTTTCTATAAGAAGCTCATTAGCGTTTTAGTGCCGTATCGTTAATATTTGCGAATATTATAATCTTTTGTCCGTTACACTTCAAAATGTCGGAATTGAAGACATTAATTAAGAAGCGTAGTTCGTTAAAATCAAAGCTTACGATTTACAGTAACTATTTAAATTTAATTAAAAGTAGTTCCGAATTATCCAAATTGCAACGTTTAGACCTGCAGGAGCGTTTTAATAAGTTCGAAGCCTTACATCGTGACTTTGATGATTTACAGACAACCATCGAACTGCTTACCGACGATGCTGAGACTGCATTAGTTGAACGTGAGGACTTTGACCGTCAGTTCTTCACTCTGGTGGCACTCACGCGCAGCCTGCTCGGTTCTTCGAACAACGGTGGTGGGTCTGAGGCGGGCTTCGAAGATACTAACTCAGGTGCACATATTTCCAATTCGTTTATTCGTTTGCCGAAAATAGATTTGCCTCATTTCGATGGAAACTACCAATGCTGGCTTGAGTTTAGAGACACATTTAGGTCGTTGATTCATGACAATTTAAGCATTAACGATATTAACAAGTTCCACTACCTGCGTGCTTCATTACAAGGTACCGCAGCTTTATTAATAAAAAATATTGATTTTAAAGGTGATCATTATAAAATCGCATGGGATTTGTTGTGTGAGCGGTTCGACAACAACCGACTGCTTGTGAACAACCATTTACAGGCTTTATTTGATGTTGAGTCCATAGTAAAGGAATCAAGTGTCGCTATTAGAAATCTTGTCGACGTCACCAATAAAAATATTCGGGCTTTAACTAATTTAAATCAGCCTACACAGCATTGGGATACTTTGATTATTTTTATTATGGCTAAAAAATTAGATCTTACTTCTAGTCGTGACTGGGAGGAGTACAGGAACAATAATATTACAGGTGATCCTAAGTTATCTCATTTTTGTTCTTTTTTAAACAGGAAGGCTGACTGGTTAGAGTCGGTCGAGTCGACTCATACTAATAATATTATTGTTGCTTTAAATAATAATCATACACATACCAAACAACTAGCCCAGGATACGAGAACAATTCAATCAATTAAAAATAAAAACTCAGAACAAACTATAAGTAAAAATAAATTTAATAATAAATGTCCGCTTTGCTCCCAAGCACATACTTTGTACAAATGCGAAACTTTTAGAGGCTTAACTATTGAAAGTCGTTTGCAAAAGGCAAAAGAATTTAATGTTTGCATCAATTGCTTACGCTTTGGTCATTCTGTTAAGAATTGCAAATTCTCACATTGCAAATATTGTAAAATAAAGCACAATACGCTTTTACACTTAGAATCTGGCGGAATCAAACCGCTTGTAAATCCATTACCTTCTGCAAAGCTTTCTTCATTGCCTACTGCATCGGCATCTACCTCAGATGTTGTGCTTTCAGCCAATTCTATGCAGCTTGCTACTTCTGCGCATGTTTTCCTGTCCACAGCTTTGGTGAACGTGATCAGTGCCACGGGTAAGAAGTACACTGTGCGTCTGCTGCTGGACAACGGCAGTACGGCGAACTTCGTTACGCAGGTCATGGCAGAGAAATTGGGTTTGTCACAACGCGGTACGAGCACCAAGGTAACCGGTATAAACAACCACACATCCACCAGTACACAGTCTTGTCGCCTAACAATAGAGTCGTTATGCTGTGCCTTCACTTTGAATATTGAGTGCCATGTTTTACCTGAGATCACAAGGTTACTACCGTCTTCCTTTGTGCCTATAAATAATATCCCTATTCCTTCAGGTCTTACATTAGCGGACCCGAACTTCAATGTTCCGTCGGTCATAGATGTCCTGGTAGGGGCTGAGGTGTTCTGGAGTGTCATAGGCAGTAACACTATAGAATTAGGGAAAAACTTACCCAAATTATGTGAGACAAAATTCGGATGGCTTGTATCTGGTAGTATTTCACATAAATATATCCCTTCTATTTCTACACATTTCTGTCATCATTCCAACGTCACTCCCGACTTGACTCAATTTTGGGAGCTTGACAATATTTTACCTGAACATTCTCATTCTCTTGAAGAAAAAATGTGTGAACAACTTTTCGCGCAATCCACTATCCGCAAAGCAGATGGTGCATTTGTTGTTAATATGCCTTTGAAAGGGGACCCAAGCACTTTAGGTTATTCTTATGAAAATGCTAAGAAACGTTTTCTATCCCTAGAGCGTCGGTTTAAGCGTGATCCCACTTTTCAAAACAAATATTATGAATTTATGCGAGAGTACGAACGTTTAGGTCATATGACTTTAGTTTCGAACTGTTCTCATTCACCTGGTGTTGCTGACTATTACATTCCACATCATGGAGTTGTTCGTTCTTCCAGTACCACTACTCAACTACGCGTAGTCTTCGACGCATCGGCCCCTACTAGTACGGGAGTGTCTCTCAATGACATTCAGATGGTCGGACCGGTAGTACAAGACGATCTGTTTTCTATTTTAACACGTTTTCGTCAACATAGATACGTGGTCTCAGGTGACGTGGAGAAAATGTACAGGGCCATAGAGCTAAGTCCAGACCAAAGATCTCTCCAGAAAATTATTTTTCGGTTTGATCCCTCAGAGCCTCTTCAGACTTATATCCTAAATACAGTTACGTACGGTACTGCGTCCGCTCCCTACTTAGCCACAAAATGTTTAACAAGTCTGGCTGATAACATTAAGGATAGTCGTGTCCAGTGCGCCATACGGCGTTCGTTTTACGTTGATGACTACCTACATGGTGGGAACACTATAGCCGAAACTGTAGAAGTCACAAAAGAGGTACAATCAATACTATCATCTGCTAAGTTTAATTTACGAAAATGGCGATCAAATTCTTCGGAAATACTAAATAAAATAACACAAAGTAACAAGTCAGATAGCAATACTTTACATTTTTCTGAGCAAGGTCCTATTTCTTCTCAGTCTAAAACTCTAGGACTTAACTGGGTTTGTGATTCTGACTCATTAACTTATACAATAAATATTATACACGCAAATAAAGTCACCAAACGTCATGTCCTCTCTGTTATCAGTCAGATTTTCGACCCACTGGGCCTCGTAGGTCCGTGCGTTGTCGAAGCTAAAATTCTCATGCAGCGACTTTGGCTGGATAAATATGACTGGGATGACGCAGTATCGCTCGAGTTATGTAACACTTGGTCTACATTTGAAGGCACAATAACCGCTTTAAATAATTTAAAAATTCCTCGTTGGGTTTTACATAGGGACTCAACCACACACGAAGTACACGTGTTTACTGATGCGTCCGAAAAAGCGTATGGCGCGTGTGTGTATATTCGGTCTTGCAGTGGTGTTGCAGTCAAAGGCGTGCAGCTTCTAGTTTCTAGAAACCGTGTAGCGCCTGTCAAACCTACGACTATACCTAGACTTGAACTTTGCGGGGCTTTGTTAGGTGCAAGGCTGTGTACTAAGGTTCAGGAATCACTCACCATACCCATACACAGGTGTAGATTCTGGTGTGACTCCACCATAGTATTAGCTTGGCTCTCAACTCCTTCTAACCAGTTAAAACCTTTTGTTAGAAACAGAGTCCATGAAATACAAGAGAGCACAAGTGGTCATACCTGGAGCTACGTACCGTCGAAGGACAACCCGGCCGACCTTGTTTCCCGTGGTCTTCGGGCCGACGTAATCAAGGACACCCAGCTCTGGTGGTCCGGACCCTCTTTTTTTATCATGCAGTGAAAATGAGTGGCCCAAAATGCCAAACACTGGGAAACATGATTTGCCGGAATTAGTGACTCATTTCATTAATAATAGTAGTAACAATAATTATTCGCATAATACACATCATTCAGATGTAACCACACATTCATCAATCATTCATAACTTATTATTAAGATATTCTAGCCTAACTAAAATTCAAAGAATACTTACATATGTACAAAGGTATATTTACAACTTAAAAAATAAAAATAAATTATGTGGCAATCTTTCTGCAATTGAATTAAACAAATCTTTAAATTTAATTATCCATTTTTCTCAACTTGAAATGTTCCCTGAGGAATATAAACTTTTAAAATCTAATCTAAAATTGCCACGCAAGAGTAGAGTGCTTCCTTTCACTCCTTTCATAGATGATGATGACCTCATCCGCGTGGGCGGAAGGCTTGGTAATGCTCCCTATGATTTTAATGTGAGACACCCTATTCTTTTATGTAGTAAGCACATTCTTACTAAACTTATATTTCATATGCAACATTTAAAGCTTGTACATGCCGGTCCACAACTGCTGCTGTCACACATTCGACAGACATACTGGCCGCTGGGTGGTAGGAACTTGTCTAGACTCGTTGTAAGTAAATGTACTAAATGTTTTAGGCACAAGGCTCAACATGTACAGCCTATAATGGGTCAACTGCCTGCTTCAAGAACTAGTCTTGAATTTCCATTTCTTAATACCTACGTTGACTATGCCGGGCCAGTATTGGTAGCCGATCGCAAGGGGCGAGGCTGTAAATTATCAAAATGTTATATGTGCATCTTTGTTTGCTCGGCGGTGAAAGCCGTACATTTGGAGCTCGTCACCGACCTCACCACCGAGGCGTACATGGCCGCACTAAATCGGTTCGTGGCGCGTCGAGGCAAGCCTCGAAGTATCACGTCCGATAACGGGACTAATTTTGTAGGCGCGTCAAATGAAATGTTCAGGTTTCTTAACTCGTCAAATGTTGCATCTGAAATAGCTCAGGAGGGCATCGAATTTATTTTCACGCCTGCATATAGCCCTCACTTTAATTCACTTGCTGAAGCTGCTGTAAAATCGTGCAAGCATCACTTGAAACGGCTTCTTAGTCTTACTCATTTTACCTTTGAAGAGATGTCAACTTGTCTCACTCAAATAGAGGCGGTCTTGAATTCGCGCCCTCTTACTCCACTCTCTTCAGACCCCAATGATTTTTCGGCACTTACACCCTCTCACTTCCTAATTGGACGACCACTCTTATCTGTACCTTGCTCCCAGGTGACTGATGCCAACATCACCAGGCTGGCTCGCTGGAAAAGGATCCAGTACATCAGGGAACACTTTTGGAGCAGATTCCATAATGAATATACTTCTCTGCTGCAGGCAAAGTCCAAATGGTTTGATTCCAGAGGCGAAGTTAAGCCAGGGTCCTTAGTCCTAATCAAGGACAAGACGGCGCCACCACTACTTTGGTCCCTGGGTCGGGTCACGCGGACCTATCCCGGCGTAGACGGGGTCACGAGGGTTGCAGAACTGCGAACCAGGAGAGGCACCATTCGCCGTGCCTTCAACTGCATCTGCCCGCTCCCAGTCGAAGATTGAAGAAGACGACTCTTCAACCCGGGGAGTATGTCGGCGCACCTCGCTGGCATCCGCGGGCGACCAACGGGAAAGGTGCGGGGGTCGGGGGCCAGACCCCGACTGCGCCTGCACCGCGCCGCCGTCACGCTACTTCACACTCGACGATCGCAGCGCTTGTACGCGGGCATTCATTTGTTACTCATTAATTTGTAGTACGTTGCGACATTATAATATCCAAATTATACAGTCCACTCTTTTATTTAAAAGTATCGATAAGGCCACATCAATCGTCTTTATATTCAGTGGGGCTTTCGGCCCGTTTTATAAACGGTGACATATCCGCCTTCGATAGCGGGTGGTCTTTAAAAATAATTGATTGGTACAAATCTACGGACCAAGTATGGGCGTAACTTTATTTTGAGACGAACTTATGAGTTTCAGAAACGTATTTGTGTAATATATATGAGAGTAGGTGTGATCTTGTGAATATTTACTGTTTGATTGGTAATAAACTGTGTGCTTATATTTTGGCAAATCTTTTTTTTTGTAAGCTATGTTATGTCTCTATTAATATGGTGATCTTTATTTTATAAACTATACTTAGCTGCCACAATAGGTTCTGGTATTTAGAAATTATAGGTAAACACTTACCTTGTATGGTGTCAGATGATAATATGGGCGATTTCATTTTATACGATACATAGAGTAAAGAAAAGTTTTTACTTAATTTCCATTGAATACAGTAAGCTTGTTAAAGCAGAGACAACAGTGTAGGACGTTAAATTAAAAAAAAAACTATATATGTTTATGGAAAGGTACTTCTTTTTCCACTGTGTACTCTGTTGTAATCACAAGGTCGTCAGAAAGACGAAGTCTTAGACTCAGAAATGACGACTCTAAACACACCGAAAATAATATACAAATAACAAAATAAGAATAAAATTTAAATAGGATATTTGTATCACTGTACAGATAAAGTAGTTTTTTATCCATTCAATATGAAAACCCGTTAGTCCTTTCCAAATGCCCGGTTAATATAAAACGCAATTACGAAATCAGAATATGTTTCTTTACGATCATAATTCCTGGCGTGGCAACAAAACAGTGATGCTGTTAACAGAAAATTGAATCGAGCGACATTACGTGCGACAAAAACGTCGCAAATTGATTCGGACTAGCAAATTGCGACGGACGACGGGTGCGACAATTTGCGATTGGATGTCGCACTGTACGTATTACGTGTCGCCAGGGAAATTGTGTATGAAGTTTTAACGATGTTTTATGTTATTCAGATGAATTTCGTTATTTAAAGATTATTTGTTTTGAGATCGAAGTGAACAAACATGTTTTTTTTTAATATGAATACGTTGACACACAGAATAAAAAGTGAAGGAAGGAAAAAAGTGATATTTATACTACAATCATAAAAGTAATTTAAGCAACTTTATACTCAAAGCCTTATAGCAACTGCGTCTCTTTTTACAATATATATGCATACTTTTTTGTGTAAACCACATCTAACCACATCATATAAAAGAATAAGGACTCAATAAACTAACAAATATAAAATCAAATTTATAATAGTGAGCGAAAAGTATTCTACATTAAAACTCAATATACTTCATTAATATCTTGAATCGAAAACTAAAAAAATAGAATTTAGCAATTAATAGCCTTCCTTCCTTGCTTTCAGATGCCATGCCAACACGTAATACGGGTGCTGGCTGTCATTAATCATTTGACATAACATGTGACCGATAGGAATGATATTAAAGTTTACCTTAACGCTGTTTTGCGCTTGAGGTGGGCAGAGAATCTGGTTTATCACTTGGAAATGATAATTGAATTTCAGTAGGAAAAGTAGGTTTACTCGCTTAAATTGGTTGTAGTAAGAATACGACAGACGTTTTAAAATCTCTAAATGATTTTTGTCTTAATAAAATCCTAGAAAATTTTATACGAATTACCATAATTAAGACCATAATATCTAAACGGCGTCTAAAGAGAAGCGGCTAATTTTGTAAGGGTACAATATAATTATTTCCTATCCGAGAAAATCATATCTTTCGAAAACACAAATTATTTCACTTTAGCTCCATTTTTATTAAAGTTTAGATTCACAAAAGGTTTTTTACATATCTGTACGTCTGCGAAAAATATAATCCGAATCAGAACCTGTGGTTTGCATTGAAATAAAACTACTTTTAAACTGATTCTATCGCGGTTTATTCTGATTTTAATTAACAAAAAGACAAATCAAAATCAAAAAGTTTTTGCCTCAAAAAGGCGTTCAAGAAACGATATTAAACTAATCTAATGACTCTAGGTGCGCGGTTCCTAAGTGTCATTCCCATGGAGAAGAACCGGCAAGAAACTCCATACGCTTTTAAAAATAGGATTACACCTAATATTGGTTTTATTAAATTCTCGACGGCCCTTTCAACATTTTATCTGCATTTCTAACCAGTTCAATAGCGTCCAAAAATGTATTGGTGAACTACCTAAATACCTACTAAAGTCAGACATCGTCCCCTCATACATACACCTATATACCCAACCTACTAGTCCATAAAACCATGAACAATCAGACAATTTTACTTAGCGTGATTTATTCCTAGGGACCACCGACCACCGGCTCTGCTGACGGCCATTCACGCGTCAATCTGCTTCATTCTATATGGCTCACGTCGTAAACCATCGTATAGGTTCACGTCGTCTGTGGTAGACAACTCATGTACTAGTGTTGTGCCGTGACTCGACTTGGATTATTGTGTATTTTATTTTGTTAAGCTTTTTCCGTTTTATAGTTCTGTAATATTTGATATTTTGATTCTTTTTAAGCATAGAAAAGCTCAGCTTTTGAGGAAATTTGAAGCTTAAGATCTGAATATTAGAGATGATGACTATTGTTTATCTAATGAAGGATAAATAAAAAATATTTCACACGATATTTTTTATCGATACAGTGAATGGAAATGTCACGTGACGACCCGTCTAATCACAATTTTTACTTAGGCGTGACGTCAAAAATTTTACTCTTAAACTTTAAAGCGCTTTAACACAAAGGTTTTCGTTTAAAAAGTAGTTTTATTACACACTTGTGGGTTGCCATTGATCCAACACCTGCACACGCGAAGATCTTTACAACGCCACCGACAATGCTGTCTGCGTGGCCGAGTACTGGTCTGACAATATATAAAACTCACATTGCCATTGATCGACACGCTAAGAAGAAGAAGAATTACACACTGTAAGTTTGACAATTTTTATAGATCTGATATCATGCTTATTACGATGTATTTTACTTAGCTACCAGCTCATTAAAATATACTTCTAAACCAGAAGGATTGCCATTGTGGCAGGCAAAAGATAAAGTACACTCTACTCTTGCCTTCACGTTGGCAACATTTGCTTTAAGAGCTCATCTCATAGTACAGGCACCGATGCCTAAACCGCAGAAGAGAAATAATTCGCTTATATCATCAACAATGAACTATGAATAAGCGTATAAAGTATGACCGTCGATACTATTAAACGTATTGGTGTACTTTACTCTTCACGCTAAAAGGACGGAGGTAGAATAGAATAGATTAATCTTTATTGCACACCATTAGAGTTACTGCATAAGAGGTAGATCATTGTGATTAAATTTTAACTGTGTTTAATATGTATTTTTTATAACTTTCCTGTCAGTTTTGTAGATTTCCAGAATTGTTTCAAAGTAAGTATAAAACTAAGATATCCTTTTATTTAATGTAAATTCGTGTAACTAATAGTTTTTATTTGATAAAGTTGTCTAGTGATACATCTACGAGAGTGCCATAAAAATGTCTTAAAACAAATTAATGGTATTATGCAAAATTTAATATATTTTTTTTATCTATTTAATTCAGACTAATTGGATTCGGCTAATTTGTTCGCAAATTTTTCTAAAAAAACATATTCACATAGATATTTTTTGTATAATTAGTGCTTTCCTTTTAAAGTATTTTAAGTGGTTCTCTCATAATATATGGATTATAATAATAATATCTCGGGACAAGGTCATACACGGCCATCTGATCCCAAACTAGGCAGAGCCTGTACTATGGCAACCAGACAACTAATAAACATACTTATAATTATATATTTCGAAATACATACATACTATAGATTTAATAACACCCAGACATAAAATAAATGATCGTGCTCATCACACAAAGATTTGTCCTGGGTGGGAATCGAACCCACGACCTCCGGCTTAGCAGTCAGGGTCACTAACCACTAGACCAACAGGCCAGTCAAATTTGATCTATTTTAATTATCAAGAACAAAACTAATTCCCCAATATGCACTATCTTCACTCACTTTCATCTTCTTGATCGCCTAAACAAAATGATCTAATGTCGTAATACTGTCCTACGACAATGCTAACAATATGAGTATCTAAAAATAAAATAGTGTTTATTTACCTTGCAGCCTTCACAGGTGAATGCGCCAAAATGGAAGCCTGCCGCGGGTTCGCCGCACACTTTACATTGTTGATTCATCTGTAACAACATATACAGACTACATTAGTTATATCACACTATATAGAATAAAATATACGGGTAGCGAAAAGAAACAAACCCTTAGAATATAAGGCAGACAGCAGTTTTAAAATCAAAATCCAACTATTAAAAATTACCTAATTAAAAATATTGCAAAGCTTAATTACTGCGATATGAGTATAAATAATATCAGTATCGTCCTCATTCCTATCTAAAATAAAACAAGATATATTATTTGGGCTAAGACTATATTACAAGGCCGACAGTTTCCTCTTCGAAATATATAAGTATTAAGTAAGCTTGATGATAAAGAATGATGATAAGCACGTACGTATGTCCTTAATATTTTTATTAATAACTTCAATTTATAAAAGTGATGAAGAAATTATAATGAGTTTTAAACAAGAATATAATTACCGTGGAACTTAAGAATTTACCTTCGTTTAATCAAATCAAACCACGCCTTGTTTTACAAAATTTCGCCTCGGATCGCACATAAATAAAATGGCCCTTATGGATGGTTAGTAAGAAATTAACTCATCCACACAAACATGACTACATCATTTCATAATTACTGCAAACTATTTTAAACACCCAACAAGCAACGAAATGAAAATTATACAATTTTTAATATCATCCATTGCGCGGGCACTTTGTGCAAATACTATTTTATAAACGCAAAAACAGCAATGGATGGAAATCATGAAGACATTTCCTGCTACGAACAATTAACTACATTCTTCTGTATGTTTATTGATATTTTTATCATACAAGGAAGCAATGTGATAATTTATTTAGCCTAGTGAACCTTTTCAAGTCTTGTTATTGGTCATAAAATGCGTTGCATAGAGGTTAAAGGATAAAATATGAAATTAAGAAATCGATTATTGCAACTACTGGGAAAAATTTCAATGGTTAAGGTTTGGCTCTCACATTAGCAATGAAAACAGCTCAAGAATGTTTACCGAATGATCATAGTAATGTTATCAACATAAATATTGAAGATTTCGTTACTCACGTTTTCGTAAGTTTTGATGACTTTGTTAGTGACAATATTAGGAAAATATTGAAGCTCGTATCAAAACATCATTATACAATAATCGAGCACATTCGTGAAGTATTGCTATTCTAAGATTCAACACTTGTACCACAAATGCGGTCATCTCATTTAAGTGTGGTAGATACATGAATTGAAATATAGTACTTGTATTTCTTATTGAATGACCTTGGAGGTTATACAAACAAGATTTGTAAATAAAACTACACTACGACTAAATAACTTGTCAAACCTTGTCGTACCGAGAAGACAGTACTTGAAAAAGATGTACCTATCAAATTGATTGAGCTTTACATGGAACTGGACAACTCATGCCATACCAAACATATCATGACTACGGTAGCTTAGGCGACTGATAAAGTAAACGCAAAATAAAATGAAAATTCTGAAAATGATATTAATTGTTTCTGGCCAACCTTCACAATACACGAACAGATTTCGAACTTCTCAATTTTTTTTCCGTTGCAGGGACAAAAGGCTTCAAACCCAACTGGCGATGTGATTCACACAACTCGCTCGACCCAGCACACTAAATATAGTTAACCAGAGCATCCAAACCCAAATACCTTTCTAAAATAAACTCAAAATTTCACAGAACCCAATAACACGAGAGTGAAGTGTTATGATTATCAAGTGGCTTGATGAGCCAAAAAATTGGATGTTCAGCTCCCACTAAACAAACATTGTGGTCGAGAATGATGTGAAGAGCTGTTGAGGTCAGGGCGCGATCTTGTGCGTAAGTTGTTGTTCAAATTGAATTTGTATGAGCGTAAAGTGACGGCCGGTTTAATAAGTAGACTATAAAGAATATCTAGTACTTAAGCAATTAGTATATAATATATTAAAAAAAATAAAGTATCTTCTAAACTAGTTTCAGTATGTACGTTGCTCTTGCTTCATTCATGATGACGTGACGAAGCTGAAACCGAAAATGTTAAACACTATAATTTGTAGTGACTGCATTTCGACTGTCAACAAATAAGTCCAATATTTGCAAAATCTCACCCAGAAATGCCACAATAAACACACAAAATGACACGCCACTTTACAACTGACAGAACACGACAGCAAAAATTTCCCAAAAAATCACTTTTGTGGCATCGCGTGCGCAATTGTGTATTTTGTTAAACCGATTCCCCCGTTCTCGTAACAAACGGACGCAAGTTTAAAAAAAATTAAATAAATGTTGTATAATAACATGTTTTGGGCCCGTGGTAACAAGTTGGCGTGACTGGGCACTGTTAACATATCCCAAATGTTATTTTTTTGTGCCTTTTTTGGGCTTCGCGAACGAGCGATGAAGGATTGGGCACGTCTGTAAGACAAGGGGTACCGAGTAATGGATTCAGCTCTTATGAATAATCTTCGATGTTTTTGGGTGAAGATACTCCATCAGCCAATGACGGGAATAAATTGGTTTGGTCTGATTTCGATATTTTTATAAGTGTTGGTGGTAATGAGGTCCGTGATAAATATAATGGTGAGTACAGTAGCGTGTGGGCGACACTTGGGTAAAAGCATTGCTGATAAACAGAGGTTGCAGAATAATTCATTTGAATTACTATTAAATATTTTATTTAATCATAATGAAGATACCGTTGAAGTAATTAAAATATTGCGACATTTATGTATCCGCTGATAACCGGATTTGTTTAATGCAGTCCCATGAGTTTTAATCTCAAGATGCGTAAATTTATTCTGTGCTCAGAGCTAACTGACGTCGCTAAGTATTCGCAGCTGCCGGTGGTCAGACCCTTGGCGAGAAACTTTCATATAACACACATGAAGAATACCGCTTTCAGAACCAGACCCTTGACCCACCCGCCTAACGAGAGCTTTATTTATTTTTATTTGATATGTAGGGTTAACATGAGTGCCTGCAGTAAATCAGATACTTCAGCTCTGTGATGAGATGATAATCACTCATTCAACGGTTGTGCATTAATTTATTTGTTTTGTATCGTTTGATGAATTGGTCTGTGAGTTCTACTAATTTTAAAACAAAAAGATTCTTCTCTCTTTTTGATTCGTTGATCAAATTCTATGTCTTCACCATATATTGTGTAGTAACCTTATTGAAAATATAACGTATTCCCAATAACATTAGTATGACTTAAATTCATAAATTTCAATGAAAAGTAAAATACCTTTTGTCTTTGATTCAGATTTTAGTCAAAAGAAACCTTTCAAGTGGTCCTTAAAAATCCTCTTTCTTATATAAATTTCATACAATTCTTCTTGGCTTAATTTGTAAGATCGATTTACCACGTCGAAGAATATTTTATAAATCACCCAGATTTTATCATTTGAAATCACCGGAATCGCAAAATGAATGATATATCAAAGTCCGATATTTGGGTTGCAATCTCGGTTATTTTATCTGATCCTTTAAAATTACGGTTTAATTAAGTAATTCTTGCAAAGTTTGCACATTGTTGATTTTATCTTATTTTTTTCTTATGTTTATCGTCCATTTTGAGTATAAATACAAATTGTTGTGATTTATCATACGCGTGTAATACCGTAATCTTTGTCTTAAGAAATATTTCCGATGTCAAAATGTTTTTTTAATATGGATGTAACCGATTGCCAGTTAACATAAAACACGACTTGGCAATTTTAAACTGTATGCTTGTGTATGAAAAGTGTGAATACAGTTAATAATGAATTGAAACACACCGATTCTGATTTTGATCATAATTATGGTGTTCGTAACGTGTTCATCTTTAAATTTTAATCCTTTTGTCACAATCCTTAAATAAATGAAGTAGAAGAATGAATAGAAATGGAAAAAGCTTATAAATTGAACAAATATCTAGACGCATATTATTACTGCATAATTGAATATTAAGGTCCATTTTCTACAAAACAATACGATTACATATTAAGGATGTGCTGAGAACACCAGAAGTCGTTAAACAGTCGCTTGGGGCTAATCGGAACACTGATTGACGAAAACTGTATACAATTTACAACGGGCGAAGATGTAGCGCCGACGTTGGCTGTAAAACATGCCTGCGTGCGGTGCAAGCCTGATGAGGTGGCGGATCTACGGTAGAAAATAATACTGTGAACTTTATTTTCGAAGAACTTTTATGTTGGGATTTAGAATCGTATTTTTGTTCTTTTCCTTAATTCACTTTACTTTTGAACTTCAGTTTAGTTTGACTTTTATAGTTTGAATATATTTGATTTGTTATCAATTTATCAGTGTTTGGGACTCGCAAAATGATTAAAACATTGAAACTTCGATTTCTCTGATCATAGTAGGTACTATGATCAGAGAAATCGAAGTTTCAATGTGTTTAGGTAATCATGACAAATATTATGTCTAAATATAGAAAAGAGTAGAAACAAACGAACTCCACAATTTATTCAACGAACCGAGAAAATTCCATTTATTTTCATGAAAACAGGCTCATAAAAGAAGATTGTACATCTATATTCTACCCAACATCACTTACTAAGAATATTTCAGCTCTCTCTCGCTTATAACTCCCACCTCATTCACACGAACGACAAAAACAGCTATGTATTGGCCTCTTAAACCAAAGCACATCATTGCACGAAAGGTGTTCACCCCCATTTAAGGCTCTCTGACTATATTTGGTGCACTGTCTTTCTGCTTTGCATATGCCATCTGGACTTACAATTGGTTACCATCAAAAACAGGTAAGGAAATTGTCGCACGTACAAACGTGTGATACGCAGGCTTTCTATGCAATGGGGTGTTTTCTCCAGCGATTGATGGCGATTTTTCTTTAAGGTAAGCTACTGATTTGAGATTTATTAGTACCGTTTTGTACTGGTCTGAAGTGTGTCTGCTTTTTAGTTTGTTTACTGTTTTTACCGGTTTCTATGTGACGTGTTTTCTGATTTTGGATCAGTGGAAAAGTTTTATTGAGAAGTCTTAGGATTGGTGTGGATATACTGGACATTTGTTCTATATATGTAACATTTGGTGTAAATAGAGCTACACTCTAAACTCTTTTAAGGGTAGTTCTTCGAAATTTCATTCTTTGACTGATTCATATGGCCAAAATTTAATTTCACTTTCAGCTTAGTAACGCATCTTCATATGAAAATAGGTATGCCAAATAACGTATATTTGAATGAGGGACTCGTTTTTACAAAGCAGTTTTCGAGATATCGACATTTAAATATTTTGTGCCCAGATGAATCAGAATTTGTTACCGATTAATCAGAAACAGAAATAAAAATGAAAAGCTTTGAATGTAAATGGGCTCAGTCTTATGAAAATAATCATAATATTATAACAACAATAATCAGTTCTTATAAAAACAAATATCAGTGATCATATCGCGGAAAAAAATTGGTCAATTCAAACTTGCGTAAAATATGTTTCATGCGATTTCTTTTAGGAGGTGTTTCCCGTGCAGCTTTTTTTTAAACTTTTGGGCTGACAATGAGATGCTACTTTGTGGGCTGGGAGTCCTCGGTGAATCTGATATCTAAGTATTGGGTGAAGGCGATTTTATTATTCTCGATGGGACGTCAGCGTTGGATGAGACATCGGTTTCATTTTCTGTTAGGTTCAAATCGATTCCCAGTGTCTTCTGTTGTCTTATTGTGGATCTTGTTATACATGCCCATAGTGGTGAAATCTGAGTTGAAACCTGTGATGAGCTGGGAATTTCCGGAGATCTTGGTATGATTGAAATTCCTGGATATGATGGTAATGATCATTTATTTCGGTTTTGCCTGCTGGATCACATTCGTCAATTATTTCCTGCACTCTACTTACTTGGACAAGAAAAATTACGCAACAAAAGTGCTCCTTTCTTGCTGGAAAAGGGAAAAACTAATTTATTTTCTGATTCATATCGGGTTTTGAACATATGAATCAGGCACAGATGAATCATGATTTTGCCTAAAATCCTGCATAACTCATCATACATACAGACTTCAATATTGTGATTTTTCTACACGAATCTATAACCCAAAAGCATCACACGAAACTCAGATTGAGGTTCCAAAATAACAAAATAAATTTTATATAGTAGGCATTGTAATCAGGAGGCTACCTGAACCAAGCACAGATGAATCAGATGTTTACCTTCGTTTCACCGAGATCTAATCCAACTAGCCACAAGTCCGCCTTCTAGCTCATAGGTTGCACAACTGGCTCACCCCCGCGCGAGATTCCAGACCCTTATTATTATTACTCGACCAAGTACGGTCAAGTGCAGCTTACTCCACATGAATCAGTATTATACGCCGGACACTTCTTATTTAATTAATTATAAACACACTAACGTAGTTATAACTAATACATATTTTTTTTGTAAGAGGTCAATTCATTTCCTTTCGATATAATTTTAATTTATATTGAAGAATCAAAGGGAAAATGTGTCATCGACCATTTTGTTCCGGAAAATGGCCAACGGACGCCCTATATGAATCAGGAGAACAGACTTCAAATTTTTTTATTTTATATCTAGACAGCAATTATTAAAAAAATATAATTTGTCCTAGATAGAGGTAAAGCTTAACTGTATAAAAAAAAATATTACATGCCGTTTTGTTCGTTGGTTACAGAAATATACCCACAGACATCGAAAATTTTGTCTCTGAAGAACTACCCTTAAACATAACTACTTAGGATGCTAAAATCAAAATAAACCGCGATAGAATCCGTTTACAAGTGGTTTTATTTCAATAACCATTTATTTTGAGTCTCAACATAGTTGGTTTAATAGTACCTTAATTAATCTAAAAAATTTACCCAACTGCTCTCAGTTTTATTCATCCTGTTAAATATAAGTATACAACAAAATACGGCCGCATAGATACAAGCCCCTACCACCTGTCCCTAAATTCGAATTGGATCGAGATAATAAATCAAATGAAAAGGCGTGTCGATCGGATACGGCTACCAAGCGCGTATTTGGCGAACATCGACTACAATAATTATGTATTTCGATTTTTAGATAGTGTTAAACGAATTCGCTGATTTATTGCAAATGGTAGGGGGCACTTAAAGCTGCACTACTTTTATTTCCAGGAGTTTATTTACGTTACAACGTATGATATCTCGAAGATAATTTATAGCGATTATTGTGATGGTTAAGTGCTTAATTTTAAAATAACTCCCTCCCTTCTGTGTTTTAAAGAACAGATTTTCTAGATTTTCCGAAACTGTATTATGGGACAACTTAAATAGTAAACAAGTTCCCAGTATTTATAGAGATAAAATCTTAGACCTCAGGACTTACAACTTTGTTTCGACGGCATGATGAGCTAATATATAATCCACGTCTATATCCTTAAAGAAAACACTTAAATATACAAACTCAGAAACCACTTATCACCAAAGATACCTTTACGTGTTTAAACGATCAATCGCCGCTCACTCGCTCTGCCCACCCATTTTTGGAGTAAGACACATTGCACAAGTCTAGATTAAAGTCTAAATTATTATGTGCATTCATTTGAAATGCTGAAACAAATGAGATTAAATAAAACAGATCTGTATCGGCCCTAAAATGGCGTTGACACTATACAGATTACTTCAAAAGGTTTGGTAGGTGTGATATGGAGTTCAGAATGCTTATAACTAGTTGGGTACATATAATGTATGATAGCTTCGACAAAAGCACTAGTTTGTTTCCTACAAATACGAATAGATGATACCACAAATCACCCATAGAATCTCTCTTAAAGGGGTGATCAGTAAGTAAGGTTAAAAGGCTGCTTTTGGTGAAAATGGACAAATAAAAATATTGACAAATAAACAAGATGTTAGAAAATATACCGGTACAAATGTAGATTAAAAACGAAATGCCTCCAGTTGCTAGTCATGTATTTTTCTAAATTAATTTTGAAAAAAGTGCAAAAACAAAAATTCAATCAAATTTGTTAAAAATAATTATCAACTATTTTTTTACTTATTACTAATCGGAAAATCTGTATTATCTCGTTTTTATACACATTTAAAATTGTAAATACGTAACTTACATGATACTTTTTGCTATAATAAAAATGACCGTAAAGCGCAATGAAAGTCGATGTTTACAAGACGTACAGAATGGATCTTCTTTACTTTTTTATATAATGTATGTATCTCAAAAAGGTTGTGTATTTCTTTATAGCTCGCCTAATGTAACGATTAAAAAACGATTATATTACACTAGTAAGGGAGGGCGCGCATTCACGATAGTCGTATACGACTTGATCACTTCTGATTTCATAATTGATGAGTCGTTTTATGGCTTTGTAAAAGATAATACATGGCTGTATGTTTTGTGTTAGGTTATCAATAAAGCAAATGACAAAATACTTCGTCTAGATTCTTAGATGATGTTGTTGGTGAAGCGAGTTCTTTGGATGGAGCAGTTAATTAGAATGAGTGTCTGTATGTTTTTCTCATTTGAATTGATTTAGAAAAAAGAACAATTAATTTGTATGCAGTTTAGAGACAGAGCAATAATTTTAAAGCAATTTTTTTTCTATGATGCAAGAAAATTATTTTCAGCATCAGGATTGAGAACTACAATCGGCATTATATTTTGGCATGTTCAGTTTTTATCAATTCTTTTTTTAAATATGTAACCAAGACATACAATAGATGCTCATTTTTTTACTAATCACTTTTCCTATTCCTAAATATCTTCATTACCATATCCGTTCTTACCAAAAAACTTTTTATGCATATTCTGGCATCCCGAACTGTTCTATATTGATGTATCACACCGAAACCATATAAGTTTTATTAAAACAAACGGTAACGTTATAAAAAGCGCATACCCGTTCATCGTGCGCCCTATCTGAACACATACAATCATATCAATACCGATCAAGTTCTTGTGATCATAGAAAAAACCTACAGAACCACAGACTTGTCAATCAATCCGGCCAGTCTGCGACAATATGTCTAGAAGTTGACATGACGCATAAATTACGATGCTTAAGGAATCCTAAAAGGTAAATGCCTTATGTAATAATAATTAGTGATGTAGTAGGAAAAGATAAGTGTAGTTTTTTTGTTGGAGTTAATTTTATGTGAATGTGCGGTACGATAAAAGGTGACATTTGTAACGGATTAGTTTGCTTAGTGAACGAGTTCTTGTTGGTGCGTGCTTCCGCATTTTTGAATTTCGTTTACTTAATTTGTTTTTATTTCTAAAATTCCATTTGATGACGTTAGTTTTAACTTGCATCGTATAAATTTGATTTTTGTTGCCATATATATATTTTTTTTAATCAAATTTTCTTCGGTGGTAATAGGTTAATATGAAGATTATTTATACCAATAAATTTAAAATTTAAGTTTTTTTTACTTTTTTTATTTGTGTTTTTAAATCAAAAATATGTATGAAACATCGTATACATGAAACGAAGTCGAGTTTGTTACAACATTTAAAATTCCAGATGGTGTGATCATGAAATTTAATAAAAAAATATGTTTACGGGAACGGTGACCACTATTATAATGTGGGTATAACCGCGGGGCACAGCTAGTTAGTAATAAAAGGTAGGTAGTTAATATTGTTTTGTAAATCAAGAATTCTTGGCTATAGTTTGTCCTACAAGAACGAGCCAAAAAACGACCTACCTATTTTAAATTCTGCCACGCTGTGACAATAAAATTATTCAAGTCAATAACTCACAATTATAATTATCCGACTCTACGTAACAATTATAACAACAATATTAATTTGATGTCTTGTGATATTGTAATTACAAATTACGCGGCGACATCTCAATCAAGAGTTTCACGTAAAATAAATAACCTGGGACCAATTAAACCCATTTTCATCAAGTTTTTAATGAATTCCTTGTTGCTTTTCGTCATAAATGGATATTTTTGTAAACTTTTTACCATAATTTTCGAGTGAAAAAAATTAAATCGTGTAATAACGATTGCTATCGGTAATTGAGTGCTTGTTAACACTCGGGGACAGTAAAACGGAGGACTATAAATTTAATTGCAGTTTTTTTATATTATTATTATTAATTACTTAATTAAAAGTTGTGTTTATTTTTAAGTAGTAAATATTTTTTTTTATTTTTTCGATATGTATTAATGCAATAGTAAATACTTGTTTCGCTACTCATATACGATTTTGAGATTTCAGTTTGAGCAGTATAGTGAATTTAATACAATTTTATTGGAAGCTACATCCTGTCTATCTACCGCATTACTTCTAGGCGCCACTACCGATTGGCACTCATCAAAAACATTATAATTAACTTCTGTCTCATCTATTAAGCAAAATGAGACAGAAGTTAATGAGATTTGTCATCTAAACCAAGAAGTATACTGTCAAAAATATATGAAAACAATAAATATATCTCAATATAATAAATATTGATAGTTACCAATTCAGGTCACATCAATATATTAAGTTTTATGCTCAAAAGGAGGCGATCTTGAATCTACTTAATGTCACCTGTCATAAAATAAAATGATTAATACATATATTTTTAAACGGATTTTTGCGTTAGTTATGCAAATTTTAATGATTTACATATTGTTGTTATAGGTAAGTCGTTAAATCATAGAAAAAAATATTTAAAGTTCTGGATTTTTAAATTAATCATAAATAGCTCTTGTTAATACAGATTTAAGGCAGAAGAAAAAATTACGAAGCCGTAAACGGCAAAACTTTCTTTACCATTTCAATTAAATAAAACCCAGTAAATAAATCAACACGGCCATATTGTAAACAGAAAACAAATTACAACGCAACACTTTAAAATGTAATTACAAATAATTGTTCCAAAAATGCCGATCCGCGTAGTAACAGCAAAAACAATCGGAAACAAAAAAAGATTTATCCAAATTAACAAATACCTCACGAGGCAACCCGAATATATCCGAAGTTGCCGGGGAAAGTGCTGACAGCTAAATATTACCGCGCCTCGAGACCTCAGACCTATCAAAACGTAATTACATACTTTATTACAAGCGAATAAAAATACTTTTTTTCTTAAAGGATTCAATGAAATGCATTACAAGCTTGTTACAAGTAAAATAACTAACTGTGTTTGTTTTATATTTAAATTAATTTGGTGTGTCAGTTTGTTGAGCTCGCAGTGTACGGCTGAAGGGCGCGAGACAGTTTATTGGATATTATTATGTTGATGTACAAAATTTATGATGATGTTTTTTGGCCACTAGTGTATGTTGAAAATTGGTCTGTGTAGTTTATGGGGTTGTAGTGATATTTGCAATCATCACGTATATATGGAAACTGCCTCTGTTTTACGGATGTTGCATGACTACTGGCGTAAATATTTTAGTCATTTATCCATCCTAAACAAGCAATTTATTTTTGAAGACTTAATAATAATACAGGTACGTAATTAATTTTAGACAAAAAAAAACAATTCTATTTTTATAATTTTGGCTTCACCTTAAATAGCAGCGCCATAATGTCAATCACCTCTTTAAGACGTCACAGTCTAATACAAAATGTCAAAACATTAGAAAATAATATGTTACACTTTTTCACGGTCAAACAGTAGCGGTTTTTCACGCTCCGGATTCTGAATCGTAGACCGTTTACACACACCGTAACGTATTGTTTCAAATACAAAATTTACGCTAAAATTGACGAAAATATTCTGTTTAGAAATTCTTTTCATAGATTTAGAGGGGCCGTTAAAATCAGAGGTCAACGCCCAATAAGCGGCTTCGAATTTTATGCACCAGTTCTGTGAAATATTGTCTTGTCCTTACAAACTATTTTGCTGTTGAGCCAATAGATTTTGAACCTTAATAACTGAAGTATAAAAGTTACGTTAAGCGAATTTTTTTGGTGTTCATTGACAGAATTGCTTTGGTACTGCAAATATTTGAATTTAGAATTTCGATGATTCTTAGTGTTTGAATTTAAAGACTAACGTCCTCAATATTTTTTTTTATTTTCAATATAATTATCTTTTATTTTTGTGGCCAATATTATTTTAAAAGTTTTGATTGTTTTGAACTTTTGACTGTACACATAAATTTTGGTTCCTTAGCAAATTAAAATGATTTTGTCTGGAGTTTTCAAGCCCAAAAAATATAATTCGATATAAAATAGACGGTTTTATTAAAATAACCTGCGACTTTTAATTTTAAATATTTTTGCTTTACATTCCAATTGGGTGTTGTACCTAATTCAAAACCATTTTATGATTTTAATCTAATAATGATAATCATTACAAGATGAACAATGGAGAAATGTGATGACCTTAAAAATAAATAATAATTATATTAAATTATAAATAGTATACCGTATATAATATCGGTTAGACTTTTGTAATTTACGCTTTCTTCACATAATCGTTAGTACTAAACACCTAATATTACCATATATAAAAATTAAAGTCGCAAAAAGGCCCGGTATCATAGAACCTACTGTCAGTGGTACTCTTTGAAGCAGACTGAGTCTGCTAGTGATCACGCTAATCCCCGTAACGTAATTTTATTATAACATTGGCAATCGTGCAACGCGATCTATTAGAAGTTTGTACTAGTGTAGTAGTCACCTCACCAAAGAACGAATAAAAAAGTTATACATCAAGTCTGCTTGATCAATAAAATATGATCAAATCCTGACAAAGTAAGTATTTCTATTCCTCAGAAAAGAAAAAATAAGAATATACATTTTTATGGCATCATTAATTTAATAACTTATTTTTTCGTTCAGTTCGAATACAGGTTAATTGAAATCAAGAAGCAGGGTCAACTATTTGTCTTTAAGTTGTTTTATATCTTCCCACACAGCACCAAAGCACTGTTCGTCAATAATTATCGGCATTTTAACACTCAAACGCGTACATTAAGGTGAAGATAGATTTACTTTTGACCAGAAGAAACAATGCAATTAACCCCTCAGAAACCTGTCAAAACGTTATATTCAATAACCACTAATTACAAGCGGCTACCCTAAAAAGAGTTCAAGCACCTTCAAGGGAAAGATTAAAAAAAACAGCCGAAATTTTTGAATACGGAAATCCATTAATCAAATGCCATGGCAGCGCCCGAGGGAAGACGACGCTCGGCGGAAACGCCCGACGTTTCACGAACCCGCCCGATTGGTCACGAATGAAAACGATTAATAAGCGAAAGTCCCTTTTTAATTTATAGACGTTATTGAAAATTAATTTTAATTATTATTAATAATGGTACGTCGGCATTGTGAAATTCGTTTCGCTTCAGCTGTCACTATCATAGATAGGAATCATAATTATTTACTAAGGAACCCTGTACTCGACTAGAAAACTTTACGGTACCTATATTATATTAAAATATATGTTTTTGTTTTAAAAATATTTGAATCAAAGCAGGAATTTTAAATTTTAAGCATTCTTCTTTTAATGAGGTGCGTTGGTATGCAACCTTATTAGAGATTTTGACGTTTCTACGATAAGATTTGACATTTACAGTCGATAGAACTCGAAATGACTTATTAGTTTTTGATAAATTAACTTTTAAATATCTCCGATCATTACAATCTATTAGTTATCAATACGAATGCTTCAGGCAATGGAATTCAGTATCTATAGCTTATTACAGCAGACATCGTAAATATCACGAAGGTTGTATATCAAATCAACGACATAATTATTAATTAACTAAATACTGGGCACATGATTCATGTTTCTTTTGTAGATTTACTTAATTGTAGGCGTTGCGTAGGGCTTTTTTTCCAAATGGCTATGAATAAGAATATTTTTATGTCAACATTTTTAACCAGACCAAGAAAATAAACGTTCACGGATCTATGACAGATACATACCACCTCTTCTCCTCAGAGAATAGTTCACATTTCATGTTAAGTATTATCAGTGAATTCAGTCTAAAATTATAACTCTAATTGTGAGTATTGGTTAGACCAAATTAATCTTTAAAAATGCGACCGTACCATGACGTTTAAAGTAAGATTGTTCCATTCTTATTTCAGTGTGGGAAAGAGACAGAGTTATAAGGGTTATCTAGCGCCATCTCTTTCCCAAACTGGAATAAGAATGAAACAATCTTACTTTAAACGTCATGGTACGGCCGCTGATCTCCCCCTCCGTATATTTCTTTCTTATCATTAAAAGGAATACTCAGCCTAAGATATTGCAATACACAATGATTTAAACAATATGATGACAATTTTAATTGAACAGCAGTTATTTTAATTCCTGAGGCGTTCTTTGCAAGGTTTATAAGATATATAAATTGTGGACACGGCCATAACTTATTGTTAATATAGAGATTCTTAATGAATATTGAAAGGTAAGGCATAATTTGATTCGATTTTATGTTATTCAATACCATTATTTATATATCCATGAAACAAACCTATGGACGATAAAATATTTTTTTATTTAAATAATAATAAGGGATGTTCAAATCATGCACAAGTTATCGTATCGATATTATCTTAGGCTGCACGAACAACTACTAGAAAAACTTTTTATTTCTTTAGTAGATTTTTAATGCTTTTTTAAAAATGTTTACTTTAGTACCTATTAAACATAAATATATTTAAAAAAAAACATGTTTTCACTTAAATTCTTATCAGTGAAACAGCATAGGCTAACAAAAACGAAAAGTTCTGATCATTTGCAATTTAATACTTTTCAATTTATGCTCATACATATTATAGCAACAAACCACAGAATTATAAATTTATTTTATCTACGTATCAAAGACTTTACTAAACCAAATAGTCCGGTCAAATTAGACAAAAAAATTGGGGTGAGGTTACATTAATTCGCACTAAGCTGAATTTTGGTAGGATTGTTCAATACACTATTATAAAGGAAATGTGAAAAGTCCCCATCGATCCGGCGCACGTGCAAAAAAAGTTACTCGGGGTCAAAGGTCACAAAAACAGGTTTTTCGCGATTTTCAGCAAAATGGTAAGTTTTATCATAAAATTAGCTCTGACAAAAATTGTAGATCAGATAATTATCTATAAAAAAATTATAGATACTTTTTTCCTAAGAGTCACCGTTTTTGAGATATAACGATTCAAAAAGTTGTAATCGTCATAATATGCACACGTTTCCACGCCACCTTTGAGGTAGTGTACTTAGCGCGTTTTTTCAATGTGGTTTCTCCGGTAGGCCTATTCCACTGATCTTTTATGATTCTGTTTAATTTGAAACTATTGAATAATGGGATGTAGTGCTAAATGTGGTTGCAAAAAAGTTGGACTGTTTTGTTCTGTAGCTTCTTCTGCCTCGGCCTAGCCTTTTCCCAAGCTATGTTGGAGTCGGCTTCCAGTCTTACCGGATTTAGCTGAATAC
This sequence comes from Plusia festucae, assembly GCA_950381575.1. Lineage (NCBI taxonomy): Eukaryota > Metazoa > Arthropoda > Insecta > Lepidoptera > Noctuidae > Plusia > Plusia festucae. The sequence goes on along the minus strand of OX494444.1, from coordinate 1,077,377 downwards.
CGTATTTTACATAGAGCGACTGCCTATCTGACCTCCACAACCTATTGCTAGGTAATACAGTATTCCATAGTAAGACTGGTTGTCAGAATTGTAATGACTTAACGACTATCAAAGATCACTGTATGACAGTCGGGACCAACGGCTTAATGCTTTCCGTGGCACGGAGGGGTCTCGATATGTTTACAAATGGTCACCCATCCACGGACCAACCGCGGCGAGTGCGGCTTTACCTTTATTATCGGTCAAACCGTACGGCTTACACTTAGCCACGAGCCCCTCACTGTTTTGTTCTGTAGCATGTACAACAAACTGTCAAGGCCGGTCATGCTCCAATGTTGAATTGCCAACAATTGAAGATTCATTTGATGTTGTCGAAGAGACATGCGACGTGTCATTATTGGGACAATTTATTAAGATCCAGAATGAAGAAGATAAACAAGAAGAAGAAGAAAGAGAAGAAGAAGAAGAAACAAGAACAAGAGAAAGCAGAAGTTAATGATAATTTAGATTCGGATGGATAATTTTCTTATTTTTTGTAATTTACACCCCTTTCCGTTTGTAATTTACACCCACGCGCTAAGTACACCACCTCAAAGGTGGCGTGGAAACGTGTGCATATTATGACGATTACAACTTTTTGAATCGTTATATCTCAAAAACGGTGACTCTTAGGAAAAAAGTATTTGACATTTTTTATAGATAATTATCTGATCTACAATTTTTGTCAGAGCTAATTTCATGATAAAACTTACCATTTTGCTGAAAATCGCGAAAAACCCGTTTTTGTGACCTTTGACCCCGAGTAACTTTTTTTGCACGTGCCGGATCGATGGGGACTTTTCACATTACCTTTAGAATAGTGTATTGAACAATCCTACCAAAATTCAGCTTAGTGCGAATTAATGTAACCTTGGATGTCTAAATTGACCGGACTAAAATGAAACAAGTGAATTGATCAAGTGTGTTATTCAAACAATAATGTAATTAATTGTTGTAATCAATTAAAGCAACAACAATTTTGGCAAGTCACCTTACTATTATTGGGCCCGTCAATTAGAAGTTTTAAGACTAAAATGAGCTTGGTGTTGTAAGTTCTTTACACAGTAAATATATTTAATTTTCTTATTTGAAACTGTGTTGTTTATTAATCAAATCAAGAAAGAGCAATAATAATAATATCTTGGGACAGCTCATACATGGCCATCTGGTCCCAAACTAAGCAGAGCATGAGCTATGGCAACCAGACAACTGATAAACATACTTATATATTTCTAAATACATACATATTATAGATAAATAACATCCAGACACAGAACAAATGATCGTGCTCATCACACAAAGATTTGCCCGGGGTTGGAATCGACCTCCGGCTTAGCAGTCAGGGTCACTGACCACTAGACCAACAGGCCCGAAGAATATAAAGCTGTTTATATTGTAGTGTAAAAATAACTGTCTAAAGCATTTTAATTTAAAATATTAATGATACTGTAGTACACTACTGTAGTACTGAACATTTTAAAATGGTCTAATTTTTTTTTATTCTACAAAAAAATAGGTTTTTTTTATAACCAAACATAGGAACGACATTTTGTGCACTTTACAATTGACGGTACTAATCAACATCACACTTTTTAACGTCTTTAAAAAAAAACATAATGTCACTACCAACGTAGCCGAAAAAAACTAGATAAAAGCTAGACTAGAAGAGTGTTTATGTTCTAATAAAAGTAAATAAATATCTCAAGCATCACAGTTCAAATAAAATAGTAGAAAAAAATATTTTTACCTCAGCAGGACTCGAACCTGCGACTACTGGTTAGGCACACCATCTCAATAACAGGATAACTTAAGGTCAAAATACCTTTTTCCTTCTCAAATAAAAACTTGTGGTTATAACATTCTCTCCGTACTTGGTATTGCAAAACAACAATGATTATAATATCTACTGCCAAACTTAATTATGTAACTTCCAATTTACCGGGTCATAGATTAATTATCAGAGCTGTCAATTAAATATTTAATTAAATTATATTTAATGTTAATGACATTTGATCTCTTGAACTTTCATATTTGAGCATTGTTTGTTCATGTATCGAGTATTTAACCTTTCTAGAAATTATGTAACGAGAACTTCTTTAGTTTGTGGTTTTTATTGTATGAATTTTAAAGGAATCTTAAATGTTGGTTGAGTTAGTGATTAATTATTTATCATGTCAAGACTTTAAAACCGAAGCGTTGTTTTCCATTAAGAAATCATTATCACCAAAATCTATCTCAGTATCTTCTTTTGCCTAACCTTTTTCCAATCTATGATTCGGGGTCAGTTTCCTTTCTTACCGGATTCGGATGAATACCGTATGTTACATGGAGCAACTGCCTATCTGGCCTCTACAACCTGTATCTAAGGAACACAGTAACCCATAATAAAGTCTATCTTAGTATGTAGGTATTTTATTACGTAACTAACAAACCTATTAGAATTTAAACGTTTTTGGAATAACTTCATATTTCTTACTATAAAAAAAATCGCGGAAAAAAGTCATTTTATTCGAAACGTTTTCAAAATAGACCGTTAGTTAAAGTAAAAATGAATGAAGTCCAACGTCCGTTCCAAATTCAAAGTTGCCATAAAAATACTGTAAGTCCAAAGAATCATTTATTATTCTAATTCCGAACGTTCGTAATAGCTTGTCAAACAATAGACGCCTTACGATCCCATTTCTAAAAAGCTTACACATGTAAAATTTACGTCCAATATAATTAGACCTCTTATGGCTCATTGTTTTGTTCTTTTTTGTATTAGCTATCTTTTTTCCCTTTTAATACTCCTAAAATATTGTTCTCTTTTTTTGTAAAATTACATATCTATTGGTTATTTTATAAACTAAGTACTAATTCTTACATTAATTATTTACATATTTTTTGCACATTATTATAATTATATTTTCACGGCTAACATTCTGTTTAAATGTTAAAGTTTGCTTTTTACATTTTGATATGTTTGAATTTTGTTAGTAGATAATAATAAACCCTTTTCTCTCGAAAGTTTTTGTACATAATTAGGTGTGTGAAGTGGTCACTGCATAGGTCTAAGTAAACTGGCCGTGAAGCTTGTAGTTCGTCAACACGAAGGCAGCAATAAGCAATGTTTGTTGAGGCGCGTTCTTCATTCAAATTTTTACTTCGCACACTGGCGGTTATTTTTGGCATTTAAATATTTTTCTTTTCAATGATAACATTGCTATTGGAGACAGTGTATGTTTCTTTGTCACTGTCATTGGCTATCATAAACAGTGAAGAGCCATAAGAGAAACAAAAAAAAAGATTATTTGTCATATTGAATGTTCTAAATTCAACTCTCTTTGAAATAAATTGGCAATACAAATTAAGATATACATCTACCATCCAACAATTAAACTATTATTGTTTATTTTCTAATAATATTTTAACATAAAAATACACTAAGAAACAAAACACAATCTCTTAGCGTTCCGAGTAACATTTCCCGCCCGTCTACTGAGTTCAAAGCTTCGCCCGCGAACCGTTTGTGTGAAAAGCCAACACAACATAACGGCTATTCCATTCGGCCAGTCTCGGTAAATTTGCCGATACGCAATTTGCTCTACAAACACAAGTATTTTATGTTGCCAGAGAAATCTACTTGTGTTAATGTGGTTATGTGTACCTACTGAACTTTATTTAATTTATTTATGGATGTCGGGTTCTTTCTAAAGAAAGTTGGATTTAGGTCAATTCTATTACAAGTTTGATATTTTTTATACTTCATTTAATGTACCTAGTACCTATACGAAATCTAAGTTTGATAGTAACAGTTGTGGTACATTCGAAGTTAACGTCATACAAGACGTCATACTAGAAAAACTTATAAGACAACTAATAAAAAAATCAAAACAGAATTTATTACATTTAATATCCAATTCATAATCATTGTGGAAATTAAATTGTTGAGTGAGATCAGTACATACCTACTGGCCAGTTACATTTAATTTTATTCTATAATCAAACCACAAATTAAACACCATCAGTCATCACTCAAGAAAAAAAAACAAAGCGTGACACAACCGAAATAATATCTCGATCGATCAAATTGTGCGGAATCATCGATTCATTGCGTATCGATTTAAAAAATATCCTTCTACCGCCGACCACCTGCATATTGCAAGTAACGGACCGTATATCTCGTTACATCGACACCTTCGCTCGGTATTTCGGATTATTACCGACAATTACTCGTCGGATCGATTCAGGAAAATCGATTTTAATATCGGTAGACATTGGTAAATGGGTTTGGCGCGCCCGTTATTCTTGTGGCGCCTTTTGTCCATATCGGTAATTAATACGCGTTGATCTGTTTTAAAAGTATCGATTTTATTGCTACCAGGAAGAAAGTAAATTTTAAATCTAGTGAAAAGGTTAAATATCAGGTCAATGTTGGATGTAAATGTGAGTAAATAGCTTCCTTATGAGAGTAATATGTATTTTTAGCGTTGTGTATCACTTTTTTATCGATATGTAATTTAAAATATCGCTACCATCGACACGTGAAATGATCATAAATATCTTGGGATTCTTATAAAACATTTTCAATGTGTAGCAAGGAGTTTTGAATCTCGAATCGATTCTTATTTGAAAGTTTCAGAAGAGTGGGCGACAGTGAGCTAAAATCCTGCAATAGAAGGTTAAATCGTATCATATTTGTGTGAACCTTAATAAAACAATAGTCATAATTACAATATTTAAGCCCCGGTAGTATAAACCACAAATCAACGTCACCTGCAATTACAGAAACATCTAATTATAACCATATTCAGATGTATCCTTATTATACCCAGATCTTGTAGATAGGCTAAATTCGTGAGGGTTATGACTCGGCGATTTTTCTTAAAACACTGATACTCTTATACAATTACTGGTCATTTATCACTGGGTCCAATCGACCACGTTGCGATGATTATGAATAATGCAACAGCATTTAAGTGTTGAATCGATTTTGATTGCAGTTTGCCATCGGTTATGGAGATAGTACTTTTATTATCAAACACAATTTTTCATAAACTGCCATTTTCAAAAGAATATAATAATTAATTTATCAATTTCACCCTATTTTTTTTAGTGCCTACTATTATTCTTTGTAATTGAAATAAAAAAAATGAGGAAACAATATTATTGTTTGACTTTTTATTAAGTTGAATTACTAGATAGTTTTATAAATAGAATACGTAGATATTGTGTCCTATTCCTTATACGAATGCATTTACCAATTTACTATTCCATTGGCTTGTAGCCACCCACTGCAATGGCGGTCTAAGTGATAAACTTCTAGACAATTGATAATATTAAAAAAAAACAATAATTTATGAAACACGTAAATTAAAACATTAAGTCTCATCCAAATAACACACAAGATCTGCCCCTCAGACAAGGTACATTTCTACGAGCGTTAATGATGATAGAAATCGCTTAAATTACATTAAATGTATGGAAATGACAATTCCCTTCGATAAGTCACCTGACTTAGACTTGTCACTTTCATACATTTGATTAATTAAATCAGCGATATCAACTGGTTTTTAATTCCCACTGAGTTCGTAACAAGTTTGATAATTAATATATTATAAGTCAAAAACCTACACACACAACAACAACTAACACTTTAGTATTGTTAGTAATGTAAGCGTTAGCTTAAACGTTACTTAAAATCAAAACTAGAGTATGTTTAATTACGTCAAAGGAATTAACGCAAAGCCATAGGTACATTTACATATTATGGCTTGAAATTTCAACTGGATTGCACTGGCCATGGTCTCAAGCAGACTCTATACAGCAATCAGTATTATGGATATAAATAGAGTAACAAAAAATTACCGAAAATTTAAGAAAGAAGAAGCGAAAAGCAACTTAAATCGCTTATTCTTACAACTTCCGGCTATAAGTTAATGTGAATGATAGCGATCTAGTTAGCGTGCAGCCGATTTGTAATACGTGTTGAACGTTACAAAGTAGGCATTTTGTGATATGTTGATTAGCCCTACTTAGTTTATAGGACGCCTAATCGAATCTATGGTCTTCCTTCTGCCTACCATTTTCCCAAGCTATGTTGGGGTCGGCTGCCAGTCTTACCGGATTTAGCTGAATACCGTATTTTACGTGGAGCGACTGCCTATCTAACCTCTACAACCCATTTTACTGGGTTATACAGTATTCCATAGTAAGACTGGTTGTCAGAATTGTAATGACTTAACGACTGTCAAAGATCACCGTATGACAGTCGGGACTCGGGACCAACGGCTTAACGTGCTTTCCGAAGCATTCTATGGTGTCACAAAAAAAGTGATCGAACTTCTAATCCAGAGCTGATTTTTCCAATCATCAGATACCTTTCCTTCCCTTATTCGAGGAAAAATTGACTTTTGTAAATTTTAGTATGAAACAACTGTGAAACTTTTAAAATTATTTCGAATAAAATACCAACAATAAAAAACATTGAAACACAAATTGAAGACTCTGAGAGGCCATTTAGTGGAGCACTTATTTATATCTCAAAAATTTTGAATTGGAAAATATTAATTATGGTAATATTACAAGACATTACGAATCGTTTCCAGGATCAAATTCAAATTAACGTTATAAATTAATCAGTTATACAAAATTGTATCATTCAATTGAAAACAAACATCCGCTTCCCATCTATAAATTACTTGCAAGTAATGAAGTCAATTAATTTAATTCAAATAAATACAATTAATTGAAGTCTGTGTAATTTTAGAGACTTCAATAAATTATTTTATAATGTATGGTAAAAATGTAGTTGTGTCAATTTATTTTATAAATAAAAATACATTTTGTAGATTAAGTTATTTAGAATCCAGTTTACAACACAACAATCGAATTAAATTAAGTTGTATATTTACGTACTGTAACTTGTATAGACTGTGGTTTTTGGCTGCCGTATTTTATGAATGACTTGAATGGCTGGTTTATGTGAGTGCCTTAAATATAATGTAGTAAGTAGGTACTTAGTATGAAGTAAACAGATGGATACGATGAATAAGTCATTGTTTGGTCGCTTTTATTTGGGAATAGGCCAGGGAACTCTCTCTTGCTTTGTTCCTAAAGAAATGACGTGTTAATGTAGAGTACGAGTACCAACATAGACGGTTTATTTTATCTCCATAAGATTAAAGCAGTAAAATAAGCCTAATTAAAAAAAAAAATACTTCTTTGTTAATATTATGCGTTTACACTCCGTTTTAAATAAGCCACTAGATTTCATTATTCTTCTTCTTCATCCTGCCCTTATCCCATTCATATGGGGTCGGCGCAATGCGTATTTTCCTTCCATTCACACTCCTTTCTTTCTCATAATTATCATCTTTCACACAATCCATCCATCTCGCTCTTTTTTTTTATTGTATTTTCAAAATATTTGACCACCACTGGTTTTTCCGATTTTGGGAACTCACAAGGAACCGTTCGAAATTAATTCCATATCTTTCACATACCAAAATATTACGCAACATAATATATTTTATAGCATTTAAAATAACATTTGCTATAAATTTTATTTGAATTTAAATAACTGTGTTACAGTACGGTGTGACAAAGGGCGGTGTTAAGCTTAGCGTATTCGAGCGGTTTACGAGCGTTTAATCCGCAGTCAAGTGTGCGCGCCAATTGGAACGCAGCTTAGGTGGTCTGCTTGGGGTCCCGTGACTATGAAATTAAAACCATTTCAAGTATTATTTTTCGTAAGGTAAAACTTGACGTCTTGGAAGAAGTTGACAAAAAAAATGCTGTTTAATAAATAAAATTAATATCTATCAGACCTTCAATAAATAACGATTTATCGTTGAAGTTGTGATTATAACATTGAATTGCATAAATTTCAAAATTAACTAAGCCATAATAACCTTGTTTTGGAAGAGATAACGTCTTATAAAATAAATTCAAAAATAATATTTCCGAAATAAACTTTCAAAAGCTAATAAAACAATTCCCGTAAACTGGTTCATTGGTCACAACTTGAAATACAATATTCAAGTTTAAAATACGGAACCCTCAAACATTATTTAAGATGTACTTAGCCGGTTGATAAAACTAGAATCTAGTGCAAAACCGTTAAACATGCTTTTACTTAGTAATAACAGTGTGATATTGATTCCACATAGTTATTAATTTATCTAAGATATTTTTAGTGTCAAATTAAATGGAAGAAACTATAAATTTTATAGTTTCGAGAAACGGTAAGGGCTATACGTTACATTTAGAGATATAATGCCATATTAGTGAAACGAGTTGTAGGGAATAATAAATAAATGTGGACAACATCACATACATTGCTCCGAATCCAAAGTAAGTAGCTAAAGCACTTGTGTTATGGAATCCAGAGACAACGAAGGTACCACAAACACCCAGACCCGAGGCAATGTAGAAAAGTGTTTTTCTATATTGACCTGTCCGGGGATCGAACCCGGGGGACCTCAGAGCTGACGACACCTTGAAAACCGGTGTGTACGCCACTCTACCACCGAGGTCGTCAAACGAAACAAGTAGCTGTTTTAATATTTATTAAAAGTAAAGTAATTAAGTACTTATTTGAGTGACTAATGGTCAGTTACTAAAACGTCTATTAGTTTGAAGTCACCGTTAAGTGTGATGCTGTCTTTCTCACTTCAAGGTGTGAAGTAACGACAGATAGACATTTAAGAATGTCTTAAAGTTAACTGATGTTTCAGTATACGGGGGTAAGTATTTATAAATCAGCGTTTTAAATATATCCATACAAGTAGGATCCGAAAGATTTTTACTCAGGTACTTATTAGTCTTTATTAAAATATTTTATTACATACACATAAGTATACAGGAATAATTTAAAAGGAGTGCGGATATTCAACGAGGTAATCAGGTGCATAAAAGTGAACAACTTTCCCCAGGAAATATTGGTCGAAATATTAAAATGGAAAATGAACTTTTCATACAAAGTGACAGGTCACGTGAGTTATGTTTGAATTAAAAGATGATTTTCAATTTTAATTTCAAAGTTGATCATTTTTACGCACTTGATTCCCTCGTTGAATATCCGCACTCCTTTTAAATTAATCTTGTATAATTGGTAGCCTCTTCTCCGATTGACTAGTCCAAGAGACGGATTCAAAATTCAACAAGACTTAAACAATCTTCAACAACCATTAGCTAGAGAAGACTACAAAAACCCACAATGACACAGCACTTTTAGTTCCGCAAAACGATTTTTCACATCCACTTAAGCTTCAACGAAATCATTAATAAGTATTTACGACACATCTGTCCTTCTGTGACAATTCCTCAATAAACAATATTAAACAGTACTTGTGCAAACCCTGACTTGTGAAAAAAGCTACAAAGAACATTCAACTTTGTTATTAAGGTAATAAAGTCCTGAATTGGGGTGACAATGGTTTTGAACAGCGTGTGTGGTATAAGAGATAGTTCGGGAGCTAAGTTTTGATAAATGATGTGATTTGCCACGGTACAGGCAGATTGCTTGGGAATTTTGCTGATTAAAAATAGTTTCCGTTTCAGATAAGTCGAATTTTTAAGCGGACATTATTGTTAACGGAAATTTCTAAGTAAAGATTTAATTATCTGCTTACAAACCGTCTAATGAAAAATAATCTCAACTTTCTTTCCCAGTTTTTTTTTTACCTTGTAAAAGGCAATGAGTGATTCTAAGGTTATACGTAAAGTATAAATACAAACGAATAGTGCAATTTGTTTTGCCTATAAAATATTCTGTCCCTAGCCATATCAGATAATATGATATAGATAACGATCTAAAATCAATGAGCGTTTACAATATCATAAAACTGGAGAAATACGTTTGTCGCAAAACTTTTTAATGTTCATCCTTTGATGGCAAATACTTGGAAGTAAACACCTTATTTAGAACTCAAGTAGTTACGGAGAAGCGTTTTATTGTGTTCTAGGTTATAAAACCAACTATGATTTGTATAAATGTGAGCAATAATAGTGTGGTGGATAATAAATATCTTGTTTTGTGTGGTAACCCTGTCCGTGGGCTCGTGGACTATGACGTCATTGTCATGAGAAAGAAATTGTGTAATTGCAACCTAGTTCCCAGTGAAAGATTTTGTATGTGTCACTCAAGGATTGTAAGTCTTTTTTATACACCCACAATAACTCCTAAAAAGTAAATGTTTTGAAATGACTATTGATTTTTCTGTATATTTTTTTCAGTTTTTATCTAGAACTTAGGTTTCTCGTACATGTAAAGCTGTCTTAAAACTGATGTCTTAAATAAGAATCATCCTGTCTTGATGATTATATGTGAGTACGAAAATATGACTTCATTACGAAGAAGTACAGAGCGAATCGCATTATTCTACACGCGAATGTTAGACATTGACTTATAATACTACTTTTTAACAGATTCTATCGCGGTTTATTTTTATTTTAGTTGCCGACTTTTTAGTCTGTCTGTGACCACAAGACCTGCAAGAGCATTGAAACGTCGGGAACTAAAATCAAAATAAACCGCGATAGAATCCGTTTAAAAATAGTTTTAGGTATTTTTTATTCTAAATGGTATTACTTACTGCAATAATCATGATATTAACACTATATAATGTAAACAGTTTGTCTTGCCGTAACTTGTTATCTAACCTTTAACACCTACCGCACCTCAATTAAACCACCAATAAACTAATTAATAATATCTCGATATGAGACCACAGTTTCGTAATATTTAACAAGAAAATAAATAAACAAACCTTATCTTACTAAAAACTTTCTTAGAATTCATTAAAACCTTTTTCTAGAGTATACGTTAACTTGTTAAGTTATTCAAATGGCCTTCAAACTATAGTCAGTTACGACGATATTTAACAGAAAATTAAAAAAAGGTTGAGTCAAAACAAACCTTCAATTAGGATCAGGCATCGAGAAAATATCCTTATAATAGATTTAAGGGACATAAGACTGCAAAACAAAAGTTCTATAATTTATTTATAGTAAATTTATCTAGTAAGTCAGTATCTGATGCATCAAGGTCTAAGTTCAAACGAAAAATAAAAAGACGTTTACATTAAACATTAAACCTATTAAATTATAAGGAAGTTATAATTTACTAATAGTAAAAATAATACCAGTTAAATCCAGTTCATGGTCAAAAATGTTTCACTTTTTCAGTACCTACCGTAAAGAAGACACATAAAACCCATTTTACACGCGTTCGTAACCTTTACACTCTCGATACTAATTAGGTTATTTTACTGTATTTACTTTTATAGAAGCATTTTAGCTTTGAATCAATTTAGTATCTTTACAAGAGGAGACTTTACAATTACATAGATCGCTTGATCATAAATCGTACAGTCGTGATTTAGAATGGCAGTATTCGAATAATGTGTGATGTTTTGGGTGTAGCGCCTAACTAAACGTTACATTAGCATTTTATTGTTATAAAATTATAATAACAAACTTTCCTTTTTAACCGATATGTTAACTGTTAATAAAAACCGAAACCATTTTGTTTATTGAAATATATTGTGTTACTGAACTATAAAAATGCGTATTAAAAACAAGAATAATTAATTAAATTTTGCTTCTGAATTAGTTAAAAATCTCTGACGAAGACTTTTAATTTTAAATTTTGTCTTTTTATGCGATAAAAAATTAAAGCTATAGTTTCTCTAGCCGATACAGCATAAATCACTGCTCTCTCTAGAAAAATGGTAACATTCCATATTTCGACATATTTTTATAGGTTGAATTTTACTACCAAATTCTTTATCTAACTCTGTGGATTATCTTAATCCCTAGTTTGAGCCTACAAACAGATGTGTGGGAAGCAAGATTGGATTAATATGGAGGCAGCAATCGTAATAAAATTCCTAATTCGAATTCAGAGCACGGCTAACGCGCTGATAGTAAAATCACTTATTCACACTTTCGTTCGCACATCTTTGATAGTTATGATCGCCTGGTACTTGTGGTATGTAGATATAATGTGGCTTGCCTTAGATATATTGCTGTCCAAACCAGCTTGTTTTCCTACGTCAGGATTTTCGTGGGACCGCTATTGGACGTGGGAAACATTTGTATTATGAGTTAGAGTTTTCGTAGTATATAGAAATACTGCGGTGGATTTGGGTTGGGTAAGGCGATCAAATTACAAATTACAAAAAAAAACCTCACATATTCCGTACAAAAAAGTGCCGTTTATTCTTTATTAAAAGTCGTTATATTTTTGTTTATAATTTTCCTAACCTTGCCTAAGTTTTCTTAAAAAAATAGCAATCATCTTTTTCTACTTGAAATTTTCCCTGTTAGCAGATGGTGACATCTAGGTAGTTACTTACTGACCTACAAAATAAACTTAAAAAGATTATTTAGTTGTCGTTTGAGTGTGAAACAAATAAAATTATCGTTATTATTATTATGTCCATGTTTTGCTTATTGTAATGGGCTAATAAGGACTTTTTTGTCTACTAAGGTTCATTTAAAAGGCTTGATTACAAAGCTTACGGGAAGAACAAATAGTTATTGTATTTTTTAATGGTAAACAGCAAAATAATATCATAACAAATTAGGATCTAACGTCTTAGTTTCCTAAACAATATTCATATGTCTAGAAGTCGTGGGAAAATAGTCTGATTGTGAAGTAACAGAAAACAACAAGATACAAGTAAAAATATCAAATAGAATGTGTTTTTCTCCAGTAAAAAACATAAAAAAACATTTTTAAAGGGCTTTCTAACTTTTTTTTCTAAATAGCACCAATAAGTACCTAATTTCTGCTATTAGCACATTCAATCAAAAAAACTTCAGCTTTATGACATTAGTAAAGATATTTACAATTTCTTTAAAATGTTTTCCACAAAATTATCTAGCTTTTCTATTCGACTTCGCCCGCGGTACCTTAATATTTTTGTAAAAAAATATAGCCTTTGTTACTCAGAACGAATGTAGATTTCTACTGGTGAAATATTTTTCGAAATCGGCACTGTAGTTTTTGAGTTTATTCATTACAAACATACCTACACACTCGCAAAAATACAAAAATCTAAATCATTCCTCTATATAATATTAGTGTAGAAATACACAGACTTTTGGCAAACACAAATAACTTATCAGATACAGCTTCAATCCATCTCATCTTATTATCCACAAAGGCAAACAAACTAGCGTTATTTACGTTAGATATCAACTGGTTCGTTAGCGCACCTACTGGTGCAAAAGTGCACCAATAAATATCGCACAAATGTGCACCTATAACCGGTAGTACTAAATCTGGGAGCGTGGTAACTGGGCCTAATACATAGTAATGTACATGAGCTTTATACTATTTTTCTTTTATAATGAGGTTCCTATGTAATGAGTATGGATAGTGCTTGGAATCAAAGGTTAAATGTAAAATATTAAAGGACCAAGAATAGTTCCATGAAGGATGACACAGCAGTGTTGTTCTGTAATAATGCTATAAAAAGAGTGAAAAAAAATCAAAAAATAGATTTTATAGTAGGTACTAACTACTAACTAAATGTGATTGATTAAAAAAAACCTTTATTTAACGGACCTCTCAAGTAAAAACTGATGATTTGGTTAAAATGACGTTTTTACCAAAGTTTTAAATAATTTATACCTTAAAAAATTGCTATAATTTAAAATAAAAAAATGGAATACTGTCAAATATATTAAAATAATTGAAATGTGCAATAAGCCTATAAAAATGTAACAAAAATAAAACGCCAACGGCTAGCCAAACATTAATAGAGGAAGATCCACGTACTTATTATATTTCTATAGGACCTCTATCACAATGGATCTCAACGGTAAACACAAACAAACATGATAAAAAAATTAATGTCATACACAGATGCTCACTATAAAAAGCGTTAAGTGGAACAAAACAAGTCAGTTCGCTGAAAAAAATGCATGAATATTTGATCCCAAACCAGAATCATTAGTCAACTTTTTTATTAAAACCCAAATCTTGAACTCATTCTTCATCAAAAGCTTCAGTAAAATCAACCTTAGGTAATCGCCATAGGGGATCACATATAAAAGTATTTTGAATACAAGCCGCATTAGATCTATGGCAATGGTTTTTGCCGTCATCTTACATTGACAATTGTCTCGCTTCCTCTACTAGTGATAATAGTTTAGTAGTTACATCATTAATCACTACGAACACATGTGGATATAGCCTTTTTACTGAATCACACAAAACTTTGTTCTGATTGTAAACTTTAACACCATCTCTACTAACGACATCAACTTGCACTTATTCTACTTTAGCCGTTACTGCATTCACTTTAAGAACGATATTGAAATGTCATAAACAAAGATCATTTATAACAAAATTGAATCCCATATTTGCCCTTGGATTTTCACCTTCGTATGTGGGAATATTCAATTTGTTTGCTTCGTCTGTTTTTGTTCAATTGACGTTTAAATTCTTTGAGTGACTAATGATGCAGATTTTTGATGGGGGCTTAAGCTAACGTGCATTATATCGCAGTTGAGAAAAACGTAATGTGAGCTTGATAAAATTGAATTTGATGTGACCAAGAATATTTTTGGGAGGATTAAAAAATAAAGTCATCTTCAGGCAGTACATGTTAGCACGTACAACAAAGTTCACAACACTTGCATGCATTGCATTCTATTATTTTATGGTACGTTGTACTTAACCCATTTTGACATAAGATCAATCAAACCAAATACTGATTCAGAAGTCTATTACAAAAACTGTTTCATTAGACTTGAACGGATATTCCATATTGAACAGTACAGCATTAATCACAACTTCTTCGACGAACCTCTTTATAAAATCAATGAATTGTATCAGATTTGAATCAGTCACGATCAATTCAATAGCTACAATGAGATATAACTCAATCTAAAGTGTACCGTTGGTAATGTTTATTTATGATTATTTCTTTGTGAAGAAGTGGAGCTAAAAAACGGTTGATATGTTGCAATGGGAGGTGAAATAAATGAGTGCGTACGCGATGTTTCGGTAATAAGGTATCGTAATGGCTGTATTAGTCATTAGATTGACGATACTTGCAGATACCGGCTTCATAAACCACGTGCTCGTCGATATTATTTTAATGTCTTATTTCCAGGCATTGTAATAAATGAAGTTTTAAATTATAATGATGATTTGTGTTCATTATTTTTTTACCGAAGTAAGTTAATGCAATTAATCCGACCCTGTACAATGTAGGTAATCATAAGTGAGATTAATCAAATAAAAAGAAATCATTTGCCACGTAGTTTGAACTCAAACCTAAACCGTTTGTTGGATACAAGTCACCACCATTTTTAAATTTAAACACTCCAAATATCAAACAAAACTCGTAATTGACAAACCCTATTCATAACTTCAAACAACATTAAAGAGAGCACTTACCCGTACTACTAGAATTAATCACGCGACACTGTTGGTAAACTTTTAACAATGCCATTGTGAGCCATTGTTGGGTGAAATAATAAATTGTTACGAACAACCGACCCCATTATGTTGGATTTCTCAAATAAATTCGAGCAAAGGATTGATGGTTACATCTTTTTTATCGTCGCGACGAGATTGTAGTGATATCAGGGCATGCGGTTGGGGTGCGTTTATTAAATGTTTATGTGGTTGGCAGTTATTTAAAAACATTATTTTTAGTTGATCTGGATTAAATTTTACTCTTAAAAGAAACATTAATAGATAACATTTGAACATAAAAATAAATTCATTGCTTATTAAATTATTGTCCTTTTCAAAATTCAAATTTAAATATTATCATTACACACATTGGCACACACTTGGCGACAGAAAAAACATAATACATAGTATAATAATTAAAATAGACGACTTTTTAGGCGACAATGAGGTGCCCACTCAGTATCGAGCTGGCTGTGTCGTGAGACACGAACCAGCGCTGGCTTTCAGTTTCCTACATTAAGAAGAACCTATTCCCAGCATTGAGAGAATTACAGATATATAATTAATATAACTGTACGTAACACATAATAAAATCTTCACTTTATTCACATTGGACGTTGTACAAAATTGGTTTAAGCTGAAAAAATCCAAGTCAACGCTACTACAATAATTATTTTAGGCTTAAGTCACTTATATGCAAAATTACACGACCGTTTTTCGTTTATTTAATCCTAATAAAATTATTTAAATTACTTCGAGATCGAGTATTAGCGGAAAGCTCCGTGTATTTTAAAAATCAGTGCTTTAAATTCTCAATTTTAAAAATCTCAGTCATCGAAAAATATCCAATGAAATCTTAATAAGCTCCATTCAAATTCTCGTTCACGGACTATAATAAAATTTTACAGTATAACAGGTCAAACGCATAGCATATGATTAGAGCAATCTGTCCAAAACTCGCCGCCTCATTA
Source organism: Plusia festucae (assembly GCA_950381575.1). Lineage (NCBI taxonomy): Eukaryota > Metazoa > Arthropoda > Insecta > Lepidoptera > Noctuidae > Plusia > Plusia festucae. The sequence continues at coordinate 1,060,946 of OX494444.1, read as the reverse complement.
GAGATCATTCCTACTATTATAATGTCATTACCATTGGATCATTATTTCACTTACACCTTGTGAACCGAACTAAATTCTTGTTCTACGTGATTCAATTTGAATCTATCGTCACGAGTGTTACTCTCAACCTTTAATCATAACAGCAGACTGTAAACTAGTAGGTCACACTCACATTATTATTGAAGTCCAGACAAAAATATGGTTTTTGCTACCGAAGCTTTTGAAGTAAAAAAGCACCCTAGTTTTACGGAAGACGTCTGAATGTGGAAGATATAAAATCATGTGTTATGGCGTACCCATAGGAGAGGGTATGGCAAACAGTGGTGAAAATTGTTCGAATTATATAAATGCTAGTTTAATTTTCATAGTAATATCAAATTAGTTTTAGGCAATTTAGGCATTGTAATAATGAGGTTAATTTACCTTATTATTACAGTGTACTGTTAATATCGCTCATCGATTATCAAGGATGAATATCTTACTAGGTATGAAAAATAAACTACTTGCATATGTATTTTTTTTTAATTTCCGTCGGTTAAATCTTGTAAAAAAAATCGTAAGACGACACAATTTTGTTTAATTTGTGCGTTTTCTTAACTTCATTTGTTTTGAAATTCATTGGCTTTATCTACTTAGTTTATCCATATTTAAAAAAGCAAGAAATACGTGTTTTGATGGACTAAATAAATTTAGGCTTTTCAAACCCCGAAATCTACTAATACTAATCTACTTTATTATAAGAACTGGTGACACTACTGAGATAAGATACCGGCGTTATTTGACAGTGTGTTATGAAATAGAAATTAAGTTAGCTCTAATTATGTAAGATTTAGATAAGAGTAGAGTGCTCTAATAGGTTTAGTTTGATTGTCACTATGATTATTTTTATTTTTCCAGTCCATCCTCACTTTATCGTGAAGATCATTGGCGCTGGGTGGTCTGAACTATAAAAATGGATTAAAAACACAGATTAGATAAAAAAAATCGTTTCGAATAATTTGAATATCAACACTTATTATTATGTTAACGGCAGATTCTATCTTGTTTTAACACATATAATGTAACAAAAGAAATGTTTAAAATTTCCTTTCGAATTAATTAGGCGTCTTTGCATATTTGCTTAGTTAATGGAGATTATTACATAAATTTGAATATTCATAGATATTTGTTATTTACTAAAATTTTAATATTTGTATTATAAACGGAACATTTATAAACAGATATTTGTAAACGTCTACTTTTAAGAATTTTTATTGTATCTCGTTTCTTGAATTGCACCAATATCGAAAAAAAATTAACAAAGATTAGGTTAGATGTTTTACAAAACAGCATCACCTAAATTATTATCCGCAATATTATAGAGAGATTGTGAAGTACCTACTCTTACTTTTGAATATCAAAACAAGCAGATGATACGTTCCCGTCAAATCGAAACCAGCAAATCTAATCAATTGGATGGACCGTTACAAATTGACGTCACACGCTGATCAATCGATGTAAGATCAAATTCACACAACAAAATATTGGCCAACAATGGATAAGTCACACCATGTCAAACCACTAAACTTAGACACGCACTTACGAGATAAAATGTATGTTTGTGCGTTTATATACCATAGTATAATATAAATATGAAGGTAAAAAATATATTTGTTCCTCTGTTAAATAAAAGAAGGATAGGTATATTTAGCACATTTACAGGGTTATTTGAAAATTAGCATCATAAGCAACAACTTTTGTTCTTCGATTTTTGATAATATATTTTATTTTTAATTCGTTAGGATTTTTCCATACTCAAACGTTAGAGCGCTAAATTAAATATTTTTATTTAAAGATTAAACGGCTTACTCACGCGCATTTTCGGGATCGCCCGACTAGTTTCAGACTCAACAGAAGTCCTCGAACTCAACTCGCTCGATCTTTAAATAATTATGAATTCATCTCACGGAAGTTATTATAACAAAAAAAAAAAATTATATTGGTACCTATGAAAAAAAATTCTAACAAATTATCAAAAGTCGTAGAACAAATGTTGTTACTTATAAAGTTAGTTATCTACTCCTGCCGGGTTGAAGGTAATTTAAAAATAACCCAGTATATACTGAGCTTATAAACCTACGTAATAACTATAACCTACTTTTGATAATTATTAGTAGTGGTAAAATATTTAACTTTAGGAAAATGGAAGATAAAAATCAATTTGGGAATATTTTTTATAAGTATGTTTTTTTTTATAGAAGAGAGTTTAGTAAAATTGCTGTTTTGTTGTTTTAAATTTGTTTCTTATAATCCTATTCATTTTAATAAAATATCTTAATCTATTGAAGTATTTAAAAAGTGAAATCTAGGTTATAATTGACACTTTATTCGTTGAGAAATCGTATGACTATTATTTAAAAGCTACTGGATTGATTAAGTCTAAATTAGAACGTAATTTGTACTCGATACTGTTAAATCGATTTTAAAAGAATTAATTTAATGGTAAATGTTATAAATAACAATTTAAAACGAAACTTAGTCTAAACTCGTGTTTAGAAATCGATTATATCATTTAATATTCAATATTTATAATAAATATATCGCTTCATTGTTTTAGATATTCGAATAGTCCAAAATCTGGGTGCTCTACGATTAAAAATGAATGCAAATCGCTGTTTAACCAATCTTTAAGTATTTAATTAGATAAAAACGTATAATATAGTAATATAAGTACTTTATTCTTTAAATAAATTGTATTTTATATTAATATTATTCATTTTTTGTTGTGTTTAAGATATTTTATAATATACTTATATTATAAAGAGTTTGTTTGTTTGGTTGAACGCGCGTATCTCAGGAACTATAACTATTTGAGTGTCAGATAGCCACTTTATTAAGGTAGGCTATATACTACGTTTTGCTACAATATCCGACCACCACGCGGGTGAGCCGCGAGAAAAAACTAGTAATTTATAAAAAAATGTATCAATCTAGTTCATAAAAAAATGTAAGTGTCTTATTTTATGCCTGAATTGACAGGATCTCATTTAAATTAAAGTTATCTCAAAGATAATGGTAATGAAACTGCACTACATTATTTAAATAAAAAAATCTATACAAAATAAATTAAAATAATAATATTATAAATAGAATATAACCCGGAATGCGTGTATACATTAGCTTTGTTAAACATCGGAATTATTTATTTATATCGGAGTTTGGAGCACATTTATTTTTTACAACTTAAATTAAAAATAGTTTTATGCTGCAAAATTCTTTGAATTTTTAGTCCTGGAATCTTAGTTTTATTTTTAATTTACTAAGCAAACATGGCCATAAAACGCGCGAATGAATATATTACGCGACACTTAAAACAGTCTATCATTAAAGAGGTCGTGCCCCTAGTTTATTAAAACGGCATTTTAACACAATACAGACCAAAACATAAAAAAAAAACATTTCCCATATCCGTGCCATTAAAATACTTGATGTAATAAATCATAAGTATTGTCTCAAAAATAATTTATGACACTTTTTTGAACCAGTTACATATTGACTTCTGGTATGTATCTCATTGTTGTATAAGTGGCGTAATATTTGAATAATAGACTTAATTTTTTGAAAAAATAAAATAAAAAACTACTTAACCCTTCAATGGTAGAGTTGTATTAAAACCGGTTAAGTGTCGCATTGGGTCATACGGGCCTTTGTTGTGTAAGTAGGGATAATTGTATGAATTTAGATCAACGAGATTTAGGGTGATGACTGTATTAAGTGTGGAGTTGTTTAAAGGGTTGAAATCAGAGCGGTTTGGTGTAAATAGAACTGGTGAAAACCAGTTGGGAATACGACAGAGTAAGAATTTATAAGTCAAGATTTCTACGCATGTTTTTGCAGTAAAAATACATGATCGAAACCAAAAATATATAGTGTTTTTTTTTGCTAAAATTTTAGCACTTACTCTAGATTCCGTGATAGAGTTCTTTAACCCTTGCAAAGCGAGACAAATATGAATATTCAAATATGTTTATTCGCCGACACTATATCTATAATGACAGACAGATTTTGCATAGATTAAAAATACTCATTAACATTAAGATAGTTTTACATTAAAATCTTCAAAAAGATCAAAATAAAATGCGAAATGGAGCATTTTTTTATTATTTTGCAGATAACAAGGTTTTATGTGACATCAAATTAAATAATATCGAAATTTTAATTACTTATACTGTTTCCTGTGACTCTTATTAATTTATTTATCTTAAGAAAAACCAATAGCAATACAAAATGTGAAAAAGCAATAAAAATAGAAAACTTAGCCAATTACAGGTTTCCACGGATGGCTACAGCAAAGCATGAGTTAGACAAAACAAAAATTAATAAATTTGAAAATTGATTTCTTAAATTAAAAAAACAAATTAATAAAAAAAATAAGGTTTAGCTGCTTTAATCATAAGATATCATAAGTCTTAATATAGTGTATCACCAAGCCGTCCAAATTTGTAAGACCAGAGATTTGTACCAGAGGCGTAATTTCAGAATTAATGTCATGATTCTCAAATACAAAATAATATTCTACAACATAATAATAAAATTGATCACAATTTAATTAATTATGTTTAAAAATGTAGAAATTCGAATTGTAAATTTGGCATTTAAATTCAAATAGTTGATATTTTCAGATGGCGTAGAACATTATTGTCGACATCCGTGGTCACCAAGGTGTCGCCAGAGTCTGGGTTCGATCCCTAGACTGGTTAATGTAGAAAAAACAAACACTTTTCTACATTGTCTCGTGTGAGGGTGTTTGTGGTACCTTCGTTGACTTTGATTCCATAACACAAGTGCTTTAGCTACTTTGGATTCGGAGCAATGTATGTGATGTTGCAGTACACATTTAATTATTATTACTATGTGAAAAAAATATTATTTTGTAGTCATAAATTCATACATGAGGAAACAGGAGAAAGTTAATTAAGTTTATAATAATCTGTAAGTAGGTACAGAGATAAATATTTAGGAAATCAACTATTGAAGTTTTTTATAATTTATTGCTATCTTACATTAAATACTGATTGATCTAGATAACGAGGTGTAAAATATTGCTATTTGATTGAAGCAGTAGCCATAATATAAATTGCCAATCTTTTAAAGCAGCTCAATACTTTTAAATTTTGACGTTAATCTGTCTATTGAACTTATAAACTTCTTGTCTTACCGGTGCCTTTCCAAAATTGTTGTTAATTATCATATATATAATTATTATGTATAATTATATATATTTCTATTAAACTATTACAAATTAAATTATATCAAATACTAAGTTGAGCCAAATATCAAGAACCAGATTCAAACATATTTCCGCAAACACTAATTAGCCAAAAACTTGATCCAGATAAAAAAAAATTGTATTACAAATTATTTTATTTTAATTTACTCCTTTATATATACGACATAAGGTTTTTGCCATTTTGTTAATGTCAAAACTATTAAAATTGTCTTAAAATAAAATTGTCAGTAATTCTATTATAATTAGATCGAAAATGTAAATTTGAATTTTATTCTTAAATAAAATGCTGCGTTTTGGCGGTGAGGCAGAGAGACAGTTTGCGTATAGACGACGAAATTATTGTGTAACCAGTGGGAAACGATCTTTTTGAACTTGGAATGGTGTAATACTTTTGGAAAAAAAATCTTCGCAAATCTATGGTATGAATGATTATGGAACGATTGATATCTACTTGTTGATTAAAAATCCGTGGCCTTAGCGGGGAAAATTATTTATTTCAAATAATATGTCGTGATGTCTGATATTTTAATAATGTTGATTTTTTTATGATACATAAACTTAATTGACTAGATAAAGTGTTATAATAAAACTTTCAATGTATTAAATACCTTTTTTATTTAGTGTAGTTTTTCCTACAAAACGAGGATAACGCGAGGGATAAAATTTTTAGAAAGGTTTGTATCATGTTACGTCGGAAAAATATATTTTTTTACTGCGTTTATTATTTATAAAACCGACAGTAGGTACTTGGTTTTTGGTACCCTACCAATGGTATAAATTAGCTATTTGAAATATCAATCGGATGGTCAAATACTGAATCAAACCCTGTAAGTTGAATTTAACATCTGTATATTTACGTATGTGCCGTAGGTATTCTTAAGAACTCAACTAATTAAATATTACGTACTTTGACATAAATAAGTCTATTCAAAAACAAAACACTATTTCTCAGAACCGAATGAGTTCTCCTAATACCGTAGCACACATTCCCGACATTTTTGTCGCAAACTGCTGCGACAGTTCGTTAGTCGCTCACACTCACTTACAAATTGTAATTCCATGTTAATTTTATAACTATTTACGACTGAACCTTTTATGAAACACGTCTGTTCTGTCCGTATGTATATTAAGCTTAGTTTTCTGTTGTAATGTGGAATGTGGGTACTTTTATGACAGTTAGGCTCATAAATGAGTATGACTGCGATGATTTCCATACTAAATATGTTTTGATTGGTCTTCTTGGGTATCAGTTAGTTTTTCCTCGTGTTTTAATTAAATGTTTGTACTGAGTTAAGGTGTGTAAATCAATTACGGTTTGTTTCTTGGTTTTCGAGTTTAACGTGAAAATTATTTATATTTTTGACTAGCTGTAGCCGCGACTCAGCCCACGAGGGTGTCGGTTAAATAAACAAAGTCGATTAGTAAATAACTGTTGATACTAGTACTTCATTATTTCTGTAGCTGTAAGATAATATATAAATTGTTTATGTACAATGTTCAGTGTTAATAGAGGCTATATAAGGCTAATCACGGTTTCGCAAGCTGTCTACTTTGTAACACAGGAAACCTTTACTTGAATACCTAAGCTCTTCCTTCCGACAAAGACGAGGTGATATAAACGGTTCATAGAATATATTACTATGCATACCATCACGCTTTATTACCCAAAAGAGTAAGCAGAGCCACACAATTTAACTTTTTTCCTTTCTGACGAAGAATTTCCAACACAGACCTGAATAAGTCGTAAAAAAACTTAGGAACTTTTGGCACAGATCTAACATCAAAGTCACCAGATCTGTTTAGTACAGGTACTTACATACTGTTTTCATTGATGATAAAAATGTTATGTCGAGTTATCCTACCCCGTTAGACATTTCGACAAGCGATAACGATCATAGAAATTGCTTAAATGACATTAAATGTATGGAAATGACATTTCTCTTCGATAAGCCACGTGACTTAGACTTGTCGCATTCATAAATTTGAGCGATTCTATCTGAAATCTACCGTGTCTAAGGGGGCTGACCTGTAACCTACTTATTTGACCAATCTTAAGAATCTATAAAATTATAAAACTGTAGCTTACAAGTAGACGTAGTTATCAAAAGCTTATTAAACTGGTGATAAAATATCAGGCAGTTTAAACTTACATAAAGCAACATAAATTTGAAACAGAACTGAAAAAAGTATTTAATTTTTATCTGACAATCTTTGCTATAACTGGGATCAGTACATTAAAATACGCCAAGACTATTAATGAATACGTGCTATAGGCAATTATTACAGACTCAGATCCTTAAGATAAATGCTAAAATTAGACCGTACGGTACATAATCGTACCAGTATTTTTATAAACACTAAATTGTAGAGCAGTGTTGTTTTGGTTTTTTATGATACTTTTAATAAGATACGTCTAGTGTAGGTCCAGTGGCTGAGACGATAAAGATGGCCGTACACCAACCCCTATTCGCGCATTTTGAGCGATTCTTTGTCAGTGCTCGCAACATGCTTTATATTATAATTCTAAACGCGAGTTCTTGTAATTGGCTTTCTGGTGACTATAACCTTCTTTTTTATTATCTGTAAGTCCTCCATGTAGGTACTAATAAATAAATAAATTTCTTGATTACAGCTAAGATGGACATGCAATGAAGCGAATAGACACGTTTGAAGTAAAATGGGGGAAGTAGCAAGTCGGCCCCAACACATGTATTATCAATAACTTACTGGGATGCCTCATCCTAGTATCCTACACTTATGTACCGATTTTGGAACAATAGAAGTTAATAAACTTTAAATAAACTTGAAAGTCTATATAATATTATAAAGCTGAAGAGTTTGTTTGTTTGAACGCGGTAACCTCAGGAACTACTGGGCCGATTTGAAAAAATCCTTTTGTGTTAGATAGCCCATTAACGGATTATAAGCTACTGTGTCGCGATAAATGACAACAAAAACTAGTGTGAACAAAAGCTAGTGTATAATATACAGCTAAGCATCATAAGTGCAGTAGCACGTGACCTTTTGAATTAGCTCTCATTGTTTTTCGTGGTCATCTATTAACTTCAATAACTCCTTGTTATCCTGTCGTACTGGTAATGTGTTTGGTTATTTTACAACAAAAATCTGAAAGTTTTGTTAGCTTTTGTACTTAAAATATTTGATTTACAATTGAGAAAACGCCTTTCGCTACAAAAAACAAATAAGGAAAAAGCTACCGTATTTAGTTGAATCAATAGTGGAGTAGATAGTATTTGACTTTTTTGAGTTTCTAGAAAAAGTTAAGAACGATATACAAAATTGAAATTAAACCATTTTGAGACGTATTGAGCATGATACTCTAAACTATAGTTATTAACATCTATTAGAAAGAGCTAAATCGTGATGACTGTATGATTGACCAATAACTGCTCTAAATACAGCATAGTACCTATAATTGTACCGCGCGTAAACTCATGCGCACGAATAACGACATAGATTATTATAGAGGCGTTAAAATTGTTTCTCATACACACTTTAAAAACGACGCTGGTTTAATTGCTTTTTTTTTTTGTTATTTCTTCATTGGTTATTGAAGTTCTGTCCTGAGTGAGAACACGAACTTTTTTAGCCAAATTGTTGCTGTTTATAATCCCGGTCTATAAATGTCCCACTGCTGGGCACAGGCTTCTTCCCATATAGAAAAGGAATGGGCACTGATCACCATGCTTGCTCATTCGATCGCGTTTACGATTCCAATTATTGGAATCCAGGCTTCCTTAAGATTTTTCCTTCACGCTTATTTTTGCGGTTTAGCGTCGGTTTAAAAGGTGTAAAGACAGACTCAAAATTCAGGATTTTTAACCAATATTTCCTTACAGTAGAAATCAACAAAAGATGAATGATACTTCGACATTTATGAAATCAATGACGTCACCAAGCTTATTATTGACCCCTTAATCCATAATATTTTTATAGTCTAATAATTCAAACTAAATTCACAGATTTCGAATGCGTCATTCTAAATTCATACGGTTTTAGAATTTCGCACTGTAGTGTTAAATGGTTGCTTCATCTGTTTATAAGGCCCTTAATAGAAGTGTGACGGATGTGTTCTAAATTTAAATAAAAAAAAAGAAAATATTGACCTTTTTGGTGGGTATACGCTTTCTATGAGTCACAGTTATTGACAGAATTTTGACGACTTCCATCTTCAGACAGAGTATAGGAAAATATTTTTTTTTGTATATTAGTTGGTATGTTAATAGTGTAGCAGCTATTTATTATATACCTATATGTAGGTAGGTTTCATTGTTTTATAGATAAGATGACCGGATATAGTTAATTGCCGATGTACGCAGTTTCCACAAATTCTGTCGCAGACATTCATATCAAAATAGTGGATAAATAAAAAAGAAAAATAAATAAAATGGTTTTTAATTTTCCTTTTTATTTATTCCTTTTATGGTTTTCTGAGGTTTACGCGAATGCTAGAAATTGAAATAAAACTACTTTTAAACGGATTCAGTCTGCCCGTGACCATGACACCTGCAACGGCGTCAAAACGTTGGGAACTAAAATCAAAATAAACCAAGATACATACCGTTTAAAAGTAGTTTTATTTCAATGGATTACTACTAGTTTTGTGTACAATAACAAAAGACAACGCCATTAAATAATATAATAAAACAAACCGCTTCCGAACTTTACTGACTATAAAAACAAAAATTCCATAAACATTCTATTGTTTATCAATTTAGTTACGACTTCTTCTTGCAGAGTTCTAAACAATAAACGTTAAACCAAACGCCACAAACGACCTATATTACATTTGACATTACAATAAAAAAGGTGGAAACTTACTGGGTAAAGTGGTAGGCATTCTTAATTCAAATAAGTCGTTTATGAGCATATCACAAAAACGACGTTTGAAGTAAACAATTTCTATGATAATCATTTTTATTTGATTTCCTATATTACGAAATGTTACTTCAATGTTCGGTACTAAAATAGTTGAATAAACTAAACATGTTTTATGATTTTTAAGGCCACAACTGTGACCGTCGTCGTCGACATTTTTTCTACATTTAATCAGTTAAATGTAAGTATAAGAATATTACAGATGTGAAAGTAAGCGTCTGATTGTCTTTAACTCCTTTCATAGTTAGAACACTGAAGAATATTTTCATGCAATTTGGTAGGGTTGAACTGGATGACCTTGAATCCCATGAAAGGACATAGACTTTCTTTTCCGCGGTACCCGGCACCCTCGCGGTCGAAGCCGCGTGCAAATGCTAGTAATAAGATAGACACAGAAAACATAGCCTGTAATTTGTTTTACATATATATTATCAAAGGTATTACAATCCAGCCAAACTGCAGAAATGCTAATATGCATCCACCCTAAAAGGGTAAAACCTACTGTTTCGCGCCTAAACCACCAATGACTTCTAAACGTTATTACTACTTACAACAACAACTAGAAAGTCTTTGCTCATCATTTTATCTCTATTTGCACACATTTCATGTTTTCATATTGTTTTTACTAGTATAAAATGTACTTTATTCCAAAAGCAGAAATCGTATGAAGTTTATTCGAGATAAAACAGGTAGTGTGAATGAAGTCATAGACTGGTATGCGAAAATAATCCTTATTAATATTAAACAAATTCTATTGTAAATACAAAGCAATAAAACATGTCTGCGCATTAGTGATCTAACAGTCCTAGCATTAATTTTAATTAGATCTATAATGCTGAAATCTCACAAACCCGACTGGTTTAATTTTATTAGCAGACGGTATAGTATCGTAATAATTTTATGATATACATAAAATTAAAGAAGCTTGATAATTATAGCTTCGAATGTTTAGTCACGTTATGAGCTTATGAAATAGATGGACCAACAAAGGGAACACGGCTTACATAAACATGAGATAAAGACTTAAAATTTAATTGTCTCATTGACTTACGTATTTAATTTTGTTATTGTCTCTAACGTGAATTATTTTCTAGGGTATTACAGGCCGTGGGGTTACGGCTTAGAATAACCCCCCCCCTCCTCTCTACCCATCCCCCTCAGACAAGGTACCATAAGTGTTAACGATGATAGAAATCGGTTAAATTACATTAAATGTATGGAAATGACACTTCTTTTCGATAAGTCACTTAGACTTGTTACTTCCATATATTTGAGCGATTCGATCAGCGATAACGATTGTAGAAATTTACCTTGTCTAAGAGGGCGTTGGCGTTGGCGTTGGGTGTTGAAGAAGTCGACTAAGGTATATAGAAACTAGAAGAATGGGCAGCAGCATTTTTCTAAAGAACGAATATTAAACTGCGGTCACCAACCCGCTTGCTCAGAGGGGTGACTACGGCAATAAATACCTTGGTTGCACTCCATACCACACGGGCAAATGTGTGTTGGAGTGGTGGGGTAGTTCTCAGTGGGACTACCCCACTGGTTCTCAGTGGGGTAGTCCCACTGAGACCAGGAGCTGTGGCGCAACCTGGGAGAGGCCTATGTCCAGCAGTGGACCGCGATAGGCTGAGTTGATGTTGTATTATAGACTATATTATAATGATTGATCAGAAAAATTACAGGTGCTTAAAGAATGTAATGTCAATCGCACATACACATACGTTTGAGAGTGAGTTATGTAACTATCAGTTCAAATAAACCAACCTAATAGAAGTTGTATTTCCATTGTCATATTTTAAGAAAAATATAAATGGTAACTTACTTAAAAATCGGGACAAAAATTGGACGTAGAACTAACCTGAAAAAGAAAATAATTGGTTAGTTAGATATAAAAAAGAAACAAAACTCCTAATCCCACTAAATCCGTTCAGGAAGTCAAATACCATCAGTCTACCATTTTTATTATACATACCATTAAAAATAGCTCTTAATATAACTTCTTAGAATCGAAATTGGAGTAAAACAGGCTTGATTTGAATAAAGAAACAATAAAAAGAATGACAGTTCAACGTAATAATTAACAAACCATAACTGCCAGTATAGACCAGGGCCGAAGCCTTCAAAATTTGTAAAAAGTGAAAAAAAATTACAGTAGGATGAAACTAATTAGAAAAGGAAGGGAATATGATAAAAATTAAAGAAAAAATAAATTACGGTCGATCCGAGTTCGGGAAGGGGGGGAGGGGGGGGGTTTTAAGGGTAAAAAATGGTTTATCTTGATTTCCAGCAAAACTACAAGTCCTATGGAAAAAAGTCAAATGGCAAAGTTGTAGGTAATAAAAAGATCTACAACTTTTGTATTTACACTTTTTTCACATAACCTCAAAATGTATGTGAAAAATCCAAAAAACCAAGTTTTTGGTTTTTTATTTTTATCTTTTTCAAAAATATTTTTTTTTTCACGAAATTTGGTGAAAACTTACCTTTTTATGTCCCAAATACGCTGTAATTTATTTGATTAAAAATATTTATTTTTTCACCTTATTTTGAATTAATATAAAAAAAACACCCTAATTTTCAATCGAAAATTCACCCGTCAAAATATCAGCTTTTTTCAAAAAGTATGGGGGTTTTTTGTTCGTTGAAATCTCTACTTTCTGATGGTGTAAAAAAAATATACATTACTATAGTAAGTGTTCTCAGAAAATGCATAATCACTATGTACAATTTCATCAAAAAAATGTCTTTGCTTCAATTTTTTCCAGTCTGCATTGGTTCTTCATCCAGAATTTCATCTGAATCATTTTGTGAGATTTTCTATGACATGAATGTAATTCGAATTTAATAAATAAACTTTAAACTGAAAAAAAAATTAAGCAATGTCATTTTTTTGATGAAATTGTACATAGTGATTATGCATTTTCTGAGAACATTTACTATAGTAATGTATATTTTTTTTACACCATCAGAAAGTAGAGATTTCAACGAACAAAAAACCCCCATACTTTTTGAAAAAAGCTGATATTTTGACGGGTGAATTTTCGATTGAAAATTAGGGTGTTTTTTTTATATTAATTCAAAATAAAGTGAAAAAATAAATATTTTTAATCAAATAAATTACAGCGTATTTGGAACATAAAAAGGTAAGTTTTCACCAAATTTCGTGAAAAAAAAAATATTTTTGAAAAAGATAAAAATAAAAAACCAAAAACTAGGTTTTTTGGATTTTTCACATACATTTTGAGGTTATGTGAAAAAAGTGTAAATACAAAAGTTGTAGATCTTTTTATTACCTACAACTTTGCCATTTGACTTTTTTCCATAGGACTTGTAGTTTTGCTGGAAATCAAGATAAACCATTTTTTACCCTTAAAAACCCCCCCTCCCCCCCTTCCCGAACTCGGATCGACCGTAATTTATTTTTTCTTTAATTTTTATCATATTCCCTTCCTTTTCTTATTAGTTTCATCCTACTATTATTTTTTTTGGTTTTAACAATTATCGGCCCTGGTCTAGTAACTAAGTAGGGTTTAAGCCTAACTGCTGACATAAAACTAGTGGTTACGTCTACTACTCGCGCCAACAATATTTATTAAATAAAACAGGCTGGGACAGGTCTCAAGTGTCAATGATTACTGCTCAGACGACCATTGGTTCCGCTACCTATTTTCTGTTAATGAGACAATTATGAGGTTTAATTTCCGTTCTAAGATTGTGAGGTCACGGTTATAGTGTATCATGATTGCGTCATGATTTTCGGGTTGATATGAGATTTTGTTTGATACAGGTTAGGCAAGAATTGCAGCACGTGTAAAAATGACGTGTTTTCTATATTTTAAGATTGGTATCATCTATTAACTTTAAAAAAATCCAAATATTACTAAGGTCCAGTTTTTTGATCCCCAGTTAACTCAACCAATGGGTAAATATGCTAACTAATGGTTTCATATTTCGGTAAAATGCGTTTTGTTTGTCTATCAAAATAAGTCGGAGAGTTAATTATTTAACCATTTGTTAGAATAAAAAATTATGAATAAACATGTTGTACCGAAGTTTTGAAACTATTTATTAGGATATTTAACCTTTGGTTCAGTTAACTAGGGACCAAAAAAACTCGACCTAAGCTGCAGCACTTTAAAAAAATCAATAAAGTACTTACATAATATATGGTAAGCACCCTACTTCACTCGCTCTTCACATCGATAGATATAATTAAGTAAGAACCACACACCTATTGGGTAAACAAATCGTCTGCCCACAAGAAGCTTATAACTATAACTAACTGCGTTTGAAATATCAAGATACTGGTATGTATAGTCAGGAAGTAATATATTATGAGCTAGTAATATAATAAAAGTGTTTCTAAAAAAACTATTAAATTTATAATATATTATTTTTATTTAAGACGTTGTGAGCGAGAGTTATTTGAGTTTTGGAAATGGAAAATGACTTTAATACTTTTTGGTAACTAATGTATCTTTGGATACAAAGCTAATTAGAAGTACTCTATTACCAAGACTGATTTTAATCTATAAAGCTCTCATGTCCAGAACTTATTAAAATTCATAAAATATCGTTATAGGTATACAAAATAAAAAAATACTATACCTAAAATTTGTGTTTTTAGAAACATCTGTCGTGAGGTACCGATATCAATAAATTTAATAATAATCAATTCATTTGTTTTTAATACACATACTTTTTTTTTAATGGAAAAAACAGAAACATATACCTATACTCCATTTATTATAGCATTAGAATAAAGAGGCTCGCAGAAGCAGGAATTGAAAACATTTTATTTCAAAGAAATTGTTTTAAGTACTTAAATAAACGAAGTAAAACTTTTTTTTTTAAATTACGCTTTATTTATAACAATTATCTTCATCACACATTACAAACTTACACCAAAACAATGAATGAGACAACCAATCATGTCATGATGACTTAGATTTAATTAAGATTAAAATAAAAGTAATTTTTAGAACAATATTTTAATTAAAATAACAACTTACAACACACTATAGTGAAACTTCTTCGTCTTCCTCATAGGATTTAGTCATAATAAAATAATAAATATATGATTAACAAATAAATAATGGTAGGATAATAGTAAAACGAAAAACGTTCCAGTATTGTTCATCACTGCTTCTTTTAGCTTTTTAGCATTGACACTGTCATTTTAGATTGGAATGAAATATTATAAACTAGCTTCTGCCCGCGACTTCGTACGCGGATCCTGTTGCTTATGCCAGCGACAACAGGGTCGTCTAAATAAAAGATCTGAAACGTCTGATGTCAAATTCTAAGAGCCCGGGGGCGGGAAAACAACGTGATGCGCGAGACGATTTGGGACCCTCCAGATCCTTTATTTTTGTAAGATAGCAGGAAATGCCCATCAGAACTTTTCCTCACGATCAGCGGTCAGTCGCGCATCATATTCTTCACTGGTTTCTAGAGACCTGGATGTAGATGCGTAAATACGATGAGAATGCAGGCGTGCTTCGCGATCCGAAGCTGACGCTCTTCAGTAGATTCTTATGATCCTCAATCTTTTAGCTCCTTTGGAACATTGGGAAAGATTTGATCTCTTTCATCATGGTTATAGTTTTATTGTGAAGATACCTGATCAATTAAAATCTAAGTGACTGCAAAGTAAATTAAACGCTCAAATAACATAAGCCCGAAAGCATATATATTCGATAAAAAAAAAATTAAAAAAATTTGGGGTTTTGGCCAGTAGAGTCGAATTATAAATGATATAGGTACCATCGTCATCGAAAATCAGTCTTAAAGGTTATGTTATTTTATAATTATACAGTGAAATTAGTGATAGCTTTGATTTCCAAGTCAGATGTTTCAAATCTTCGATTTTTATAAGTCAACAGGGAATGCCCATCAGACCGTACAATTTTTGCTAAGACGTCATTCCTATATATGTGTTATGGTGTAACCGAGCTCTTGGAGTTCGACAACAGGTGTTCCAGATCTTCAATTTTTATACGTCAACAGAGAGTGCTCATCAGGCTGAACAACTCTTGCTAAGACGCCATTCCTATATGTGTTATACTGTAGCTGGGCTCTTGGAGTTCCACATCAGGTATTCCAGATCTTCAAATTTATTCTCTCAGCAGAAAATCCTCATCACGTGGAACAATTTTTGATATGGTACCATTTTTGTATCTCTTATAGTTTAACTTCTTATAGCTGGTCTGTTGCGGTTGCAACAGACCAGCTAAACTATTGCTGCATGAGGTGTTCAAATTTCCAAGATAAATTATAGCCTATATGTTACCCAGACTTCTATACAACAAAAAAAAATCATTCAAATCCGTCCAGTAGTTCCGAAGATTAGCGTGTACAAACAAACAGACAAACAGAAATACAGACAAACAGACAGATTTTTTTTTTGGATTCGTGCTCTATAACTGTTTGTAAAACCCTCTCAATTTTTTTTTTATATTTTCAATGTATAGACACAGTTTTTTTTACTGTTTTATTGTATAGATTAATTTTTGCCAAAAAGTACACAGTGCAATTTTTTCGAATTTTAGCCCATTCGATTCCCGGTTTGCAAAGCGTATTTTTAAACATCTATTTAATGCAGCTTTACTTCTTTTCAAAAATAAATTGAGTCTAATATGCTATGTATTTAGAGTACTTTCTCTCTTTCTTTCTGTTGGCAATAAAAAATCCATCCTGTTTATCATAATTATAAACCTCATTATAACCTAAGACCGACTCTCAGACTTACCAAATAGACAAACAAAAAAAAACATAAAAGTCTGCGAGCCTGATATTTAAAAAAGAAAACAGTTTTAATATCATTGCAAGGAGTTATGACAACCTTGTTTATTTAATTGATAACCTCTATGGAGGAGGGCCTGGAGGATAGTAAATCGTACTAAAAATAACGAAATTTGGTCGTCATGGCAACTACCTACTTACCAATTTTACCGAGGTTACCAAGGTTACCGCATTGTTTATTCGTTTTTAATGTCATTAATCGCGATATTTTCCTTTCATGCTTTTCTCTTTTAATTTATTGAATTTACTGAATTTTCTTTACTATAAACCTCACGGAGCCCGAGACCTTTCCAACGAATGCAAAACCGTGGAAATCGGTTCGTTCGTTCTGGAGTTATAGCGTCAGGAAGGAAAACCCGACTTATTTTTATATAGTAGAGATAAATGAAAGCCACATAATTTGTTATGAAAAATGGTTAACATGATTACAAATAAGTGTGACAGTTGGTATGTAAATAGATTTTAATTTATAGGCGTCAATCGTAACTGTAACAAGTTTATTGTACTTTTGCAACAAAGTGTGCATTATAAATAACCTTTTTTAACTTCTGTCTAATGCTATTTTAAATGGAGTATAGGTACATCCAAATATACATCATTGTCTTTCATTACCAAATAAATACATCATAGGAAATATACATCGATTGACAATTTCATTCTTACGATCTTAACACATGCTTGCCTCAAAGTGTGCAAAGCTATGCATGTATATTTTTCTAGTCTTTGTTTACAATTCGATTTTACTTTCTCCCTTAATACAGAACAAAGGTATGAAGATGTCCATAGAAACCGAACAAGTTGTAGTAAACAGTACTTTTCCTGCATTTTATGTCAATGGAAAGTTCCGTGGTTTAACGCCATAACTCGGAGTGAAACACTATTGTTGGCCTGAAGTTTCCCTAGTATGTCTTCTTATGTTACATTGTATCTTACGTTGTTGTAAAGCTAAATCATAGTTATGTTATACAGAAAGTTTTGTTTGTGATATTGATGTAGAGTTGTATGAGTAAGACGCGAACTTAAGACGCACCTTCCTCTCTTCTACTTGCTGTGCCCATCAGGGTCCATAATTGTGACTTTTATATTTCCTTTTCCACTATTAATGTACATTATGGATTGCAATAAAGAATATGAATAAGGGATCGTCAAATACTGTGATTATATAGGTAACTTTACAATGATTATGACGTCTACCGCATTTTGAATGGACTCAATCTTTGACTGCGTCACCGGAGTTTTTGCCGAAATTATATGGGTTTCCAAACAGAACAATAAAAAACTAACTAGGTATATGAGCAACGTTCACCAAGGGCAGCACCTAGAGGTTCAAACTTCGACTAAATCAAAGATGAATTTTAGTGAAAGAAGGGCACCATGGCGCAAATTTGGAGAGGCCATATCTAGCTGTGGACGGCGCGGTACGCCGCGCCGTCCACAGCTATGCTGAATTTATTAAAAGAAACAAAAAATATTCGTTTACAATTTGGCGTTAATTTGAATTTAATCATAATAATAAGCATTTTATTTTTATCAATTCGATATCGCTTTTAAATTTTTAATATTATTATTTAACCCATGCATATTAAATCAATATATTTCTTCCTTTATTTGCTAACGTTAGGCCTAGCGCTGTCAAGAAAATATATAAATACTATTTTTATGCCCCTATAATTATTGTGGCTTTTACGATGTGAAAACTTCAAGCAATTCTAACACGATCATAGTAATAAAATATAGAGCTTAAATATCTCAGGAGTGCATAAATTATGTCATAAGTTGTCACTGGATGCTTGGTAGGTGCGACTTGGAGCGAAAGCAGGGCGGATTCTGGTACCATTAGGTATCATTAAACAGCTTAGTATACTACATCCGATTCTTTATTTAGATCCTTTGATAATCATAGTTATGTGTGCCATATTTATAGGACGTTAAAGTCACTTATTCTATGACAAAGAGTTGGAATAAACCAGTCTAAATTATTTAAGTGTTTTGTGTGTAGGTAAGTAATTAAAAAAATATGTTCTGTTTACCAGTTGAATTAGTTATAACCACAAGTATACACAGACGAATTTTTGATAAACTGAATCAGGTAGTCATTTTTTTAAGTATTTTATGGGATTTTTTATCTTAAAAGGTGATAATATTGTGATCGAATCACCATTTAACAAGACACATTTAAATTAATAAAAATAAAAATATATTTCGTAAAACAAATAGGTAACTTACCCGTTGCATGTACAGTAGCAGTTATTTAAACATTCAATAGCCTTCTAATATCCCTTAACAGTTAATGTATAATGAGACATAGCGAAATATACACTAACACCTGCTTAGAATAACGAGCCGTTTATAAACTATCACTTAGATCTGATCATGCGCAGCTGATCGTTATTTTATTTTATATCTACACCAATAAGGTCTCAATGTGGAAAGGTGCGTTATTTGAATTAAATAGCTATTCGAAATTAGGTTTTAAATTTAGAACATAATTATTTCTATGTGTGTGAAAAAAAACAATTTCAATTTTATTCCTATAATAAACAAATAGATTTACTTTACTTAAAGTTTTATGTTTTGAAACGAATGGAAATAAATGATTTTTTGTAAGGAATTAAATCCTAGTTAAACACAATACAAAATCACAAACACATACATTTAATTTCTTTATATTTAAACTTCATACCTTAAACGTCTTAAAAATTAACCTCAAGAGACTCGAACCCGCGACCTTTACGCATGATACAATCGATAGTACAGTTTCGCACAAATATGTGGATTTATTTAGTCCGATGTCAATGACCTCGGCTAAGAGTTTCTCCATAAAGTGCATCAGGTCATTCACCTTTTATGGTGACATTTTTAGGGTTCCTTAAGATAAATGATCAAGACCGTTATGGATCGAAGGACAAATATTAAAGGCACAGCTGAACACGTTTGGGTGTAAACTGTTTAAAGTTATAGTTATGTGTATATTCATGAGTTAGAAGTTCAGTTGCGTATTCAAAATTAACGGATTAACTTTTTAAATATCTGTCTCTCTGTTTCAAGAAGAATTGTATGAAAAAAAATATAACAATTTTAATAATAAAATTTTTATGTGATTTGAATTGTCGTTCTTTAGCAAACCGAGTGCAGAAAATCTACAATTTTGTTTGTCATAATTTCAAATTGTTTCTAAAAACTTAGTTGACAACCCTAATACATACAAAAACTAGCACTTATCATTTTCCCGCTACTTCAGATCCGCGAAAAATCAATTTAATAAAAACCAGATTAACTTATGAAAAAAACTCGACCAGAACTGAAGGGTATATTAAAATGCCACAGGCGGTGACCAGTTTTTTCCTGGCCCCCATCAGCCATGGATTGAAGGTAGGGTCACTCGGTGGGTGGCCCACAGCAATCACTTTGACCTAAAACTGTTACTAAGGTTGACAACCACAGGCGAAAACTTTGCATTGAAAAGGTGACAAAGAGGGGTATGCCGTTATGCTTAACTAGGTAATGCAGCAGTTTTGCCTCAGTGTTAAATTTTATTTCGACACCTCTCTGTGCAAGAAAATAATGTGGTAGAAAAAAAAAGTTTATATTCTTCACCTTGAAAGAGCTGATTGGGTTTCGCATTCGTCTTTATCGAAATTAATGTTAGAAACATCTAAATGGCTCATTTTTTTGTTTATCTATACTTACTTACATTATAGAGCTGAAGAGTTTGTTACTACTGGACCGATTTGAAGAATTATTTTAGTAAGATAAGGTTATAGTGTTGTGGTGGCCTAGCGGTTCAATGACCGGATTCGCATGCACATGGTTGCAGGTTCGAACCCAGGCAAGTACCAATGTGACTTTTTCAAATACTTTTACATGTACTTTCTTAATCGTTCTAAGACATCATTGACAAACGGTGAAGGAAAACATAATGAGGAAACCTGGATTCCAAATATTGGAATCTTAAATCGCCAACCCGCAATGAGCAAGCTTGGTGATCAATGCTCATCCCTTCTCTATATGGGAAGAGGCCTGTGCCCAGCAGTGGGACGTATATAGGCCGGTATTATTGAATAAGGTTATAGGTTATTTGCCGCGATAACCGACGCCCTAGCAGGCGGAACAGCAAGCAAAAGCTAGTATTATGTGGTAACAGTTATCAGCCTTCTTCATTGACAAAACTTTTGGAGACATCACCACCCACTGTGCGACATGAACGGATACTTTTATTTATATAATTAATTCCCATGTCACTATATTTTCTGACAACATACCCTTTCTATGTAAACACGTTTGTCAAGAGTCAGACAACTTCCAAATTTATTTTGTAAACATCAGTGAACTCATTATTAAGGCTGACAATGCCCAAAAGGTACCAAAATATTTAAGAACCTTTCATGAACATGACAACTGAGTTTTGTTTAATTTGGTCGCTCGCGTTAAACGTTTTGGTTCCGTGGATATTAAATTAATATCGTGGTATAAATTAAAGATAAATAATCAGTATTTCAATAAATTTGACAATGAACTTGCCAAAATTTTTTTAAATTTTTATATTTCCAGTGACAATTTGCTGTCAATGTATGCCATCATTTTATATCAACAAGAATATACAAATAAAAAAATCATTTAATAAACAGGGAATTAATTAATCTGCATTTAGAAAGGTGGATGTAATTTGATCAAAATGTAAACGATAGGCATCCAAAAATATTAATGCAGAAAAATCAAAACAAACACATTTAATAAAAAAAAACAGAATATTTGAGATATTAACTTTAAAAGCACCTCTTTTAGCATCAGTAACAGCTGTTTAACAAAACACCAAACATTTAGCCTGTCTACTGAACCCTAATCCCATAACTTGAGGTGTCGGGTTAAAAATTAACTCGTCTGTCACTACTTCGTTGATTTTGACGTGCGGTGTCAACGTGCGCGTGCACCGATGACAGCCGAAACGATCGCTCGTTAAGATTCGTACGTTACAATGAAATACAATTTAAATTGGATCACGATCTGTATGGCAATTTGAAGAGCCGTCATTATAGTTAAAAAAAAAACATATTTCAAAACACATTTTAAATAATTTGGAGTTTGAATATTGTATATACAGGTTCCTACCGAAAGAGAGGTTTATTTATCCAAAGTGAAGAACACATCTAGTATGGAGTCGGTTTACAAAATTTCAGCTCAATAAAAGTAAATAAAAAATTGAAATGTCATTTTTCACATCAAGTACCTACCTCCAAGAATATATAGAACAAGGAGAATGGGCAGCAACGGTCTCCTAAAGAACTGAAAGTAGACTGCGGTCACCAACCTGCTTGCCCAGCGTGATGACTAGGGCAAAAACCTTAATGATGGCGCGCCAAAACACACAGGACCCAATTGGAGGACCGAGTGCTGTGACGCAACTTGGGGAGGCCTAGGTCCAGCAGTGGACCACGATAGGCTGAATTGATTGAGTGATATCCTAGAAGATAGAAGTATTAAGTCCAGCCCCTAGACAATTGATATTTCTACAAGAGTTATCGCTGATGGAATCGTTAAAATGTATGGAAGTGACAAGTATAAGTCTCGTGACTTATCGATGACAAATGTCATTTCTATACATTTAATGTCATGTATGCGATTCTATCATCGTTAACGCCTGTAGAAATGTTACTTTTCCTCAAAAGGTGATCATCATACTCCAAAGTGTTAATCAATTAGTTTTATTGCAACAGATTCGCAATAGTTCCGGTAAGCTATTACTAATAACTCGCACTCGCTAATGAGTCATTCACGGAGCCTAATACAAATGTTTCTTCAATGTTGTCATCACTATTACTACCAATATAATGCTTCAATTTTTTTTATTATTCTTTTTAAGGCAGACACATATGTAGTTTGCAGCCGTTTGAGGTTAAACTGTTTACTAATATAATTATGATAAGATCGTGTTTTTATTTATAGTTTCAGATTAAAGATCGATTTTAGACGTAAGAGAAAGGCCTGATTATATCATTATTCATCATTTGAAAACTAGCAACAGTTAATTCAGTCTGAAATAAACTGCTAAAGTCATTGCATTATATTTCGTACATTACCATGGATATTTATTATTTTATCAAGCTTACTAGCAATGTGGGTCGCACATTACTAGTATTATTGTTAACCCCTCGTGCTAGGTTAAATGCTTGTGTTACGAGTGGGTTCACGTCGGCAGTGCAATGAGTCGGATTCGAACCCACGACCATAATATGATTGCAAGTCCGATGCCCTAGCCATTAGGCTACCGCCGCTTTGCTATTATTTAGGCAATACTCTACACTCTACAAAGTATGGAAGTGACAGGTCTAAGTCACGTGACTTATCGAAAACAAATGTCATTTCCATACATTTAATGTGAATAAAGCGATTTCTGTCATCGTTTAATGCTTGTGAAAGTATCACTTACGTCGAAAAAATGATCACAAAGGATAATGTATCTGTAAAAATATCAGTCAACAGAGTTAAAAAACGCAGCGTTAAAAAATGTATACTACGAGTATTAAGTTTGCCCATATTTTGACATTCCAAGTTTTACTGTGTTTAACTGATGAAAAAAAAAATATTTTTTTACTAGTACCCTGCATAATGTTAAACGTGTGACCTAACCTAGCCGTCGAGCAATATAGATCCGATGCGTCACGTCACGCCTGACCCGTCAACACGTCAGCGTCACGTCAACGTGAAGTGTGATGGACGAACTTAGATCAGTTCGCACTCATGACTAATTATTTGATGACTTTGATTCGTGTTTCGGTAATTTTTGACCTTTTTTTGGTATAATTATTCTGTGAAGTAATGTACCTATACCGAATGCCTTTTAAGTGTTTGATATTTCCACTTTTTATCTTACCAATTAAGACTGTTATAGGGTAATAGGATATATTAATTATCTAAATTGTGGATAGATCAAATAGCTAATTAAAGTTTTAAAGCAAATAAATGGTCTGAAATAATTGCTTGTTGCAAATTTTATTGATATTTTGATGATTCAATATGCATATGGAAAATGAACATAATGCCCTTTTAAAAGCGAGTTACTATACGGCGTAACACATACATTTTAAACACACACGTACATTTTAAAACGATGTAGCTGCAATTTTTTTTTTAAATTATCTTACAATTTAATTCACCCTATTTTTCAAAAAATAATGTTTTCAGAAGATATTGATAAGATATTTAAAAAATAAAAAATAAATGAAAAAAGTCGAATAGAGAAACCCTCGATTAAGTGTCGTCGTTTCATAAATTGAACTCATTTATATAATTTTCATATCATTAACACATACAGACCATTATATTATATTTTCCACTAAATGTCAAAACTGTCCGACATGTATAACAGCACTATCAGACAGTCTGACTAGACAAGATCCGCAGTTCAAGGTCCTCCTAGATGTTGCTCGTGATGTTTGTTGACCTGACATGACCTGGATCTTAAATCAGGATCAAACATAATTCAAACACGCGTACAGTATACTAACAGTAAAGTAATACTAACTTTAAATTAAATTATTTATTCAAAAGTAAAAAATAAAGA
Organism: Plusia festucae; assembly: GCA_950381575.1. Classification (NCBI taxonomy): domain Eukaryota; kingdom Metazoa; phylum Arthropoda; class Insecta; order Lepidoptera; family Noctuidae; genus Plusia; species Plusia festucae. The sequence goes on along the minus strand of OX494444.1, from coordinate 1,036,410 downwards.
AAGAAAATACAAATTATTGCCACACAATATGGAGCGCAACGCGCTTATAAAAAATATCGGAAGAAATTAAAACATTGCGTTTTAGTGTAAATATTACAGAAGCCTGATACTAAGTAACTTCATAATCTATAAAAAAAATTGTTACATAAATTTAGTTTTCTTTTTTGATCTATTTATTATTTTTAACTGTCTCAAGCGGAAGAACCTCTTCATTAATATTGTTATTGTTCTTTTTTATGTGTATAATCGTACAGCCTCTATAATTATAAAGGATTTTTCTATTTGTTCAAGGTCTGTCAGAAGAAAACCCAAAATTGGGTTAAGCTCGCCTTTTGTATATCTTTCATTATGTAAGTTTTTTGTAATGGTTTGTCGTGTACAATAAAGAATATTTTACTATAGTAAAAAATATCTAAGAAGATATATATACCAAAGGGAATATTCCTTACAAACAAATACTTTGGATACGTCACTCTCAACACTTACACATACTTTATCGAAGTAGAAGAATTTGGGAAAATTTTATCCCAATATCAATTCTTCTCGAATCGAATACCGCTATCCCATTTGAATCAAATCTTAAATCACACGATCAATAGTCGTGCTAAAGATAAATAAACCAATAATCCGGTTCCTATTACTCCTATATTAATACACTGATCTAATATCGGCTCAAATCGATATAATATTAATTTCACGATAATCTTAATCGATTTAATTTTCTGGTATTCACTAAAATTATAATATCATTAGCATTTTTTAGTTATACGCAACTGACCTAGAGGTTTTTGTGAACTTTAATATCACTTTACATAATGTTCTTACGATACGAGTGTGATTTTGAAACCGGTAGTTTTGTGGAGTTGTAGGAAATCTGGTTCAGTTTATAATAAATGGTTATTTGAGGTAAATATGGTAATGTAAATTAACTTAGGTGTGTATAATTTTGTTTAGCTATGAGTCATTTTGTAATAACCCTTTTAAAGATATGGAACGTACCGTACTTGTTAAAAAAATCCTTGATCTACCTACACCTATTATATAGTACTTAATTACTGTAATAAGTACGACTGTGAGGGTGTTATAAATAAATTATTATATTGCGTTTCAAATATTCACGACCTTTTAAGTATTTCTGCTAAACTCAAACAGGAAATCCTATTTTCTTGCTTGAAGCGTCTTAACTTTTCAACCAGTTTTAATTAAATCATAATTCACATAATTAGACCATACAAGTCCTTCATAGATGAGCTCAGCAATCAAGAGCACTCTTTGTCCGATCTTAATCCAAGAAAAAACTCAATTACCTCCGTCCAGTAATTATCCTACGCAAATGAGGAGATCTTTCATTAAAGGAAAACATCAGATAATCAAGACAAGTAAGTTTTGCTAGTGAGCAGTATGTGTTCGCAGAAGTGCACAGTTACGCATTCGGTTAGTTAACACTATTCACTGGACGTAATTACAAAACTGGGCCCATCGTGCCTCGTTCGCACTTACTTGACTGTATCACTCGAACGTGTCCTGACGACTGGCCCTTGAAAGACGATTATGTCATGAATAAAAATCTTTTGTAAGATTCAAAAATACCAAAGTGTATTTGAAAGATCTTCTTTTCTCAATAGTTGTTGAATTCATTAATGTTAAAGTTTATTTATTAGAAGATTACTTATTGACTTTGAGTATAGATATTAGTCCAATATCAACCTTCAACCTACGCTTTTTTGCTAATTATTTTAGCAAAAACGTGCCAAACTATTCCATATAGGTATAGTTCACAGAGTGTAGACGGCAGTAATCAATTAAAATGAATAAACATACTAAAACTAATGCTCAAATTCTAAACGTGGGCTTCCCCCAAATACCGCTTTAATGACCTTGGGGGAATTATGAAATAATAACAACTTTTTAGATTATAGTATGATATCATTAGTACGTACAGGTGTACTAGTCATTATGTTTTTTAAACAAATAATCTCATATACCGTACTAGCAGTTAAATGCTAGTCTTGAACTCGTATATCAAGGCCTCGTAAATAGATTCTATTTATTCTTGTATATCTTCTCGTTTGAGTTACGCAAAACATCAACACTCCAATAGATTTTTACTGTAATGGATTGAAACGGCAAACACTTTTTTATTTTATAATAATTCACGGAATATGAATGTCAACTAAAGATGGACTGAGCCTCGTTTAGTTACGATCCTAATATCTTCTTGACATACACGGTAGTAAGGATATTTACTATCCTACTTACTGGCAATTGTTAGCACTACAGCAATAAGTGTTTTCATTTGACTATAAATACCACCTTTTGCATGTAAAGCAGAATAATAAAAGAAGGCTATTAGAAACTCCTTAAATTTAATTTCTACCACACATTAAGTTAAATCTTTACATTATTTTGTCCAGTTCATCCACCTTAATGTTTATGACTGGTCTACGGATATCAGGGCAAACATATTAATATTGAATCACAAAAAATATGATAATTACATACCATTTTGTTACATAAAAAATATGTCGTGTTTTAATTATATTTTTATGATTATTACACGTTTATAAATACTTAAAACATAATGAGTGCGGAAGGCTAATCTGTATAACCTTCTGATTGTCACGCGTGCCTAATAGACCATGATAATTAATGAATACTACCATTTATAATTTTTAATAGAAATCTTTTATACACAATAAAATAAAACAAACTGATTTAGGTTTGCTTTTTATTTAGAAAAAAAATATAGAATTGCTGTCAAAATACAAATAAGTACTATTTTGCCGATGTATCTTGGCGAGCCTAAAAAGCGATAAAAGATATGGTCGTCTCTTTCTCACCCACTGTTTATGTGTACTTGCATCTCACGCAAACTTTCTTGCAGTTCTCTTCAGACTCACCAAGAAACGTCGGCCGTATGTAATTATGTAATTTTATGATATGTTAGTTTTCATAAGATAAGAAAATATTATAAATTTGAATGACAAAGCTCATTCAAATTCATAAATTTTTCCTGGTCTTTTGTACCAATTTCTCCTCACCGGTGAAGATTATAATTATAGCAGTGAACAGCAGGTTTTTTATATTAAATAATATACATAATTAAATATTGTGAATCATAAAGGACAATGCCTACATTTGGGCAATTATAAAATAAGAATTTGTAGATCAAACTCATTAATTTTAATAGCTTATGTTAATTATTAGTTTTATATGGTAGCGGTGCTTCTGTTAGTGGGTGTGGGTTTACTATGTGATTGTTTACTTAATGCCGAATACCGACATAGCTAAACATTATGAAATCTCTTTAATATCATAATAAAATCTATATTTTTATGTTCGGTAGTTTAGTGTATCACATTACGAATGACTTAATTATAGGTCAGTCTGGCTCCTTAAAGTGCCATTAAAACGAAATTATAATGCATAAATTACTTTAACATACCACGAATAATAGAGTCAAAATAACGTGATCTTAATTTTATTTAACTTTGACTGGCCAGTACTGGAGCGAGTACCACACCCGTTCTAAACGCTCCTTCGGCACAGAATGTGTCTAGTACGCGGGCAATTCGAACCAGTGCCTTTATAGTGCACGCTCGAACAACGTGCGAAATGTAGACCGCATACAACGCACATACTTCTTATGAAAGATTGTGTTATTACATGATACTTGATGCACCATACTTTGAATGTAGACTTAGGGAATTTAAAAAAGATATAAATATTTAAAAAAATCTTTGTCAAAAACGTTGAATTCGATACATCGAACATACTTTAGGAAGAAGGATCGCTGCAAAAGTTTAGTTCAAACTGCACTTTCACTTTTGAAAGAAGTTGTAATTGTTGACTCCCTTGCACATAAACGTAGATATTTTTTTATCATGACGGCGTCAGTTAATAGTAGGTAAGGTTTATTTTATCACTTGCTGCTTACTGTTATACCTACAAATTTTATATTTTTCTAAGTGTATGTAACATAACCTACGCAAAACTATTACATTAATGGCACATATACTGCCGCATTAAATTCAAATAAATTACTTATATAATTTTTATTATAATGATGTTCTATTTCAAGAATTATCCTATTAACCATTAAAATAATTCGAACCACTAATGGCACGACAGTTGCTATTAGAACCAACTTTATGCTCCAAGAAAATGAATCCTCTTGTCTCATTAAAAATATTAAGAACTATTTAATTCTAAATAATCTTCAATAAAATTAAAAGGACACTTAAAATATTCAAACAGGAAATTCTCTCGAATATTATATATAACCGAGATAAAAATATCTGAACCTCGTTATGTTCCACTGCTGGGCAAAATCCTCCCTTTCTTCGTTCCATTTTTCTCTGTCAAGGACCTATTGCGGTTACTTAATGTTAAAGGCGTCTAGCTTATCCATCCATACGGATAACGAAAGCCACGTGGATGACCCAGGCAGAGATGACTCTGTCTGGGTCTGGCTTTCGTCTTTGGGGAACCGTACTGTTTTGGCTTTTGCCCACATTTTATACTGATTGCTGTAAAATGATAATTCGACGATAACAGAAAATATTTTTTTTGTGGCTTAGCTTTTGCAACTTTTACTACCGCAACCGTTATTCTACGCTTACATACAATAATAATTTTATAGTCAATTGTAGGTACACTGAACTTCGTGAAACTACAGTTGAAACCGGTTGAAACTTTGTCTGTTTTAAATTTCTGAGTATTTGCTCCTTTCATTTATTGCGTATTAGTTTAATTAAACTAATGCTTTATTATGAATTATGTAATTATAACACTTACAAATACATAATTCATTAAGTATTTTATATTTAAATTATCGTAAAATCTAAAACTAGATAAAATTTAGTATTTATATGCAATTTTATTTAAGTATATTATTGTATATAAAGTACCTGATTTATCGTTAATATCGTTGGAAGTGAGAGGTCTGAATTTAGTGCCAATTTGTTACTGAAGGAAGTAAGCCATGGGAAAAGGCTATCCTCATTCACAGCTAAGGAAATAAGGTTTGATCAAATTGATTTTTATAAAATAGTTATATTTAATATACCTACAGGAGTGTTCTGGTGCTGCCAGTGCACAAACCACGGAAAATTTTGCTCCTATTTATTTTTTATTATATTTTGTTCTTTTATTTATATTTTATTTTATTTTGGTGACAAAATAAATACATTTTCTTTCTACACATTTAGTACCTACTTTTAGGAACAATCATAATAATATTATTTTTATGTAGATAATGTACGTAAATATTACATGTTCTTTTTCAATAGTTAAGTTTTATGCAACGCGTATTTCAATGAATCTAGACGTTGACAGAAGTTGGTCATGTTATAAATAAAATTATAACTTACGCTTTTTCTTTCAGTTAGATCTTTAAGGTAAGAAAAATTACTTTGATTGTGTTTTTTTAATCGTAATATAAACTTCGTGGGGAGTGGTTCGAGTTAGCGCGATAAGCTTAAAATGGTAGGACGTTGGGAGAAGCCTTTGCCTAAAAATGGGTCAGATGAGGTTAACAAAAAATAAGTTCTGAAATCAGAACTTTTTTTTGTCAATTATATCTATTTGAATAACTCCATTCCTTACAAAAATATAATTAAAACTCTTAATATTAATCCCATCTAAACGTTAGTATCTAACGTTACAGATATGTTAACTATAACACATACATTAAATGAAGCTTTCACTGAAGATAGTAAAAAGTAAAGAATAAGTTAAATAAATCTTAACTGGCACTCATTAACCAGTTGGAACTGATGGCGCATTCCTTGTACTATACCGGTCGCTTAGAGGGAATGCACATTAGATGTTTTGAAAAAAGTATTTTTACTTAACACTATAGGAATACTTACGTAAAGTTCTAATCTATTTTTTCGGAAGTAATTTATGGTTATTAGTAGATAAAATCTGGAGGCAATGCGGGTGACCTTTGCCCAGCAGTGGGACAATAATTAGGTTACATAAAAAACATATTTTGTGAATTAAAATGGATTGTAACAAAAAAAATCATTAAAAATAATTCAACTAATAGTATAAGTATGTAATAATATGGCAAGAAAGGATTTTACTTGTCAGATGACGTCAGATAAAGACGAATGGAAGACGATCACATGCTGCGCCGAACCCAAATAAAATTGGGATACATTCAGGAGAACTCTGATTCAATTTATACAAGGACATAATTAAAGACCCTTGATGGCTATAATCTGCGAACAGAAAATAATCTGATACTACAGAAGTAATTTAAAAGTGGCGGTAGCCTAATGGCTAGGGCGTCGGACTTACAATCATGTGGTAGCGGGTTCAAATCCCACCCATTACTCTACCGATAGGAATCTACTCGTAACACAAGAATCTTAGCTTAGCAAGAGGGGGCAAAAAAAAAACGAGCCAATTAGAATTATAATGAACTTGCTCTACAAGTTGCATTTTGTTTTATTTTTGTCGCCTTTTTGTGTCGATTCAAACTTAAAATGTATTCATCATTTTTTTTTTTTGTATTAGTATTGATAGCCAATTAGTGGCAATACTATTTTAACTCAATAAATAATTTAAAGGCAATATATTAGCAATTTTAATACTCACATTTATATAAGTATATCAATACCTACTTGATATACATACTTAAATCCATAGGTTTAGAGATTTGAACGACCTAAAAGTATTTAATTACAGACTTTTACACATCTATATCATACAAAAACTCTTACACACATACAAATTTATTTTTGTTACAATAATCTCTACGTACATAATTATGTATACCAAAATCTTTGTTTACCTGCCAGTATACACGGTCCCTAACGCTTCGATACGGTCTCTGCTCATTTTAATTCTAGCCTCAAAATCTATTAATCACAGACCGTGTTGACATCGCGTACACGATGAAACCTTAAGTGTACCGTGAATCTCACCTGTTACGAAATGACAATATCTGTGGACAGAACCTATGTGTTATAATATCGTGCGTGTATGTTGAATAAAGTTCAAGATAATATATAACGAGCAATTTAAATTTTCAGAAATTATTTTTTTATATACCTAAAACGTCAGGGTTTTTGTTCATATATGTATTTTTATTAATTACAGATGCTTTATTATATTAGTACTATTGATAAGTTTCCAATTTAAATATTTACAAACATATATTTATAATCGTTATAATTTACAATGTGTTAGTTTAATTTAATAAGAATCATCTTAGAATACAAAGTGATAGGTCACATGACTTATGTTTGTATGAAAAGTTGATTTTCAATTTTAAGATTTCGATCTATGTTCCATGGGAAAATTTATTCAGTTTTATGCACCTGATTACCTCAAAATAAACGTACTCCTTTTAAATTAATCATGTAATCAAGCTATACAAAATAAAATGATATCAATTCCAGATCTGGTCACCAAGACATTATTTAAGTTCATGGCAGTATAACGTAATTAAAGCTATTTCTACCATCGTTATCAATTGGCTTACAGTCTTACAGAGACAGATCTACCTACCACTATGTAGTAACAAGGACAATGTTACTTATGTTTGACGACATTAACTAGACAATCGCAAGTTTGCTCGTCAAGAGGTGAAAATCCCATCAGCTGTGTTGTTGACCGCAGACACACCCCGCTGTAAAAACCATACTCGTTTCCTAACTTTCTACTTTATTCGAAAATCAGCTTTAAGTTATAAGAGGTAGCGTTTAAATTACTTTTAAGGTTGGAGCTTGCTCTTCTGATAAGAATTTTGTCGAATTTAATAATAACCTAAGTTTTATTTAGAGTAGCATTAAAGTGATTATATATAAAAATTGAAATAAATTGCCTAAATATTGTATTATGCACAAACTCACCAAGTGACAACTCCAATATACTATTGCCACCTTGTAACCATCTACACTGCGTCTGATTACTGGTGTCTTTAGCCATAAATGGGTATATATACGTAACTATGTGTAAATAGAAAATAAAGGTATACAACTTAAATGTTTATTCTCATTCATTCAAATCGCTAATCGCCTATGACTTAAGCTTCAGTACTCTAACATAAAACTGTGCGGTCTGAAAGACTGCACGTTGACATCTAATTATAGTTCTGTTGTTCAAAAGGTTTATGTTCAAGTCACCTACGTTGGTATGCAGAGTTGTATGGTGAATATCCATCGTGTTAATATGGAAGCGTGTTGATTAAATTAAAATATGGTTGTGGCTAAAGATGGTGACAGTAAATTTAAAGCTTACTCGTGTGGGTCGCACATTACTAGTATTCTTGTTAACCCCTCGTGGTAAGCTAAGAGTAGATTAAGAGTGGGTTCATGTCGGTAGTGCAATGGGTGGCATTCGAACCCGCGATCACATGATCGCAAGTCCGATGGCCCAGCCATTAGGCTGCCGCCGGTTGAATGAAGGCTCACAATTTAATTCACAAACAAACATAATTCAATATTTTGCTAGTAGTGTTGTAGGTGTGTTATGAATGTACTTATGACGTTTTATGAAAAATTAATAAAACATCCAAAAGTAAAGGACGAGCACTTACCTAATTATACACAACTTAATTTTTAATCACCATTTACACGAATGCTTTTGTGTCACTTTAAGGTGTAATGAAGGAAAAACAGATAAACATTTTACAAAGTTAATTTGATCTTCAGCATTTGGGGGTTAAAGTATTCTTATAAGCTTATAATTATATACGACTCCGGCCCTAAGGGATTTAATAAATCCTAGTGTCGCGGGGGTGTCACAAACATTCAAATCAAAGCACAAAGGACATCCAGGGTTGGAACAAACATTTTGTGGATCGCACATCCTTTTCCTATGCGGGAATCACGTCGCGCACAGTGGATATTATCGTGGTGATTTACCTATACCACTCGGATATCCATGCAGAAATAATAAAAATATAGGAATCAGTTTAAATTTAGAAATAGGAATATTAGAAATCTTCTTAGAAGGTATAAGAGAATACTATAATTTTCACCCAGATTTTGCAAGAAAATAATAGTAAAGCAGGGTTCAATTATCTAGCGACTACAGAAACGCGTGTTAAACAGCTTTTTACGACCAGCTCGTGATGATAAGGACCCAACCTTCTATGTATCCGAGAATAATTAAATTAAGTTTAGATAAGGAGTGAAAACTAGACTTCAGCGAACGTTAAGTTAGGACTAAGTATTGTAAGGACTTAGGTGTAACAAATAAAAGTTCTCTATACAATATTTTATCCTCGATAAAAAAAAATGTGGTAAGTCTTGTCTATCCCACTGCTGAGACGTCTCTCAGGTCGTTCTAGTATACCCGTAAACAAATGTTGCAAAAGGTGTTATAGGTATTTTAAACAATCGAATTGACTTGTTAATTTTCTTTTGCAATTTACGTTACAAAAATGAATGATGTGGTCTATCAATTTAAAAATAAGATGGAAAACTTCAAAAAATTTTTTTAATTCATTTGAAAACTTTAAGTTTTTAAAATTCATTTTAAAACATTTTTAAAATCACAGATTGTATCCTATGAAATTCATTTACTAACTGACCCCTAAAACGCCTAAAACAAAACTGAACAAAACATCCGTGACTTATAACTCTCGAATATGATCTCTAACACGTGTCAGGTATCTCGCAGTGTTTGATTGATTGTGTACACTTGCCTAACATCTAAAGTTTACACGATCGGTTTTATAATCAAGATGTTTCGGACCTTGAAATGTATTATTATTCTGTATACATTTCTGTATAAAAAGTACTTGAACATTGAACGGGTTAAGTTGAAACTATTTTGTTGCTAAGGTAGGTACGTGTTGTAGTTTTAGCCTATTTGGTGCTTTAGATGTGCTTTTTATAGTTTAGTGAGGCGACTGAAATAGATTTTTAAATTTGTTTCTTTTGTTCAAAATGGGGTATTATAATCACAAAAAAAAGTTATAATATATTAAGTCCGTCAGGTAAATAATAAAACAATATTTGACACGTATTTTTACCTTTATCAAAACAATAAAAATTGAAAAGGATAAATATAATATTTTAAAGTTCAGGACCGAGGGCTTGCAACGTCACAACTTAATAAAATATTGTGCGGCAGAGTGACGTCACGCGAATTTTCCGTTCACTGTATCTTCGTAATTATTTCTTTACAAGACAAAAGAAAATAGGTTAAATGTTTCATATTTGTTCATAATTAAAAAAGCGAACATTAAAAATATAGATTGCTATTTATTGCGAACGCGACGACTAAGTAATCTGACTGAAAAGTCAAGCAAATACTTATCTCGCTACCGCCTACTTTTAGTCATAGGTATAATACTATCGGATACTGTATTACCCAGCAATGGGTTGTGGAGGTGAGATAGGCAGTTGCTCCATGTAAAATATGGTATTCATCAAAATCCGGTAAGACTGGCCAACCCCAACATAGCTAGGCAAAAAACTAAGCAGATGATGAGGTATAATGCACTTAAATTAAAATCAATAGAGTTCCTTATTACAATACCAAACAAGTAAAGACCGAACATGGAGAGTTATTAGTAGAAATTAAAATCTGATGTTTTGTTTCTAAGAAAAACTAATTAATATTATTGTTGATTAATCTTTCATTATGTATCTTGGTGAAATTTTACTACGTTGTAGTCGAACTTAACTGGCCTGTTGGTCTAGTGGTCAGTGACCCTGACTGCTAAGCCCGTCGTGGGTTCAATTCCCACTCAGGACATTTTTTTTTGTGACGAGCACGATCATTTGTTCTGTGTCTAGGTGTTATTTATCTATAACATGTATGTATTAAGAAATATACAAGTATGTTTATCTGGTTGCCATGGTACAGGCTCTGCCTAGTTTTGGGATCAGATGGCCGTGTGTGAGCTGTCGCAAGATATTATTATTAAACTGCCAACTCTATCGGCGAAATCAGCTGACCTCAGAATGATCTTAAATATGAGAAGATTTAATTGTAATCAAGATAAGATGTAACATTACAGCCGCGAAGCTTTAATTACAGACAAGTAATGAGATTGTAATTTAAAAATGTTGTAAGCTAAATGTTGGTACGTAATAAAAAAAAAAACATTGAAGGCATAAACAAATGCATTTGGAATTAAATATCAACGAATTTGAAGGTAAAGTATATAAGGAAATATGGATGATAACAATTTTGCTACTACGAAATAATATTTAAACACTTAATTTATTATAAGTAAGGATAAATCATTTTAAAGTTTTTCTATAAAATACCTATTTAAGAAGTTCACCTTAATTATGAAATTGTCAGATGAACTGTACAAAAAAAAATTGCACATTATTATTAATTCCTTGTTACTATAAAAGCTCCAATGGAAATTATAACATAAAAAGTACAGTCAACAGAAAGAGTAGATGATGAATTGATTTTATAACTTTTGGAGTCAAAACTGATCACGAATTAAAAGCAACTGTACTAGTAAATGTTTGGTATAATTTACAATCACATACCTTTGAATTACTTCAAAGCCTCACTGTTCTGACGCGAACTCCATCATCTACTTTTGCTGTTGACTGTATATACGGTATAACTGCTCTACTAAGGGTATAAACTCGGTGTAATGTAAAGTAATGAGATACTTCATAAAAAGTCCAGTTAAAAATACATTAAAATAATCACTACAGTTGACAAACCTCAAAAATCTCAATAGCTCTACAATTAATTTTAAACTCCTATCTCTAGTAGAAAAACCGCGGATAGATGGGTTATAGGAACCGTAAAACAATAAGCACGGAGGTGTGAACTTTGATCTTCAATCTCCATCTTATCTCGATCGTACTGATCGAGGATGATTAATGATGCATGTACGGAGATATTTGGCGCCAAGAAATATATCATAGTAGATTGTACTATAACATAGAATATATTATTATATTACTTGTATAGAATCAAAATGATTTCGTTTCCTGAAACGCCTCAGGTGTTGGATGGATAGTGTTGAAATAATATGTTGAACGAACTTTATTGTAGAGTAAGTATTATTTAAAGCTAACAATAATCCCTGAAAATGAATTGAAACGTTGCAAATTTAAATCTAAATAAATCGCAATAGAATCTATTATAAGAATTTTTTATTCTTCAATATACCTATAACATACGCGTGAAAATCAGAAATACCTCAAATTGTATAATTACTTTATTACAATATCTAAAATTTAATTTTCATAATACTTATTATGTGTATTTTGAAAATAATATCAAAGGTTAGTATGATGGAACAACATTATTTAGTTTTAATAAATAATTATGACCTATAATGATTTATTAAAACGAAATAATATACTCAGAAAGATGAATGTCGGTCGATGGCTGAGATTTATTCGGTTCCCTAAGACCAGCTTGTATGAAATATTAAAACCAGGCCTACCTATTCCTTAAGCTTGCAATAGGGTGACAAGTTCTGAAAATAATTTTGACGCTAAAAAGACCTACATTCGATAGTAGCTGGTACTAGGTAGGTACATACTTTTATCTGAAGATTTTCTAAAAACATAGTTTCTGCATTTTAATCTTTGAACTTAGTTAACTACCCATGTAATGTATAAAAATAAACAAATTATGCTTATAACTCAAAATACTTAGTTATTTATAATTTTGACAACGGTATAATTAGAAAAATTAAAGGTTACCGATTAAATATATGAACCTTAAAAGTATAACCTAAAATAAAAATATACTTATAAATAACTTTGTGCCTCTTTTGATATAGATCGTATTATTATTATTTATATACATAAAATATTAATATAATCAGACTCTATCTAAAATATGCTTCAATCAGCGTGAGAAGTAGAAATTTTTATTTGACCTTTTATAAAACAGTAACAGGCAAACATAATAAAAATACATTCAGTATAAATAAAAACTTTTTATACAAAATATCTATAAAAAGCTTCGCTATTTTAAAAATCCATTTGATTTTACGAATTCGTAAAACATCTATATTAAATTGAACTCTTATCTGTCAAGTAGCTGGCAAACATAAAAAAATCAATTTAAGGAACATTAAAACACCTACATAAAATTATTTGATGAATATAGAATAAGCATAAAATTTGACAACTCGAATTATTATTCTAAATGCGTAAATACGTACTAAATGTACATTGTACGCATCATTAAATAAAACACGATCGAAAAATAATAATATGGATTTAAATTATAATTTCTATACAAATTAAAAATGTAGAGCTTACCTTGGCACCTGTTACTATCAGCTGTTATCTGGACTTCCTCAATATTGCGAAAATAGTAACAGTTCTTCACGCAACTGCTACTTTTCGTATCTCATATTTACACTTCAAAAACTACACAAAAAATAACACATAAAATTCACTTGTAACAGTTCAGTACGTCATAATAAAAAAAATAGTTTTTCGAAATTCGCGAATCCCAAATTGGTTGCGTCCGTGCGTACGCGCGGTGCGGGTCGCGCGTTTCGTTTTTTAAAAACCGAAGCCGGGCCTCACTCGGATGTGGTCCGTATGTGACTGTGTGACTGTGTACTCATCTTGCACTTCACGATCACCGAAGAAGATACATCTCGTGTCCTTTTCTCGTGCGCGCGCGCCGAGTATTGCCGTCTCGCTCTCTTATTATCAGAGGTTAAGCTTCGCCCATCAGTCAGTTAGCGGTCGGACATCGGGTGGGAAGGCCGTGCTCCCTGTACCGTTACTTTCTCTATGCTGTACGACCATAAAACACGTACCGTATGCCAGTGTGAGCAGCTATTTTGTCGTCTCGTCGCTGCTCGGCTAATTTATTTGTTTGGAGCGCATACAGGTGGCGCACCCTCGATTTATCGATGCACCGTTCTTTTGTCATCATGATTTATATCTTACATTGATGCACGGTCTCTCTTATTTTATGTTTTATATTTTTTTTGTTGAATGAATTTAACTAGGTCAAAGTGTATTTATGTCGTAAAAATGTCAACTCACGAAAGACATTTACGATCAATAAAAAATAAGATAACGCGCGAACGAAACTAGATCGCGCCGAATCGTGATCGCGTAACGAAATATTTTATCACGGACCAATCCGGTGCTCGCGAAATGACAAGCACGCTAGATCATTCGCTTAGATCATCGGCGTGCGCGCGCGCCGCATTTGCGCCGATTGGCGTGTCCCGCGCAGGCCCCGCCTGTACCGTTATAGGGGGGCAATGACTGCCCCCCTAAAAGTGGGGATTTGTGGATCATCGCGTAATTGGTGGAGACTTGTGACATATGGCATATGCTGCTTAATTAAAACTGCTCACGGCCCTTTCATAATACGTTGTCAATGTATTTACATACAACGTTGATCTGTAGTGACCTACTTTTGTTATAATTGCAGAAAACTCTCTGTACTTTTAGTTAATGTATCACAAGGAAAACTTGTTTTAAGTACCGTTTCAGCAAACACCATTGGTTGTATACTTTGTCTACAAACGAAGTGGAATAACGCACATACTGTTTAGTTCGGAACAAATATTTAACAAATCCACTATGTATATAATACTGGTACTAAAAGAGATATATATAATCCGATACATGATCAATCATGATAATTATGACTTTGACTGCACAGATAGCCGAGTGGTATAGGTCACCACGCTGATTACCACTGTGCGCGACGTGCTGCGGGTTCGATCCCCGCATGGGACAAGCATTTGTGTGATCCACAAATGCTTGTTCCAAGTCTGGGTGTTCTTTGTGCATGTGATTTGAATGTTTGTGAAACCCCCGCGACACAAGGATTAAATTCCTTAGTGCGGGCGTCGTAAAAAAAAAAAAAAAAAAAAATTATATTTTTGTATTTAATACCTAATCTTACAAATTAAATTATTTTAATTGTAATAGATAGATTATTTGTTTAGGCGAGTACAAACCTTTATAAATAAACTCCAAATCAAAAGATCACTTTCGAATTAGGCTACTAAGTAGCACTTTTCAAATGTCAATTACATACTGGACAGTACCCAAATTTGCCAACCCTTCACCGCTTCCTAAGTGCTCTAGCTGTCAAAAATCAAAAAGTTTTTATTTCTTATAAACCTCAAGAAAGTACTCAAGTAACGTTATATACAAATCTAATGATTCTAGGTGCCTGGTTCCAAAGTGTCCTTCCCATGGAAAAAGAACAAGCAAGAAACTGCATAGAAAATTGGAGAAGAAACGGCGCAATAAACTCTCTTGCTAAGAATAGGATTTACTAATAAAAATCTTACAACATAGGTGTATAAAACAAAAACCTAGTTGACCCAGACCAGCACATCAGTATAATAAAATACATACGTTCTAATCAGATGACGGACTCTATAGTTGTTTTAGGTACTTAGCCTTGAAAGCAAATTAAATTAATTATTTTATCAACAATACCTAGCAATTAAAAAAGAATATTTTGTCCTAAGGTAGCTCAAATTAACACAAATATATGAGTATAATTAAAATAATGATACCTACAACATTTTCTAATCATAGCACGATCCAAAAAAGTAACTTAAATAAAATGATCTTCAATCACAACTACAAAACCCCGTCCCTGTCAAACACGCAACAAAATTAATTCCCCTAAATAATAAAAACTTACATCCAGCCCTCTCTTGCTATTTGCTTTAAGATCGTTAGCCACTAAGTCGAGATCCGAACGTAGTTAATTTTCTTATAGGTATTGCTGGAGGACCTTATTGTTTCCCAAAAAGTACGATGAAGTGGTCAAAGCCTGCGCTCTAGCTAACTGAGGTGAACCTGATAAAATAGCAAAAACTATAGAATTTATTTCAAATAAATATCCAACAGTCTACCAATCTTTTAGGAGAACAGAAAACAGGTGTGTAGAAACACACACATTTATTAAACATCGAGATTCTAAAGAAACACCAACCAAGCATAAATATTTTAAAAGGAACGGAACAGTACAAGACAAATCACATTGTGACTTGTATACGACGTCTTGACCATTTAGCACCTCATGTGCTAGCTACGATTTTGAAATTGAATATATTATTGCTGTTTAAGGCTTTACATGCCAAGTAGATGGACTTAAAGCTAAGAAAGATCACGAAAAACTGCAGACTGTTAACTAAAGATCAGGACAAAATAATAAGAACATAATTATCACAGAAAATTTAAAGGAGAGTCTTTCTTAATAGAAAACATTGCACATTTTAAAAGGTACTTGCATCTATGACATCAATTTTATTACCATGAATATCGAAAACTATACAGTGCATATTTGAGTCTAACAAGATGTATTTTAACTTATCAATCTTCTTAGTTATCGTCCTCATAAGATTCCAACTGGATAAATTCTTAATAAGTATCATAACAAATTTCTTGCATCCAAACTTCATTATACAATTTATTCATGTCGAAGCTATTCACAACAGCACTATTCATACATTTTTCATCATGACATTTAAATCCTCTTTGATTAGATTTTCAATAAATACGAGTATTGAACATCAATTTATATCTTTAAAATTTCACTCAATTTCAACATGGTGATTCGAGCGCATCATTACTTGGCGAAAGGTCAGAAACTAAGTAACATTCTAGAACGTGTTTTAAAACGGGCCTAATGCCATTCGCGTTGGGTTTTAGTGCCCCGTTGCGTCAATGTGTGTCAGAGGTCGCTGAGTCTAGGTTTTATGTCCAATGACCATTTCGCATAACATTACGTTAGGTAATGCACTGATGTAACTTGATATTTAGAGGTGTTATCGTACGAGGCTCAAAATTGAGGAACAATAGCTTTATTTGTGACACCTACGTGTCATATTTCATTTGGTGTTGGTTTGGTGTGGTATTAAGAATAACTACTGCAGAAACTATTTTTATTTATGCACGCAAATTTTAATATGCTTGATATATATGATACGCGTAAAGTATCTACTATTGTTATAGAATTCATATAGTACTTTACGTGACCCTAGATCAATTATCGATATTCTAATCAGATCTTACAATTTTACTTCGAGATTATCGAGAATCGCCGGAAACGTTACATCAAACCAGTCAAAAACTCTAAATAAAATGAAAAAAGATTGCCAAAAAAAAGGATAATGAAAAAATACGTGTAAATAATAATATCGATAAACGTATCGCATCTCTAAGCAATCAAGTTGACATACAATTACATCTTTAATAAGCCGATGTATAAAACAGTAAAATATTTTATGTGCTCTGTAAATTCTATATTTCTATCTTTATTAGCCAGCTCATGTTTAATCATAATCCTGCCTGCATCCTCTTCCTGGCGGTATTGTACCTGTCTCATTTACGATTCCAAGTGATCTGAAATTATTCAGTGTTATGGGGAACGAAGATAAACTTTTATTGCAAGGCTGGGTCCTGAAATTCTTTCTTAAAATTGCCATTAGGTATGAAAATTCAGAAGCCACAAATCCGGAAATTATGTGACCGATTTAAAAATATTTTTTGCCGATACCTCCGATGTGGTCTCAACTGTTATCAAAACAGATTTTATGGTTTGGTTTTAAAATCAAAATAATAAAAAAAAAACAAAGATGTCCGCACTTGCACTTTCCTGCTATTGAAGTCGATTTTTTACATTCGTGTGTAATTAAAAAGTATTCGTATATCATTTATATATAATGGTAACACATATTATAATAACTAGAACGCTTCAATTTAATTCTTGAAATTGTGTGTCGATTTTAGGGTTACAGAATGGCAAGCATTCACATGGTATGAGCAACTTGGCTCTAGTCAACAAAAACTCTAAATCTTCCATTAATTCTTAGATCACAGCCACACCTAGAATGACCAATTTGAAATCAAACCCAACATCTATCCAATCTCGGCACTTTCCAAAGAGAAAAGGCTGAACACAAAGGAGGCTACTTTATAATCGGATTTCAAACATGGAACGCAATCTGTCGCGAGCTGCATTTAAGGCTTTATCGTTGGGTCGGCCGCTGCAACAAATTGCGGACGAGTCGGCGTTTTTTTTGTCGCACGCCCAGTTTGGGATGCGGTGCGACAGGAAGTTTTAAAAGTGAGGTTTTCAAATAGCGGTATTTTTTTGGGTTCGGAAAAGAGTTTGCTAATTGTTGGTGCCGATGCATATAATTTGTGTTCAGTATTGGATTACAGGCTTATTGGTTTTATTCTTGAATTTTTTAAGCTTTATTTTAAAATATTTTGTTTTGCAAAACTTTTTGAAATATCTGTTACCTTAGAATCTATATGTTCACTATCTGATTCTATTCTGAGAGATTGTAATGCAACAACATCACCTTGTTTTATTCTAGTCGACTAATGAATATCGTTGAATTGATTAGTGTTTTAGTTCTCATTAAAATCATGTAATATTTTATGGCTTGCATCAACCATCGTAAAAAGAGACTTGACACACCATAAATGTAATTTGATTAGATTCCTATTTATATTCTCATTCAATTCTATTTCAGTACTTATATAACATGGTATTCATAAAGTGAGTGTTAATTTAATTTGAAAATTCATAGCACATGTCACGAATATATCGACGTTTTCCATATGAATTACAAAATTTGAGAGATGAATCCCATAGGGAATGTATTTTCAAGAGCTGACATGTTCTTAATCTGTCTTTGAAATTGAAATAATTTAATCTGTTAATAGAACATAAAAGTTCGCTTATGTCTTCTTTTAAACTCGACACTTCCTACCAGACTATCTTGAGAAGGCCTGTCAAACCAAACTAAGGGGTTATAGCCCCGAATACTGAAACGCATTTTTTTTTATAGCTCACACATGGCCATCTGACCCCAAACTAGGCAGAGCCTGTACTATGGTAACCAGACAACTGATAAACATACTTATATATTTCTAAATATATACATATTATGGATAAACAACACCCAGACACAGAACAAATGATCGTGCTCATCACACAAAGATTTGTCCTGGGTGGGAATCGAACCCACGACCTCCGGCTTAGCAGTCAGGATCACTAACCACTAGACCAACAGGCCCGTCAAATTAACTTTAACACTTTCTTGAAAGTCTATCGGTCGCTCATTTACATCTTAAGGTAGTTACAGAGACAGTTTGAGATCTAACGGCATCAAATTGATTGACATTTCTGTATTCGGCTATTACCCGTTTTAAAGTCCAGATAATTCTTCTGTTTCAAGTTAATCTAGCTTAATAAGAATCTTATTAGTAGTAGCAACCACTATGCCAATTGAAAGGTTGACATCAGTTAGATGGTTTACATGGTTTTTCATTCAAAAGTTTGTAAGTATATTATTTTAATGAGTTACGTAACTTTAACGGTCCGTTTAACTTAACATTCCAATTAGGATAATTAAGATTTCCAATTCAAATCACTTTTAGCTTATCTTAATTTATAAATACAATTTGGGTATCATCACGTGCGTCTAAATTATGGGTTCAGTACGTTTAGATAATCAATACACTGAAATATGGTTGGAAACTAATTCTTGTTTCGTCATTTTGTTAAGTGTATGAAGAAATCGGTAAAAGGTCTTCACAGCACGAATTTATACAAATTCAGTTTATGTTCGGTGGGGAGTAATGTTCGTAACAAATCGTCCTTACATTTTAAATTATCCATTCTAATTTTGGCATATTTTCTTATTAATTATATCTAATGACTCCTGAGCTTTTGCGCCATTTTTTCTCACTTTAGTCAAATAGGAAAAGTCGATTTCATAGACTTTTGAAAAATATTTATTAAAGTGATGATGTATAATATTAACCTTTCAGCACTATACCTTATTCTTCTGTGCCTCCGTTTCTGCAGGTTGGCCGTTAACTTTTCAAACTTCTAGTGGATCAGCGCCAAACAGAAGAGCTCCTCTGCACTGATGCCAGTTCATTCTTAGATGTATTGTTTCTGAGAAATCTTTCTCCACCTTACAGCGGCTCCAACTTACCTACTCACCTTACTTACATTCAATTTTTTTATTATAATTTTAGACTCTTCCAACATCTTTATGTAGGTATGTTACTACAGAATATGATTAAATTCGCAAAAAATATTTTTTTTCTGTATTGTGTCAGTCAGGTAGGTAAATCAACGGACTTAAAAAATAAGAAGGTCATCAACGTGACACCTAATAAACCAAAACAAATTACGAAACCCAAACAAAAAACTGTTCTTTTAACACACTAATACAAATCTTTAAGCAATTAAAGTTTTGACGCATATCTCACGGGTTCACCGCAGGATGCGCCGGCGCACGTCAACTTGTCACTCAAGTAACGCGTTGTCGAAGAAGTTCGAACGCGGGCTTATAGATGGCGTTAGGGGTAACGTGTTGTTGATGAAATATTGTTGCTAGAAAACTTTTGTTACTGTAATTTATTCATTAGAGTAATTGCACTAACAGTAAAAGTATTGAAATTATACTTTGATAGGTTTTTGGCCGAATTTCAAGAATTTAGAAATGCTATTTAATTCTCATTACCAGTGTTTTATTTATAGTTAAACTGAAATAAATAATAAAAACTACTTGTAAAAACAAATTTTAGCTACCAGTAGTTTTTATAATGTATTTTTTAAGTAATAATAGTAGTAATATCATCAAATTAAATTTACTAGTCCTACCATCATGATAATAATTTATTGAGCCTTAAAGACAAACTTGCCCGTAACACTTTACAGATGAAAAGACAAATGTTTAACGAGGCGGCAAACTAAAGGTATCAAAGTCGTATAAAAATAATAGCTACAAACGTTTTCGCAGTTTATGAAGAGATATTTTTTTACTGCACTGCAGCCCACGCACATGCGCAATAAAGTCGCTGCTGACTATTAAAAATTAAGATTACATTACAAGACAATTATAATTTTGAAGTAGTTCAAGTTACGTACTTAAACTTGCTTATTATAATTCAGATTACATTGGTCAAACTCGATAATTAATGTATCGATAAGGTAATCAAGAATAATAATATATATTGAGACAGAACACACCGGTCATCTGATCCCAAACTAGGCAGGGCCTTTACTATGGGAACCAGACAACTGATAAACATACTTATATATTTCTAAATACATACATATTATAGATAAATAACACCCAGACACAGAACAAATGATCGTGCTCATCACACAAAGATTTGTCCTGGGTGGGAATCGAACCCACGACCTCCGGCTTAGCAGTCAGGGTCACTAACCACTAGACCAACAGGCCCGTCAAACTAGGCAGGGCCTTTACTATGGGAACCAGACAACTGATAAACATACTTATATATTTATAAACACAAACATTATTTTAATCATATATAAAAAAACAAAGGCACAGAACAGATTTATAACCGTTTGTCCTGGGTAGGAATCGAACCCACGACCTCCGCATTAGCAGCCGCTACACACTTAACTAGACTTGACTAGAGCAACTTACTGATCAGTAAATCTTAATCTAAAGGTATTCTATTTTTCGGTAGGTTGGAGCAATTAGTCATTTTCCGTAAGAGCAAGTTCTAGTCGCGTCACCGTGTTTGGTAAGCTTCTTCTTCTATAAGCGCCACACCAATAAATGAAGTTCAGCTACCAAATGCTGGAATCTATCTCTTTCTGGTAAGCCCCCTTAGACAAGGTACATTTCTACAATCGTTATCGCTGATCGAATCGCTCAAATGTATGAGAGTGACAAATCTCAGTCACGTGACTTATCGAAGAGAAATGTCATTTCCATACATTTAATGTTATTTATGTCATTTCTATCATCGATATCACTTGTAGAAATGTACATTGTCTAAGGGGGAAGGGGTATCATCGCGGGGCGCAATAGTTGGATGTAAAACAAGTGAAGGCAAAAAAGTTTTTAACCAGCAATTGTCGATGATCCCAATATATCAGGAAAATGAGAGCCGCTATTATTTATTTATTTAGTTAATTAAAACGGCACTATACCAATTAACATGGTACAATACCTTATATAGTTATAGCGGTTATAGATAGGGTATCAAATGAATGAAAAAAACTTTCAATATTGTAATTTACTTAGCTCTGTGAACATAAATAATATAATCACACGAATGTGCCTATTATAGTGACCACCACAAAGACTGTTTACGATCTTTGGTCGAAACTTATGTCATTTGTGATAAATTTAACTGGAAATAAAACGTAACTACACAATATCCTTTAGAGAAACATAATAACGTATACATAAATATTATAATACAACGTTCTATCGCTTATTCCTTGAACCCGTTTAGCTACATAAACTTTATCATAATTTTAATGTTTCTTGTAAACACGGTTAATGTACATCTTGCTCGTAATATTATAATTACATGTTTATTGTTGTTTTACAACGTTATAAACTTTCTTTGTTTACATATGTAAGTGCACGATCTAGATATGAGGTAAACGATTAAATAACTGCGAGTTTTTTGCTTACATTAAAAAAAATACCGTCTTGAAATTACTGCTATATACTTGATCCTATAAGGCATGTAAAGTCTCTTTGCAAACGAAGATGCATAAGATACTAGTTAAATATGAAAACTCTGCAGACTGTAATGTCGCGATAGACTAGCGGTTCAATCAACGGATTTTCGTGCACAAGGCTGCAGGTTCGAACCCATAGGCAGGTACCAAAGCGACTTTTTCAAAATCATGTACTTTCTTAATTATACTAAGACATCATTGACAATCGGTGGAGGAAATCATCGTGAGGGAACCTGGATTCCATGAAATTGGAATCTTAAATCACTAACCCGCAGTGAGCCAGCGTGGTGAACAATACACGTGTTGACGGACAGTCGGTCGATGTAGCAGACAATCATGTGCTAGGGAGGAGACCACGTTTAAGCAAACGTAGCGTGGGTAGTGGGCTCGAAGGACCAACGATTTGAAGAAAGTGGCTGGCAATGCAAGGCCCAGAAGTTGTCAAATTCAACTGTTTTAAATTATCCATTTCACACAGTTGAATTTGACAACCTTTAGGTATTGGTTTTTATTAGTTACTCAAAACGGGAACATTATAGTGAAGATCATCCAATACTTTTTGTTTAATTTGTATTGGCAGTATGTAGCGTTCTTTGCTCTACACAGTAAAATTGTACTCTGACTTCCCGCTGAGTTTATGACCAATGCTTAGTTACTTACTAACTAACAAAGTATATTATTGAAAGTAAAACTAGATTCAAATTAATGTACTTACAGCAAGTAAATTAGCTTTTTTAATTACTCTCCGATTATCTGATCATGATGACTCTCTGTATGAAAATAAATATTACAACATCGCTTATAAATTTTATTATTAGGTTATTACCACTAGAGTCTACACTACTCATAGTAAAATATACGTAAGGTTAACGTTACTTAACTTGGGCGTTTTCGACAAAATCCTAGTACCACTAATTTATTGACCAAAAAGAAAAAAGAACTTAAAAAAGAATATGCGATCTGTCAAATAAAATTCTAACTTCGTACTCACCTGTGACTTTTATTATTTTTATTCTGACATTGCCAAGAATTCAAAAACGACCGCAGACAATATGGCATTGTAGAGACATGTCATTATTCACGAAACTAATATTTTGCTCTATATTTTATTGTTGTCCCGATTCGAAGTATTGTAAAAAAATTCGGGCAGAACATAAATGAATAAAAAACCGGACGGATATTAATAGGGTTCCGTGACCGTGATGACGGGACTTCGGTCAGTTTTGAACACTGTGGTATTGAATGTTTTTTACTGAAATAAATTCCGTACTTTTCCCCCTTATTCAGAAGATACTTTCTAAGCATTTTTATAAATTAAAATTACTTTAAAAACTGAGAAAGATTTAGTTTTACAGACAGCTCAACTTTCTGATTGTGAGTTTGCAGCTTAATAATGTCGTCAAAATAATGAAGGCAATGCGATGATACTCCTAATATGCAGGGTCAAAAGCTAATAACAATCTTTATAGATAAAGATAAAGAATTTTTTATTTTTTAAAACATGAGTATGCACACTTAAGTATACAAGGTAACAAAAGTTTAAATATAATGAGATAGTCATGCTTTGCCTTATATGCGTACAAGTATCATATAAATCCCTAAATTTCAAAAACTAAAACTTAAAAAAAAAAAACTAAAATAATAGATGAAGTAAATTATAACAGATCGTACGAAAAAGTTATACAATCCTAATTTATAAATCAAAGTTGAAAATCTCTACAGAACCCAAACATAATATATTAAATTAAGGCTTAATATATTTCGGTAACATCGAACTTCGCCCACACGACACACCATTTTTTTGCGATCCACATTTTGATTAATGCGCGTCTGCGCATCGCTTAAATTTTTATCGTTTTTGGGCCATCCTTTTTCAATGGTGCGATTTTTTTGCGTCAATTCTGAGATATTCTGTCATTCATTTCTGAGTTGGTGATATTTTCTTGAAGCGGTGATTACTTTGTGACGGCAATGGTGATGTTCGGGTGACTACACTCATTAATTTTGTTGATTATAATAATAAGTTCGATCTTCGTACAACATAGATATATCACCTGTAGGATATAATGAGACGGATGAAGCTGTATTTTCTTTAATTCAGAAGAATTTGATTGCAGCCTTTTTAAGTAAGTATGTTAATTTGCATAAAATGTGGTACTTTTAGATGACAATTAAAAAAAATACAACACAAGACACATTTCGCCACATTCGAATAAGCATGCAAATGTTTAGCGCTTAACATTAAATGGTAAATGGGCTGCAGAGTTGTGATATCACTCTCAATTAGTCTCAATAGAGTAAGCTACTATAACTCATCATCTGCCAAGCCCTTTACCCACCTATGTTGGAGACGGCTACCAGTCGTACCGGGTTTGGCTGAATACCGTTTTTTACATGGTGAGACTGCCTATCTGACCTCTACAACCCATTGCTGGGTAATACAGTAACCCATTGTAAGACTGGTTGTAAGATTTGTAATGACCTAACGGCTTTCAAAGATCGCTGTATTACAGTCGGGACCAACGGCTTAACGTGCCCTGCAAGTACGGACTCTACTCAGACTAAGCTTATCAAAAAATCTTTGTAAGTAAATTTATGGATATAGTTATAAGTATAGTGTTGCCGTTTCGGTTATTTATTTGTCAAGTAACAGGCTTTATAAGGCTTGATTTGCTGCCGTTTGATCTCCTAGCAACAAGTAAATTTAAGGGTACAGAGTATTGCATATTATGGGAAATAAGTCTAGTTATAGATAACGCCACCTGTCCCATACGACATCTGCCATAAGACTCCATTCACATCTTGACGTACCATTAACAACTCTAGAAAAAGCCGTGGAGAAACCAACACAAAATAGTAGCATTTTTCAAAACAGCAGGATATCAATAAACTACAAACAGATATAAAGAAACCAAGTACCTTGACGAATGACTCCAAATTCGTTAACAATTTATGTTCAATGTATCAACAATACTTGAAAATATACAAGCTATAATGATCCCTATTAATACTAGAAAAAGGTTGTATTTCAATGAATTGAATTTGCAAATGTTTGAATATTGTGTAATAGGGGACAATATTGCAATCATTTGACATGATCTCTCATAATATTGAGGGCCGAAATGCGCATGTGCAATGTGAAGTGATTTGAGTCATTGCAGCGGGCGATTTTATCTTCAACTAGAATGATGATATAAAAAGTCCTGATTATATTTTTAGTGATAAACATCAAATATTATTTAGTCAGCACCTTGTTTATTGCAAAGAGTTAGCAAAACTTACTTTTGTGCAGCTAAATTTGCAAAAATCCGGCTTTCTTCTTCTTCTTCTTAGCGTCGATATGACGTCAGTTTTCTTTTTAAGGCAGATATTTAAAAGATTCTCTGATTTTACTACAGAGAACCCTTCTATGTTGACGGAAAAAACACGAAAATCCGGCCAAGACATATTTATTAATTGCGAGAATCGAATTATCTTTATGTTTGAGCCTGTAGTCGTGAGACTTTTTTCTTATGTCACCACCTACGGACAAAAAAATAATAATGTAATTATAAAATGATAATATATTTTTGTCCGCAACTAAATTGCAATTGCTATTCTGAAATAGTTAGAATGAAAACTAAAATATTAAATCTAAGTAAAAATCAGATAAGCCTGCTATGAAACCTTTTCACTTAACCATTATTGCTCTTAGCAACAAGAGAGCATTCGTCCTTAAATCTATTAACACCACACCGCAAACATTTGATCAGACAATAAAATGTTAAGTGAGGGTCTCTTGGACCCCAAACATTATTTTTGAACAAAAACGTGTCAATATTTTGAACAATATTGTCGTTACTATTGTGGCTAGCAAAGATAAATTACTATTGCTATTCATAGCATAGCATAATTTGTTACGATTAGTTAGGTGAGATGGTTTTGTGTGGATACGACTGGCATCTAAAATAGCAATATAATTTAATTTTAATAGTGTTTTTAATGTATTTATGGCAAAATCTTATATATTATGTTATTAATATTTAATACATAGATTTTTTTACGTATGATCTTGCTTAGAATTAAATTATAATTAATATGTAACGTAGTTTTTTTTATATATATCTTACTTGGAATTGTTTTTGGTCTAGTGATTTATTAATTTAGGCAAGTACGAATTTACGACTTGGTTTTATTCTTATCAGCCATGATTGGAAATAAATTTCCTGTCATTCCTTTTTCTAACGGTTCGATAAATTGTATTAATACATTTAAAATACTCAATTGTATGTTTTATGCACTTTTTGAATTTCAATTTGTGTTTTATTTTTTATTGTATTAAAACGAAATGACTTATTTTACTCTATTACCTACATCCATTACGGAACAAAAAATGCACTTAACATTCTCATCCACAAGTTTCCAATGCAGCCACTGCAACTACATTTCAAGTTCAGTTCACCCGTCACCGCCTCCCGAATTTTCGACTATTGTCAGTGGAGCATCTGTTTAACCGTGTGGTACTAACGGCCGACCGCCGCAGCCGCAGTGTTGATCTTATCATACCATTGATTTACGCGCGATTTCCAATGACTCTACTATCTGTTTTTTCTAACGAATATTGGAGGGTTGAAATAATATTTCGTTATGTTTTATTGCTAAAATGTGTTAACAGATTTTTTTATTTTATGTGGATTATTGCGGGTTATTATTGTAGATTGGACGTTATTCGCAGAATATGTTGTGAGATTTTGATGTGATAAAAAGTTATATTGACTTCACTCCACATAAATAGTATTTGCTTCTTATTTGTATTTAATAGATTTTTATTTAACCTTTTTGTACACTTCTTTTAAATATTTGTACATTTATTGGTATAAAACCGTTGGAAACTTTTGTCATATTCAACATTTTAAATGCATGGGTTCCCTCATACTAAAGACGTAAAAACAGCCTGTCAAAAGTAAGTAAAATTTAAAATACTTATGCGAATTTGAGAAATGAGACCTTGTATGTATATATAAAATAATCTATCCAGCCCTGCAAAGCACTACATAAAAGACAACAAATGGATATCCAAACATCCCAGCATCAATGAAACAGAACAGTGGAAGATCGTTTTTCAACAATTTAGTCACAGTGTATACGCCAGCGTTTTGCAAGACAGAAGGTGATAAATTTGCTGCTGCTCACTCCATTGTCAATTTTGTATTGAGGACGGCCTATTGTTGCGTGGCACTTCGATTTTGCTCGGATTTGTATGGAACTGGTGTGTACTAAGAGATGTAGCGATTTCATGACAATAGATTCTACTATATTCTTAGATGATGTCATGTTTAGATCATAGGTTAATTAATAACCCGATTCAATATATTTCAATATCATAAGTCAAAGTTATATTATGATAACAATTATTGAAATCATTCACCGATTTCCATAAACTTTAGGGTTTTGACGTCACGATGCGTAATTACCGTATTAGATTTAACAAACATATTACTCATAACATTGGTCTTACGTCAACAATTTACAACTTTAAGACCTTAGTTTTTATCTTTGATCCTGATTAAGCTGATGTAGATCCTGACGTTCCGGAGATTGTATGGCGGTTTTAGGTATCATGCTTTATTTATGTCAATTATCCATGTTTGAAATATGCGAAATGTATTTACTTATATTCAGTCATTCAAACCGGGTGCTATGGCTTGGGAGAGGTCCATGTCCATTTTAAACATTACAGACTTGTGTTAACAATTCAACTTTATCTTTGCAGCTGATTTTTCTTCTGCTATTGCATCGCTTATTTCTTTTAACTTGGACCATACGCACCCAGCCCTCGAGCCCTCGATTTTGCCACGGATCCATATCGCACAATACGCGTTCGTTAGCAAACATCTTAGTTTTTACTAAGTCTAGATTATCTTGTACCAGACGTTATGGCCGTTCATCAATGGACATATGGTTATTGCTCGTGTTTTGTAGCGTTTTGTGTAAAGTAATCGAGAATTTATGTGTTTTATTTTTATTAGTAAACAGGACATAAAGATATATATTACTAGATGAAAACCCGGCTCCGCTCGGTTTAAATGTGACTCATGATACACAATATAGGTAAATATTCTGTAGTCATCGGATCTATAATATCGGTTCAATTGGCCAATCTCAGGTTTAAAGAAAGAACACATAACAAAGAGTTTATCATAAAAAAGTTTCAAAAACAATATTTTCGCGAAACGTCAATGACTGAAGCAAAGTATTAAGTTTTGTTATGATTCAATCAATGTTTCCGGCAAGACGTTTCTATAATAATAATAATATGTAATTAAGAAATAAAATTACCGCTGAATGACAGCATTGATTTTTGTTATGGTTAGTATTCTTTTTTCTATGGTTGTTATCGCAATCGGCCAATCTCAGGTTTAAAGAAAGAACACATAACAAAGAGTTTATCATAAAAAAGGAGTTTATCATAAAAAAAGTTTCAAAAACAATATTTTCGCGAAACGTCAACGACTGAAGAAAAGTAAGTATTAAGTTTTGTTATGATTAACTCAATGTTGCCGGCATTTTCAGGCTACTTAGGCCCATAGATATATACCTTACAGACTACACATATATTTTATAAGTACATTTTGTGTTATTAATATAAACGTTTCGTTTTACACAGTCAAATGAGTCACAGTTCTTTGTGATGGCTACTTCTTTGGCGCGACGCACGCGATGTGTTAATTGGCGAGGCGTATATTATGCAACGGAACGTGAAAAAAGCGAAATAAATATCGCGTTCCGAAACGATTCTGGTCCCAACTATCATGCAACTGTCATACGCCCTGTCAGCACTGTAATCACTTCAAGGAGGTTGTATGATAATAAACTCCTTGAATCACTTCGAAGCAGAATTATCTGTTACGGAACGCGGCCTTATTAATTACCCAAGATGGCGACTGCGGTTTTTTTGTTTGTCAGTGCCATTAGAATTTAACGAAATTCTCCATAATCCGAATTTTGCGGATATATGTTGTCGACTCGAAATCAATATTTTTTTATGTTTCGTTATTCATATAAGGTTTCGATCGAGTCTACCGTAGCCCTGAACGAAATTATTAATATAGATAATAGTTGACTACACTTTAAATGTAAATGCGGGCCGTCATATGATTTTGTACATAGTCTAAGAGAAATTTGAAATTTTAAGGACGATAATTTAACTATTTTATTCACAAATAATATTCTATAATTATCTTCTGAATATAGATTAATTCTATCAAAATAATGATTTTGTTCTTACCCAAACATTTCTTTCAATATTACGATGATTGCGAAGGATACAGTCAAGCAATGATATTGTAACCACAATGACGCACTAAGACAACGATCTTGACCAAGGGTAGAGGTTATTCCTGAATTAATATCTCTGCATTTGAATGGTGTTAGGACAATACTATAGTTCTCAGATCGAAGTAGCAACAGTTGCGTAACGCCGCGTATCGGCGCGAAATGACGCGTGGGCGGTGCGCCACAGCCGTTAGTGATGTAGACGGCATAAAGGGACCCTACTCATAATTTAAGTACTACTTGATTTATGGTAAAATATAAATAATGTTTTGAACAAAATAAATTGTGTGATTAAACTGAGCTGACAAGAGATGGCGCTAGTGGTTCCCAAAGCACTAACCAGTTAACTGGAAATACTGAAAGCTTTAGAAAATTAAAGTAGATATCCGTAGTATGAGTATTAGTTGCTGCTATGAAGCGGCGGAATGGCTAAAGCGTGGGACTTGCGATCATGAGGTTGCCGGTTCGAAACTCACTCATTGCACTAACGACGTGAACCCTGAATACTAGTAATGTGCAACCCAAATTGTTAGTATGGTTTAAAAAAGTTATATTTTGACTAGTAGTATTGATGAGTGGTAAGGTCTTTTTCTTTTACAAAAATGATTATATTAATTTTAATGATTTTAGCTACAAGTGTTAAATCGTTTGCTTCTTTATTTATTTATCTCACAGGTTTTTGTATCTTCATGCATGGGCAATTGTTTTTTCATTACATTTTCAAATATATCTATAGGTAATACGCATGTATTAGAAATATATATATGTTTCTTTGTTGTCTGGTTGCCATAGTACAGGCTCTGCCTTGTTTGGGATCAGATGGCCGTGTGTGAGCAATCCCAAGATATAATATCTCACAAAATGCCAACTAAATCATAATCCCAACACTACATTCTCCTACCTCTCTGCGCCAACCTTGGCCCAACCATGATTTACTTCAGTCTACCCTCATTACCATAACATTATCTCCACTGTTCCGGTGACTAATGCTCTAAGCTCGCCCTGTCTGTTTGTTTTAAATGTGCCAATCACGTCAGCTATTAAGATTTGAACTGAAATTGTGGTTTATATTGTAATTCTGTTTTCCTTGGTTAATAGGGCTTTACCTATTTAAGTGGCTAAGTAATGTTGTTAGGTGGTCTTGTTACTACTGACTCATTGGATTTAACTTGTTTTAGTGTTAAACTGTAGCAGATTCTATAATTCCAAGTCTCTTTGGTAATTTCCAAATATATTTTTTTCTGGTTAGCTTATTTCCAATAATAATTGTGATGGATTTTTTTTCAAAATCAGAATCATATTTATTTGCAAAAATGCCGTGATAAATAAAAGTGAAAAATAATCAAGATACAAGTATTTTGACCAGAATAGTGGATTGCAAAATATTACATTAAATCTAAATAATTTAACACACAGGAAAATAAATACTTAGTATTATTTTGTTCATCTAATCTTCCTAATTTCATTTGTGGCATAAAACCATACTGTTATTAAAATTGGAAAATAAAATAAACTAAATGTATCGAAATACTAAGTACTTAAGTAGGTAGTATGAAGCACGTTAAATTGTGGAGATCTTCGATTTTTTACTTCTTATATCAAATATTAAAATCCCTTCATATTCTATGGGTCTGGCCGTAATATGATATGAGCTCTTAAATTTTACAAAGTAGGTACTAAACTTGGAGGTAGAAAGATTCATACTTTAAGAACCTTAGCACTGAAACTAAACGATAAAAAAATACCGGCAGTATATCGTAGTTAAAGAAAGTGCAGCAATTTTTTTACACTGCCTGTCATACTAAAAGTAACAGCACCTATTAAATTCTTATTTAAAAGCTCGAACAAATCGTCAATACATTTGACGCGCCCTCTAACTTACAATAAGTAGTTTTTAAATCGCACGATTGTTACAATTTCGTTATTTATGGACACTTCATAATTCATTGACTACATTCAAATAAAAACCTTACGCAACAGCTTTAGAGTTGAAATTTGATAAGTTAAGTGAGGAAAGGTGATGTGAGTCTGTTATTTTGGTAGTCTATAAAGAGTATTCTTTTGGTTTAAATTTGGAAGATCACGGTACATAAATAAAATTAGCAGCAATGGCCTACAAACGGTTGCCACCCTAGTTAACCCGTAATGCAGAGGGTCGAAATATTTTGACATTTATGATGGTCACCGACAAAGAAATTATACTGGAAATGGCTTTGGAATATTTTTTGAGAAACTTATAATAATAAAGGTACGCGGACAAAGTACGCGGCTTTTTGATAGATGTTTTAAGCTTATAAGCTGGTTATATTTAATTAATTGAATAGATCTAACTTAAGTTATTGAATTTGAGAGCCTGACAGTTTAAAACTTCTTCTCCTTTTTATTAAAACATAACTTAAATTGTATCCACCACGAGCAACATAACAATAATTTTGGACTTTAAAAACAGTGCATGATGAATCAGAGGCATCTAAAAAAAATGTATAATTAAAGAAAGCAGAAAGTATTTTACACTACAAAAAACTACGCTTCAAACAAATTTCAAACTACGCTCACAATCCCTTCCATTCTTTTCATATCTTCATTCAAACAGTTTAAACCACTCAAATAAATCTAAACACATCGTTGACTCTCAATACTAGATCCCAACAATACCCATGATTTGTTAGCAGCAGCCCATAAATACATGGAATTCTAAGCATGGTTTATAGAAAAAATCTTTATTTATTGCGCAAACTTATGGGATTTTGATCATAATCTTGTCTCGTTTATTATATTACGATGTCATACGGCTTATCTGGAGAGTATGTTGGTTTGAAGTGTTTTATTTAGAGTGGAGAAGAATGTTATGAAGAAATACTGGAGGAGAATGATGAGTTGGAGAATTATGAGCTAACGATTTGTGGAAGTAAAAACGAATGTAAAACTTGCAAAACCAGCTGATATTGTTGACTGAAAACTAGAACATAACGCTATTTAGGTGTGGGTAAGGGATTAATCTGCTTCAGAAATAGTACGACTATTTATTTGCGATTTTTGCCCCAGCTTTCAAAATACAAATGCAAAAATGAAATAAACAATAAATAAATGCGGACAACATCACATACATTTCTCTGAATCCAATGTAAGTAGCTCAAGCACTTGCGTTATGGAATCAGAGATAAAGGTACCATAAACACCCAGACCCGAGACAATACAGAAAAGTGTTTTTTTCATTGACCCGTCAGGGGATTGAATCCGGGACCTCATAGCTAGCGAAACCTTGAAAACCTGTGTTTACGCCACTCGACCATGGAGGTCGTCTACTAGTTCCTCGTTTTTAAAAAGTTACGCGAAAATTGTTATTGTGTCATATTTTCAACAGTACCGCACTTATCCTATATCTTTGTTAAATGGTATATAATATCGAAAGGGTTATATTTAACCGGTGTCGAACTAAATACCTCCTTGTGCCGATATCTCAGTCAGTATATTGTAATAAACACCGTCATTGTCGCCCGGTGACTAACCGTTCTCGCTAGACATAGCCAAAGATTAATTAACGTAGACACTACGAATATAATATTTATATTATAAATGGAATTAATAATTTTGTGGAATTCATTATAATTTTGTATTTTTCAGTCATTGGCAGTAACATGGATTTATTTTACAAAGAATTAATTCTTTTAAATTTTATTCCTTTCTTATTTAGAATTTGTTATAATTCAAAAAACATAAGGAAAAGTCATTTGAAATTGCTATTACGTAACGGGTTCTAAATAAACAAATCACGGACAAAACCGAATAATGCAACTATTCTTCGTAATCGACCAAGTTTTTATCTTTGGTATATACAATACCGTAGATCTGAGCGATTACCGAAAAATTGTGAAAACACGTACATTTAAGATATCGTGTATATAAGCAAAATTGGATAAGTAATTACTACGAGCAAATGAAGGCAGTTGACATAAGTCTACAAGAAATATTACAAGGAAAAATCAAACAAAAAATAACTATTCTATCATATTGTTACTGAAACTTTATCATATTGTTACTACAATCTCTACACAGCTGTTCAACACAAAATTTTGTTAATCCGAATCTACCTTATGATAAGTGGTCTTATTAGTTATTAGTATTTAACCACCGGATACTGAAATGTTCTTAAATGTCTATCCGTTGCTACTTTACATATTAATAGAGACAACATGAGACATAATGGCGGCTTTAAACTAATTGTCGTTTCAGTATTCCGCCAAACACAGTCTTCATTAGTACATTTGACAGAATATAAAATTTTTACTGAAATCTTTCAGATACAGAAAAATATATTATATTAAAATATGATTACTTAATCTTTTTTTAATACTATAATTATATTTATCTTTTTTAAAACAATTCACCATAAAGACTAGTCCTGTCTGTCTTCACTTGATCTACAATTCATTACAAATTCACTATTAATAATTTATCTGGAGCTGCGTAGGCGCAACTAGACAATGGAGGCACGCACTAACAATACTGATTCTTTTATATTAAATCAGTGTAGTAATAGTGAATGTGTTTGTGTGTAGCGAGGTAAGGTGAGTACATCTCATTAATGGGTAGTTAACAAAACAATTAGTGAACTGAAATAGGTTTTACTAGCTGTACCCGCGACGTTGTTCGCGTTGATCAGTGTATTTATTTTATTTTGTATTAAAAGAAGGATGAATATAACACTGTCTCTGTTATCTATTTATCTAAGCGGCGGTAGTCTAATGGCTAGGGCGTTGGACTTGTGATTAAGTTGTTGCTGAAGTTTAAAAAATATTTTTTTAAAAATAATGTGATGATCGAGTACATTGATTTACCAATTGAATGAAATATAAGTACTGTATAATGATTTTAACGGGCTTGTTGGTCTAGTGGTTAGTGACCCTGACTGCTAAGCCAGAGGTCGCGGTTTCGATTCCCTCCCAGGACAAATCTTTGTGTGATAACTACGATCATTTGTTTTGTGTCTGGGTGTAATTGATCCATAATAATTATGTATGTATTTATAAATGTGCATGTTTATGAGTTGTCTGATTGCGATAGTACAGGCTCTGCCTAGTTTGGGATCAGATGGCCTTATGTGAGCTGTTCAGAGATATTATTATTATTATATTATTAGCTTAATAAAAGTCATAAATTATTTACATTATTTTTTTCGTGATTCTGCTTTGGTGAGCGATATTTATTACTCTGTTTGTAAGTACACTATTGTTGCAGTAAAATATAATGGGATTTAATTTAGTCGATTTAAAAAACACATACATTCAGCCTGTATACTTTCCATATGATAGTACTGACTACCGACTATTGTATTTCTGAATATTATAATATAAGAGTATCTTCATCATATCTTATACTAATCACCTACTCATGCATATTAAGACCTTTTACTAGTCTCTATGGGTGTCCCAGAATGTAATATTTTCGAGGCCAAATCCTACGTCTGCACGCATCTACATTAAGTCAATTCGCTAAGCAGTTACATAAATGAGTACAAACACACTTTAATATAAATCATTCAATTATAATCAAACGCGAATTATTCATAAGCGCATATCGATTCGATTGTTTCGCGCCGATTCGATACAATCGAGAGATGAATCGAATTGGATCGCCGCTATGAACCGATTGATTTATTGTACTCAACATCGATGATTTATTTATTTTAAAGTTGACCGCTTGATGGATAAGTTACATTGGTTTGGCTAATTTATTCCAAGAGAGAGCTCGGCATTTTTTGTACTGATTTTTTATTCAAATTCATCGAAACTTTTAATATCATACTTTATACTAATTGCTGGTTTCTTTTTAATCGTAATAAATGATAGACTAAAGCGAGAAATTGATTTCATTCAAATCCTTCGCGATATATGAGCAAATAATTTCAAATCAATTAAGAAATCGATTTGAATGATTATATCTGCATCAATTATTGTTGATTATTTCAATTGATTTCTGATTGAGTTTCTAATTGTTAATCTTAAATTTAAATTAGGTACATTTTTTCTTATTAATTATTCCGGTTTTGTTTTTTTTTAATTCTCAATATTAGCTGACTATAAAATAAAAACAGCACGAGCCATTTTGATGTAAAAATATTAAGAAAAATATCTGATGCAAAATGAATGCTCAATATCAAAATACTTATGAAATGTTATTAAGGTTTTAAATATTGTTGTTACTGACTTACCTCTTAAGACTTTGTTGACTACGATAAAGAGAACAAACAACTTTCCAAAACTACAATAAATATCAAACTTGAACACACCAATATATCAAGTTAGCTAACTAGAGTTCAAATTCCGGTTAAAACGAAAAAGAAAGGAGGAAACATATACCTATACATATTAATAAAATAAATCAATTTAAAATTGTAAGTAGCTTCTCGGTAACTGTGAAAGTCAAACAATTCAATTTTGAAACAAAAAGTATCGATTACAAATTATTCGAGAAGATAAGAATCGATATCTGCAAGCCGATGAAATATTAATGATGTTGATGCTTGCGTAACCGATGGTGAAGATGGTATTCGATTATTGTAATAACGGAGAGAGTAGGTACAGTTTTTGAGTAAAATTATTTCTATAAAATATTATTTTTATAGAAAAATAAGCATCAAATTATGTTTTATTAAGGTGTTTATTTATAAATGTTTTTTATAAAATAAATATAAAATTACTGACCACATAATATTCTGCTCAAAAAGGTAAGTAATAAAAGAGAAATTTAGAAAAAACACTTGATTTAAAATTAATTTTATCACTGATTTTTTTACAAAAATAGTATACTTTAGCAAGTTAATATATATATATTATTCGAAATAGGTACATATTTTTATAATATTTCGAATAGTGTTTATAACCAACAGCTTTAAGTCAGTCAGTTGCTAGGGTATTATGTAAAACAGATAAATTACATGCGTTATTTACGGTATTACACGATTTGATTTCCTGAATTCCGTTACAGTTGAGAGTAAACAACTCAAGCAACGAGAATTAATTTCAACATCACTTACATTCGGTAGTAACAAACAGAAAATACAAAACATAAATGAGAGGCCTTATCCCGCAAGTGGGTCACCACGCGGGAACCGAACCCGCAGCGGCGCACAAATTACAGATCACAAAATAATAATGAGAGTATAAAGTGCCAAGTTACCCATTAAGAAAACTCTTAATTCATACAATCAGTGTAGACGCCCGAAAACTTTAATATCGAAATTTACGATGTGATCCAGGGACCAATTTCGCGAAATTTATACCCGGTTCGGGCCAACCCCGTTTTTATAATGTGCACAAATTGTATATTGGGTAAAAATTGAGCGGTAGGTGCGAGTTAGGCCTGATGGCCAATGCTGGCGATGATTGGTTTGTAAGCAGATCAATTTATGGGCTCCGAGCGGCGTATTAGTGTGAGCGTTCATGAGAAAGACGGGGTTACAAGTAACTGTGGACTGGTAGTACTTTAATTAATATCATACCTATAGCTACAAATTATTTTAAATCTATTTACAGAAAAAAATATCTTAAATTCTTAAAGAATTAAAATTGTAAGTAAACTTCAAATATTATAACAATGTCAAAAAAATAAAGGTATATTACAGTAAAAAGTTAGATAAATATAAAAGATAAATAAATACTATATTAAAATTATACTTCGGCAGTAGCGGCGGATAGGGCGTCGGATTTGCGATCATGTGGTTGCGGGTTCGAATCCCACCCATTACACTGCCGACGTGAACCCACTCGTAACACAAGCATCGTAGCTTAGCACGAGGGGTTAACAAGATTACTAGCCTAAATTTACGCATCCAAATTAATGATGTGATGTAAGAATACCGAATATAAAACATTTTATCACAAACCGCTACAGATATTTTCTTCTGAATATAATCAGTCCATTAAACATTACTAACCCAACCACTATCTCAATGAATTATTGAACTACATTAGCTTATTAGCACACAAGCAGTTCCGTAGCAATGGGCAGACAGACAAACAAACAAGAACAATGGACGGCAGGAAACAATGACAGAAAAAG
The DNA here is from genome assembly GCA_950381575.1 of Plusia festucae. Taxonomy (NCBI): domain Eukaryota; kingdom Metazoa; phylum Arthropoda; class Insecta; order Lepidoptera; family Noctuidae; genus Plusia; species Plusia festucae. The sequence continues at coordinate 998,589 of OX494444.1, read as the reverse complement.
AATCGTTTAATCCAATTACAATGTTATACATGGGAGCTGGAAAGATTTGTGTGGATATGACAGGTTGTATTTTTTTTTACTACACTAAAAAAAGTTGATTAAAAAATACGAGGAACATGCATGCTAGTTATTGGAATTGGATGCGTTAACATGACGTGATATTAAAAGCTGGTGCTGGTGGTGGTTTAAAAGGTTAACTGGTGCGGTGGACGGACTCCAAATAATTCTATGGGAATTTTATAAGTCGATGTTAACGCGACTAATAATTTATACCATAGCAGTAACCACTCAACACTAACTTAGCTAAATCAGTAACTTACTACTACTTATACTAATACTTTAAACGAGACTTAAAAGTTAAGCATATTATCAGCTTCGTATAACTCACTGTGCTTGTTTACTGGGTTATGCATAAATTCAAATTCTTTATTATTTTTTTGTTTTTATTTTATATTTTAATATATGTGTCTCTTCTCTGCAGTTAATAAACACTATTTCTTCTTTCTTAGTCAATTAGGACAATTTTACCACCACTTATACACGTCACTTGTGTGAGCTGGCTGAAGTCGACATTTCCTTGCTGGCTACCCTGAAAACAAATATCGAAGCGAACACGGGGTCTCTTAACAGAGCCTCTTTTAAAGTCCAGATGGTTGATTGTATAAGTATGAATAAATAATTACATCTTTTCTATTTTCTCCTTTCTCTTACCAATATTATTCTCCTTCGATGGTTTTTTTTTATTAATTTCAGTATTTTTATAATAATAGGTAGGTGTATCCTCACTATTCTTTCCGTACAGTCCAAGTTACAGATATGCGTGTGTTTGGGTGGTCCGCGTTACTTATCATCACGACTCGTGTCGGCTAAGTAGACGATAGATGAATGGACGAAACAAAAGGCACATGTGCTACTTATCCGTCTTCGAGAATGACAAACTATAATAGACTGAGATTAGTAAGTAGGCAATAGATATGGTTTTAGTTCATCCTTTTGGGGTAGCCTTAGAGAGGAGAACTGATATGAATAGAAAAATATTTTGACTGGCCTGTTGGTTTAGTGGTTAGTGACCCTAACTGCTAAGCCGGGATTCGATTTCCACCCAGGACAAACCTTTGTGTGATGAGCAGGATCATTTGTTCTGCGTCTGGGTGTTATTTATCTATAATATGTATGTATTTAGAAATAAATAAGTATGTTATAAGTTGTAAGTTGTCAAGTTGCCATAGTACCTACAGGCTCTGCTTTGTTTGGGATCAGATGGCTGTGTGTGAGCTGTCCCAAGATATTATTATTATTGATATAATATTATGTGAAATAAGTATAATGAATTGGACCGTTTCCCTTTAATTGATGGTAGCGTTACTATCCTAAGTTGACTCAATTTTTTTGTATTAGCGATCTCTACTTCATTAGAAAAATTGACTGCTCTAAATAAAGTAGAAGCTGGCGGGCCTGAAAAGCGATACAAGATATTGTCCCGGCTTCTATTTCGTTTCAGACTCGCCCGTTGTATAATAATGCCCTTTAAATTGTACACAAAAACGGAAATTCACCGAAAAAATCATAGCATTTATAGATACTCACTGAAATAGTAAAACAGAATGAAGTCATTAAAATGGTTCTTATAGCACTTTAATAACGATGCAGAATAATCGAATCGACACTATATGCAACCAAAAAATCACCTTTGTGAACAGATTTACCTCATGATTACCACCATTTAGGCAATAATGAGTTTACAAAATCATTGTGTACAGTCACGAGCATAAATATATATTAATAGCGAAATTGTAAAACAATAATTTAACAGGAACTCACCATCAATTCAACTTTTAATCATTTACTAACATAAAATTATAACAGTTCTCAAATCATGTATATATTTTTGAGTTTTAACAGAAACTTCCCGCTAAATAAGTTTTACAATTTCGCTATGGGTATACATATTTATGCTTGTGACTGTACATCTTAATCATCAATCGCATGCTTGATTAGGTTTTTACAACATAAATATTGAGTATGGACAAAAAATTATGAATTAAATTGAAGGTTAAAAACTCGTGTAATATGATTATTTTGTAGTTCTTACGTAGGTAAGCATCTCCGCATATATTTCAGAGAAATACAGAAATGTCAGTGTATATTTTGTATAATGTTACACTGGAATTATAATATTTAGAATATATAAACATACTCCATATCTTATATAGCTTTCTTTATGTATATAGCTTTCACAGCCAGCCTATACTGATTTTGATGAAACTTAATTTTGGTGTTAGCGTGAAAACCAAGAAAATACAATGCTCAATTATGTAATTCGTTTTAGGGCTCCATACCTCGAACTATGAAATTTGGTAAGTCTAAGGTCTTATACTACACTAAATACTACACTACACTACATTAGTCTTATAAAATATTGTATTTGTACGGAACCCTTAGTGGGCTAGTCCGACTCGCCCTTTTTTAGGTGGTAACCTTCCTGGTAAATTTAGGTAGGTACCTACTCCTTAAGACATGTTAGACCGCAAAGTAGCATAGAAGATGACGTCTATTTAATTAATAATCTACTCATTTGTGCCATGCCACCCATGGAATACACTATACTTCTTTTGTAACTTATTAACCATAAAGTTCGTTAAAGAATGGTAACTGCGCTAGACCTCTTCAAGAAAATCTAATTAACTCATAGCGCGGTTACCGTGCTTGTAATAAAATACCAAATTTAAAGAAGACCACATGAACACTGTACAGTAAAAGTTTTAATTTAATCCATTATTTCTTTTTTAATATACTTTATACAACAATCGTTACTTTAAAATCAGTTTTAACTAAAAGTGAGTTATAAAATTTTAATCTTTACTTATCTCGATCTAATAGTTTAACATTGTTCAATGAGTCAGTTTCCACGATTGATTTGGTTTATTAGCGATTTAAAACGACGAATTAAAAATTGAGGTGTGGTGCAAGTGAGAGCGGGAAATATCGTTTTTTATTTTGTATAGGTTGCTAGATAATGTTCTTTTTAAATAGTTTGTGTGTTTTGACTTTGTGTTTGACGTAACTGAAGGCTACATAATTTTATTCAGCAACAGTTTACGAATCAACAGAGGATATGATTTGTCTACTTCCATCTTCTTTACTGCTGCATGACGAGTCTTCATCAGGGTTACCATGGAACTGGAAAAACAAATCTTGACTTAATTAGATTAATCATAATTATTATTATCAGAAAATAAATGTTTAGAACATCTCACAACACATAGGTATATACTAAATAATATTAACAGCCTTAATAAATATTTTCATGAAATAGATGGGGAAACAAAAAATAACTGCTTAGAAAACAAAGCATGTAGCAGATTAGTTCAACTTATCTTTTTTAAAAGAAGACAACAAAACCACTATCCGCTCTAAGTGTGGCACGACCCGCCACGTGGGCGATCACCGTCTAGCAACACTAATGCAGACTTTATCTAAACTGCACTATTTCCAACATTTTATGTGACTCTATATAAATGTCACCGATCAAAATATACTAGTTATATATCGGCCATTACAGAGCGTTATGTCTAAAATCTAGTTTTAAAGTCGATTTGCATAGAAATTATTCTCATTAACAATTTAATACGTAATTAAAGAATATTCAGGGTATAATTATTATTATAATATATATCTGGCGCAGGACGGGATATTATTTTTAGTTTAAAAACTAAATTTATTTACATTTTAATTAATATTTAGTTATTTTGTATTAAGATTGTGTGTGAAATGGACGATTTATTGTTATAAGTATAAATTATTGTGTTTAATTTAATTATCTTGTAGTTTGTGCTTGCACGAGTTGTGTATTTTTCATTAAAAATACGTAAAGCGTGTATTTTAATGACTAATTTAAATATATAAAATTCATTAATTAATAGTTATGAGACACCTTAAGTTTTTATTAAGTAAAAAACTGTTAGAATAAGACCACTCTCAAATTAGTTCTTGCCTAATTTAAAATTATTTTAGCTCAATAACTTTTAGATCTTATTCATCAGATTTGACCTTTTCAATCTAGATGAATTTGCTTGTCATCTCAGTAAATATCCGCGATAGGTACAGTATAACATCATTTTTTATAAAAATGTATAATATTACATGAAATATCTGCTTAGTAAGATGGCCACTGACAAAAGTAAGAGGCGTAAATATTCGAACTATGGCATTGAGCAGGTTTAATGAGCGCTTTTCACTATCAACTATAAATATATTAATCATTTTGACTAACGTGAACATTATGCTTCATTTTTTTACTCTTCGATTTTAGTTATAGGGTTGTCTACAAGTACTGAATAATATTTTTCCAGTTTTATATTGCATAATAGTTTCGCGGACGTAACTAATATACTCACAGGATTATTTTTATGGAGTGTGTATATTCTACGACATAATCAGGTGCATAAAACTGAACTGCTTTCCTCAAGGAACATCTTAAAACTGAAAATCAATTTTTCGTACAAACATAAGTCACGCGACCTGTCACTTTGTATGAATATTTCATTTTCAAATTTAAGATTCGACCTATGTTCCTTGGAGAAAGCTGTTCAGTTTTATGCACCTGCTTACCTTGTAGAATATACGCACTCCATAAAAAATAATCCTGTATACCATCAGATAATGCTATTCCTAACCTAAAAACGTGTCTTAATTGTAATGTAGGTACCATAATATCAGTGCAGGTGAAGCAAAACTAGTAGTAGCGTTTTCTAGGAGCAAAGAAAAATCTAGTTTCTGAATAAGTTAATCTACTTATTTCCTACAGATGTTACATATTATGCATCCACTATTTGTTCTTCCACTGTTAATGTGAGTAAAATTTACGTATCTATAAATTCCAACTTGGGCAACCCTATTTTGACCTCACCATGTTATTTGTAAAGCTATCATAGTAATGAAAGTATATTCAGAAATCATACGACTTATTAGCCATCCATTTTAAAAGTGATAATTATGTTACATGTGACATGTGATATGTGCACCTATGCGCTAGTGACATTTACATTATTCCTCTCTATTATTTAATTGATAGGGTTTGAAAGGTCATTTCTTAGTGTAAATTTTACGAGTGATAATAGGTTTCGAGTGATTTGAGAATCGAATTTTAATTTTGTAAAAAAAATTTTCCAGTAATATTTTGTATGTTTCAATGCTTTTAGTTGTAATCATATCAAGGCATATTGGTAAGAAGATATCTTGATGGATAATATCTACTTAAATAGGATTGGATATTGAATTTTGATTACTTACGTACCTACCATCACATTTGTATACCTACATTATTGCAAATAAATGATTTCTATTTCTATTTCTACGTAACAATACTTTGTATGTCTTGTAAGTTTTCTCTTTAATAAATAAACTACTTATTCCTATTAAAAAATACATAAAATTACATTTTTGATTAAAAAAAAATCATAAATAGTCCTTACCGGCATCGGGAACAAGGTCCAGGCTGCCGGTGGTTAGGGCTCCAGAGAGGGGAACCTCCTCACTATACGCGCGTAAGGATTTTAGGCTAGATGGAGGCCGGATGAAGGCCAGTTAACAAGGATGGGTTTGATAAACGGGCCAATATTTTTACGAAAAGTTCTTTGTTGCTCTGGCTGGAGGCCCTTAAGGTTTTGCCAAAAAGTTCGGTGAAGCTGTCAAAGCCAGCATTCAGGCTAACAGGGGTAGAACTCATAAAAAAAATGATGATGTCAAATGCCTGTTACATTAGTTCTGTAGATCTACATGACTTTTAATACTTGTATGAAGATATTGGTAAGTGATAATTATGGCTTTTAGCTTGATTTGCTCGTAACAACACAAATCATAACATAGTGTACCTATTTTAACTTTTCTTAACACGGCTTTCAAAATATCTTCAATTTGATTTCCCACAAGAACCAGCAGATTAACACGCGATTTAACAGTAACAGTAATGGCGCAATCGACACCTCAGTTTAATTCCTGACACGAAGTACAGTTACACGAAAAAGTGTTAAATAATAAATTATTTTGAAAAACTTTCTAAAGCTAAAACAATCGCCAGCAGTGACAAATTGATTCGAATCCGACATGGATAATCATTGTCAAAAGTGTTAACGCAATTATAGTGAATCCCTTTATTGACGTATTGCATGATACGACAGTACTTTTGTAATAATAGGTGCTATTAAATTTGAAATAATAGAAAAGTGTTTATTGATCTTTCTTTGAAAATACTCGCCATTTTGAGCAAAAACAGGGAAAATTTTCAATTCTAATGAACATAATTTCTTAACAAATTTTGGTAAAAAATATCAAGCTAAACAGAAAATTAATTAATATTCATAAGACTAATTCACAAGCTAAGTAATTGACATTATAATATTATTATGTCCTTTTACTGCGAACTTTTTGATACATTCTAAAATACATTGTTAGAGATGGAATATGTTGCTATTAAATTACCATATACCTTTTATTTGCAGCTTCGCCCGCATGGGTAAGAGTATCAACTTAAAAAGCCTTTCTCGATAAAATGGGCTATTTAAAATTAAAAGAATTTATAATCGATCCAGCAGTTCCTGAAAATTGAGCGTTCAACCAAACAAACAAACCTTTCAGATTTAGAATGTAGGTAAGTACCTATATATAGATAATAGGACTTACTAAAAAAAAATATTAGAAAGCGGATATACAATTCGTAATTTTCATTCGGCCACTAATAAGGAAATTAGTCATGCTTCTAGTCGTAAAGGTAAAGTTGGTAAAGGTGTTTAGAAGGATGGTAGTAAGCGGTTTCACAGTGTTTTCGCTTATTGAGTCAATTAATTGCTAATGGATAGATACATCAATAAACGGTAGTAGATATTAGTATTTTGTTAGTAATTACAAACCTACCTCATAATTGAACCTTTATACCGATTAAGGCTTGGCATGTATGCCCAATGACCTTGTGGATTTGGATGGAGTACTGAATTCGGGGACGAGTGTGGGGTGACAGACGCGGACTTTAAATTTTCGTATTTTTTATTTATAATAATAAAAATAATTCATTTTAATAAAAAGTAACAAAACCAAATTATTTTCGTTTGTAAAACATATATTTTTTTACCCCCTTTTTTGATGAAAAAATGATGGTTTAAAGTGGTTTTATCTCAAAGATTTGGAGGTGATTTGGTGTTTTTTTTTTCTTAATATGTGATACCGATAGAAAAATTATAGCTAGCACAGGTAACGTGTTGAAGACTGAATTAACAAGGAGCTAACGTATGTTTCATGTTTGAACCATTATTTATTATTTGTATAGGATAAAGGACATGATTGATAGGACCTAATAGATTAAGAGGATCTTAGAGTAGCATATCTACTCCGAGAACAAATGACTCGTATGAAAATACTGTTTGTACTTGCTTTTTAAACTCCTGACTTTATATCAATTTTCATTCAAATAATGTAATTTTAGTGTAGGTATACAACAAAAGTAGATGATGAATTGAGAAAAATCCTAATCAGCTGTTTTCTAAGCCAAGTTCTTCTACATTTTCGACTTTCTAACAAAAATGCTAAAATTCTAGCCTTATAACCTTAACACTTCTGTAATGGCATCGTAATGACGGACGCTGTATTATGTCAAATTATTTCATACCGATCGGGAAAAGTCAAGGAGACCGATCGCAGAGTTCGCACCGTAATGATACTGTAGACTAGGAGTTAGGAAGATACAGAACATTTTGATACGGTATTTTTTAGTTGGAGAGAAACTGTAAGTTCTCGGACTTTTAATTGTGCCCTCCCAACTAATGAAGATATACAGACAACTCCGCATATTCTTTCATTTATTTTGTATCTTTTATTTTTTTTTCCATTCTCGAAAATTAAACAAACTCAATTTGTTTCTTTGCCTTGACATTTTTTTGACAGCCATATTGTTGATAAAATATCCAGCTTCTTGCTACTCAGTTAACAGTTAAACATAGGCCTTGTAATGTAGACAAGAAAATAAAATATTAGTTGAAAACATTTATATTACGAATTCATTGAAATAAATCTACTTTAAAATATATTTTATCGTGGTTTATTTTGATTTTAGTTCTTGACGTGTTTTGCAATCATCTATTTAATTGATAACCTAATACTCTCTAAATCTGGTCAATTAATTAAAATGATTACATAATTGTTTCTAAAGCGGATATGACTTACAACTTTACTATTCCTGGTATACGAATTAAATAGAAGTAAAGGCTAGATTGATGAAGTGTTACCTAAAATGGCTCGATAAGGGATTACGTGCATGTTAACTGTAATAGATGTAGTAAGAGGTGCTAAATTTCCTGAATAACTGATAACCAATAGTATATTTGTACACCCAAATTGTTTGCACCACGTTAGTATAGTCACAAACCGCAAAGATCTAAGCTCCAATATCGGGAATAAATTGCTTAGTATTTTTTTTAATTGACAATTATTATTGTTAGTTATGCATTGCGTTAGGCTCAGACGAAGATATAAGAATGAGCTTAATTCTTTCGACAAGAACTTGCGCACCACAGCCCTTGAAAGAGAGAGATGGAAGAAGGGTAGAGAGGCATTTGCCCTGCAGAGGAACCGAGGCTGCAAGTAAAGAAAAATACTCTTCTCTCAATAAATAAATTTGTTTCCTACATTGTGTTTCATGTTGCTGAATTGCAGATTGGTGCATATTAAACAACATACAATATAATTGAACATAATGATAAAGATGGTTTTCAACTGATGACGTTATACTCTCAAAATCCACCCTTATTTGTCCGATGGAAGCTCAATAGCTCTTAGACTAAAAATGAACATAGTAATACCACATCCACATTTTATACTCCATCAACCATTGAAATTATAATAGTGACATAAAAAACACGATCTCCGGTAAAGCAACTAGGTACGTCCTTAATCTTAATGGACCGACATTAGCGGTGTCGTCGACCACATTGACCATCATTTGTCACGATCAGAAGACGGTGTTCTCAGTGCGTTAGTTTTTTTTTTTGCGATCGTCAGCAGGTGACATCGATTTAATGCATCGATGTGTTTTAACATCAATGTTTTGCATTAATTCATATCACTGCTTTATAAGGGCCACCCAGGAAGCCTGATGTGTAATCTTGAGTTGACTTATGATAGGTTGGAACTTTTTTATTGTAATACTAGAGTGTAACTGTTCTAGAGGGCAATGGACTATCTATATTCATAAGGGTAGAAGAAATGAGCACTGATCTTTTGCTAGTACAAACTTAAGTACGATTCGCTTGTAAAAATCTTATTGGACCCAGTGCCGGGCAATGCTTTTTTTATTGTATAAAACTGTCAACTTCAGATTCCGATTTAAATTTTTGATTCCACGTTTCTTTACTTTTAAAGAAAACCTACAAAAAAGAAAAAAAAAATGACATCGTTGACTTTTAATGTAGCTATGAATTAGCTCTTATTTTATTCCGAATCGAATCATACCAACAACAACAAACACAAATATTTGAAAGATGAGTATGTCACTGACCCGGGACAGAGTCGTTGCGAGGATTTGCAGAAAGACCAGGGGAACCGACCCCAAATAATGGGATTGGCTAGGCGGAGAGAGAGATACCAAGTATAAATGTCAACTGTCCTTTAAATTTCCTTGAATGTGGTATTTCCAACTATTTGATTGACATAAGCTACTTGACATAATCTCAAGCTTCTATAATATTTGTGGGAAGATCAATTTTAACACCATGGCGTTATTATTTTACGATCTTGCGACGGATTTGACCATGATCTGTTCTAATGATGGCTGGTACAATCATCAAGGAGGTGATACAGAAGGTCCACTTTAAAGTAATGTAATAATAGATACTTTTGATTAGGTATATAACGAAAGATGTTTTTGAGAAAAATTAAGTACCTAATTTTGCTGTGTCAAAAGCTTCTCATAAAACTTTATTATAGAGAGCAAACATAAACATAAATCAAAAGCAAAATTTACCGAAAAATTAATATACTATGTTTTTTTTTTCAAATCAATAAAGTTTTGCACTATCTGTGCTGGTAAATTGGTTTCTGCCATTTTTATTTTGATCTGTAACTTGTATGGGTGGTATTTCTGAGTTTCCTGTCTCGTGGCTTAATAGTATACTTACAGTTAGCCTTGTATGTTTATTAACAGTAATCTAGCGATTTAAAATTCACTATAATGTTTTATTTCTATAATGAATTTAGCGTGTACCCACTAATGTTGAGGTTTTGATAATTACGTGCAATTATTTGAATGTTTTAAGTGTTAAGTTTAAATACTTCTAATGCATTAAAAGTGTATGGTCTGTTGTTGTGTGTAATATTGCTGCACACATTCCTGGATATAGCAAAATGTGTCTTTATGTCTCAAAGTGTTTTGAAGTGTACTGTTTTAATCAACATTTTTCCTATTACGCATTTATCAATACAAACTACATCACAACATCACCAGCCGACCACTACAAATTGCATGACCCAGCTGACCCCAATTTCGTATATAATGCAAGTCACAACTTTTTGTCTACTCGCAATATCCGTTTAACCAAGGTTTTGCGACCTTGCGACTGAATTGTCGTGTCGCTAATGCGTCAGATCTGTCGCACGCGATATAATACTCGCAGCCTTATTACATATCTTGCAAAAACAAAGCAAAGGCAATTGACTGCAAAATTTGTGCAATTGTTGCTGTCAAGTTGCTAATTTGTAATATGTTTTCACGATATTCAATAATATTAAACAAGTATAACTTTATACAAAAAAGGAAGAGTCAGATTTTAGACGGGTACAGAAAAAAAATGATACTTTTTATCATTTAGAAATAAAAAAAAAATTGAAGCACAAGGTTTCAGGTTCGAACCCACTACAGGCAAGAACCAAAATGACTTTTTCAAAGTTACATTTGCTTTCTTAATTATTCTAAAACATCATTGACATTCGGTGAAGGAAAACATCGTGAGGAAACCTTGGAATGATTTGAAAAATTCATTAATTTGAAATTAGATAATTGAAAAATTGGAATCGTAAATCGCCAACCCCCAGTGGGCCAGCGTGGTGATCACTGCTCGTTCCTTCTCATCATAAGAAGCGGCCTTAGCCTCTCGACACCTCAGTGGAGCCAGCCTATAAATGGCCGATATTATAAGATGGACATTAAAAATACAGGATTATTTTTATGGAGTGCATAAATTCTACGAGGTAATCAGGTGCATAAAATGATAAAACTGAACATCTTCTCCAAAGAAACATAAGTCAAAATATTAAAATTTAAAATCAACTTTTCATCTAAGTGACAGGACACGTGACTTATGTTTGTATGAAAAGATGATTTTAAATTTTAAGATTTCGACCTATGTTCTTTTGGAAAAGTTGTTCAATTATATGCACCTGATTACCTCGTAGAATATACGCACTCCATAAAAAATAATGCTGTTTAGTAGGTACATGATACCATATTGTGAAAATTCTTTCTGTTTACATTTGCAAGTTTCGTAATACCACTGCCGATAGTCATTACCTAGGTGCTGAAATTTGTATGTAATTTAGGCGACAATTTTCAGTTTTGCGTTAGTTGGTGAGGTGATTTTTTTGTTTTTACTGAAGAACGGTGAGATGTTGGTTGTTACTTATCACTTCTTGTTACGTATTACTATGGAGTCATCAGTCAGAGAGCATTTGGTTTGTAGTCAAAGGACATAAAAAAATTTGAATGAAAATAAGGCATTATTGATAAATTGGTAGTTCTTTTTCGAGTTTCCTGTCCTTAAGGTCCTTTGCCATTAATTAGATAAACGTTCATTAATTTCTAATGTTTTAGAAGTTACTATTATAAAACAGTCTTTTGAAAGATGTATTACGTCATACGTCTTTAGACGATTTGACCACTACCTCTTATAACGTGGATCCGTTCCACACAAACAAGCACTTAGGTTTAACTATTCAAAGGTATTTTTAGAACGATTTGAAAAAAGAGCTAATTTAACGCTTAGATAATTAATAATTATTATAATACCGGCCTATAAACGTCCCACTGCTGGGCACAGGCCACTTCCCATAAAGAGAAGGAATGAGCAGTGATCACCACGCTTGCTCAGTGCGGGTTCGCGGGTTGGCGGTCAAATTCCAATTTTTGGAAATCCAGGTTTCCTCACGATGTTTTCCTTCACCGTTTGTCAATGATGTCTTAGATTAGTCAAGAAAGTACATATAACTTTGAAGAAGTCACATTGTTACTTGCCTGAGTTCGAATCTGCTACCATGTGCTTGCAAATCCGGTCATTGAACCGCTAGGCCAAAACGACACTTATTAGATATAGTAGATAATTATTTATTTATTATTATTGGAACTGTATTATATCAACATATTTAATATTATGATAATCATTTTATTAAGGGCTTCCAAGCAAATAAACAATTTAAGTGTATAAATACACAATACATATACAATTGGAGCAAGAGGTCAATTTTTATGACCTTATGGAGTATTTCAATTATAACCATTATTTCTAACAAACTCTGTAAAAATCTCTTCATCACAACCAAAAAGTTATTTTTTTCTTTATATGAACCAATACCTCACAGAATGACTATAAGCAACACTGCAATTCAATGTATATGCACGTGATTGTAAAATGATTGATGCATCTGATTTCATTTGCCCACGTGAACCGCGGGTCAGGGGACCGTGAGAGGGAGCGGAGCACAACCGACAATGTTCGGCCTTCATTAAAAACCAGCGTAAGTTGAGCTCTATGAATTGTTTGGCTAATTAAAAGTTAATTGATTTTGTGAAGGATGTGATTGAGTGATATTGTCTAAATTTGAGATAAAACTATGTATTCGAAAATAATTATTGTGAATATTGTGTACCTAATATAATTTGTTTGAAAATTGTTAAATGACAAATCTTTTTTAAATTCTTTTAAATCTTTGAGTTTAATATTTTATGTTATAGTTTTATTATTTACTGTTGAGCTAATATTAATGTGAATTGTAAACAAACAATAATTAAAATTATAATTCAAAGTATTTGAATTTCGTACATATTTGAAAAACCTTGTTTTACCTGTCACGGTACAACATATTGGTAACCTTATAAACTTCTTAACACCAATTTATGCTATGTACCTTATGTTATATACCTTCAAATGTTTGGACTAATAAAATATCTTCATCTTTGTGTTACAGCTGTACAAGTAACCATAACTCACATACTGTAGAGGTTTGTAACGTAACACAAAATATTCAGTTCAGAAAACATACTCAAATTTCACTAAAAACTAAAATTAATATCATCATCTTAGGTTATCAGTCTTCAAACGAGTCAAGATCAAAATGAAAAAGTTTAAACAGCTAGTAAACCGATAAAAAGCTTTATAAACTTTAAAACTATAAGCCAATAGAGGTGCCACTGGTGTAATAGGTGTGTGTCAATTATACCATCCTCAAAATAATTTTATCTTAGAACTTAATAATATTTAAAGACGTCATTAAATCTGCAAATATTATTTTTGCAACTAATAAGAGCTTCAAAGTATCAAAAGTATGATTGTAGATAAGACTCAATACCTAGTAAGGCAACATGATTGCAAACTTATAATATTTAATGAACTATTAATATTATCATAAAAATTTATATATTTCGTAAAATCTAATATTTGCATCTCACATGTCTTAGTGTTCAGGATCTATCAGTATTGATATAAGACCGATTTTTTTCATTCATTCAATTACAATTGATAACTTTATTACGAGTACCTACAATAAAAATCAAACAGCTGCTCACACATTTTGCGATACTCCAGTTCCCTATCAACAATCCAGTTATACCCTTCTACAAGGGAACTGGGTCATAACATTAGAAGCACAGCGGAGTTATTATCGGCACAGTTTGTAAGGGGCGTGAGTTCGACGATCATCTGTGCCCTTTCCAAGCGTGGGCCGGACGAGGTGCATCGCTAATACGTGCGCACGAGTCGCGAAAACATGGACAAGGGAGTGACGAGTTTAGGGTACAGCGATGATGACAAAAAAAGCGTCCGTAATGGGTCAGGCGTATGTCACCAAAGAACGATTATGATTAGAATAAACAGCAAAATTAAAAGAGAATTTTGAATAATGATGTTGTTTAGAACAATGTAAACGGAGTGCCTAAAGATCTATTCTAGTAATTTCTATAAAATGTAACTGATTATTCTTTAAGTGGTTAGAAACCTTGGATGCTAAGCTGGAGGTCGTGGGTTCGATTCCCACTTAGGATTTATCAGTTGTCTGGTTGCCATACAACTGATAAATCCTAAGTTTATACTACTAGTATACAGGCTCTGCCTAGTTTGGGAGCAAATGGCCGTGTGCGAGATAGTCCCAAGATATTATTATTACACCCAGACACTGAACAAAATAATTTTTATCAAATTCATCACAGCAACACACAAAGATTTGTCTTGGATGGGAACCGTACCCACTTCCTCCAGTTTAGCAGTCAGCATCACTAACTACTAGATAAATAAGCCAGTCTTAGCCACTATCTATTTCAAAGCAGTTTAGTATTAAAATAGACAACTGTTAAGAAATGACGCATCGCCTACAATTCGTGACTCCTTACCGCTAGATATACGTGAACTTGTAACAAATTCTAAGCAGCCTAGATAGCAACTATACGGGCTAAATTATATGATAACCTCGACGAACCGCGGTAATACGGCGTTATATTTTACTCCATGCCTCGTGAACGACATGCGAACCATCTTGTTGAATCATCTTCGTTTATGAGAACTAAAACTAAATGTTGCTTCGAACCTCGTTACGTCATCCAGCTTGACAACGAAAGGTTTCTTCATTTATCTTTGACTTTTAAGAAGTAGTCACTTCGTCAAAACTTACTTCAAAATAGAAGACTTGTTGTTGCCTGCGGAGCCGAGATACCGAATATGTATAAGAAATGCAGTTAAAACGTTTCTCAGTAATAATGTAACATTCTAATGCTGCTAGAATTTTTGAAATTGGTTCCGTGTTTTTTTTTTTCATTATAAACACTCTTTTTCAAGGTCCTTTCACATTATTTCTAAAGTATTTCAAATATAACAGTGTTTGATACTTTTTGTGTCAAAAATATATTGATGGGAAATAAAGGTATACAAAAGGTATGTAATGAGAAAATAATCTGAATAGTCTATTTCGCAAAACGGAAGCTATGTTACTTTAATAAACGCTTAGACTAGGTCTTAGAAAACTTAATAGAATATGTCAATTTAATTTCACAGTTAGAACCTTTTCACTTCTCTCAACTATTTAAATAAAATCTGTTTCTAGTCATCTCTTTCATAGTCTTCAAATTCTATAGGATACCCCACACAACGCCAGTGCATCAGGACGTAACAAAATGGAGCCTCATAAAATTATCCATGCAGTTTTAGACCTGGTTTTGTACCACATAAATGAGAAAACTAAGTGCACCGAACTAAATTGTTATTTATGACTTACAGTAATGAGTTCAAACTCTAATGGAGGTACGCTTCAGAAAATTAGTTCTTGTCTTGGGGTTTGTATTAAAGGTTCTCGTTATAAAGTTCCGGATACAGGAACAAATTTTAATTTACCTATTATATTTTGAATAAAGTTAACATTTACAATTAATTTGAGCATGTTAAAATGTACTTAAAAAAATTAAAAACATACACTTAATCTAGTGAATATAAAAATCAGTGGCTACTACATTAAAATGCTATACAATGCCACAAACTTATTTGACCTATTATCAACTTATTATTAACTTATCTGGTGGCCAATCTGGAACTAATATTATTTACTAATATTTTTTTAATAAAGTTTACTAGCAATGTGCGTCGCACATTACTAGTAATCTCATTAACCCCTCGTGCTAAGCTAATATGCTTGTGTTACGAGTGGGTTCACGTCGGTAGTGTAATGGGTGGGATTCGAACCCGCAACCACATGATCACAAGTCCGACGCCCTAACCATTAGGCTACCGCCGCTTCCTTCACAATTCATTCGCAATTTCATTTTGTATAGCAATCTTGGACGAAGGCAGTATTTATACCCTAAATATCGCCAAAATTCTATCGAGGTGAAACACTTAATACAACAATAGCGACGCCGTCACCAAGACTATAAGTACAAGACCTATAAGTTTGTGGCACTTTACTGGGTTTTTACCAACTCCATAACACTGAAAGTGTAACTACTAGATCATTAACATAATCATAATCTTCAGCACTGTATACCCCACTGCTGGGCATGGGATTCCCTTTGCAATCATCCATTTCATTCCTGCCATCTTTATACGTCATCCGCAAATTTCATTCTTCGTCTTCCGGAATTTCGCCGGCCAAAAGATGATTGATGGACATTCCGCTCGTCTTTTTCTAGAAACTTTTTTGCTTATTTCTAGAAAGGGTCAAACTTTTTTGGTTTATATGTCTCAATATTTTCTTAATCGTAACAAAAGCTTAAGTTTTTTATCTTACTATTGACTCATGTAAAAATATCTACCAGTTAAAGTTTCATCACTCTTTGAAAAGCTTCAAGCTCATGACTTACACCACCAGACAAACAAACCAACAAACAAAACGACAAAGCGTGTAGTGAGAGACGGGTGTGCACTGAATGGAACATCGCCCATTCACCGGGAATCGAACCCTGATACCATCCATACAGGGAGCGGGGACACGCTTCGCGCTATGTGCGAGAATTGTCGAAGACTTCTTAGTTTTATTTCTGGATTTATTTTAAAGCTAGGATACTTTTTGAGAAATATTGATTTTATTTTTCTAAGAAATAGAAAAGAGCGTACATTTAATGTTCTGTGAAATCAAATGTAATAAAGTTCAATTAAAAGCGTTGTTCGAACAAGAGCAAAAGCCATTGCTCTTTCAAAAGCCATTTAAAAGTTGTTTCTTATACAGACAATTTAGTACCGCGTTTGATCTACGCGAGTTTCAGAAATATGTAGCGAATTTTATTTAATTTTTACTGTTTATAACCATTGTGCAATTTTTGCTTGCATATTCTCAAACACTTTTGTTTTACTTTTAAATTGAAACACCACTAATTCAAAAACTCTTCATGAAGCAATATTATGATTATTAAAATATTGCTTCATGAAAAGTTTAGAGCTCTTTTTTAGAAACGATCAAATATATATTATCTACTTTGTACAAAATATGTTTTAGATTTCAAACATGTTCTAACAATGCTAGTTACACACATAGGACCAAACACGACGCTTATAAATAGCTTTAATATCTGCACAAGACTAGTCGTAATGGCGGCGATACGTTGCGGATCTTCCGATAACACCCACCGAGATAGAACAGACTCTCTCGATTAAATGCCAACAATATGTCTTGGAAAAAATCTCGTGATAAATTTGGTTTGATTGCAAGAGTATTGTGTTGTTCGTGATATATGATAAGATGCTGTAAATTGACAGTATTATCTATTCTAGTATCATGCAGAACGTTTATATGTAGTAGGTACCTACAAAAATATTCGGGTTAGTTGTTTAATATTGCTCTTCTTGTGCCTAGCCTTTTCCCAAAATATGTTGTAGGTTTCCAGTCTTACCGTAAACTGAATACCGAATTTTACATGGAGCGACTTTACAAATGGTCACCCACCCACGAACCAACCGCGGCGAGCGCGGCTTAACCTTTATTATCGGTCAAACCGTACGGCTTACACTTAGTTGTTTAATTGCTAAAGTGTGGAATATCGACCAGGCTGCCCAGTGTAACTGTGATGTTAAATAAAAAAGTTTGAGTATTTATCTAGTCTGTAGGGGGTTAGTAAGGAGGAAATCTTATTATGGTTTATAAGAGCTATTGAGGCACACACAGACGAAAAATTAAAACATTATTTCTGACTTCGGATTAATTCAAGACTTAATCCTAGCATCTCAGACTCCCGTGTGAGCAATAAAATCTTTATTCTCTTGAGGTATATAAAAAATTACATCAATGAAATTTTTTTAACGAAAGAAACATCAATAATATTCTAAGAACTTCGATACTTCGGTTGGTAGTGTATTCAACTCGGGTAGCGCCATACTCGCCGTGGCGCCTGCGCATTGTACACTTAGGATAAAAGGACCAGAAATCCTTTTAGGGCGAAAGGAATCAACACAAAGCTACCAGTAGCCCGTACAGACGAGATGGAATACCAATATAGGAGGTGTCGGGAACTGGTGAGATTATAAAGCAGATCGATTGATCATGGTCTCGTATAGACAATTATTGTTTATTTTAATAAGACGGTTTTAAGATAGATTGCTAGCGATGTTAGGCTACTTTATGGAATACAGTGATTAGGTAAAGTTATGACAGGTTGCTAAAAAGGTAAATACATGAGTTCGCGTTAATTCCCGAGATGTAATTTATTTACAATCATGCAACGCGATAGTATAAAAGTTAGTGCTGAAAAGCTCTTGCGATGTATGTATCACTATTTGAAACCCGAGCTGTAGTTTTGGAAGGATGGTACGAGACCCATCACATACAATATAAACAACCCGTTACCGTTAAATCGAGCGTGAGATACAAAAAACTAAAAACCAAAGCTTCCCGTTTATTTAAAATAGCTGAGGAGCATAATAAATTATCGGGATCGGATGCGGACTTGGGGTATTAAAACATTCATGAGTTATAACGCTTTAGTAGTGGAATGTCGCACGATTGTTGGCGCGGACCGTGTTATCGTTGCGCCGGCGCACGACAACCGCTGAAGGATGGTTGGAAAGCAGCGGTTCAGAAGCGCGGTTGAAACGCTGGGATTGAAGAAGTTGATTGGTTGTTGTAATATAAAGATGGTCCTTCTGTACGCGCAAGTAACAGATTTAAACTTGACTTTACTATAACAAAGGAATAGTTTTTACCAAACCAATTTTAACTCTTACTTGCAATGTGGGTCGCACTTTACTATTATGCTTGTTAACTCTTCGTGCTTAGCTAAATACTTATGTTACGAGTGGGTCACGTCAGTAGTGCGATGGGTGAGATTCGAATCCGCGATCACATGATCGCAAGTCCGATGCCCTAGCGAGTAGGCTACCGCCGCTTCTGTGTTTAATTCTGCAGGTAATATGCGGTATGCTGTAGTACATCAAAAAAAGAAAGTAGAAGGTATAGTTAGAAGTAGGTTTTGTGTATAGGCTAGGTAGATTTTGATCAATGGCTTATAATAATATGTGCAAAAATTCATCGTTCAGATTTATCGTCAGCTGCTTGCTTTTTAAAACCCTTAAAGACATCAGAAGAAGATACACAATATGCTACTGTATACTTTCCAAAAAAAGGTACAAGAGTACGTATAACGAAAGAGCGTTCAAAATCTTAGCGTGTAACAATCCTTAAGGTAACGTTGACAGAGCGTCGTTCAAATATTGAATTGGAATTACGATGGGACCTCAAGGGGCGTTTGAAAACTGCTCAGAACTAGGCAAGGTGCACAATGAGCAACTTAATCTAACTACGGTGCTTCTCTCATGGGTCCATTAAAACAAAATGTGGTCTCATACATCTTATTTTTTTTACATCCATACCAATATTATAAAGCTGAAGAGTTTGTTTGTTTGAACGCGCTAATCTCAGGAACTACTGGTCCGATTTGAATAATTATTTCACTGTTAGATAGCCCACTTATTGAGGAAGGCTATAGGTTAATTTGCAGTTAGGAATCCAAAGATTAAATTATCTAAAATAAACTTTGGCTATATAAGAAGTAGAGTCTCATGCAATTATTTTCGGAAAGATTAGAAATCTATTTAAGACTGCTCCTAATAAAATGTTATTGTAAATATCATTTCTAATAAAGTAATATCAAATCATGGAAACATTAATATGAACGATAGATCACCCTTTGACGGATACTCACTATTCAACGACAATTTAAATGTGAAGTTTTCTAAACTCGCCTTAAGGCTGTCGTGATGGGACCTTCTTAAAGTTCACGACGTCTTATTAAGGCTATATTGTTATTATATTGAAAAATTTCATAATATTAGTAGCGTTGTCAACTGCACTTCAGTTGGTGTCTAAGGCCCGCTTGATTGGCTCCATTTCACGATTCCCATGTTAACTGAATTATTTATTGAGTCTCATGGTGCTTAGTTTTGTGGGATTATAGTGTGCTGTTTTACTGTGAAATTGAAATTTATTTGAACATGTGACACAATTAGGTGCTTCAGAAATTATTAGATAGATAGGGTAGTATGGGCTCGTGGCTAATTGTAAACCATACGGTTGGACCGATAATAGAGGCTAAGCCGCACTCGCCGCGGTATGTCCGTGGATGGGAAGCCATTTGAAAAATACGGTATTCAGCTAAATCCATTAAGACTGAAAGCCGACCCCAACAAATCTTGGGAAAAGACTAGGCAGACGATGACGTAAAATACCACAAAATTCATACATTTCATTATAAATAAAATTTTAACGAACACAGACATCAGATTTAAGATTGTTTTACCTTTTTTATTGTTCTGAGGCTTAAAAGTGACTTTTACATTTAGAAAATAAACTAGATCCCAGGAAACAGAACCAAGAAACACCAAATAATAAAATCGTCCCTAAACCAACAATTTCTGAACCTGCTTTCGTTCAAGATTTCCTCCATCAAATCCAACGGTTTTCCGAGTTCAAAATATCTTAGATCAATATCACCATCACTTAATTGATTGGCAACACCGTATTCATTAAAATAATCAAATACACCCCCATTTAACATAAGCACCCATCGATTCACGGTTGTGAAGATAACGCTGCTATAACCATTTATTAAATAGTTAAATTAAAAACGGGTAGCAATGCAACGAATCGAAATGTCAACTCGGTCGCTATGCTCTCATTATATCGATAAGTGTGTGTTAATAAAAACGATTTTATGTGCAAGCAGACGCACAAATCGAGTAGATATCGGATATCTGCAGTTTGCTAACGCATTAGTATTGCATTTTAACTTATTATTTTTTACTGGAGACTGTGGTGGGTACTGTAAATTAATTCTGCGAACTTGTCGGAGCAAAACGCTTACAGCGCCACAAACTAGTCTGACTGGGTGGCCAAATCTGGAACTAATATTATTCCTCAATATTTTGTTTATAATAATATGGCTTAAATATAAAATAATCGGAAATTAAGGTTTTATTTACGTCTTGTATACTTGCCGAGGAAATTATTTTTTCCCAAAAACCACGATAATTCAATTCAAACGAAAAATTTGATTCAACAACAACGACGTCACCAGGTCAGATCAATTTCAATCAACTCAGCCTATTGCGGTCCACTGTTCGACTAAGGCCGTTCCCAAGTTGAGCCTTACTCGTTACACTTGGTCCTCCACGTTCCTGGATACGGAAGGAGTCCGACCCAGCTACCTTTTTCAGGTCATCAGTCCATCTGGCTGGAGGCCGGATAAGTTTGTGGCACTTTAATTAAATAAAGACGAAATAAAATTAAATATAAGTGTAAATGACATGAGAGAAAAGGTTGATTGAAGGACAATTATAAGTCTGATTGATTCAAAATCTGACAAAGCTTATATGTTTAGTTTAGTTAATTTTATGTCCGAGAGTTCTGGACCGAGTCAGGCAAAAATCTCAGATCAAGAACTCACAAAAATGCTTGCTATCCAAGATGGCCGTGTATCACAAATACAGGTGGTTGATTATCTACTGAGTTAACACTGGCACCATTTTCTATATGCGTTAAAAACCCTATCTTATCCCTCGAAAACCCTAACTATTGAGCAATAAGGATCAATTTTGAATGACTCTTAACACCACACATGGATTTACAACCTGGTATTTATTATAGGAGTCGTATTTTTCATACATGGTAATTACGCAATGGCGTTTGGTATCGCATATTGGTATTTAAATGGCTATCATTATAGTTAATTAGTGAGACAATTTTCGTACACGATAATATTAATTTCAAAGTTATTTTATTTTCAGACATATTTTTATAGATACTGCACCATTAAGGTTCTATTTTAAATATATGTTTCAACGTTATAAAATAAATGCTAATGTATATTTATAAATGAGAGAATCAAATAAAATATAAATTATTGAAGAAGATGGCTCACTGAGTAATATTGAACTCAGAATGGTGACTACTGTTTGAAAGGTTTACTCGAAGGCTCGAAAGCTTTCCTTTTAATTAATAGACGTAATATTTTAGTTGTGTTAAATAGTGTTACATAATTTATCTGTCATTTTTTTAGGTTATATTTTATACCTAGTTACAAACTTAACTAGGTATAATACACACATAAAACTAAAATATACTATACTGCAAACAAAACGAAATTTTAATTAAACGCCATACCTTGAAAGAAAAACAGTTAATTAAGTAATTGGAATATCCAAACTTGATAACGATAACAAGATTTCTCATAGAGTCTTCAAGTTTCCGGTTCAAAGGACGAAACTTAAAACCATGAAACCTTTGTTCCGCGCCCCGAAAAAAAGACCAAAACCAAAATGTTCCCAGCCAATGGCCAGTCTATTTATCTGTAACAAGCAAATAATTGCAGCTGTCGACACAATAGTTTCGATGACATCAAATTATAAACTCATCAAGTATTAGTTGATGGTGTGAAAAGTTAAAACTGCCGGAAAGAGTTCACTAACGGGTTACACTTCCTCAGTTGACACCTGGTTGGTTAGGGGTCCGTGGGTCAGATGGAACCATCACCTTGTTGGTACCCTCTTCAATTAAGGACTATAATTATTGTGATTTTAAAAGATCCTGGGAATGAGCTTTGTTAGGAGATAGCAAATTTATGATCACGCAATACATTACTGAAAATTAATAACTGTGTCTTATAAGGCAACAATCAATAAAATTTTGCTTTGGATTTAAAATTGATACTGGTTGCTATTATTTTCAAAGAAGAACGAACGGAAGAAGAGCGACGAATCGGTATCTCTTGCCTTTGAAAGGCTGTACATGATACATGATCTTCATCCAGTAAAGTTTACGAAACTGGCAGATTGCATGTCGAGCTAATGACACCTGTCACAATACAAATTACGATTTTATAAATAAAACTGACTCCAAGAAACCGTTGCTTATGCTTGACTAAACTATATAAAAAACAACAGTCATTAGAATCGTCACGGGAAAGATCACACCTTAAGCACCAATCTTATGTCAAAGTTAACAATTGAAATGCTTATGTTCTAGTTTGTTGAAAAACTGTAGTTAATCGTAACACATTTAGATTGATACCCATTTTTTACTTAAACCTATTCTTTGGCACTTTAGATTATTATAAAAAAAACGGAATTTCTTGTCGGGTCTTCAATGATAAATTATGGGACCTTACAACTAGAGACACTTAACATTTCGAAAGTACCTGAAAAAGTCTTTTTTAATTAAAAATATTATTATTTAAATCAAATATAATTTTGAAGAAAAAACAAATATGTATGTAAACTTTACTGAATAAAGTTTGTGTAGGTTTTTTTCGCCAAATTATACTAGAAACTTGACATTCTATACCTTATCTTCTTTCTTTAAGATATCAAAAATAGTGGTCCCATAATTACTAACAGTTAAAAAATCGATTGTTGTTGGTCTTTAAATTTATACACCTACAGATCTATAAGGACCAACGACAAAAGCTATAAAATACTCCACCAACCAACAATTCAAAATACAAAAAAAACCTTATGAATGGAAAATAATTAAATAATATTTTACAGGTTGTTCATTGAGGCACCGGATATTGTCCGGGGTTCCCATGACAATAGTATCGGTCCTGCAATGGGAGCTGGCGAGTCGTGCGAGATGTGCTAACGTGAGCGTATCACTGCCCACGCAATACTACACGACGGTATTGTGAGGATGCGACCGTGATTTTGGCGAAATTTAACGCTATTGGTGATGGGAAGGGAATATGGTTATTGTAAGGTAAAATTAACAGTTTTCTATAAATGTTGTTCTGAAAAGGCTGGTAGGAAAATTATATTTCAAAAAATTTTACTTTTTCATATTGGAAAATACTTTAATATTTAAGTTAAATAATTTGGTTACTTACTCATAAAGTTAATGAATATCTACGGTAGAAGGCAGGATTAGGCGTATGAAGTTAAGATATAGCAGATTTTGTAATAATTTTAAGTAATGTTATCTCAGGAAGACTTAAAGATATGAAGTAATGAAAACAAGCATGAAATCTTAAGCTAGTGCTAAAATATTTCCGCTTGTAAACTGTATATCTGTTATTAAATATTTTAGGTTATATCCATGATAACCTTACCATTCGCGTATTCCGTGAGTCTGGATAGAGATCTATCTGAGCCCGTTTGCTCATGCTCGTCTCGCGAACATTTTATTACAATTCACATTAGCTATTATGTGAGATTACCTACTATTTATGTACAAGAATAAATAAATGAGTACTTAAGTATTTATCATGAATGGATCATACGCTTACAAGGTTATGCATGTAAGTTTAATGTGTTACTTTATATAATTATATTTTAAGTGTTTTTCTAAGATGATGGTAGTGCTTAAGGAATGTGAGCTTTTGACGTCATTTGTATCATTATAATTATATGTGGTTCATGATCTCAATTGTAAGTTCTAGGATGTTTCTTTTGAGTCATACTTAGGCGTATGAGGTTAAGTTATAGAGATACTGTTATAATTTATACAAAATGAAGTTTTCCCAAGAATACTTAACAATATGATGTAATGAAATAGCAGGCATTCTGAGATATGGTTTTATCTGAATCAATTATTTCCTTTGATCTGATTTTATTTTGTTTTAATCTTAAACAAAAGTAATTCTGAGTTTTAACTGAATTTTAATATTCTTTACTTCGAGAGACAACTTTCAATCAATAAAACTTATTTGAATAATCTCTGTACGTTGAAAAAAAACATTAAAGTCAATAAAAAAACATTAGAATCAATTTAAAAGATCGAAGCTACAGACAAATTCCCCAATTATTCTACATCACAATAAAATATACCATCTGTGACCACAATCAAACAAAGGCTTATTTTATTTCGATCTCTCAACACATTGACACATCTATTATTCTTGACAATCAACTTATTTTTCTAAATCAGAGATATGCATAAAACCAGTATCAAATGAACTCCATTGCCTAACTCAAACTCAATATGTGGTCAAAGGAAGGAGGTGTGGTGGGTCAAAGTAAAATGGTTAAGATGCATTTTCGATGTCCCAAATCATAGTTTCAAATTGCTTGCTATTAAGTTTGATAAGCGATAATTTTAATGGATCGTGCTCTATCGGTCGGTGTGAACTACGGTCTTTTATATTTATTTTTGTGACAGATAAGTTTGTGAGAAATTCTTTATAATTTGGGTTTAATGTTATAGAGCAGAGAATTCTTAGAGTCTGTAGATAATTTTTGATTTTTGCTTCAACATAGTACAATAGTTTTATCTAGACTACTTCACACACTCTTAGGCATATGTATTTGTCAACTGATTGAAACTTGCTAAAAGAGAAAAATAAACAACATTTAAATTGTAAGCTCGTAATTATTTCTATTGGTTTTTTTAAGTTTACCCGCCAGAAAAAGGATATGTGGCGCAAAATAATATATTATTTGCATTAAATTTTGTATATAAGATGCTACAATAATTTCTTTTTTTAATAAGGTCTACCGTAGTTAGCCTGAGCGCAGGCTTTGGCTGCTTCCCCGGACTTTTGGTGAAACATTAAGCGCCTCCATTCAGAGCTATAGAAAACTAATTACGTTAGCAACGTTCACCAAGGCACCCCTTGCAGGTTTCGGACCACGAATAAGTGCCTAATCTTAAATCTTAATAAAGCAAAACAGCAAGAGAGGGCTGGGTCTAAATTTGTCTTATTTAGGGACTTATTGTTATTGCCAGATTAGCCGGATTCGGCCTGTTTGATTTAGGGTTGAAGGGACAATCATTTCTCATGTTAAGCTAGAGAAGTGTAGCATGAAAAACCACTGAGTAGATACATTAAAATTATAGCTTTCAGTTGACATGGTATCTTAATGTAAATGCGCAGGCACATGGCAAGCAACTTTTATTGCAGACTGATCATATTTTACCAAAAAGCAGTCCTTTCGGTAGGAGTCAATCCCAGTACTAGTGCCTATGCTAGCTCAATGCAGAAGTGGTTGGATAATGAAGAGCGAGCGAGGAAGAAGTCTTAGAATAATTCATGAGCAATAAATAAACAACAGTAAACGACAAACGTAGACAAACGATAAACGTAATGATGCTAACTTAACAACAGAACCACCATCTCGACATAACTCATCAAATTAATTCAAGTACAAGCTTCGCTCCCCAACAATTACGTAAACCTATGATATTTATCACACGCAAATGTCTCCCACAGTAGATGCGCATTAGTGGAATACCTCGTACTACAGCTCACGATCTGATCGCGGCCAAGTTTAGCGTAATCAAACACTCGGTTTTCTGGCAGACGTATTCTGGAACGATGCTGACATTTATCTGCAAACACATTTAAAACTTCGGGGCGTCTTTACGTAAAATACATAAGGATGAAGCTGTATAAAGATAGAAAGTGATAACTGACTTGAAAAAATAAAAGTCATGGTCCTTTGGTACGAGTGATTTGGTCGAAAAACGGACCAGAATTATTTTTACGTGTCTGTACAAAATTTTGAATATATAAACTGGATATTTTTGAAGCGACGTGTTTAATTTCGAATAACGAATATTTAATTATTGTCAGAATAATGCGTAGACTAGATAAAGCACAGTTCGCGTCGCGCCCACACCCACGCTCCGAGATTCATTGCTACCTTAATATTTGGTTACACTTTGAGTATTGTTATTTGTGTCATCGCTTTGTGTTAAAGGGCAAGGAGTTCTAAGTTGTAATTATGGTATGTGAACACCCGGATGTAATTGGGTTTCCCACAATTGTATGTAATTTGGTTTGGTGGAGTTGGTGCCCGTGGCAAATGTACTAAAGAACACTCTTGAATCGTAAATTTACAGAAGATATGGGCAAGGCGTGTCCACCACCAGAGGCCTTGAAAATGAATTATCTTTCAATAAGATAATGCCTAAAGTCGGGTTTCTATTAAAATATTTTGATAACCAGGGCACCACCACCTGCGGAAGATTGTTCCTTGAAGCAGTGGATACCACAAAACTAAAAAACAAAACGCCGAAAAATAATACTTCTCTATAGTACTACAGTAGTAAATCCAAATATTATTACAGACGGAATGATACTAATAAATATTCCCACACCTCAATTGGCTGCAACAAATAATAGCTAATATAATGTGGTACCAGTCATGCTGTCGTGGGCGAACTTAACCGAATGTACTATGTGGTTCACGGTTAATATTATTACTTATGAATCATGGTTTCTCTGTTTTCAAAGGATCAGATAAGATGGATCAATTGTTGTTATTATTATACCAGTATAGTAAGGAAGGTATTACGAATATTTTTCTGGAAATTTACATTATGCTGTTTTTAATTTAATTTCTTAAAGGATGCTTCCAATTTATATGATATATATTTTATATAAACGTTCTAAACACCGTTATAATATGATTGTTACACCAATTACTAACTACTAAGTTGCTTTTTATCCTAAGGTTAAAAACTATTGGCCAATTGCATTAATACTTAGAGTATGTGTTAATGAGTATGAGTAACCTATGCAGTTTCATGCCAGTTCTTCTCTATAGGAATTACATTTTGGAACGGCGCAACTAGCGTCATTTTACGTTTCGAAAGTGCCTGGAAAGGCCTACTTGAAATAAAAATATTTTGATTTTGATTTTGAATTTGAGTAATGCACCTATGCAGGACTCAGAAGCGAACTGTAAGGAAGAACAGCGACGATCACAATAGATCGACATCGGTTGCAGTGATACTGGAACCGAAACACAACAAAAAAAAATGAGTAATGTATGAAATCATCACAGCTTTCTTTTTACGATCTGCATTTGTTTAGACTAAAAAATGCAAGTAAACCATTCCAAACCATCTAGATTTTTATGCACAAACCAACACAACACTCGTAGTATTAATTCGTGATCTATGCGTTACAATGAGTCATGCACTTCGATCTCACGGTGCTCACGTCGACATGACATAATAATAGTAATGTTGCTTATCAAATATGATTGATTTTCTGTTGGATTTAAGGTTCTTCTTTAAGGTTATAGAGCGTGATGATTTAATTGTATTGTCACGTTTCTTGTTCAGTTTAGAAGGGATTGCGGTTTGATTGGATCAGCTGGTCTTGAAATCTGAATGCAGTACTTAATTTTTTATAATATTTTATGTATGATTATTTAGTTGCAAGAAGTCAAAGTAAATTTCTGAGCTATATTTCTTATATGTTAACCTTTTTTTATTATTGTCATCAGGATTTTCAGAGGAGGCCGATAGATTATGTAGAAAATATGCCATAAAATAATACATTTGTATTAAAACTGATAGCGAAAATACGTCAAAGAGATGTGGCTAAGCGTATGTTGTACGGTTTGGCAGATAATAAAGGTTAAGCTATGCTCGCTGCGGTTGGACGGTGGATGGGTGACCATTTGTAAAACATACCGAGATACCCCTTAGTGCCTCGAAAAACACGTTTAGCCGTTGGACCCGACTATATATATCGGTACGGTGATCATTGACCGACGTTAAGTCATTACAATTCTTACAACCACGTCTTACTATGGAATACTGTATTACGAGAATGCGTCAAAATAATAAAATGTTTGAAGTAGCACTAGTCGAATTACACGTTTTGTCGAGAAATTAAAAAATCGACAGGCTTATGATTAGCAATGCTATATATCTATATCTATATGCTAGTTATCTGGCACATTCGAATAGCATTACAATATCGGTTTCTTCTGGTAATAGAGATGTCAGTTATGAATGAAAAGAACTCCGAGTAATGTATTAATCAAATCCGCATTGTTTGTAAATTGTTCTCATAATATTACTGATTAGTTAGATTAAAAGGAATTTTAAGCTCGTACAATATTGATTTTAATACTCTTTTTTGAAGCGGCGGTACTCAAATGGCTAGGGCATCGGACTCGTGATCTTGTAGTCTCGGGTTCGAATCCCACCGACACGAACCCACTCGTAACACAAGCATTTAGCTTACCACGAGGGATAACAAGTATACTTACTAGTAATGTGCGGCCCACAATGCATGTTAGCTTTAAAAAAAAAACCATATAATACAATATTAAAAATACTATTCCAGTCCTTATTTAACAGTAATAATATTTGCACTTTAGTGTTAGACCGAAGTTTGTTACCTAGACTGAAAAGCTATTGGTATGATTTCGGAAGTTACCAATTCTATACTTCATTTATAGAAAACTGCGTAAAAGTAACACATACTCTTTCACTTGTTCCTGATCTCTTAATAACCCGTCTTTACAACACTAGAACAAACTTGCGCAATAATAACCAGCCAAATAAAAAAGAAATCACAACAAGGCCGTCGCAAAAACAATGCACAAATCAAAAGTGCCGCCCACTTGCACTCATTAGTACAAAATGGTTCAGCCTTGATTTTCCATATGCGAGGCTTTTGTGCGATCGGAAAGTAATTACCGACTGTAAGGCCCACACTTGACGTACACACCTACGTTTATCAAAAGCTTAACTTGATGTTTAAGCATCTTTTGAGTGCTCCTTATAATGTGGGGTTGAAAGGTTCTTAACATTCGATGGAGGCGATTCGCTACAGGCTCATAAACATAGCTTGTAGCGAAAATCGTGCAGCGTGTTGTTGGCAATTCTAGAGCGATCACTGCCACCGGCTGACAGTCAAATGTTTAATAGTAGGTACAAGTTAATTGGAGAGGAAAATTTAAACTATTTGTGGCTTTATAAAGGTAACGAAACTTCTATATGAAAATCAATTAATTTACAGTTCCAACAAGTTTTTTTTTTCAAGAATATAAAAAAAATCTTCTCATGGGTTTTGTGCCTCATGTTTACCCATGAAATCGGTATAGGAACACAGCAGCATTCAACAGAAGTATTTTTTATGAAATTTTAGCTAAAACAATCGTTATCGTAAGCGTAAATCGAAAGAGCACCTTCTAACCCCACAAAAATCATGCTCTTGCGCACTGACAAGCGCATCCGACAAGCATTTTGTTATTGGATTAAACTATAACAACATTTAAGTTGCAACTCATTTCAATATAAAAACTCTTATAACTAAAACAATAAGAATCGTTTTCCGTTTTGTAGGATCCTTTTCTAATTATGTTTGTAACTATAACAAAATTAATTTTGCAACTCATTTTATAATTTTCGCTCTTATGTTTTACCAAATAAGATTAAAGTTAGATTTTCTTGGCTTCGTTTCTAATTATGTTTAAAAGTGTTCTAGGTACAATAGAAATAATTAATCTCGAGTTAAGCGAAGGTCGTGTCTTTATAATCGTTTAATTGGTACAGATGCTTATGAATTGGGGTTTTGATAGCGGAAGAGTGGGCGGTGTTAAGAAACTTGATGGATCGAGATGAAAAGGCTGTTGAGTTGCAGACTTGAAAATACAGTTACAGAGTTATTTTTCTTTACAAAAAACAAAAACAGAATTTCAAAGGCGAAAAATGCCAAGTGGCATTAAGTCCACCTTGTGTACCATTTTGTACATAAAGTTTTAAATAAATAAATAAATAAATTCTCACTCAAAAATTGTATACTAAACATGTGTCTAGAACATCATCATATCCAATTACAAAAAAAACAGCACCAGCCAGTGACGTAATTTAAAAAAAAAGTTCTTGTAGGTACTCGATTTTCAAAAATTAACCAACGGAACTATTTGCTCCTGTCATATTAACGTATAATAAATAATTATCATTTTTTTTTTGTAATTGGATGATGTTGAGCTTACCTTTCACGTCACATAATAAATTTCAGTTAAGCGTTAATCTTTTTTGGCTGTACAACAAAGCAAAGAAATATCATAAATATAATAAAGACATATCATAGAAGGCTCTAGACACGAAAGAAGTAGCAAAATAATATATTTATGGAAATCATATTCTTATAACAAAAGGTAATTAAGAAAACTAAAGATTATCTTAAACTTAAGCCAGTGTAAGTCCCATAAATCGATGCACAGTTATTAAAACAACGCAACATCACATAAGGGATTAGTAGGTCGAGTCGACCATAGGTCGCGGGGTCACAGATTCGAATCTCGTGATGGGCGTAATGTGATGTTTATTATACTGTGTTTAGACCTAGGTAATGTTAGGTGGCCTAGCGTTTTCTGAATTATCTATTGAAGTGTTGAAAGTCATTGATCACTTCGGTTGAAATAATGAAAGTAGGTGTTTGAATATGTCTTGCACCTAACATATAAAGTTATTTTCAGAACACATACGCATAAGACAAAAAAAAAACAAAGCTGATATCCTAAGGAGTAAAAGAAAGAAAGAAAAAGAAAAGTATATGACGCCAGACCGCAGTATTGACCAAACTTAACTTACTTAAAATTGAAACTAAACTAAAAATTATATTAGTAAATATAATAAAAAATAAAATATGCAGCTATGCCAGACAGTAACCTAAGGTATGTATGTATATAGTATGTATCCTACTAATATTATATAAATATGAAAGTGTGGATGTTTGGATGTTTGTTACTCAATCACGCAAAAACGGCTGAAAGGATTAGGATGAAATTTGGCATGCATGTAGCCTTTGACATGAAAAGAATATAGGCTACCTTTTATCCCGATTCCTTAAGTAGTTCCCGAAAGACGACCCAATTCTGAAGTCCTCGCAGAAGAGTTTGCGGACAGAAGCTAGTAATAATATACGAGTATATTAGGCATGGAGAAATGAAAACCCAAGAAATTGAAAACAAAATATGACTGAAATAGGAAAGTGTAATATTTTTAATTTAATATTACCTACTCTATCTTTCTTACACGTGTATTGTTCGCAGGGACAGCTAGTTAACAATAAAAGAAGACAAACAAAGGAAGTAATCTCCTAAAACAATTAATAATACTAGGAAACAATGACATATTAAACGTAATGTATTAAAAATAATTTTCCCATTTAACGCACATGTAAATACCCTTATTCGCATCTAAATAATGCCATAGCTCATCGCGATAGGTTTGCGCGTTAATTGCTGCGTTTGCGCAGACGGGACCTGTTATTACTAGGGTCGATGTAAGGGTGGAAGCAAACTGGTGATGGGAAATTTGTGACTATTATATTTAAGATTTTTGGTTTTGGGATAGAATGGGATTGGGGTGAAAAATAAGGGCTTCTGATCTTAATTTGTATGTATTATTATATCGATAGAAGCAAGTAGGTATTATGAAAATACTCAATACATTGACCCCAACACATATGAATGGTTAAGCTTTTGTCTGAATATCCAGGTATTGCTATATCTTTTTTCGTTCCTCCTCACGATGTTTTCCTTCACCGTTTGTCAATGATATCTCAGAGTGATTAAGAAAGTGCATATAACTTTGAAAAAGTCACATTGATACTTGTTTAACGCTTATAATCGGACAAATATTAATTTTTTTACATATTTGAAAACCAAAACTGACAGACATTATTTGTTCGAGAAAGTTATCGGACTTTGGTCGACTCAACCCTTAAAGAGATATTTTTCGTCGCATAAGTCCCGTTACCAATCTGCCGACACCTTTACCCTGACCGCTCTAATAGCTGAGCTCGGCCATTGTGCAGTATAGTTCGCGATATTTTGTAATATATACGTACTGGCCATCTTCAGTAATAAGATACTTAGATTTATTCCCGGTAACATCCACCCGTGCGTTCACCGAGAATTAATGTTTTTGTTCTATGATACTTACAGCTCTAACTGTGTTTTCTAATATATTTTTATTGAGTATTGTTTGGGGAAAAGTTCCATATTTCGAAGGAGTTTTGAAATGTATTACTCTTTTGTAATGTAATATTATGTTTGTTTAGTTAATTGTATTAGTCTGGTGGTGGTATTTTTGCGTCATCTTGTGTGGCCATGTATAGTACAGAAAACATGAAATAGGAATAAAAGAGCTTTGTTTAATGAATTAAAGTCTTTAATTCTTTAGCAAATATAAAATACTATTTCCTTAAGAATTATATTTGAATTACGTTTCTGCCAATAACATCTTTTACCTTAAATTATACAAAGAGCTGATTAAATTAAATAAAAGTTAATTTGCAAGCATTCAGTGTTTTGTTATTCTTCAGTATTTTTCTGAAAGTGGTAGTCGAGATTCATGTATCTCGAAAAGCGTAAACTTGCTACTGTCATCATGTCAGCTTCAAAAGGCTGTAAAGAAAACTTCCCTGAAAAAAAAGGATAATGAAAAGGTTGGACACATCCAGCGTGTCCAGTTAATCCCCTTCGAGGAGCCAAGTATAGTATTGTCTCGCTGTCCAGTCCTAGACATCCTCAATACAAATCTATCTGCCCATAAAACCAAGATCAAAATCTCCCATTCTCTACGTATTGGTACTTGGGCCTACACTTCTACCGTAGCCCAAACACGAACATTTTTACTGAAAACGTGACTTCAGTATTTGTTATATGTAAATTAGCGATTTGTCCAATGGCCGCACGCGAAACTTCTCAGGCTACCTTTGATGTTCAAGTTTTTTAAACCCACGATGCACAAAACTATCAATTTAGTATCCTATCTCAAAGTCATAAGGTCTATTTGAAGTTGAAAGGTAAAGGTATGAAGATACTCAAAGAAGATCAAGAATGCTATAGAGTGATTTCGCAGTGTGACAAACATCATTCATATGTGTCAAAATATGAATAATATTTCTGTTCACATAATATGATTGATTCGATCACTGGTCAGCATTATAATTATCTAAAATAAATGGATTTATTATGTATGTAAAATCCGTTATTCATTACCAAAATAGTCTTAAAAATAAATCATTTTTAAATGTTAAACTATTTCAAAATTATATTCAAATTTCGAATTAATTGCTACCGAATGACAAATTTAAAATAAAACAAATTTAACAGATCTTGTTACCGTTCTATATTTGAAAATGACATAATTTTACCAACGGTTATTATGAAATCAATCAAAATAATACTGGCCACAATCAACTTATGTACGTGATTTATTAAAATTGATAAATCGATATGATTATTTAATCAGACGATTTCTTTGCCTAAATCCGTTTCGAAGTGCCAAAATTGTTAATGAAACTTGGTTTTATGTAACATTAATATTGTTAATTCTAGACTTTAGTTCTTTAATCCTATTTTAGTAACTTGCTAACTGGTTTGTTCATTAATATTTTAATTCTGAGTTTTGCTGCTATTATATTTGAATGCTGAATATAAAATTGAGCTGTTTATGTTGTGCAATTTATTTATTCAAAAACTATTGTTTTTACATTTAGGTGTCATGTTATTTAAGTCCTTAATTTAGCATGATTTCAGCTCTATAGTATATTCCTTGTGAGTTGTTTAAACACCACGCTTAGGTAGACAATACGCACCAAGCAATATGCACTATTGAGAATGCAAACACAACTGCAGCGATGCCCGCAATTAAAAAAATATAAGCACTGCTATGGGTACTCACAGCTCCGCATATATCGTCAAAATTACAAAGCAAATTCAATTTTATTGCAATATAACAAAGTTTATATTTAGGTAGCATAAAATAATACTTGAAGGTTAGTTCATAGGAAAATGTAGTTTATATGTATGGTATACGTTCTGAATTGATGGTAGCTTGGAGACAATATAGCGAAATTTATATTAGCTTCTTAAATTTACAATAATATGTTTTTTTTATGAATATTTTTGTTTCTTTTCCACCAGTAAAGCTCTTTTAGAAGAGACAATCACCATTAAAATAGAGGTTCTAATTTTTAGAAAAGTGAAAACCATAATTATATCAATGATAAGATGATTTTCTTTGCAACTAGATTGTTACTTTTCACTTTGCAACTTCAAAAAAAAAGATGGAAGTTCATACCTCATTATTTTCACTATCCATTCAGATAACTTCGCATAATAATATAATGTTTGTTAAGTATTTAATGAAACTTTTCGCTTTTAGACTATACAGTACAGTGCAGTACCCCTAGTCAAGTGACAATTCCACAAGCGTTAACATTGATGTAATTGCTCAAGTATATAATATTATGAACATGATTAAGACCTCTTTGTATCTCAGTGCAGGACAAAGGCGTCTCTTCCTTCTACTTTTAATACCAACAGGGGCCAGCCCCCCTAGACAAGTGACATTTCTACAAGTATTGACGATGATAGATATCGCTTAGATGATATTAAATGTATGGGTATGACATTTCCTTTCGATAAGTCACGTGACTTAGACTTGTCACTTACATACATTTGAGCGATTCTATCAGAGTTAACGCATGTGGACATGTCATTTGGCTAAGGGCCAGTTCCACCCAAAAATGTCGAGTTTATATTATTATTTCCTCCTTGGTCTGCTGCGACATCTCTTTTTGCGTATCATACCCCAATGTGCTGTTGCTTTTGTTCATAGCAGCTTGTCCGGCGTGCAGCAGAAGTGGCCTGCAGTTTCAACTAACTTTGGGAGCTAACCCGTCATAAGCAATTTGGGTTATGGAATGCAGTATCGAGTTTCTGCGATCGGTAAGATTAACTTCTAGAATACAGCGTTCCATTGCGTGTTGGCAAACCTCGAGAGCGGACTTTTGGCGTTGTGTCAGAGACCAAGTCTGCGCTCTATAGGTGGATGGGGAGAATGCACTGTTCCATGAGTTTTCTCTTAAGTGAGAGTGGTAGAGATCATCATTAGCTCTTCCAGGCATTCTCAATGCGTCTAGAAATTTTTAAATGTATAATAATAAATTTATTGCGTTTAAAATATTTTATTGTGTTTTAAGCGATTTCTATTATCATTACATTGTAAAATATATTCAACATAGAATAGCAGTTAACGAAAATTCTAGTATAAGTCTAAAATAGCTGATAAAATAAATCGATAAAGTCGATTTATATAACGAAACACCTGAGAAAAATGTAAAAATCACATCACATTTTAAATCGCTTCGCCCACGTGCGATATGTAACCGCTATTTAAAATTAATTAATACACGCGAAAAGCTGAATCTTTATTTATGAATTCGTATTTCGAATTTAACACTATAATTAATATAGCAACACTGTATAAATTAATCCGGAAAGAGTTGCCAACAAACAAATTGGTTTGGAATTTAAATTTCGAATGTTTCCTAAAAAGTTTAACATACATGTGTAGTTATTTCTTCTCGTTCGTGACTTGTCAATTTGTGAAAATAAATAATTAAATGTTGGTGGTATATTGCCAGTATTTGAAGTGGCCGGTATTATAATAAAAATAATTATATTGAACCTAATAAAACAACAAATTCATCAATGAAGCGACGAAATAAGCTTTACTCACACAAAGAGATGCTATTAATATTTCCATGTATTAACTTAATTATTATCATAACGGTTATTATTTACTTTTTAAACAACGCATTTTTATTAAAAACAAAAGTAGACAATGCATGCAATGCACAATTATTATATGGTCATCCACCCACCACACCAAAAAATAATATTACACCTTTTTAATAGTACTTAAAAGAATGAACTACAAAAGCCTTGTCAAAAATAAAAAGAAAATACAAATAATACAGTCATCGGGACGCACCCGTAAGGAAAGTTTGTAAATTTAAATATTTGAGCGTGTTCGAAATACGAATCATTATCTGTTTTGCAAAAATAAACTACATCCCAATTAGTAAACAACTTTAAGCTTTAATTTTGTGTTGCTAAAGTTTACTTTAAGTTTTTTATTTATTACACCTGCAATACAGTTGCAGTATACTTTAGGATTTAAGCTATAAGGGTGAGATTCCTGTAATTTGCTACATAATAAGTTTGTTTTTTAATTATAATAACAGGCGCCACTTTTTGCATCGTATAACTGTAACATCAATTGGATTTTTGACGAAATTTCGCTGATTGCTTAATTGTTTACAAACGACTGTTATTTCATACATTTTTGACATGTGAACGGTTTTGTATTTAAGTTCGGAGTACTTTTGATGAGTTCTTGTTAAGTTAAACCCACACATGATTTAAGTAATACAAGTTTTTTTAAAAGTTAATGTATGAACAGTTACTGGTAAAAGTTTGAAATCTTTGAGTATTGCTATTACAGAATTAAAAATTCAAA
This sequence comes from Plusia festucae, assembly GCA_950381575.1. NCBI lineage: Eukaryota > Metazoa > Arthropoda > Insecta > Lepidoptera > Noctuidae > Plusia > Plusia festucae. Next base: position 961,308 of record OX494444.1, on the reverse strand, counting down.
AATACCATTATGTGGTATCAATTATGTTTATTTACGAAATATTGGATTTTTGAGATCAGATAAGAAATTGGTCTGATGCATGGAAATGACATCACATTTCTTTTCCAAAACTCGTCACATGTCATTCCCATACTTTTCTGAACGGTTCGATCAACTTTTTAACCTATGGAGTTTTTTGCCGGTTGTTCTCTTTAGATATGAAGTTGTCCATTTTAGAACCGCGCAACTAGTTATTTTAGGTTTTGAAAGTGCCTGAAAAGGCCTACTTGAAATAAAAATATTTTGTGTTTGATTCTAAGCTTTAAGGATTATAGATGTCACTTGCCCAGGACGGTTTGCTATTGTAAGAAACAAAAGCCTAGTAGGCTTTCCAATTCCACTTATCCATCACTTTCAACACTAAAATTAATTATAATGATACTTCTAAATCAACTCAGTGAAAGCTAACTAATTGTGACCTTTGACCTAAGACCCTCCTATTAATAAGACCTCATTGGCCAGAGTATCAATCGGAAATGATAATTATAGTATCAGATGCACGAATTTAATAATAGAAAAGTTTAAATGACTACCTTTAAGGGTATTAATTTTATTTTCGCTTGTACAAGGAATGGGCGTGGAATCGTGCTTAAACAACACAAATAAAAGTTTTCTTAAGTAGACCACCAAAGTTTTTATGGTAGGCCCACCTCTTTAGTTATGTCCTCATTTGTTAAATTAATCTAAAAGTGACGTCAGAATCACTATTGAAAATATTTGAAATTATTTCTTTTTGGTTTTCTTACAAATATTTGAAATCAGAACCGACTCTGAGCTTTTGTTTTTCAAGGTTATCAAAAAACTACAAGACATTTTGTACACTATGCATAATTTATTTATTAAATAAATAAATAAACTTATACAAGAATATAAACATTTTGTTGTGTACACGTAAGTACTCCGCAGCGATCAACCAAATACTGTCTTAGACTGTTTAAGTAACCATCATATCACTGTTTTCTGTAAATATAAAAAGTTTTATAATGTTAGGCACAATTAAAACTTATAGACATTATCCAAATTGAAATCTTTAATTTACTATCACTGGAAGCAGACTCAACAAAGTTTATGAAAAGTCTCGGCGGTAGAATTCGGATTTTTAGTCAGATTTTTTTAAGTTCACCGCGATTAGGTATTTATTTCGTTCACAATTTAAAAAAAAAAAGGTTGAAGTCGACAATCGATATATTACGCACTAATACGCTTAACACTACACTAATGACGTAAAAGGTACCCAGTACGCAGTGTAAAGGTACACGATTCAGTGGGTATTACAGGACATTAGAGTGCGGTCGTCAGCTGTGAGCGCTCGCTGTCATTATTTATGCTAGCTCTGCGGTTGTTCCGATCGACTCGCTTACGGAGCACTAAAAATGGATACGATGAAATAGGACTTATATTTGTGTGTCGTTTAAGACCTGCAACCTGCAACCTCTCAAGAGTAGATAACTAACATCCTAAGCAACATATTTTTGACGACCTCCGTGGTGGCGTACACACCGGCATACACACCGGTTTTCAAGGTGTCGTCAGCTCTGAGGTCCCGGGTTCGATCCCCGGACGGGTCAATATAGAAAAACACTTTTCTACATTGCCTCGGGTCTGGGTGTTTGTGGTACCTTCGTTGTCTCTGGATTCCATAACACAAGTGCTTTAAGCTACTTACTTTGGATTCGGAGCAATGTATGTGATGTTGTCCACATTTATTTATTTATTTTTCTGACTTTTGATAACTTGTAATTTTTTTTTCATACCAAATTTAGTGCTCTAACATTTGATTTAATAAAAAAAACTAACGCATTATCAAAAATCGTAGAACAAATGTTTGCTTATGATGTTAGTTATCTACTCCTGCTAGATTGTAGGTGCTTTACAAATAACCCTGTAATGTGTAAATTTTCGGTACAAGAAAGAAAACTATTTTTTATTCAACATGAGTTAATATTATTATAATTTTAAATACTTTAAAAATATTTTTAACACTAGAGTATGGTTAATATTAATCTGAAAAGTCGTACCTATACATTTTTAAATATAAGTTGGTTTTGGTTTATTGCAATTATTTGATTGTAATTATAAGTACGTAGGTAAACTCTAAACACATTTAATTTTAAACATATTTAATGTCCATTGCTTAAACGTAGTCATTCTCTATATAAAGTTACATCACCTAATAAATGTACATATTACATTTTTCAAGTTTAATTTAATACACACCTAAAAAATGTCCGGATAAATCCTGATGGATAAAAAACGTCGAAATGAAGGAGAAAAGATAAATAAATAAATGTGGACAACATCACATACATCATCCGATCCTACCATCCAAACATGAAAACTCTTGTGTTATGGAATCAGAGACAACGAAGGTACCTACTATAAACACCCTGACCCGAGACGATGTAGAAAAGTGTTTTCCCATCTGGAGATCGAACCCAGGACCTCAGAGCTCGCGACACCTTGAAAACCGGTGTGCACGTCGAAATATGAAAAAGTTGTTACGACACAGGTTGTTACATTTATAAAGGTACACATCTTGAAACTACCAAGTGAGATCATTCATAGCTCTGTGTACTAAAGTTTTTGTTAGTTCGAACACTATTGGTATTTTCACGCATAAACTTTGCGGCGAAGCGAATGCTTGGTTGGTTTTTGCGACGCAGTACAACGTTCGAGTCCATGTTCGCTTATTGTCAGTTTTTTGAGCAAAAACTTTGCGTTCAAATGAAAAAGTTGAAGGAATTTATGTTTCTAGAGTTCTGTTTTTATGTGTGTTGGGAAGTATATGTGTGTTTTGCAAGGCATAGATTGTTGGGAATGGATAATGCATAAACTTATTTGAAAAGCTAATTGGATATGTTTGCGCTGGTTAAACACTAGAAAGTTACAAGATGTCATGAATTTAGAACAAATAATAACATCGGAAACTGCTATCATCGATAGCCTTCATCAATGTTCTATTATCCTACATAATAAAATAAATTATTTTTCAAGTATTTAAATATCATAACTGGAGCACACAATCCTTATTAAAGAATTTCTAATGTCGAAACTGTATGACAAATAGCCGAGGTTGTCCAAACCAGAGCAGGCATTAGGTTGACCGGTCAATATAAACAACCAATTATCCGGGTTGATTTATAGCAACCAATTATTTATTGTCCGTGCTTATTCGCGTTTTAATTGTTGGGATTGACGCAATATTTTAGGGGGAAAGTACCAATTGTTCGCTCACTGATCTTAAACGGATATTTTCATAAAAAAACAATATTTTATTTATTTTTATTATTTTGCAAACTAATATCACGTTTCCAATAAGCATTAATAGAGTATTGCCCACTACTGTGAAATATAATAATACTGAGTAATTAACATTTATTAGTTTAAAATCATAAGCTGCAAAAACAACTGATTTGGTATTAATTTAATTATGAGGAGAATGCTTTTAATTACACTACGGTCAAAGACATCAATATATTTTAATCTTTCTTGAATTTTAAGGGTCAGCGACGTCTTTCATTCCCTGACTCTAAATAGCTGAATTTTGAATAAAATAATTCAACTAAATAAAAAATCAAACTAAAACAATGATATTTGCAACAGCCAACAACACGCGTCCTCACCTGAGCGTAGACGATATTTTTCTCCATATAACAAGACCACCCGTCGCGACCGACTTATACGATTTGGTTCGTCTTCGACATTACTTTATTTATTTGCCGATAGATCACTGAAACATGATAAATATCCTCACTAATGGTGCCCTCGAAATATTAAATATAATTAACGGAAAAAGAAAATATTAAGATGTTTATTTTAATATTGGATGGCATGCAGCGCTGTTTTATGGGAAGTAACGGCCGTGCCTATCGATACATTATTGTGAAATATGCTCTGTTCACTAATTATATTTGTAACTAACTTTGTAGTATTTCTTTTTGTTAGAATATTAGCAATGCGAAACATTTATATTCCCACGACAAAGGAAATCCTTTTGTAGCGGCCGGAGCTATAGGTACTGTATCTAGTGCCTTAGTCCACTGATGTAACATGTGTATACGTATTGTACTAACTTTTGAATGAGTAAAAATAGAAGAAATAGACATAAATGGAGAATGAGACTGGAAACGTATTTTGTTGTTTATTTATGCGTAATTTACTTCTTCCGGTTCCTAATCCTCTCTTCTGTTTTTATATTGATAGAATAAACAGTTTCTATACATTCCACTATTCTACATTTTATTGACGATTCATAACACTTTTTAATTATAAATTACTAAAATATTGGGTAGCCTATTTTAGAGTAAGCTGCAATTCTAGACCTCGATGGTATTAGGAAACTTACTTCATCCCTGATGTAATTTTACCGAGTGTAGGTAAAATTACATCAGGGATGATTTTAATCCTACAGACTAAATTGAAAAGTGCAAATGCCTTAACTGACGTAAAAACTATCGAAATCTATGTCCTTTTGGCATTTTGACATGTCAATTTAGTCTCAAGGATTAAAAAAACAGATCATATGTTTACAAAAAACAATCTTCTGATTCTGATTCTTCAAACAAAAAATATCATGACCTTATACAATGCATCGTACAGCTGAATCGATATCCTTTAGAGTCGTAGTGTGAATCTAGCTTTACCTGTGTTTATTATTGAAGCGACTCTTGCGCAGAAAAATGACACGCATTATGGTCGAGGGGCATAATGGTTGGTTTAGCGATGGTAACAAATAGTGCTAATTTTATATAATAGTAATATTTATACGCATATCGGAAGCGGCTGAGGTCTGGGGCTAGAGGTCGCTAGGGTATAAGGTACAAGAGAAGACACTGAGCTTTAGTAGGTAACAGTCTTGATATTTTTTTTTCTGAGAATGTAGAAATTGACATAAAACTACTTTAAACGGATTCTATAGCGGTTTATTTTGTATAAACATTTCGACGGCTTTTTAGGTGTCCTGGTAATAATAAGTTGTGAGATAACAAGGTACTCTTTTTTTGTCCAGACCATCTTAGGCAGTGTATACTCTAATAAGACAAGTTCACTGTCCTAAACAACTTTTATCAGATAACGAGAGAGAAACTTTTATCAGAGTACAGTAACCGGCACGTAACTTGGCAATAGTCGTTACGAGTTCATCCCATATTTTAACGTTCTAATGTACATAAAATAAAAAATAAAAAGTTTTTTTTTAAAGATAGCAATGACACAGGCGAGCAACTGTGCTTTTGTTCCACATATAATTATGTAAATACGCTCTCACTACTCCAAAACATTGCCAAGTTACTTGTCGGCAACTATACAATGTGTAAATCATTCTCATTTTTTTTGTCTAACTCTGCTCCATGGTAATCTATTGCACACAACAATAAGCCACTGTTTTGGCTGATATTTTATCTGGTTAAGGCTTTTAGTTTGGAGAACACTTCTCAGACTCATTCTCTATGAAAATATATTTTTAGAGCTCAATCTCTTATAAATCCAAACACACAAGTGCACTCCAACAGAGCATCTAAACGCCAGACTAAACGCACGCTCCCCCATCCTACACACAACCTTAAGTAATGGCCTGTGAAATCTTAAATCAATTTAAAAACAGTTATTATGCCGCTATGCCTGGACCCTTATTGTTTTTAATGGGCCTTTTCGGCCCGGCCTGGTAAGTGCCTGTAATACGTAGTGATAGCACTTGGATTTTGTATGCAGACTAGCGCTAAGCTATTTGAGTTTAAGGCCATAAGGTTACTGTGATGGAAATAACTTGTGTTGTTTATGAATGTAGAGTTATAATAGTATTACATTGTATTCAGTTTCGTGGTGGCCTAGGGGTTCAATGGCCGGATTTTTATGCTCATGATGGCAGGTTCAAACCCAGGAAAGTACAAATGTGACTTTTTCAAAGTTATATGTACTTTCTTAATTATTTTAAGACACCATTGACAAACAGTGAAGGAAAACATTGTAAGGAAATTTGGATTCCAAAAGCTGGAATTTGAATGTTCATTTCTTTTCTATATGAGAAGAGGCCTATGCCCAGCAGTGGGACATTTATTGGCCGATATCATTGTATTAACATTTACATTCTTACATTGAAGGATTGATTGAAGTAATTATTTGTGATTAAATAATGAGTAAGTAATTCCCAACAGAATAATATATTTTCTATTTTGCCTTTTTGTACCAGCTAAATATTTACAACGTGAGGACAAATTTGTAAAGAATTGTGTCTTTGTGCAAATTTAAACTTAAACAAAACGCCTAAAACTGGGCTGCTGTATTTCCTTAAATAAATAAACTTTAATCCTAATTAAATAATAATGACATACATAAAAATTTTATAAAAAAAAATGAATAAAAAAATACTACGCAGACGCAATAAATGATTATGTCATTAATTTTTTTATGAAAGCTTATATTAAATTAGGTTTCGTTCTTATGTTTTGTTTATATTGCCTGCAGTGTCTTTGTATTGATGTCCAACAATCATTCAACGATTAATTTAATTCTCAGTCTAGACATATCGATCACTGGCCGTACCTGTCGATCGTAGTTTATTTCTTCCATATATCATAGTTTTAAATACTAATAAGGTGTTAAAAATAAATTGCAAATGAAAAACTTGTTTTAAATCTGATTAAGAATTATTTATATTTACAATTTGACAGCTGTTGTGAAAGGTTTTTGAAGGTAACGTTTTCGAGTGAATATTTTTGGAGGAGGTCTGTCACAAATAATAAATAACGTATATCTGAAGGTTTAAGATGAGAGAATTAATGCTGTTGTCACATTTCAGTATCTAGATAGTTTTTAATCGGTAAATTTCGTTTTTTAATAATATTCATATTAGTTGACTTGGTATTTAAAAATAACTCAAGAAATAAACCACTGATGTAATCTAATCTACCCCCTTCCACGCGCTAATATATAAAATAATAGGTCTTACAAATACTGACGGGCCTGTTGGTCTAGTGGTTAGTGACCCTGACTGCTAAGCCGGAGGTCGTGGGTTCGATTCCCACTCAGGACAAATCTTTGTAATGAGCACGATCATTTAATTTTGTTCTGTGTCTGGGTGTAATACAAGTATGTTTATCAGTTGCCTGGTTGCCATAGTACAGGCTCTGCTTAGTTTGGGATCAATTGGCCGTGTGTGAAATTGTCCAAGATCATATTGTAATATCTGTAAATTGTTTTTTTATAACGCAGAAAACAAAAGAATTACGCTCAATCTGTTCTCTGCATTCAATATTAAATATGTGATTTCAACAAACCTAATTTCTACGTATCAAATCAAAGCAGTTTATTAGATTGATAAAGCTGTAAAAGTCTATTAAAAAGTTAGTCATATAAATGAAAAGTAATGAGTACAGTCAGTTTTCAATTACAGATCTAATTGAATGGAGTCGATAGGAAAGATGATGGGTATGTAGCAGTGTTAATACATATCGTGCGAACTGGCCGTATCATCTCGACTACTGTGCGATCCTGTGTGTAATCTAATAACGATTAGTTAAGGCGAAGATGCACGACGCTTCATGTTCTGACGGACTGTGGACCTTTGATGCGCAAGCGTAGCTTACATCTGGGCAAACATATCCTTGGCCCACATGATGTAAAACATATCGCCCCCCAAAAGCTACTGCGATACCTAGTGGATGTAGGACTTGGTGGCGAACTGTAAATAACAGCGGCGATCACAATGGATCGATGACGGACGCAGTGATACTGGGGCTGCACAGTCCCAGAATAGCCGCAAAACAAAAGAAAAAAAAAATAAGGCGAAGATACCTATGTAGACAGCAAAGCCTATCTGCTCTGCCATCTATTTTGTAGGAGTAGAAACCTTGTAGTCTTTTTTGTAAGATTTGAACTCATACTTCTCAAATTCTTCAATTAATAAAGGTATATACGACTATACACATATTAAATAAGTAATTGGGAACTTAAATAAAAATAAAGCGCGATAGAATCTGTTTGAAAAGTAGTTTTATTTTAATAATTACCTTGACTTTACCGTATCGACTAAATAGTTATTTAAAATATTTAGTCAGAGTGTTTTAATGTCATATTCGTGGGTTTAAATATTATGGCAAGTATACAACATTACTAAAATATTAGGTTATAATTAATAGATTAGGGATTTGCCAAAACAGGATAAGTGTCTTGTATAAGTCACTAATAATGAAATAAACCTGTTCAAACCACTTCCCCTTAACAAAGATGATTCGAATGAGCCCAGTGCAATGAGTCTAGAACAGAAGCCGGCTCGTACCGGCAGCCTTCAATTATAGCCGCCATTATTAAATAATAAAAAAATAATAATATAATTCAGTTTAGTCAAGTAGACAAATGATTACTTTGTGCGGAATATACCAGGAAACAGTGATGGGGCACGTATCCTAAAGTTATCGATAAATTATTCAATTAAAACTTTGAATGCTTTCGATTTGATTACATTACCTTGATTTTAAGTGCCTAATTAGGAGAATTATATTGCCTATTTCTTGCCTAAAGTTCTCTAGGTAAGAAACAGGCAATTCAATTCTGAATTAAAGTACATACATACTTTTACTGAAGTTCCTAAGTCATCAAATTCAGAATCATTCATGTGTAGTATATAAGTATTACGCGTCATTAAAACCAACTAAGATCATCTTCTCTATGACCGTATATGGAACAAACTGACTTTAGGAAAACATATACCATAGGTTCGTCAAATTGCATCAAGTTTTGTACGTGGTAATGGCTACAGAAGATTAAAGTATTATAGCCACACAATCATAAACTCGATACCAGTATAAATTTCATGAGCACTTGAAAGCACTAATCAACTCTTATGGAGTATTAAACGGAGTCCGTGACATAAAATCTAAATAAACTGAATGTTTACTGCCTACCAATAAATTAAGAAACTTACCGTTTTAGTCATAAAAATATTATAGTTTCTGATTTCAAGGAATCTCGAATGTCATTTAATGATAGCTAGTCCACAATTTAAAATATATCTATTTTAACAATACGATTAATCAGAAGGAATTTTAATTGCTTTTTGTTAATAAGGTGTTTCGAATCATTTTATAAATAAGTTTAGCACCTTACGTTTGGTTTGGTTGGCTTTTCGGGGCTGTTTCCGCACTTAGCCTCTTGATTGGGCCATTGTGCGTGATCCTCTCCGCTTCCAAACTCCAGCCGTTCGAGCTCGTCCCAGAAGGCCAGCAACCTTTTCGGGCTGCTGCAGGTGGTGATTGGAGAATTGTGCCCGTTGTGCGGCCACGCTCCTGCGTTCTACTAGCACGTGCTGTGGCGTTTCTTCGTCTTCCATGCATCCTCTGCATAGAGGGCTGTTTGAGGCACCCGCTGTAAATAAATGCTTGTTAAGGGGACGATGTCCGATTACAGTACCTAAAACTTTCCGAACTTTGTCCCTAGTTAGTCTTGTGAGGATGCGAGCAAACCTCTTAGCACCTTACGTTATTAAGTAATTAATTAGTTTAAAATACGTAAGAGTTATTAAGTTTAATTAAGTAAGTTTCCAAGACCACCTCCGTCGAGTGCTTACGCTATGTTAGGATTTAAAAAAATACATAAAAAAACATTCATAATTATGTCTAAACTGACTAAACTTTCAAAATATACATATTATTTTAAATAAAATAATTAAAAAAAATGAATCATATATATAGACTAAATTTGCACCGAATACATAATAATTATGCAGATTGTCCATGAATAATAATTTTAAAACAGTTTTACTAATATTCTTAATCGTTTTCTAATAAGGATTCCACTGCCCGCTTTGTATAGTTGAAAGTTTGAGTTTTACTAATTTTAAGCGCATGCTAATATTATTTATCGATTTGACAGTTTTATGGATATATAAAATATAACATGTTCCCCTAATACGAATATTATGTACGTAATTTATATACGTCAGCAAATATAATTTTGTGAACTGGTTTTTTGGTTTAGTTTACTTATTTTTCTATGATTAGGTATCACACTAGATAATCGGATTAAACAGATTAATAGAATCGGGTTTTCGTCCGTTAGATGACCTGAACTGTATTAATGTATGTATAAAAAACTGTATATTTATATCTCGATTTATTTACGGTGGTGGTAAAGTGAAGTATAACACCTTAAACAGGGCAGTAATTTCATCCATTTCTTTATGTTTTTCTATTTTGTTGTTTGGTTAGCAAATTTTCAGTCCACCCAAGACCACGATACAAAAAAAATGTCTGTATAAGTAATGTATATAACAGTCGCTTCTTTGAATTCTTTTGATTTTTACTTTTTTTTTGTTCGAATTGAATAATTAAAAAAAACTAGCTCAAACAGTTTTTAGTAAATTTAATATCGATATTAATATGCCATGTCCCATCACTACTCCATTACCCCGGCGCCGTCTGTAATCCTCGGTCGTTTTATTTTCGCAAATCAGTGTTGCGGTCGAGGTTAGATTGTGCGCAAGCGCAGTAGCTGACTTAACCCGACCTTTGTATTGTGCAGAAGTTTTTTAGTATAGAAGTGATTTATGAGTGTTTTTTTAGGTATAATTATAAAGTTTTATTGGAATATATGGCTTATATACAAAAATAAAGATTGCCATATACGCTGCATAGCCGAAATGTCACGATTAAATTTTATTCGAAAGCCCTCTTTTCTAAACTAACGTAAATTTTAATAGCATTGTCCGTCAGTGTTTGTGAAATGTCAACTTAAAATTTTGTAGTAGCACATGTTTTGGTTAGGTTTAAAATACAACATAATTATTTTATCGAAAACAAAAATACTCTAATAATAAACTGCTGACTAATCACTAAGCAGTATTTAAATAGTACAAGAAAAAATCAACCAGAATTTATAAAACACATAGTTATATAAACGAAAAATCTATTTACAAAAATAAGCTTGTCAGTCAAGGTCATTAAGACCAGTAGCGACCATGATTTGACCTCAACATTGTGCAGTTAAAAAAACAAGGCTTATACAGTTCCGCGAGTTTCTCGGAAAAAATAACGACCACACACATTCTGCCGTACTTGGAGGTTTTAATGTTTCGGCGTCTAGGGGCCAACAGACCGATGTCGGCCAACAGATTTTCCACATACTTTGTTAATTAATTTGAGAAAAAGCCTTCCGTGTTTTGTTTCACCTAACTACTTAGTACTAATTAGGGACAAGCACCTTATGTTTAATGAGCATAATGTCGATGAACATAAATTAAAGAACAAAGTCTTCAGAGTCCGAGGGTGAACTTTTTCAGTTAATAATAAAAAACACCTCCTTAAACAGTTTTCCGGTATGCATTTAATTGAAATTAAATAATAGAACAGAATATAAAATTATTTATTTGGCACAACAACATAAACGGAAACAAAAAGAAAATACATATCTTAGATTAACTCTGTCCGACTAGCAATACCAAAAAGTTCGCTAACCCAGCATAATAATATATGCTGAGTGTGGAACACCCAACGCTGGTTTTCAGATGGAACCTCACAGTGACACACGGACGGCAAACAGAAATAAAAAAACATATATTTTATCTAAAATAAAACTTCGATAATAAATAAAATAATATCTAAATTCTTAGTATGTACAAAATACAATAATAAAAAATGAAAAATAAAAATAAAATAAAAGAAAGTACTGGTAAACTAAATAGTCGGCAAACGAAGTGTCGGACCCCCGGTAGGGGTCGGACTGGATGCGGAAGACGGGGACCGGGTGTTGTGGCGCAACTTGGGAGAGGCCTGTGTCCAGCAGTGGACCGCGATAGGCTGAGTTGATTGAAACTAAATAATCGACAGATCACAAAAATGAGCCTCAAATTTACAAAAATCAAGTACTGGGCAAGTTGTGGTTGATCCTCATTCACTTCGGCAATTGACCCGTGAGAAATGTTCAGTTGGATTATAAAAAATAATGACTTACAAAAGTGATTGAAAAGAGAAATTTGCAGAAATAAATCATTTAATATCATTCCGAGCCGGCAATGAGAGAAACTGTATTGAATTCACGTAGTTATTACAAAATGAGGTTTTTTCGTTCACCCTTTTTGTGGCCTAATAATAATTATACTGGAGTCATTAAACCTTTCACTTGTAGTCATTGGGACGTATTTCTTTAAAATTGGTCATAATTAGACTTTACTTATTTTCGATAAATTAATGTACCTTGGGCATAATATTATACGTATATATTTTCGCAGCATAGCATCGTGCTATGCTCTTGCTCCGATCACTGAATAAATATCGTAATTCCGGAAAAATGTCAATAATACCATTTCCCTTTCGATACAAAAATTCAAATATCGCGATTTTCCATTGTGTACCCAAGTAAGGGATACAAAAAGTGATTTTAGTAGAAATAGGTATTTTTGCATTTTTGTTGCAAAAGTGGCTTCTACCACTATTGAAATAAAACTACTTCAACACCATTGCAGGTGTCATGTCAGTCTGCCCGTGACCATGACACCTGCAAAGGTGTTGAAACGTCGGGAACTAAAATCAAAATAAACCGCGATAGAATCCGTTTAAAGTAGTTTTATTTCAATGTCTAATATTAGCGTAAACCTCAGAAAACAATATTTCTACCACTATGTTCCTTAGGAAAAAACTTTTAGTTTTATGCACCTGATTACCTCGTTGAATATACGCACCTAGAATCATTAGATTAGTATATAACGTTTCTTGAGCGCCTTCTTGAGGTTTATAAGAAATAAAAACTTTTTGATTTTGATACGCACTACTTTTTTAAATTAATCCTGTATATTTCTTAAGCTCAGGTTATACTTTATTATTCAAAAGTAAGAAACTCAAGACGGATTAAAATCAGTGAAAGGAATTATGTTATTTAATTAGCAATCAACAATTAACAGCTGAATACATCGTCATGCGAGAAATATGTCACGGAGCTTTCACATCTAACATCGTGTTAACTTGAAACATGTGTTGTTTTAAACACTAAAAGCAAATAGATTCGCTTGAACATTAATGGTAAGTATATAATAGTAATAAGTTTATTAATTATCCGTTCTACAAGTCGGTTACACCTATACCCGCTTAATACTTCGTTACTCCAATCCCTGCATAGGTTGTCTGGAATAGATCACAATTAGTGACAAGACTGCCCATTGTAACAATTATAATTATATTTTATTTTTCTGTAAATTTGTTTTTGATGTACAATAAAGAGTTATTATAATTAAAATAACACCAAGTTATAAATGTCTCACAGCTGGGAACGTACCTCTTTTTATAAAGAGAAGAAACGAGTATTGATCGCCATGTTGGTGTTGAAAAAAAAAACCTATAAGAAAATATTATGTTGCTTTATAAGTATACATTTTGTCATTGGCCGTCTCTTAATTTTATTTTATTCCTGCCTCTTTCAGTTGCTGAAAGTTCTAGCAGATATTGAAATAAAACTACTTTAAACGGATTCTATCGCGGTTTATTTTTAGTTAACACAATGATTTGATATTTCACATACGGGTTCCCGGTTACATCTAAATAAACACAAGTAATTCAGCAATTTTTAAAATTTACCTACTAAGAGGGTAAAGTAGGGGTTGAAGTTAATATAAGAAGGTCGTCATTTTCAACGATAGATACCTACATGAAATTTCACACATGTTTTTCGGGTTAAAATCAATAAACACGTAAAACGTTTTTAGAAATCTACCCTTAAGAGTGTGAAATAGTGGTTAGATCTTTGTATGGAAAGCTTGTGATATTCAAAATTAGTCGAGTTTACATTTCATTCACACGCTTCTGGTTACAAATAAACAACTCAATTCCCGCTGTTTTACGCTTAGCAAGAAAGCCAAATTTTATACGAGTATTAAATTTGTATTTCTCACATACATAATAATATAACGCAATCACACCTGTTCATACTGAATATAAATACAAAATAACTTTGTATTACCTTTGATAATCGACACAAACGTGGGCGGACCCGAAAGGCGTCGCACTAGTCACCTCGTAATTGAAAACCTATTCGCTAATGGATTCGCAATAATACTGCAATTACATCGAAATCAATTAATATCTTAAGTTAAAATTATATTAGCTAAGGATAAAGTTGGTTAATTGGCAAGTTAATTACTATTAGCTTTACGGCTTTTTTGTAACAGCTTTTAGCTAACACATCTGGTTGTGCCCTCCTGTATCTTTAAGCCACCAACAAAATTCAGAATCAAAATCAAAATGTTTTTATTTCTTGTTAACCTAAAATAGGCGCTTTAGAAACGTTAACTTTAAAACTAAATGACTCTAGGTGCTGGTAGGTTAATTATATTATGAATTTTCATTTAAGTTACATTTAGTTCATTGCATTCTTGATCGTGGATTATAAAATGATGTACCAAATTTAATCTTAAATATATCTACCACTTATATTTCAGATACACAGATAGTAGTTAAAATCAGCTACTAATAAAAAAAACAATTCATAAATCACAACTGCTCTAAATACAAAATTTGTAACCCATGTTCATACCTTTGAATACCATACAAAATAAATCATGTTCCATACAAAAAGGCCATATTACTCGGTACACATCTATGGGCTATGGTGGGCGGGTATTAATTATGGTTGTACCTCCCCATAGGTCCATGGGAATCGGAGTCTGGACCGGATTTCCAAGAGAATTATCCGCGAATTTCTATCACGTGTAATTAAGTTACATTAAGGCGTTAATGAACGTGTAGACTTTATGGTCACGGTTCATTCCGATTGGGGCATGGCTATTGGTATAAGTTGGTACTGACATCTCAAATAAGTATGAATAAATAATAAATAAAATTTGGACAACATCATTATACATTGCTCAAAATGCAAAGTAAGTAGCTAAATCAATTGTGTAATGGAATTAGAGACAACGAAAGTACCACAAACACCCAGACCTGAAACAATTTAAAAAAGTGTTTTTTTTTTCACATTACTCGTCCGGGGATCGAACCAGGGCTCTGAGTCCCAGAGCTTGAAAACCGCTACGGAGGCCGCCATTAGGAGTATTGTGAACCTGTACTTTTTTTTCATAGTAGTATACTTCTGGGTTTCCTGCGCTAGCTTTTTCACTGAAGAATCCTGAAAATGTGGACTTGAAACATAAAAGGGCACACATAGTGAGTATATGTGATGATTTTCTGAATGATGAGCATTTGACCTTTAGACAGACAGTTACAGTACAATTGAATATTTAGATATTCTTAGAAAACTACCGAAGGTACTAGAAAATAACTCGTGTCGTTATTAGATAATATATTACGCATAATCTTTTTTTTTAAATAAAAAACAAAAAAAAGCAAATATTTTCGATGATAACATTTTTAAGGTCTACTTTACCGCACCACTAAAGTAATTCAATATTTACTACCCAAATTACCGAATTCAGCAAACACTTAATAACCTAACCACTTCAGCTAATCAAAAAAATAAACACACTATTTCGTATATCAAAGCTGAATGACTGGGTCATTCAATTTGTATCCTTTCATTCATACATCCGCTTGTATCTTACATAAAAAGTTTCTATGTAAAAAAAAATGTTCAAGAACAGACAAACAGAAAACCAAGCGCTCTCATAAGTTTAATTAAATATTTATTCGTGTAGGGCGGGGCGTGCCGCCCTCCGATATCGATATTGTTTTATAGATTGAAGATTATAAATGGGGCCACGAAAATAGCGAGGAAAAGATATAAGCTCTACTTTCCGAGATAATAGACAATATGTAAACTATAAGTCTTTCGAAAAAGACTTATTGTTTGTTTAGTATGCAGTAGCAACAACAGTATCATAAAAAAAACTTTACATGCTGGATAACAAAGACAAACTCATAGCATATAAAAAACATTCATTACGCTCTTCTATGGATGCCATTTCATTCAGATTCATATAAATTTCCCTCGTAATAAATCAAGTTCAATTAAACGTTAAACGTTTAGCTTTTAGTTTGATTTACAATTCGTAAACCAAAAAACGCTCACTCCATCAATGACGTTCGCGGAAGCGCGATAGCGACTCAATTTATACAAAGGACAAATATCGAATCAAAAACCTAATGGCCCGACCCGACCTCTGTACGCGACCGCATTAATCTTACTATAAAGGTCAAGTCCCGATACTTATCGATATTTTTATGATGTCAGTTACACTGAATCATCTCTATTTTCGATATTTAGTTTTTACTAATGTCATAATACTTATGATATTTAAATTGCGCTGATAAATTGGAATGCATGTTATGATCATAATTTGAGAGCTGTTTGGCGACTTAATTTTTTAAGTCAAAATATTAAGTGTTGTGGTGATTTAATAACGAGTTATATATTTTTTATTCGTGGCTAATATTTTTACAATCGATGTGATGAATATTTGATACTTGATTTGGGTTTTTTTTTAAATACGGTCTTATTTTTTATATTGTGTGCCGTGAATGGGTGAAAAATGTCTTGCCTGGTTTATTTATTATATTCTTAGTGTAGAGTGTTGTAAATAAGTAACATAACTGGGCAACTAGAAACAGTAATAAATCATATTTATTATATGCAAATGCCGAATAATGAAATACGTGACGCAATATATCCTCTAAAATGAAAACCACAAGTAACTCAGTTCTCAGAGAGTCAGTTCGCTAATTGATGAATTATACACCACAATACATTACTATTCTAAATATCATATTTCACGTAATATTATGTAAAGTGAGCATTGTGGTAATAGATGCCAACAATCAGTAAAATTGCTAGACCTTCAGAACGTTATTACACAATTAGGTAACACATTTTCCGCAATTTAAAAGACACATTAAATTTGACACATTAATATTTTAAACAATGAAGGCTGAAATAAAAATTGTCAATCGTTAAAATAAAACAAAAACTGTAAATAATGATAAGTATTTAACATGATGACCAATATCTTACATTATATTAAGACATAATTTCTTACGTTTTAATGCATTTTAATATCATGTTTTTGTACCACTATAAATATAACAAAGTATGAATTCCAATCTGACAACTACGTTTGCTTGTTTTAATCCTAATCTATTTTAATAGTATCGCTATAGGATTATTTTGAAAGGAGTGTGGATATCCTACGAGGTAATCAAGTGCATAAAACTGAACAACTTTCCCAAAGGAACATAGGCCGAAAACTAAAATTGGAAAATGAAATTTTCATACAAAGTGACAGGTGACGTGACTAATGTTTGTATGAAAAGTAGATTTTTATATTTAAGATTTCGCCCTATGTTCCTTGGGAAAAGTAGTTCAGTTTTATGCACCTGATTACCTCGTAGGATATCCGCACTTCTTTTAAAATAATCCTGTATAGAGATAAAGTTTGCGAGTTTGGTTGTAGGTAGTAATCTCTGAAACTAGTGAACTGATTTTGACAAATATTTTACAAGTGGAAAGCTTCATTAATCTTGAGTGCTATATTTGGTGATGTTTGATACCCAGCAAAGTGGACACGGGTCAGTTTATAAACCTTAGAGTACAATACCTTATGATATAACGGGATATATAATTATGATAAATAATATATACCTTTCATTTTTTTTATTTTGACTTTTAATTGACACATATTATTATGAACAGAATTGTACAAAATAGCTTAAAGAAAGAAATGCAATTGGTTGTTATAAGGCTATTCAAAGGCCGCTTTGATGTTTGTATAAATTCCACCGTGTGAATCCGATTAAACTTCTGGGTCATACAATAATACAACCTGCCATCTGCGCGTACAAATTCGATTCAATGATATAGGATACATTACAGCTCTTTAGAAACACGAGCCAATCATTCCATACAAACGCCCAACGAATTAATTATTGATTTGTCTATCAATAATATTTTTTGACAAGTGTGAAATCTCACCATGTTCTATGACAATGACAGCGTTTAATTCGAACCTTTCTCATACAAAAAATACCGTAAGCGGTACTATAGAAACATGCAAAGTCACAAATGCAGTTATTCTAGTGACGTCACCGATTGTCGATAAATCACCGACGGTGTCGTGTCGATGTCGATACGCTACACCTGTTGCTAGGGTTGTCACGACTTTATCTCTGTATGTGTTTATATTTTAAAGTTATGGCTTCATTAGGCTGATAATTGTTTTCCTTATTTAAGTTAATATACTGCATGATTTATCTAAACACGTTATTGCAATTAAGACACAGTTATGTTTTTATTTATCGAGGAAGGTTTAAAACAATTTTAATATTTATAACCTTTTATATGTTTTTTGTGTTTTGTTACTATTTTTTCGTGTGTAAAAAGTGACCGCGTACACTTTTTAAGGGCATTTATTTTACTCGTGCCAACCCTATCTCCTAAACAAATTAACAAGTTGTATTGTTTCGATCCACGATACTTTCTCTGGCAAAAGTCGCCGACAGTAAAAATTGGTCATAAATATCTTCTGAACACACAACTTAAAAATACATGTAACTGGTGTTATCCATACAGTATGACCACAAAGTAAGGATTAAAGAAGGTTCACTTATTTAATGTAGGTACCCACAAAACTTGCTAATATACATTATAATTACTTTTACTTTAATTTAATTATTTACACGAATTTTGTTAGTTTGATTATTTTATCTATGATTATGAACATACTCTAAAATTACGTCAATTTTAACCTTATAGGAGCTGTCAGTATTTGAATAATCAATTCAGAACACACGTTTAGTATATTTTTCATACATCAACTAGACAATCACTCTAATTCACTCTGATTCACTTTAATACATTAGTTTTTCTTACAGAACCTACCCTTTAAATTTTATTTTTCTAACTGTGTGTCTGTCTGTCTACAACGAGAAAATGCTTGTTTCCATTGAAACTTCTGAGATAATATCTGGCATGCGTAACAATTATTTTACGAGTAATTAAAATAATCAAAGTGCGTGTTGTATGCGTTTAAGTTATTTTTTTTTTATTTATTGTCATGTTTTATAATTGTTCCTTTGTGTTTTTGAGACAAATACGTCACGCATCATCGTTAGGTGAAAGAATGATAAATAAGTATTGTTAGCTTCTTGTAATATTTAATATAATTACTAATTGATGCCATATTAATTAAGGTAGACCAGAAGAGATACCTTTGTGTGCTTCAAAACCTGGGAAATATGCACTTATCCTACATACTAAAACCTTATCAATACGTGGCTGTCCTGACATAATTATATTTGTGACACCACTATGGTCACTCAACTTGCTACCATACTCCTTGATTAACTAAAGCGTTTAATATCGCTGGATCCGTTTCCTTTCTTGAAAATATGAATAAAAAGATGTAAGTAGGTTTAGATGGGTCCATCTCTTATTACAGGCAGGACAAGCTTCTCTAAGTTTATGCACTTAAAAAACATGTGAGACACTTGCTCGTGTATTAGGTATACATTTATACAACCTTATTTTGAGCATAGGTAGGTGTACCAAAATTAAGACACAGACGGTTTGTTAAAAATGTACACACGAAGTTAAATGCTTGTAGTTTCACCTTAATAATAAATAAATATTTTCTTAGCGCGAGCGGTACATTTTTGTAAATAATAATTGCAATCGATTCACTTCCTTCTCCTAACAAAAATTAAAATTAAAGTTAAAATGTTAAATTAAAGTTAAAATGTTAAATTAAATTAAAGTTAAAATGTTAAAATTTAAATTAAAGTTAAAATGCTGTTAAAATTAAAGTTCCATAATCAATAATCTTATAGTATCATTACATAATCAATAAAGTATCTTTTGATAACCTTTAGTGATGAATTAGTTATAAATAAGAATCGCAACTACGCTCATATACATTGTGACATCTTTAAGTATTATGCAAATATGCACAAAAATAATTTTACATAATAACGTCTGACATCAAACGTCCTCTGTAACACTTATATAATACAAAAGACAATGTTGTACACTACGTTTTTGCAGCACTCGACGCACGACTATCGATACTATTGTAATGTAAATTAGTGAAACTGCAGTATCGATAGATTTCAATTGGGTTGTGGCATCACTAGTGATGCAATAATGTATAATGTTGGTTTTATCGTAATCTTACTGTTTTATAAATACTACATAAAATGCTTGAATTCTTAATTTAAGAAATTTATCAATAGAAATGCGAAATAAATATTTTCAACTGTTTACAATTTGGCAGTATTACACTTTATACTTCCTAAAACAGCAGAATTTATGGATCACGATAGTTGATTACAGAGAAACGTAACACAAAAGTGACTTCAAATAATTCGTTTAGACATTCTTGGTTTTTCTTTTCGATTTTATTAAAAAACTCGATCTTCCTCTTCTTGAACTCGTAAAAAGTAAGTAATATAGACTACACCTATTCTTCATCTCACCCTTTCGCTCTACAAATGTATCATAGAATTTTTAAATTTAAAAAGGATGACAATCTTTTTTTACGTCTTTATTGAATATCGTTTTTATAATTTTAGAATTACGTATTTTACTTTGTTTAACAAAATCAAGTGTTTACTCGAATTTTCGTTTGCGTTTAAATATCAGGATGTTAAATGCAGTTAATAAATAATAGTAACAATGATTACAATTTGTAAGGAATAACTAGTTATATTGTAAAATACCTGATAAATATGTCAGGCTAGCCCATATGTTCAGGATAAAGTATGTACAAATTATAAATATAATGAACTAAAGTACAGCCCAAGAAAGAGAAATACGTATTCATTCTAATTTTAAATACTATTTTAGAACGTAATAATAATATTGCATTTTTATAATAAAGACTTTAACAACTACATTTAAAAATACATATTATGACAATTCGATTAACGCAATACTAGGAAATACCCCATTTTTATTCAATCAAAGTCGAGAAATCCATTTTCTCATCGACCAAAGGCTCTAAATCACGTTTCCTTATACCTTCGCATGTTTTTGCTTCTCGTTTAACACAAACATCGGTGTATAAATATAACTTGACTCGCCTTCGTTATAAGAACACGCTTAAAAAGGTGTGAACACAGCAATATTGATATCAGAATTGACAATCTCGTGCTACATCCACCGGGCTTTCCATATGCGGAATTATTGTTGACAAATACTTACAAACTAGTTGGTGTTTATAACCCTAGAACATCAATGCATAGATGTTTTAGCATCTTTGATATTGCAACATGTAGGCAGCACGTAGGTTGTGTTAGTTTGAGGTGTGATTATGTGAACCAAAAATTGTTTCTTGAAGTTTATGCGAATTTCAGATATTGAAATTAAACTACTTTTTAAATGGATTCTAGGGGCCGACTTCTGTGTATCTGCTCGTGAAAATAAATAAAAATGAAGGGAAAATTTTAATTTCTGGACTTTATTTTATAGCGTAAGTTCGTCATAGCTGTAATTAATAAGATAAGATTGCCTGGTAGGCCTCTTTTTAACCCTACCAAATTAAAGCTTATTGTGCATAAGGGACGTAATTTTTCGCGGAGAATGGCGATGGATTTTGAGGCACGACAGAATCTGAAGGCAGAAGGGTACTTTGACAAGTGCAAAAACCACTCACAATAATTATTTAGCTGTAAAACAATTCTAACATCCATTTTAAGCTGGTTTTACTATTGTTCAACATCATCATCATAGCAGTCCAGAATCACCCTCTGCTGAGTAAAAGCCTTATTTTTAAGTCATTCTAGACTGGTTTGCGCTTTTCCATAGTTATTGATCATGTAAAAGGCCTTCGGTAAATTTGGTTCTTGTTGTTAGCTTCATGTTTTTCGCTCTATTTATACATCGATAATTTTTTTTCCGAGCTGACTGTAGAGCTTTAAAAAATCAAGTCTAGTCTAAGAAAGTAGTTTAAGAAAATTAAAGTAATTTAAAATAAATTAATACGAAGTCACACCAACCAATAAACTTAGCGATCATTTCTAACATTGTCCGGTCAATGTGCACACTACATGGCACACTTTGGCCGGCTCATGTAATACACATCGTCGGGTTCATATTACATAACACATAAATACAATGGCCGAGGTTATTTACTGCTGGTTTTAAAGTAAAAGCTAACGTAGCAATTACTAGACTAAAATGGTGCTACAATTCGGATAGATTATATATATTCTTTTTTTCACAAAACAAATACATTTCTAAAAAACAAAATACAAAGATGCTCATTGGTACATTTAAGAAGCTTTGAGTAAAAAATAATTTTCATTCGGGAACTAATTCATTGTGCCAAAAGAACCAGTATCTTTAACTACAGAAAATGTATTTAAACATTACCGAAGCTAGTTATTACGTCGAATAAATGAATTAGTTAAATGTAAACAATTTTTATGAAAAAAACTTTCGGTTGATTACATCAAAAATCAAAACAATAAATTTTACTCCGACTGAAATAATTATCACTACAAAAAAAACTCCATTTAGACCAATTCACCTACATACGGCATTTTAGCGACCCCAACTGACACCGGCAATACTAATGAGTTGGGATGCGCCGGCGCAGGTCGCGCGTCTGACCCGCGATGTGCGCGATATATTGCGCGCCGACACACCGCGCCAATGAGTGGACACCACTATAACTGTACTTTACCTAGGATCCGCTTATTGTTTGGTGATATTTTATGTTAATAATAAAGCAAAAAATTAAAATGGATAATATCTTTTATTGAAGAACATGTGAAGTAACCATAGTGTGTAATCTCGCATTAATCTCGCATTCTCGAGTTGGTTCACTTCAGAATCAGTAGTGTAATGGGTGCGATTCGAACCCGCAACCACATGGTCGTTTTCAAGTTGTGGTAATAATTGGGCCATCTTTCATGAAACTCTATATTTTGGAACTGAACTTCGAAGCCAAATAAACATAAAATAAAAAAAGTACTACACTTATCTTATACGCAAGCATCTAAGCATATAAATCTAAGGAAGTAAGAAGATCCATGTATATTCTCATAACAAACTAAACGGTAAAAAAAAACGTATTCACTTCGTTGATAGTCAAATCAGCCATAATGCTGTACAAAATATTCATTTATAAATACATCTGGCACTCTTAAACAAACATACATTAAGTTAGCACCAGGCAGCTGACATCGTCTAACTCGACTAATTACATTTAAAATATTAAAAGCTTAAAAAGCGGTCGCACTAGCTGTAAGTTAGCGAAATAACTCCGTCTGGGTTATAATCCTACGTTATGTTGACCGGACCGGGATGAAAAGGACTTTTACAATCAACGATTTCGAAAAGGAACGTTTTGGGTTGCTTTCTTGCTAAACTGACTGACTGGCCTGTTGGTGTAGTGGTTAGTGACCCTGACTGCTAAGCCGGAGGTCGTGGGTTCGATTCCCACCCAGGACAAATCTTTGTGTGATGAGCACCATCGTTTGTTCCGTGTCTGGGTGTTATTTTCTTTAACACCCAGACACGGAACAACACATTTATAATATGCATGTATTTAAAAATATATAAGTATGTTTATCAGTTGTCTGGTTGCCATAGTACAGGCTCTACTTAGTCCGGAGACAGATGGCCGCGTGTTAGCTGTCTCAAGATCTATAGTAATAATTTCGTTCAGGGCTACGGTAGACTCGATCGAAACCTTATAGTCTAAGATCCCGCTGCAGGATTGGTGTGCTCATCGACTTTTTGTTTAAAACCAAATTTTTATGTTTATTTATAATTAAGAGAATATATATTTACTAGGGTGCCTATCAAAATTTGGCCGCCATTATTTTTAATTAAATTATTTTTAATTGATTTTTGGTAAAACATTTCGTTCATTTATTTTTTAAATAAAATAACGTCTACATCACGGTAATTAATATGAAGATTCTAAAAAATCACGGTTGCCGTTGCTCACCTGGCCGCACCTCTTTGCAGCCAGGTGTAAACAGGTATGATTTCGATAAATTTATACGTTTATAACCTATTTTTATGAATTATATGTCAAATTGAAGCTAATTTTTTTCTATTAATTATCATATAAAGTTGCCTAATTAAATCTGGCCGCAAATAAGGGTTGCTGGCTGTTAAAGATAATAAATATTTAAGGTAGAGTGAAAGAGAGTTAGCGCGTAACATCATTTGTCAGACGAGGACAGCGATTGCCGGCTGTGCGACGCTTTTAAGCCATTGCGCATGCGTCGAATGTTAGTGTTCTCAACTGAACAGATGCAGCATTTTATTCTAACATAAAAACCACGCTGTTTTGAAGTTCGTAATAAACAACGTTTTATATTTACATTGTTATTTTATTTGTGCATCTAAAAATTATTATATTAATTAACGTAAAATAAAATTGATAAAGATGAAGTCGTGTTTTTTGTGTAACGAAAAAAGCAATGTACTCGACTTTAATAATGTATCATTCCATACGCATCAAAACAAAATAATGAAAAATTTATGAAGAGAATTAAAGGTTTGGACTCGACGCACATTCCACCGTGCTGGAAATCTTTGAAACAAAAAATGTTGCGGACAATCTTTGTTAATTCGATGTGGTTAAATGCCACTGAACCAGACTGCATCAAATTCAGCCCAGAAAATAATGGCTGGCTGGTACTAGATGGTTTTTTAAAACCAACATGGTTCCTGGGCGACTCAACTCCAACGCAAGTAAATAGTGTGCTATACAAAGCTTCCGATAACGACGATTCTGATATTTGTAGCAATGAAAGTGATAGCTCCGATGACAGTTCAACTTAAAGATCCGATGATTCTGATTTTTAAATAAGAGTTACGGAAATATAAGAATGATAAGATAATTTTTTTATTTTTTTATTTACTTAAATGTTTAATTAATATGTAACAGACAACTAAATACTTGAATAAAATCTAATAAAATTTTTAAATAATACTTTCGCAATAAAATTTTCTTTTACTTAAGTCACCTTGGTTTAATTCTTTTATTTTTTAAATTAATATTAAATATCGACGTTCTGATTAGCAAATTATCTAACTCCATTTTAGAGAATCTTTTATTTGTACGAAAAAAACAATTACTCCAAAATTTATTATCATTTTAAAAAACCATTTAATATCATTAATATCTAATAGAGATATAACATTTAAGTTTGAATCATTCAAATAATTTGTAATTGGATTATTGCTTCATCGAAATGTTAAAAAAATCACCCTCTAAAAAATAAAGAGTTAGACAAATTGCCAACTAGACCGTCGATATATCAAATCAATATTAATTTTTTATTGCAATTGTTAAATTTTTCATTTTGAAAAAAATTACATATTTTTTGGAGTATTTATTATAAGTCGTCTCTATTACTCCCCGGTGGTTGAGAACACTAACGTTCGACGCATGCGCAATGGCTTAAAAGCGTCGCACAGCTGGCAATCGCTGTCCTCGTCTGACAAATGATGTTACGCGCTAACTCTCTTTCACTCTACCTTAAATATTTATTATCTTTAACAGCCAGCAACCCTTATTTGCGGCCAGATTTAATTAGGCAACTTTATATGATAATTAATAGAAAAAAATTAGCTTCAATTTGACATATAATTCATAAAAATAGGTTATAAACGTATAAATTTATCGAAATCATACCTGTTTACACCTGGCTGCAAAGAGGTGCGGCCAGGTGAGCAACGGCAACCGTGATTTTTTAGAATCTTCATATTAATTACCGTGATGTAGACGTTATTTTATTTAAAAAATAAATGAACGAAATGTTTTACCAAAAATCAATTAAAAATAATTTAATTAAAAATAATGGCGGCCAAATTTTGATAGGCACCCTAGTAAATATATATTCTCTTAATTATAAATAAACATAAAAATTTGGTTTTAAACAAAAAGTCGATGAGCACACCAATCCTGCAGCGGGATCTCGTACTATTATATGAATAACAAAACATAAAAAAATATTGATTTCGAGTCGACAACATATATCCGCAAAATTCGGATTATGGAGAATTTCGTTAAATTCTAATGGCACTGACAAACAAACCGCAGTCGCCATCTTGGGTAATGAATAAGGCCGCGATCCGTAACAGATAATTCCGCGCAAAGTGATTTAAGGAGTTTATTATCATACAACCTCCTTGAAGTGATTACAGTGCTGACAAGGCGTATGACAGTTGCATGATAGTTGGGACCAGAATCGTTTCGGAACGCGTTTAAAATAATAGTTCAAGAATATTTATTTCGCTTTTTTCACGTTCCGTAGCATACTAGCTCTTATATACGCCTCGCCAATCAACACGTCGCGTGCGTCGCGCCAAAAAAGTATCCATCACAAAGAACTGTGACTCATTTGACTGTGTAAAACGAAACGTCTTGCCGGAAACATTGACTGAATCTTAACAAAACTTAAAACTTTTCTTCAGTCGTTGTCGTTTCGCGAAAATATTAATATTATTTGTGTGTAACTATTGCAGTTTTTAATTACTATATTTATTAAACACAATGAAAGAAGAAAGAAAGAAAGAAAAATATTTATTTGGCGCAAAAAGGCAACAATCCAAAACTTAATGAACGAAGCTATACGAATCTATGGCTTGCTTACCTTTAATATTCCTTGAGAACCGATGACTACAGAAATATTTACCTACATTGTGTATCATGAGTCACATTTCAACCGAGCGGAGCCGGGTTTTCATCTAGTATTATTATAAAAAATAAACTTATGACATAAGTAGTCCGGATTATGTGTTAATCGTGTTAATAAAGTTTTTGTATACAATTTACCAAACATATTTTTTATTAAATATTTCGTTGTATTTATATTTAATTTAGTAGTTAAAAACTGAGCTTAATAATTTATATTTTATGCAATGTGTAGGTCACGGATGTACCAGGCGTATAATAATATGTTATACATGTAATAATATAAATTATGTCCATTCTTCTTCTTCTTTTCGAGTCGATGGCACTCATTTTTTTTTAGTTTCTATTAAATAACGATTACGGAAATAAATTTGGAAGACTAATTTATTTGAGAAATAAAGAGAAACCACAAATCCAACCCAGATGAAAAATGATCCTCATTAAAAAAACATTTTGCTGTGAAGCCAAAACCATCCGAAGTTCTTCCGTGTAAAAAACTTTAACCAAGTGCCAATCAAAATCTAATCTTAACACTCAAAGAAACCACGTTCGCTTATTATTGTTAACACTACAAAACCACTTAAATTCCTTTGAATACGAACAAAAATTCAATACAGTATATACAGTTTATAACGACATGTGAAAGTTACGAAAATAAAATGTGTATAGTGACATAGCAATTGTGTGTGTCAAAAATACAATTTATCAATATGTCAGATGAATGCTGAAGCATTTTTCTAGTACATAATCATGTTTTAATATATTACGATTGATTAGGTCAAGTGTTGAAGATTCATATTAGAATCACAGAGAAAATATTGGTACCTAGTTAGCATCTATTCAGATTTCGATAAGTTTCGACATAACGTATTAGCGTATAAGAGAACTAACATTTCAGTCATTTGTAGTTTAAATTAAGTTTTTTGATAACATATAAAAGTAATTATGACCTAGTTTAGCAAACTTTGCTTGCATACTTCAAGAAACGATTTCATAAAGAGTTTGACAGATAAAACCCATTTTGTTCAGCCTTTTAAATTCAATGTTTCATTGTCATTTTAAATAGTAGTCATAGGTAAATTGGGGCCTGAGTTTCAAGTCTTAATGCTCTCCGCGATTAAGATAATTATATCCATATTAAAATAGTAGAAAAATCAAATATTCATTTTTGTTTGTTGTGTTTTTTAGGTTTGTCAAATCGTCACGTAGTCGTCTCGCATTTTATAAAAGTCTTACAACTCGCGTACAGTAAAACTAAGCCTGTAAAACTTATACCAAGGCTCATAATAGTTTTATGTCGGACGCAACGACCGACAATATGGTTAGCGTTGAACATATTCCTCTTTAAAACCCAAAGACCACACTTACAGCCGTACTGGTAAGAAATAGTTCTAATAATTTTCAATTGAAAGCCAAAAATACTATGCAGAAAACGATTTTGGGGTGTAGGTACGACTAGTTTTCGCTTTTTAATTATTGCAACCAAAAATAGGCAATTCCTTTCTGAAGGAGATTCCATTATTATGGACTTTTACATTTTATTGTGTCGCAGTTAGAAAGGCTCCAGACATTCAGTATTCTTATATTATAATATTCTTGTATAATAACTTCATTTTGTATTATTTTTTTAGTTTAGTTTTCTATTTATAACTAGCGGGCCCACCCCGACTTTGCACGGGTAGCATAGTAATAAATGCTGAAATTATACACAAAAATCCTCCTCTTGAATCACTATCTCTTGCTGGAAACTCCATTAAAATCCGTTGCGTAGTTTAAAAGATCTTAGCGTACAGACCGATAAATAATTATATTACACTTTATCTATACATTCTTACATTATGAATGTAAGACTGTATAGATAAATATTTTACGCCTTTGCAGGTGTCATGGTCACGGGACTTTATTTTTATTTTAACATATGGATACTGAGGTGGTATTTGTCTTGACATGGGATGTGGCTCGTTCTACCTTTAGCAACATCCCATGTCAAGACAAATACCACCTCAGTATCCATAAGTTAAAATAAAAATAAAGTCCCGTGACCATGACACCTGCAAAGGCGTCGAAACGTCGGGAACTAAAATCAAAATAAACCGCGATAGAATCCGTTTTAGTATAAGATCCCTAATACAACGACCTTCACCGAGATGCTTATTTGATGAAACGTATTTTATATTTAATTTAATATGTCAATAAATATAATCCATATGGGTTGCCTAGCAAATTTCAGTCCAGATTATGTTTAATTAATAATTAAAAAAATATATTTTTTTAAAAATTTCAACGGTATGCTTATTAGATAAATTCTATACCAATCGAAAGTATGAAGCCCATAGAATATGCAAACGTTAGGTTGCCTATTCTTTTCCGGTCACAACTATCGGGTTGCCAGGTATAAACAGGTAAATTAGTACTAGCATTTTGCAACGGTCTGTTTATTGAATGAAATTTAAATGAAATTAAAGATTATTTTATTCTGAACACGGTGGTATAGGGTTGCCTGCGAAAAATCAGTCCAGAATTGCGGTTGTCGAATTTTAAAAAGTAAAATATTGCTCCCGAACTGCATACATTACCGTGTTAGTAGTTCGGGAGCAAACTTTCAGGGCTATCTTGTGTTAGTTTAGTTCTTTTTGTTTTAATAAATATAAAATAATTTTATTAAAATGGGTGCCAAGAAACCAAGATGGCGTCGACGACAATTTGCAATTTTTTCTTCATGGGTGTCATTTTCATGGTTCCCAAGGTCGCTAAAAACGATTATGGGGTCGAAATTAGAATGCAAGATGGCGCCGAGAACAATATGTTTTTTTTTGTGATTAGTGTTATTTTTAAGATTTGCGAGGTCGCTGAAAATAAAAAAATTTTTTTTTTTAAACATTTCACCGGTATGATTGTTAGATAGATTCTATACCAATCGAAAGTATGAAGCCCATAGAATATGCAAACGTTAGGTTGCCTATTCTTTTCCGGTCACAATTATCGGGTTGCCAGGTATAAACAGGTAAATCTGTACTAGCATTTTGCAACGGTCTGTTTATATATTTTTTTTTTATTTTTTTTTAGGTAAATTATTATATTTTGTAATTACTAACATAGTTCTTAAGCAATTGTACTAACACACTATGAGCCGTGTGATGCTTGAAAATAAAATATTTTTATTTATTTTTTTTATTTATTGAATGAAATTTAAATGAAATTAAAGATTATTTTATTCTGAACACGGTGGTATAGGGTTGTCTGCGAAAAACCAGTCCAGAATTGCACTCTCTTTGTTTAAGTGGGCGCACTTAAAGAAAGAGAGTGCGCATGCTATTTGGGCTTGGAAAAGAAAAGGATAGCGATAGACTCGTATATACTATGCATCATCACAGTATAAAAACATACAGTAGGACGACGCCTTTTGATCTCCTTGTAAATGCCGACAGTGTGTAGAAATTGTCGCAACAGCCAGGGTTGTCTCAAAATAACAATATCTATTTAAATTTATTTTCATCAACATTATTTAATAATTATTATTTAATAATAATGTTGATCAAAAATAAATTTAAAAAAATATAATAAAAAAAATCGAATTTTTTTTTGATCAACATTAACTTTAACTTAATATTAACTTAATAGTTATTATTTAATAATAATGTTTATCTAAAATAAATAAAAAAATATTTTTACAATAATTAACAATAGCGAGATACACAATTTGTAAAACAGTAACTATTATGCAAATGTGCTTCGTCTATGGTCTCACATGCAAAAATATACAATTCTAGATTGAGATTGAGACGAACACATGTAATTTCATTTAGAGAAATGTCCTTCATCTTGGATCAGGAACACTTGCGCGATAGACATTTCCGCGAAAGCTAGACCACATTTTTATTTTGAGCGACCTCGTAAATCTTAAAAATAACACTAATCACAAAAAAATGCATATTTTTCTCGGCGCCATCTTAGATTCTAATTTCGACCCCATAATCGTTTTAAGCGACCCCATGAACCACGAAAATGACACCCATGATGAAAAATTTGCAATTTTTCCTCGGCGCCATCTTTGGTTCTAATTTCGACCCCATAATCGTTTTTAGCGACCTTGGGAACCATGAAAATGACACCCATGAAGAAAAAATTGCAAATTGTCGTCGACGCCATCTTGGTTTCTTGGCACCCATTTTAATAAAATTATTTTATATTTATTAAAACAAAAAGAACTAAACTAACACAAGATAGCCCTGAAAGTTTGCTCCCGAACTACTAACACGGTAATGTATGCAGTTCGGGAGCAATATTTTACTTTTTAAAATTCGACAACCGCAATTCTGGACTGATTTTTCGCAGGCAACCCTATACCACCGTGTTCAGAATAAAATAATCTTTAATTTCATTTAAATTTCATTCAATAAACAGACCGTTGCAAAATGCTAGTACTAATTTACCTGTTTATACCTGGCAACCCGATAGTTGTGACCGGAAAAGAATAGGCAACCTAACGTTTGCATATTCTATGGGCTTCATACTTTCGATTGGTATAGAATTTATCTAATAAGCATACCGTTGAAATTTTTAAAAAAATATATTTTTTTAATTATTAATTAAACATAATCTGGACTGAAATTTGCTAGGCAACCCATATGGATTATATTTATTGACATATTAAATTAAATATAAAATACGTTTCATCAAATAAGCATCTCGGTGAAGGTCGTTGTATTAGGGATCTTAGACCATTTAAAAGTAGTTTTATTAAAATGTCAAATTTTCGCGTAAACATCAGAAAACGATATGGATACTTCTAAATTAACAGAAGAGTATATCTATACTAATATTATAAAGCTGAAGAGTTTGTTTGTTCATTTGAACGCGCAAATCTCAACTACTGACCTGATTTGCAAAATTTTATATTATTGAGGAAGGCTACAGGCTATAATTTGCCACGATAACCTGTGCTCACGCGGGCGGAGCCACAAGCAAAAGCTAGTTAGTTTATAAAACTGGCCTATAAACCTCCCATAGGCCTCTTCCCATATAAAAGAAGGAACGAGCATTGATCACCACGGTTGCTCATTGCGGATTGGCGTTTTCAGATTCCATTTTTTGGAATCTAGGTTTCCTCACGATGTTTTCCTTCACCGTTTGTCACTAATGTCTTAGAATTTTAAACTTTTGAAAAGTCACATTGGTACTTGCCTGGCTTCGAACCTGCAACCATGTGCATGCAAAACCGGTGTTTGAACCGCCAGGCCACCACGACACGACATTGTGAATTCCATCAAAGGCATCACAAATTTCACATTTCATCCGATGATTATAATCCAGTAATTAGTTTAAGCCATTTCCCAAGTTTTCAATTAAGAAGTAATTAACGAAGTCGATAGCAAGTTATTGTTATTTGAATAATGATTCTTGTATATTAATGGATAACCCGTTCATTACAGTCATAAAATTATACCCGATCATTATCCAATAAGTGTTCAGTTTCCATTCATTTTATATTCAGTGAAGCATAATTACACATGTAATAATAGTAATCAGTAATTGCAATATTAAATTTTCTAGTTTTAAGAGAGTTGGCTTACATTGCATTATCATCTAGGTGAGTTCTTCTTGATTTCTGACGATTGAATTTATTAACAAGATGTTTTAAATGAGTTTCTCAATCCGATTTGAGTCTTCAAACACTGTGATGGAAGAAGTGAAATTAGTTTTCACAATCATTCGGTTTCTGTTAAGTCTAACTCTTGCTTTGCTTAGCTATCCGTTGTAACCCGTAATTGAATTGATGTGTTCATTTCGTATTGCTTTTTCACATTTTGTATAGGTCTTGGTAAGTTGTAAGGGTCTTAGGTCTTATTCCATATGATAATAATTATGTTTTATTATATACCACTATAAATATACATATAAGCAATTCTCAAAATTAATTTCACATTCGGTCAAGTGTCGCATTACGTCCGTCTTAATATAAGTCCTTGCTGAAGTTTTCATTTAAGCTCTACACAACAATTGAGATTTAAGTAACGTTTGTTACCTCTAAATAACACAAATTTAACATTGATCATAATATCTCTATAACACTAAAGTTTACGTACAAGCGTACACGCATTAATTATATTCGGCATTAGGAATAAGCACAAATTTTTCCACTTATTCCATACCGGAAGCTTGAGAGCTAAATACCTTCACGCGGACATCGAACTGGCCGCAGCATCCCGTGGCCAAGTATCTGCGTATCTCAGCTTTCGTCGAATGATCTCTCATTGTTCGGCCGCTTATAAAAATGTTAGACAATGGGCCAGATGAGTGTGTAGTGACCGCCGTTGGGCGCATCGCGAGCTTGGGTGTAGTCGCGCAGACAAAGGATGATTTACTGCTATGAATTGAAGTGGCTAGCAGGCGTGGTGAAACGATTCGTTCGTCAAATAAATTGAAGTGTAGTTGAAACGAAACTGGTATAAAATACGTTTTAAGATATTATTGTCAATCAACCACGATGTTTTTAACATTTTCGTTGACTATTTTATTAATTTGACTTTACCTCACACTATTGCTTGATATGCCACACTACGGCTTTTTATGCTATTCTCCAGTAATAAAAATCTCTCTCTGCTTAAAGAATTAAGTTTATAAGCAAAAACGTTGGTTTTATCGTGGGACTTTTATGAACTCTACAATTTATCAACAAAATTGTATTATAACATTTTTACAAATTCATTACCAATCGTCTCTATTGAAAGTAGCTGAGATAGTGATAACCTAAGTATTTCATACCAATGGATGCAGGCCTACCCGCGCTTAAGGCACCACTCTCGCATTGTGCCCACTATTCAAGTCTGTGACTATGCATATTTCTCGCTACATTTATCATACATTATGCCAGCTATGAATATTCCACTGTTAGCGGACTAAACCGTGCACCTTAATTTATTAATTGTGCCTTGTGACCTTAACCTCTTGCGCGATTTATGGTGCAAACTTATTATTGTGCGATATTGATGCATGCGAATATTATTGGGTGTGTACGCTTGTTAAGTGGTTGCAGTTTGCAGGTTAGTTGGACTAAGGTTTCTATAATTGTCAGGTCTTGAGGCCGACAATTGAGATGATAATTTCTCTTTGTTAATTTAGATAATGTGATGGGGTCGGGCGTAGTGTCATAAATAACACTTTTAAATGTTTGTTGTATGCATACCTATAATGTGTAATCAATGTTTTATTCGTCATTTTAGTAGTAGTTTCACTCGCAGAGGCCAAAGACAAAGATTGTTACTAATAAAATATTTTCCCAAAATTGTAGGTAAGTAGGTATACATATATTCAATTTTTTTCAGGATTTTTGGCAATATTATAATGAAAAGCTTTACCCATATTAAAATTAAATGCCTTTAGATGTGATGATCAATTCAGTTTGATTCAGATTAGTACCTACGTAATCTGGAAATCCCCTCCGCCGATTAAAATCGTGATCGAATTAGATGTAGTGTTAATTCTAGGAACATTAATTAATCAAAATTGAATAATCAATAACAAATGGTTTTCCGTAGGTATAAAGTATAAACTTACCGGATATAGCAAAGGAAATATTTTTCCTCCTATCAGAAAACAATCGAAAATCGATTTAAATATAGGTAAATATATAAAAATGTGGACAACGTCACATACATTTCTCCGAATCCAATGTAAGTAGCTAAAGCACTTGTGTATGGAATCGGAGACAACGAAGTTACCACAAACATTTTACATTGACCCGTCTGGGGATCGAGCCCGGAACCTCAGAGCCGGCGACACCTTGATAACCGGTGTGTACACCACTCGACCGCGGAATTCATTTGGAGTAACTAGGCCAAAAAGTTTAGTTCTAGATATTATTTTTCAATGGTAACCATGTTCTTCTTAGCTGCAACCAGTTAATAGTTACGTAACGTGAACTGCAGGGTGGAAAAGGTTATCGCAAGCCTAAAAGTAAATCCAATGTATTTTTTTTGGTTCAAATGGTTTTTTTAACATTTTTTTTTTCAAATTTAAATTCAAAATTCAAA